>CM069860.1:107575901-108243401 GCA_036172795.1 Pelodytes ibericus | reverse complement strand
ATGAAGCCCATAAAAAGCTCTGGTGCAACCAATTACCTTCAGAAGTCACATAATTAGTGAAATGATGTCCACCTCTGTGCAATCTAAGTGTCAAATGATCTGTCATTACATATACACACCTTTTTTCAAAGGCCCCATCGGCGGCAACACCTAAGCAAGAGGCACCACTAACCAAACACTGCCATGAAGACCAAGGAACTCTCCAAACAAGTAAGGGATAATGTTGTTGAGAAGTACAAGTCAGGGTTAGGTTATAAAAAATATCCAAATCTTTGATGATCCCCAGGAGCACCATCGAATCTATTATAACCAAATGGAAAGAACATGGCACAACAGAAAACCTTCCAAGAGACGGCCACCCACCAAAACTCACGGACCGGGCAAGGTGGCATTAATCAGAGAGGCAGCACAGAAGCCTAAGGTAACCCTGGAGGAGCTGCAGAGTTCCACAGCAGAGACTGGAGTATCTGTACATAGGACGACAATAAGCCGTACGCTCCATAGTGTTGGGCTTTATGGCAGAGTGGCCAGAAGAAAGCCATTACTTTCAGCAAAAAAACAAAATGCCATGTTTTGAGTTTGCGAAAAGGCATGTGGGAGACTCCCAAAATGTATGGAGGAAGGTGCTCTGGTCTGATGAGACTAAAATTTAACTTTTCGCCATCAAAGAAAACACTATTTCTGGCGCAAACCCATCACATCACCCAAAGAACACCATCCCCACAGTAAAACATGGTGGTGGCAGCATCATGCTGTGGGGATGTTTTTCAGCAGCTGGGACTGGGAAACTGGTCAGAGCTGAGGGAAAGATAGACGGTGCTAAATACAGGGATATTCTTGAGCAAAACCTGTACCATTCTGTGCGTGATTTGAGGCTAGGATGGAGGTTCACCTTCTAGCAAGACAATGACCCCAAACACACTGCTAAAGCAACACTTGAGTGGTTTAAGGGGAAACATGTAAATGTGTTGGAATGGCCTAGTCAAAGCCCAGACCTCAATCCAATAAAAAAAACTGTGGTCAGACTTAAAGATTGCTGTTCACAAGCACAAACCATCCAACTTGAAGGAGCTGGAGCAGTTTTGCAAGGAGGAATGGGCAAAAATCCCAGTGGTAAGATGTGGCAAGCTCATAGAGACTTATCCAAAACGACTTTGAGCTGTGATTGCTGCAAAAGGTGGCTCTACAAAGTATTTACTTTAGGGGGGGGGTGAATAGTTATGCACATTGACTTTTTCTGTTATTTTGTCCTATTTGTTGTTTGCTTCACAATCCAAAAAAAAACAGTCTCACACAGACAAGACATTGGGTTAACAAGATCAAAGCAAGTTTCATCAGAAATCAGCTGATGTCATCCCACACATTTCACACTTTTAACTGAGTTGGGATTCAGAATAAAATCACCTTAGTTTGGTTGACTATTTAATTTTCATTTATAAATTTCATTTCACTTACAATAGCTTATATACGTTCATGCTTGATATAATGAAATATTGATTGTTTATAAACCGGTTTATATTTAAAATCATGGATAACCATGCACTTAAAATGTTGACTGGTACAGTACAGCAGTCATATTCTGGCTTAGGGAAATCAGTTAATTAACCAGGGTGGTTGATGTAGGATCCCCTTTGTGATTAATTAATTTCACCCCTCAAGCAAATTAATGCTATATGTTGGTTGCAAGAACTATTCATGAATCATCCAATAGCATGTGGAACTAATAAGCGTCCAGTAAAAGATAAGCAAGGGGGCAAAATTATTATTTGCATGGGCATAGGTACTGGGGGGAACCCTGAGAATTTTCAAGAGTGAGACAGGTGTCACTGTGCTGGCTGGTGCAATTAGACAATGTAGGACTGGATACAAGGATGAAGCAGTCATTTATTATGTGGTCACTGCAAGAACTGAGGGTCACATGCCTCCGAACTGTAGATGGATATTCTCTCTTGGGATTCTTGATGTCCTATGTGGCTCAGGATTCGGATATCGTTTACTCTTTTCCCTAGACAGGAATACCAACTTGTGGTGTTCCAATATTTGTCAGCTATATTTTCCATGATGCTCAGCCAGCAATGATCTGATCATTATGGGAGATATCATTCACCAAAGCAGGAGTCCGATCATTGTTATCACATGGCTCAGAGCCAGAGCCACAAACCCACTACGAAACAGGCAATCCTACTCAGATGAACTCATAGGGACTCAATCAACACATACATCATAGCTTATATAAGGGCTCGACAAACCCCAGGCGCCAGGTCGCCATGGGTGCAGTCAGCCTCATGGTGCCCTTGCCGCGTCCATCCGATTTTTTTAAATTTTTCCACAGAGTGAGGGGGTAAAGTCTGTGCGTATGGCACAGACTGCAAGCTCCGCCCCCCTCGCGCAACGCGTGCCTGAGTGCCGGTTGTCGTCACGAGACATCCTGGCACTCAGCAGGAAGATCGGCTGCAGCACGAATGTCCCCCTCTCCTGCAGTGAGGTAAAGCAGCAGGGAGGGGGGACACGTTAAGAAAAAACCCCAAGAAAAGACTGTGTGAGGTGTGTATGTGCTATATGGGTATATGTAAAGTAGGTGTGTGTGAGGTGTTTGTATATATGGGTATATGTAAAGTAGGTGTGTGTGAGGTGTTTCTATATATGGGTATATGTAAAGTAGGTGTGTAGGAGGTGTTTGTATATATGGGTATATGTAAAGAAGGTGTGTGTGAGGTGTTTGTATATATGCGTATATGTAGAGTAGGTGTGTGTGAGGTGTTTGTATATATGGGTATATGTAGAGTAGGTGTGTGTGAGGTGTTTGTATATATGGGTATATGTAGAGTAGGTGTGTGTGAGGTGTTTGTATATATGGGTATATGTAGAGTAGGTGTGTGTGAGGTGTTTGTATATATGGGTATATGTAGAGTAGGTGTGTGTGAGGTGTTTGTATATATGGGTATATGTAGAGTAGGTGTGTGTGAGGTGTTTGTATATATGGGTATATGTAGAGTAGGTGTGTGTGAGGTGTTTGTATATATGTGTATATGTAGAGTAGGTGTGTGTGAGGTGTTTGTATATATGGGTATATGTAGAGTAGGTGTGTGTGAGGTGTTTGTATATATGGGTATATGTAGAGTAGGTGTGTGTGTGAGGTGTTTGTATATATGGGTATATGTAGAGTAGGTGTGTGTGAGGTGTTTGTATATATGGGTATATGTAGAGTAGGTGTGTGTGAGGTGTTTGTATATATGGGTATATGTAAAGTAGGTGTGTGTGTCTACAAAGATATGCATGTCACGTCACTGGAGGAAAACTACATTGCCATCTCAAAACGATATTATACTACAAATAAATTACCAAGCCACCATGGAAAAACCTTTGACATATAACAACAGCAAGAGTAACCTTTACAGTGAAATCTGGGGGAAGTGGATTGAGCACTTTAATATCCAATCCTAAACTTGTCTCTTGGCATAGACGCGTCATAGTCATTGTTTCTGGGCGCTTGGGACTCGCTCCTCCCCCACCCCCCCATCACTAGTATTATCCCTAACCGCGCTCCATCCTTACGACCCCCGGTGACTCAAGGTACATCGTTCCCCACTATTGTATTCATTATTGTGTATGTATTTGTTTTTGTATTATTTATGTATACGGGTTTATCGCTATTTCTACTTAAAGATATTGTCTTAATATCCAGCCTAATTTTCACTGCTCATCGTTGTCCTTTGTATTGCTCTATTCCTCGTATGTTTGTATTTTTATATGTTAAAAAAAAAAAAAAGTAGGTGTGTGTGAGGTGTTTGTATATATGTATATATGTAAAGTAGGTGTGTGTGAGTGAGGTGTTAGTATATGTGAGATAAGTGTGTGTATATATATGTGAAGTAGGCGTGTGTGTTTATGAATTGCGTGTATGTTTTTGTGATTGTCTGGCTCCTAAATTTTTTTGCTGGCTCCTAAAATCAAATTAAATTTGTCAAGCCCTGGCTTATATGAATGGAGTGAATAAAAAATGATCTATACATTGTGTTAACAAAATTGCATGCAAATGCATAAAATAAGAGAAATATATGTTGTATATTAGTTTGTGGTGTCTCCTACTTATGACATCACCTGTGGGTTGATGTGCAAATTACACATTCCCCAATGAAAATATATCATTAGCATAACAAACCACAGGTGATGTAATAAGCAGGAGGCACCACAGACACATATTTCTCTTATTTTATGCATTAACTGCAATGATGTATAGATCATTTTCAGCATTTTTTTATTATCTACATTTCACAGTAAAAGCAGCGTTTAGGTTGTCAGAGTGCCTTTAATGGACTGAAATGCTTATATGACATTCAGTCATTGTCATATTGTTTCCAGATGCCTTGAGCAGAGCTGCTGGAACATGGACTCTGTCTGTTACCAGAAAATACTTGAACCTGAGACATAAGAGGAAGGTTCTCCTTAATTATTTAGTGAGTATAAATGTACCTTGTTCCTCTGTAGTTACCTGAAACCTTCACAAGTACTACCAGTGGCGGCTCTAGACTTTGTGAGGCCTTAGGCGAAAGTCGAACATGAGGCCCTCACGGACACACATTATTAAATAAAATATATGCAAGTGATAATAAAAATGAACTGTAGAAATAGCATATTTCAGACTCAAATCCCAGCTTCTAGAAATGAACAGCTCCTAGAATTGTATTTGTCTCATAATTATTCTACAAACATCTATAAACATTTGGTATAGATAAAATTGTGTGTGGCTGACTAACTCACATTGTTATTGCTGTGTCCTAAATGTGAACACTAACACATATCACACAGTCATTCATAGACACACTCAGTGAGCACACACTGACTCACAGACACACTCAGTCAGCACACAATCACACTCAGCCAGCACACACTCACAGATACACTCAGCCAGCACACACTGACTCACAGACACACTCAGAAAGCACACAATCACACACTAAGAGAAACACTCAGCCAGAAGGAAAGGTGCTCAATGTTGAAAGTGGTCTCACAGACCACGTTGTGCTAGAAGATTGGCACTTTGTTCTTCCTCACAGCACCGGATGCACTGTGATTTAGCCATTCAAAATGCCAGAATTTACCCCCTCAATGCCAGGATTTAGTCCCTCAATATGCCAGGATTAAGCCATTCAATATGCCAGGATTTTGCCCCTCAATATGCCAGGATTGTGCCCCTCAATATGCCAGGATTTTTCCACTCTATGCCAGGATTGTGCCCCACAATTTGCCAGGATTTTGCCACTCTATGCCAGGATCTTGCCCCTCAATTTGCCGGGATTTTGCCACTCTATGCCAGGATTTTGCCCCTCAATATGCAAGAATTTTGCCCCTCAATATGCCAGGATTTTGCCACTCTGTGCCAGGATTTTGCCCCTCATTATGCCACAATTTTGCCCCTCACAATGCCAGGATTTAGCCTCTCACTATGCCAGGATTTAGCCTCTCACTATGCCAGGATATTGCCCCTCATAATGCCACTATTTTGCCCCTCACAATGCCAGGATTTAGCCTCTCACTATGCCAAGATTTTGCCACTCTGTGCCAGGATTTTGCCCCTCATTATGCCAGAATTTTGCCCCTCACAATGCCAGGATTTAGCCTCTCACTATGCCAGGATTTTGCCACTCTGTGCCAGGATTTTGCCCCTCACTATGCCAGGATATTGCCTCTCACTATGCCAGGATTTTGCCCCTCATTATGCCCGAATTTTGCCCCTCACAATGCCAGAATTTTGCCTCTCAATATGCCAGGATTTTGCCACTGTATGCCAGGATATTGCCCCTCACAATGCCAGGATATTGCCTCTCACTATGCCAGGATTTTGCCCCTCACCTCATTATGCCAGGATTTTGCCCCACACTGTGCCAATATTTAGCCACTCATTGTGCCAGGCTTTGCTCGTTTGTACCACCCTCCTCCCCCCTTCCCTAGTACTTACCTCCATGCTGCTCTCTGTTGTTTCCTCCGTGCATCTTCTCTCCTGCACGGAGGAAGGAAGTTCCGGTCGCGTTTTTTTTTTTTTAAACTTTATTGAAGCTGCGCGGGTTCAATAAAGTTTAAGAAAAAAAAAAAACGCGACCGGAACTTCCTTCCTCCGTGCAGGAGAGAAGATGCACGGAGGAAACGTCCCAGGTTAGTGTAACAGGGAGCTTAACGGCAGCGTTAAGCTCCCTGATACATCAAAGGTAATAAGGTGAGTTAGGCAGCCGCGAGGCCCCCGTGAGTGCGAGGCCTTAGGCGGCTGCCTAACTCGCCTAATTAGAGAGCCGCCTCTGAGTACTACTATCCTTGTGTCACGGTTCTAACCCATTTCCCAGGCTCCTGTATGTTGTATTCAGATTTTGTGGCTGTTTCCTCTTCAGCCTCTAGTGGCCGCTATTCTAGTATTTCCATTCTCCTCCTGTGGTGTCAGCTGTTAACCCTACTTAAATCTACAGCTTATGGCAAGCAGTGCCTTTGCATTGCTCTGGTTACAGCCTGTATTGTGCTTTTCTTGTTATTCCTGATCTCTGTTCCCGATAACTGTTGCCGAATTTTGCCTGTCCTCAACCAAGCCTGTTTGCCTCCAGTCCTGAGCCATTTGCCTACCTTTGACTCTGCCTATGTGCTGCCAGCCCTGAACCTTTGCCTGCCTGATTACGTTCTTGCCTGATCCCTGTGTACCTTTGCCTTTGGTTTTTCTCTTCCTGAGTTCCTGTCTACCTGTTGTATTTGGGTTAGGCTTTAGTGTTAGTGTAATTGACAGAGTGCAAAAGACCTGGGGGAATAACACCTGCAGCTCAACCATAGGGTGGATTTCCTTCAGGCAGAAGAATTCGGACCTTTTACTCTGACCCGTTTTTATACCCAGTACCTTTCCTGCATTGTGGTTCACGTCCTACCTGAATTGTGTCAGTTATCCAGGTCTGTGCCCTACTCAGGGAGCTATCAGTCCTGTCAGAGAATTCCATCAAGTCCATAGTTATGCATCGTGGGGTGCAGACAGACCCCATACCCTGCCCTGCAACGAGGCTCCTCCCTGGTCTGTTATCCCAGGTTGTGACACCTTGTTCCTGGGATTACAAATAGTGCATTAACAGAACTGTGCAAAGTACTTAATCTGCTTCTCTGCATTTGTAAACATGCACCCTTATGCAGGCTCATCCAGGCTGTATCCAGGCATTTCGGTATGCTTTCTGCTTAAGTTTGCCTCTGTCCTGTAGGCCTGCACTCTGTATTTCAGTTCTGTTCTCCCTTAGTTGCTTTTCTGCTTTCGCTCTGCTTGGTCTGTCACTTGGTTTATTCTGTCCTAGCCTTCAACATCCTGCTTTCCTTTTGGGTTTTTCTCCATGCCTGCTCCAGGATGTCTGCAGGGTTTCTCCAGTCCAAGTTATAGAATTCAGGATACAGCAGCTGCTTACACAGGGCCCCGATATGTGGCTGCACAAAACCTGGAGCCCAAAGCTAGCAGATAAGTGCAATTACACAGCACCGGCCCTGTGTCTCCACCCCTGCAATGAAGCGCCTGATCTTGGCACTCAGGGTTTTAATACCATCCCAGACCACGTGCGTTACAGTATTTACCTGTAACCTGCATGAATACTTACACTGCTCCTGGAGTCACCAGGGCTACCTGATAAAGTACTGTGTAAAGTACCTATCTGGTTCTTGTGGAAATATAATTTCATTAAAAACTGGCAAAAGACTTACCTTACCTCTAGGTTCCCCTAAACCTATATATAGGAAGTTTGCAAGCTTCTGTTCCCTGACTTCTTTATGTTATTCGGACTTTGTTTGTTTTATGCTTAGTTCCTATTTTTGTCCTTTAAATAAAAGGAACAAAGAACTAAATTCTATGTTTGTTTCAGGATCCAACACACTTCCATCCCTGGTCACTCCACTTTTGGTGGACTGCGTTGTCAAATGATACTTAGTCTGTGATATGGCTGGATGAGTTGGATGAGCATCTGTCACGAACGTTAACGAGAAACTTGAGTATGAAACCGCAAAGCGATAAACTGGTAGCCGCTGCAACAGGATTGGAAACAGAACAGTGTTTTTCACCTTAATGGTACCCTATTGTATATGGCCTCAGGCAAATGACCACCCAGGACTTTGACACTAACTGTTATCGCACACTGGAGCAAAAAAATACAAAACTAGATAGACAGTAGGCCGAGTCATACATGGGTCAGGACGAGGTACAATGGAGGAAGATAACTAGACGAAGTCACAAGGCAGGCAAAATATCGGGAAAGTGAAACAGTTAGTGTTATTGTGCATGTGCGCCTTCTCTGGTCACTGCCCTACCTAAACTTTCAGTTTCTGGGTTACGTGTAGTCTGTAGAGCTCAATTCTTTAATGTGAAGCTCAATGATGTATGAATTTTTTTATTTTTGCATTGTATGTGTTTAGTATGATGTATGTATGTACATTATGCAAAAATTTGTTCTATAAGTGAAAACAAGTTATTTTAAATGTAGCTCACAGCTTCTACCTGTAAGCTGTTGATATGCAGATAAAAATTACAGCTCTAGTAACCTTTGAACTGGGAAACAAAAACAGTGTAATAGCCTACAGTGCAACTTTCCCGTTATCATTAGAGAGAGACACAGATAGAGAGGCAAGACAGTTATACTGACAAATAAGGCACAGAAATGACTAAACAGACTATTGGATAGAAAGACATTCTTCACTGGTGACTAGGGTTGCCATGCTATTGCCTCTATATACTTTATGCAGTGGCCTAAAGCCAACGATTTACCGGCCTCCCGGTAAAACATTGCTGATGGCTTCTCTTCCTCAGATTCATATATTTACAGTACTGCTATGAAGTAAGAATGCGTTAAAAAATAGACATCTTAGTTTATTGTTAGCACTTTACATGTGTCTTGCTAAAGCCCGTGTGCAGGCTCTTTTAGGCTGTTCCAGTATCTGGTCTTTCTGTTTTTCCTTTACAGCTTTGTTTTGTTCTTTGCTCCAGTTCTTGTCTGTGTCATTGTCTTTTATGGTTAAGGCCAAGTGGCTCAACTATGCATAAAAAAGGAGGACCCAGGTTGTAGAAAAATGACAGCTCATGCTCTGGACTGATGCATCAAAATAAGGCATTTTGTTTGCCTAAGGGCTGAAGAGCGGTACAAGAATGAGTGTCTGTAGGCAACATTGATGCATGGTGGAGTTTCCTTGTAAGTTTAGGGCTTGGAGTTGTGTATTTGATCAGATTCAATGGTCTACTCAATGCTAAAACGTATAAGTAGTGTTATGCCGAAGTCTCTTACCAGGATAGAAGTCCAAGTGCATAAAGACCATTGCATGCATGTACAATGTAGTGACACCAAACCCGATCATTGAGGGTGTGAACAACAATCACAATGGTGGATCTGTGCACGGGGGCAACAATAAGCCAGAATCTGAGTTCCCAAAAGAATGAGACAATAATAGTGGTCAAAGAGGAAGCCAGGTTAGGGCAGGCAGCAAATTATGATAGTCAGAATGGGTAGATAAAATCAGGATGATCAGCACAGGTTCAGAACCAGTAAAACAGGCAGAGGTCAGATAACAAAGGTACACACAGGATAAAAATAGGATTCAGACTGCAAGTAAGCTTGAACTGACTAGCAGCTTCAAATCCAGCAAGCCCTGTACTGCAGGTGAAGGATCCTTAATTGGGCGGTGGAATCTTTAATTCGCTAATGTTGGTGCATTGTCATGGTGACTCCATAGCAACATTTACACACTTTCTGTTTCACCATGGTGGAGGCCAGGCCCCTGACACCACTGCATGATGAGGAAAGAGAGAAGAGCATTTTCCAGCTTATTGAGTGTCTAGGGGCAGTGATCCATTTTTTGGCGCCTGCCATCTTGGATGATGTTGTGGATGCTGAGTTACCTTGTGCCTGACGTCTTGCATCTGTTGGGTGCAGCGTTTAATCTGAAGAGAGTAAGGTAATAGGGCATAACAAGTATATACTTATCATTCATGCAATATCATCAGGGAGGTATATGATTGGCCTGCAACATGACAATGACCACAACCCTACATTCAAAATCATTAAGACCTATCTTCAATGTAGAGAAAAACAAGTCCTGGAAGTGACGGTATGGCCCCCACAGAGCCCTGCTCTCAACATCATTGAGTTTGTCTTGGATTCCATGAACAGAGCAAAGCTACTGGGGCTGCCTAAATCCACAAAGGAGCTGTGGTGAGGTTGAACATATCCTATAGTGGAAGTGAACGGCTGTAAAATATTAAGGGTCAAGTATTGACGATATTTGCGGATTCTACATACCCTAACATCCAGCACAACTTGAAGGTACAAGTTCCAAATAACCCACGGAAACCTGCTGTTTGTGACTGGCAGAGGATGATGGGAACGAACATGCTATAAATCAGCCCTCTAATGTCACCTGGTCAGAAAAGCCAAAATAAGGACATTAAATTAGACTTGCCATTGCACCTCCAGGAATGACCATTTCACTGACAGATTTGATAAGTACACCCACAGACTTGCCATTGCAACAAATCAGTCACAAGAGTGCAGTGGGGAAGAAAGTGTCGATGGACTGCCATATGCCACTGCCTTTAGTTCCCTTAATATTACTGATCACTAGGGACCAACAGTGAGGATCCTCAAGAAGGTTATAAGAGAACAAAGACCAAGGAAGAGGATTCATGATCTGCACAGTGTTTATTTCATGTAGAAGAACTGGAATGTGAGTGCCACATTTGTATAGTGTGTACCACCTGCTGTATATTGCTTTTACTCCTAGAGTGCAGTAACGGGCTGTAAGTACAATATATGGATTTTATTTTCAACTACACTTGTCTTTTTTTTTTAGCACTTTAGCGCACTGTCACTCTTTTGTTTAAATGTATATATTAGTATCTATGCGATTAAGGTAATTGCACGGTAGGAACAAGTTCTGTTTTGTATTTGCCTTTAATTGGCAAGTTTGGGTGCAAAACATGTTAAGCATTTTTGTCATTGGAGTGATTGTTGGCCCCCAGCTTGTTAGATTTGATATGGATTACAAATAAAGGTGTAATATAGTAAGTAGTACATGCATTCTGTTGGTTTATGGTGACACAAGCACTGTCAAAAGAACAAAAGCTGCTTTCAGGTAAGAATATGATTTAATATTTCACTAGCAGGTATATGGATTTAACCACATTACCTGCTGCATTGAAAGCCATCATTCATCTTAATGGGAGCCATATGTACTTGTTTGTTAAAAGTTAGCTTTAATATGTGTTACATTTTTTCATCCTGTACTTTTTCCTTAAATGTTTGCTCTACTTGTTAATTCTGTTTAGCTATAAGCCCTATTATCTAATTTAGATTTTTAGGAATGGGATTAATCTGGTACTTAAAAATTAAAATTTTATTTTTATACAGTATATTTATTTTGAGACTTTGATCTGTCCAAACAGGATTTAACAGTTCTACTGAAGTAATCCTAAAGTATAGCTGCATTTGCTAAACTCAAGCAAGCCAGGGGACTCTATTAGTGCCAAGAGCAACTACTGCTTTCATCCTATTTACTACTGAATTGTTCCATTTAAAAGCCACAAGCTTAAAAAATGATGCCATCAAAAAAAAAAAAAACAAGTTATAAAGTAATGTGCAAGATTTTAAAACTGAAATCCAGGGACATTTTTCTTTATTTGCTTATAATAAAAAAATATGTATTTTATGAGCATGCAGGTTATGTATACACTGTAATTCATTTCTGTTTCTTAGGGCGTTATATAAAAAAAACTCCTGCACTGCAATGTATCGGGAGTTTTATAAAAAGGCACAATCACCGTGTGTTATGCATTGTTATCTCCAACAATAATCAGGCGCCATCACAACCTGGAAGCGCCTTTGTTGCACAGTGGACGCAGACTCTCATAATTTGTTCAGGATTTTGTGTGTTACATAGGTTGTGATGTGCACCATCTTCATACAGAACCCTCATTGTTCCATGTGCACAGATCACTGAAGTTGTGACCTGAGTTTTTCCCAGCATAACGATTTTCTGTTAGTGTGTGTTAATGACAGATTATTTGGGTATGAATACATGCCTGTGAAAAAACCTCTGACAACTTGCTGGCCTTGGGACTTGAGCTGGACAGTCTAAAGTCTGCTAATCACCGACTAAGCTGAGCAGTTATATAATATTGGACTTTTAGAATATCAATGATTGTACAGTTAGGATGGAGGGATACTGCCTGCATGGTAAAACATGCAAACAGGGGCAAACCAAATACTCCACTTGGGAAAAGAAGGGAAATCCTATGCAAGGGGACTACATTGTTCTCTTTTGGGGCTAAACCTTACACAAAAAACAGTAGAAAAGATACCAGGCTCCTATACATGCTAGGAAGTCACAAGACAATATATGCTGGTGACTAGATGTCATTGTATCAGAAAACCACTTTTTCAGGTGTTTGTTGAAGCTTAAAGGGGCACTCCCACCAAAAAATAAAAAGTTTTTTCATTTTTTATTTTATACCCCCCGACAATATCTCCCACTCGCCCCACCTACCCTCACAAGCATGTTATCCTGGTCTAGTGTAATATGGAGGGTGGTTAGGAGCAGTAATATTTTGCCACTCAATATGCCAGTAATATTTTGCCACTCAATAAGTCAGTGTTTTGCCCTCAATATGTCATTCTTTTGCCATTTAATATGCCAGTATTTTACCCCTCAATATGCCATTCTTTTGACATTTAATATGCCAGGATTTTGCCCCTCAATATGCCAGTATTTTGCCCCTCAATATGCCAGGATTTTCCCATTTAATATGCCAGGATTTTTCCGCTCAATATGCCATTTAATATGCCAGTATTTTTTCCCTTAATATGCCAGTATTTTGCCCCTCAATATGCCATTATTTTGCCGATTAATATGCCAGTATTTTTCCCCTCAATATGCCAGGAATTTGCCCCTCAATATGTCAGGATTTTGCCCATTAATATGCAAGGATTTTGCCCCTCAATATGCCATTCTTTTGCCAATTAATATGCCAGGACTTTGCCACTCAATAAGTCAGTATTTTGCCCTAAATATGCCATTTAATATGCCAGTATTTTGCCCCTCAATATGCCATTCTTTTCCCATTTAATATGCCAGGATTTTTCCACTCAATATGCCATTTATTATGCCAGGATTTTTTCCCTCAATATGCCAGTATTTGCCCCCCAATATGCCATTCTTATGCCAATTAATATGCCAGTATTTTGCCCCTCAATATGCCAGGATTTTCCCATTTAATATGCCAGTATTTTCCCCCTCAATATGCCATTTAATATGCCAGTATTTTTCCCCTCAATATGCCAGGATTTTGGCGATTAATATTCCAGGAATTTGCCCCTCAATATGTCAGGATTTTGCCAATTAATATGCAAGGATTTTGCCCCTCAGTATGCCATTCTTTTGCCAATTAATATGCCAGGACTTTGCCAGTCAGTAAGTCAGTATTCTGCCCTCAATATGCCAGTATTTTGTCATTCAATATGCCATTTAATATGCCAGTATTTTGCCCCTCAATATGCCATTCTTTTGCCAATTACCATATTTGCTCGATTATAAGACGACCCTGATTATAAGACGACCCCCCAAACGTTGGATATTCCTTAAGGAAAAAAACGAAAAGCCTGAATATAAGACTACACTATAGGAAAAAAAGTTTAACTTGTATATAGTCACATGTAAATTGGTTTTTAATATTTAAAAAAAATGAATATATTAAACAAAAGCATTTCTTTTTTTATTTCCTTTTATGTGCCAATGCTGCCTCTCTCTCCCCCAGTGTTATCTCTCTCTCCCCCCAAACTTTTTTCTCTTCCCCTCTCTCCCCTTGTCTTTCTCCCCCCCTCCCTTTGTCTTTATCTTCCCCCCTCCCTCCCATTGTATCTCTCTGACCCCCCTCACCTTTTTTATTGATCCCTGGTGGCTAGTGCGGGCAGCTGGGGGATGTCTGCACGATACGTGCAGACATCCTCCATGCTGCCCAACTCCGTATCGTGCAGACATTCCCCGGCTGCCCGACTCTCCCTTGTGCCTAGTGGAGGCAGCGGAGGATGTTGTGCAGACATCCTCCGCTGCCTCCATAAGGCACCAGGGAGAATCGGGCAGCCGGGGGATTAGAGAGGGGGATCCAGGTCCCCTGCAGCTCTGCAGGGGACCTGGATCCATGTCTTATAGTCTGACCTCAATTTGGTCAGACTATAAGTTCTGTTTAGCCGGTCTGCAGCTGTGAGGGAAGAGCTCTACGCTCCCCTCCAGCCGCGCGGCTCCAATAAAGTTTGTTAAAAAAAAAAAAAAAATGCGACCAGAGTAACTCCCGGGACGCCAGTATCGCCCGTCACCCCCTGATGGTGGGCCTGCCCCCCAGTGACTTACAGCACAAATTTTTCATTTTGGAGCTGACACAGAATGCAGTCTACAAATCTGAATTCTGACCATAGACTTGCATTGAATGGTAGGATAAAGTAACTATTATATTATATACAAGGGGGCAGAGTATTGATCCTGTTTGATCAGGTCAATCTCCTCTCTGTATTGGAAGGCAGGTAAAAAAAAGTTGTACACAGCCACCTAGTCCTGCCCACTATGATACACAGAAGCCAGTAAGAGAGCAGGGGAGTTTCTTATGACATCATCATGCAGGGCTTGCCAACAGTTGTAAAGTAAGACTGGCTGGAAGATTTTGCAATATGGGATATATTCACAAAATGGAGCCAGTGGCATATTTTTTTATATATGTGTTTGTTTTAAATGACCAGTGTCACCCACCTTAATAATCGTCCGCCATCGCAAACCAGGGGCACACCGTCCCATCGGCTGGGGCACTGTGCCAGAACCCCTGCATCTCCCTGTTCTGAGACGTGCATCTGCCCACGAGTTCAGCGAATATCAAATTAACCCCTCCTTTGCCAAATTGACCAGATGTGTGTCCTGGTCATTAAGGAGTATTTAAACACACATTTCACAGGTTACCTTTGCCCGGGATAGTGCCTTGTGTGCCTCAATAACATTCTGACTCCTGATTGTATTTTGATATTCTGATTTCTGACCCGGTTTGTTCCTGACTGCCCGTATCTCTCGAATTCATTTATTCCGTGTAGTTCCTGACCATTCTATGTCTGCTGCCTGCCTCGATCCTGCTTGTGACCTGGTTATCCGTATCTCTACATTCCATGACCCAGCCTGTTTTGTGACTCTCCATTTGCCTGTTATCCTGTGCTATCTTAATCTGGCTCCTCTTTAGGGTTGCCACCTGACCGGTATTTTACCGGCAGGCCGGTAAAAAATTGGCTTCAGGCCAATGTTAAGTCTATGGAGACAGTACCAAGGCTGGTATTTTTCTGAAGAAAAGGTGGCAACCCTACTCCTCTTGCTAGGTACTCGGTAGTAAGTGTTTCAGCAACTTCATTGGTGACATACCACCAGCAGCTCAACCAAGGTTGTGTTAATGTGAAAACCAATATTTGCTACCTTTGGTACTTGGTGAGTTTTCCCATAAACGCATCTGCACTGGTGATCCGTCTCTCCAGCAAGAAAGGTTATCAGGTTACAATCAGGTTATCTAGTTACATCTTATGTAAGTAGTGTCCCTTTAAATAGGTGTTTGTTAAACTGAATAGCAGAAACAAAGTGAAAGCTTGGCACTTTGGACTTCTCTCTTGGCTTCAAACAATTATTCAGTGAAAATGCATAGAAGTCGCACTGGAAGGATTAATGGAATCATATTTCTAAACTGTGTTACATAATACAGTTATCCCTGAAAATTCAGTTAATATGACACACAGGAGCCCTTTATAAGTCCTCTCTGTCTTAATTCCAGTGCAGGATGTTACAGCAATGTTATTATAATGCATCATCCCATCATTCTTTGCCAGCATTTTGAATGGTTCTAGATTAAAGCTACTGGATACACAGGACACCGATAAAAGCTGCCGAACAGATCTTGACAATCTGGGTTTTATGGTAATGCTAGTTCAAGGGCATTAAAATGTTTAAAGTTCAAGGAGCCAGGTAGATATTACAAATACAACTGTAATGTAGCTTCCGGGCCCACACAAAACTTCATCACACAGTTGAAAAAAAAAAATGCAGACAGTCACCAGGTCTTCAAAAGTGGAACAGCAATGATGGTTGGTGTTGCTCACTAACAATAAAAATCTGTTCCACTGGTGGCTGTTTGCATCTTTTGTTGATACTTTTTCAAATGTGTGATGAAGTTTTGTGAGTGGTCTGCTGATACATTACTTTGACGGATCCTGGCTCCTTGAACTTTTATTACCCGCTTAAGCGAGTCACACAAACTGTTTTGCACATCTTCCCTTTAAATGTTGCAGATTTCTATTTGTATCTGCAAACATTACTTATTTATTGAAGGATGCCTATGATTTTGTCACAAATGTGTTTTGCATATTAATATTTAACCATGGATTGCTTATATGTCACTGCAATGACGATCTGAAACCAAATGTATGTGAAAACACTTTCCACTTTCTGTGGAAACAAAAGGAATGAAGTGAGAAGGTGATTCTCTACTTCAAATATTGGGGTAGATTCAGTGGACTGCGATAATGGGAAGAAAAAGTGTTAGGCAGTAAATAAACAGGCAAAAGTGATTCCACAACCTCCGTTAAAGCCATTAAAAGGTGCCCTAAAATCACTACAGTTCCCACTAAAAAGCAAGTTCAATAACATGCATTATCTCTAACATACAGTAGCCTGTAACTACAGGACAAATCCGATTTAATGGCCACTGTTATAATGTAGCAAGCAAAAAAAACAAAACAGGTCTAATGTGGCCATTGCTCTGTTAAAATTACTTAACACTGACTAAAATTTTTAACCAAATATTAACGCATTTTCAATACACATTTAACCACTGTCAATGCCAGATGAAATTAAATATCCATTTTAAGCACCCATGCACCTTCACAAACGCACACAGCAGCACAATATCTCCAAAAATGCTCGTGAACTATACATATGCTGCAAATCAACTCCAAACAAGAGGCCATGCAAGCCTCTTCAGGCATACACATCAATGATTAAAAATGCAACACTTGAACTACACCCACACACAGGGCCGGACTGGGTAAAAAAAACAGCCCTGGAAATAATTGTATACCAGCCTCATAGCATAACATCATAATACCAGCCCCATAGCACGGATATGTAACCCTGCGCCTAGGGCAATATATGCCCCCAGTATGTACACAAGGCTATATCAAACACAGTGCCCTAATATAATCCCCATGCACTCATACTGCATTCACAGGATTTGCACCAGGCAGAGCTTACCCTAGCACATAGATTGCACTCAGAGGACTTGCCCCAGGCAGGACTTAACCTAGCACATAGATTGCACTCATAGGACTTGCCCAAGCCAGCACTTACTCCAGCAAATAGATTGCACACACAGGACTTATAACAGCATGAAGATTGAACTCACAGGATTTACCCCAGAACTCATACTGCACTCACAGGACTTGCCCCAGCACCTAGGACTTACCCCAGCTCACAGTCTGCACTCACACAACTTGCCCCAGCACCTCAGAAAGCCGATTGCATTTACATGACATGCTCCAGCACTTAGAATGCACTGACAGGACTACCCCCCGCAACCAGGACTTACCCCATCAATTAGATTGCACTCACAGGCCTTGCCCCAGCACGAAAGAAGGATCCAGCATCGTGTAGGAGGGAAAAGGCAGCCATATCGCATTGGCCGCTAGAGTAGTCTGGCACACAGCATACACTGCACTGCTACTTTTTCTGATATTGTTTGATATTTGATACACACAGACATAAACCCTTACAGATAATCACACTTACACATACACAGACACACATACATACAGAAATACACACACACATACAGAAATACACACACACACACACACGCACACTTACAGTTACACAGACACACCTACAGACATACACAGTCACAATAGCAGACACACACAGTCACACTTACACACAGGAACATGTACACTGTCGCACATGCAGACACACATATACACACAGATTTTTTAAATTTAAATGCTGTTTGCGGGGAGGTGGCTGGTACAGACCAAGCGGTGAACAGACATATCCAGAAATACACACACTAACATACAGTCACACTTACACACAGTCTCAGTCACACTTATAGAGACACACTTACATACAGTCACACTTACACACAGTCACACTCACAGACAAAAAGTTACACATTCACACTTACAGACAGTAACACATGCCCACTGTCACACATGCAGACACACTTACACATACACACTTATTTTTTTTTAAATGCTGTCTGCAAGGAGGTGGATGTACACATTTGCAAAAATACACACACTTATACAGTTACATTTACATGCAGTCACACTTACAGACAAAAAGTTACACATTCACACTTACAGATACACTTACACACAGTAACACATGCACAATGTCACACACGCAGACATACTTACACATACACACAATTTCTTTTTAATAAAATGTTTAAAAAATGCTGTAAGGATGAAACGGTGTCTGCCTCGTATAACTGCAGAGGCAGGACACCGGTATTAATTTTTTTCCTGAGCGTCGGATGTCACCCACATCCGGCGCTCAGACAGTCTCGGGGGAAGTTGGGGGGGGGCAGAGCACTCTTAAAGCGGCCCCATCGGCCGTTTCCTCAAAGCCACCCCGGCGGCCGCTTCCTTAAAGCCGCCCGGCAACTGGATAAGTAAAGCGGCCCCGGCGGCCGCATTCTTAAAGCGGCCACCGCGGCCCGTTCTTATCACCTTCTTCGGCCTCAGGGATGACGGCCTTCCGGGATTTTTCCCGGAATCCCGGTAGGCCAGTCCGGCCCTGCCCACACATATAAACACACCCACCCACCTCTTTTTTTATTTTTTTTTTATTAAAGTATCAAAAACAGACATATAAATTATCATTTCATATTGACATCAATTTGTGGATAGCACAGATAAATATACAATTCATATCAAAAATATGAGGTCACAAATATTGATTTCTAAGGTGTTTTACCTATCTTATTAATTTCATTTTTTATTTATGTTGCACTACTTATCTTCCACCTTTGAGGCCTCTCTCCATTTATATTTCCCTTTAGACACTTTTTTTTTTTTTTTGCAAACAGTATTCATTTATATTCTTATACATTCAATCATTCTCTTTCACTCCCCCCCCCCCCCCCCCCCAGGACCAGTGATTTTATTATTTTCTATCTTATTCTCTGCTGTTTTTACTATCGTCATTTCTATCCAGCCAGGGTGACCAGATTTTTTTATATTTTTCAATTTTGTTGGTACTGTTTAGATAATAGCCTTTTTCCATCGAAGATTGGTAATCAAGTTGTTCCACTAGTTTAAGCATATCTAAGTTTCCTATCCCTTTCCAAGATCTAGTAATAATCATTTTGGCAGCCATAAGAATTTGTACCAATAGTGTTCTCCTATCTACCTGCCAACTTTCCAGTTCTAGGTGGAATAGCATTAGAGATGGTTTGTATGGGATCTCAATACCAAGAATATCTGAGGCAAGTAACGATACTGCTTTCCAAAAAGTATTAACAAAGTGACATTCCCACCATTGGTGGGCTAGTGTTCCCCTTTTATTAGGACATCTCCAGCAGTTCTCATCATAATCCGAGTACATTTTCTTTAGTCTTACCGGTGGTAGATGCCACCTATATAATGTTTTATAGAATGTTTCCAGAAGATTTAAAGAATGAGTAGATCTTCTAGTTGTCTGTATTGCTTTATACCATTCTTTATCTTCACAGGTAATATTTAGTTCTTTTTCCCATTTTTTTATTATTGGGAGGGTAAAAAAATCCTCCGCATTATTTATGGCATCATGTGCTCTTTTACCCCACTTCTTTTTCCATGCTGCCTTAAAGAAGTCATCCATATCAATATTGCTTTTATGCGGTAGGGGCGCTATTTCCTTCTCAAAAAAGTGTTTTATTCTCAAATATGAGTATATTTCTCCTGGGCGTAAGGCAAATCTACTGGATATGTCTGAGAACTGCTGAATTCTGCCCTCCCCGGCTATCTGATTAATTGTTTTTATTCCCGCCTTCTTCCATGCTTTTAAGTCAATATCCTTAATCCTGCCTTCCATTTCATCTATTGAGAGGAATCTATTTGTATTATATGTAGAGATATATTTTTTCCTTATCTTTTTCCATATAGAGCACAGATCGTTTACTATTGGACTCTCTATCTGTTTTATGTTTTTATTTGTAATGAATAGGTTGTCTACCAGTATTGGTCCAAGTTGTTCCATTAACATCCAAGGATGTCTTTTTATATCTGTGTGAGTCCATTTAGCTAGATGTGTGAGCATCGCTATGTCGTGTATTTGGATTATATTTGGCATTCTGATTCCTCCTTGATTCTGTGTTCTAGATATTATCTTGAAGGCTACTCTTGATGTTCTACCCCTCCACATATATTCATTAAATTTGGTTTGATACCGTTTCAGAATATCATGCTCCACCTTCATAGGGATTGAACGGAGTAAAAAGTATAATCGTGGGAGAGCATAATAGTTTAAAACATTAATCCTGCCAAGCCATGATGTGTGTAACTTCCTCCATTGGTTAAGACTTTCTGCTATTTCTTTCAGTAATGGGAGATAGTTGATCATAATTAGTTTATGAGGGTCTGATGCTATTTTAATCCCCAGATATTCTATATAATCCTCTTTCCATATAAAGCCATATTTTTTTTTTATCTCGTCCAGACCAGGATTGGTATAACCACACATCATGGCTTGACATTTTGCTATATTCAGCTTATAGTAGGAAATACTTGAAAACCGATCAATCTCCTTCATTAGATGCTCTATTGATACTTTTGGATTTCCCAGCGTCAACATAACATCATCTGCAAATAATGATATTTTGAATTCTTCTCCTTGAAATCTAACTCCCGGAATATCTGGGTTGTCCCTTATACTTTGTGCCAGTGGTTCCAGTGATATCACGTATAGTAAAGGGGCCAACGGGCAACCCTGTCGGGTGCCATTATAAATATGAAACCATGAGGAGGTTATACCTGATCCCATAATCCTAGCACAAGGGTTTCTATAGAGGGCCCAAACCGCGTCTAGAAATGGACCCCCAAAACCAAAAGATCTCAGAGCGAGCTCGAGGTAGGTCCAGCTGACCCTGTCGAAGGCTTTCTCAGCATCTAACGACAGAGCCAGCACTTGCCCACCCCGAGCCCGCTCCAAGAATAAAGCATCCAAGTTACGTCTAATATTATCAGTTGCTGATCTTGTTGGGATAAATCCAGATTGATCTTCATGGATCAATCGATGGATTATTTTTTTTAATCTGCCCGCCAGAACTGCTGAATAGATTTTTACATCCGTATTAATGAGTGAGATTGGCCTATAGTTTTTTATTTCTGTTTTATTTTTCCCTTCCTTTAGTATGGGGCTGATGTTTGCGCTAATCAGTTCTCTGGTCATCTCCTTATTAATTTTTATCTCCTCAAACAGTCCCAAAAGACAGGGTGTGATTTCTTCCTCAAAGGTTATATAGAATAGATTTGAAAACCCATCAGGGCCTGGAGCTTTATTCCTTTTGAGATTTCCTATTATATCTCTTATTTCGGTCTTCGTAAATGGGGCGTTCAATATTTCCTGTTCTTCTAGTGTTATTTTTGGAAGTTTTAGTTTGTCTAGATATTTTAGGACTCTGCCACTTTCCTCTTCTTTTGAGATGTTGGAGTTATTTTTATTTAGATGGTAGAGTTCCTGGTAAAATTCTATAAAAGCATCACCTATTTTTTCTGGGTCTAACAACGTTTCCCCCTTATATATAATTTTATTTATTATGTTCCTTGACCTCTGTTTTTTTAGGAGGTTTGAGAGGAGTTTATCTGCTTTATTCCCTCTCAAATACCACTTCTGTTTTAGGAATAGTAAGTTTTTATTTGTCCTTTCAATGGCGCTTTGTTTAATTTTTTCTTTTATTTCTTGTATCTTTTCTAGTATGTCTCCATTCAGGGTTTGTTTGTGCAAGTTTTCTAAATTGTAGAGTTCTACTTGCAGCTGTTGGTAGGTCCCACCTTGTTTTCTTTTCTCTACAGCTCCTATTTTAATTAAGCTTCCCCGTATTACTGCTTTTAATGAGCACCATAATGTTGATCTAGAAATTTCATCGCTTTCGTTTTCAGCAAAAAAATTTTTTAGATCTATTTGTATCTGTTTTTTGACCCACTCCTGCATCAGCAAAGGCTCATTCAGTTTCCAACAAAAAGTTTTTTTTTTTATATCCGGTCCTTCTTCTATTATCATAAAAACGGGTGAGTGATCAGACCAGGAAGCAGCGCCAATTTCACATTTTATTTCCCTTCCGAATTAGTCTCTGCCGATCAGGAACAGGTCAATACGAGAGTATGAATTATGTGGTATTGAGAAGTGGGTATAATCTCTTGACATAGGGTTTAATGCCCTCCATACTTCTATTAGGTTGTTTTTGGTAATGAACTCTCCAAACTTTCTTGCTGAATTTAATTGTCTGTGATTTGGTTTTTTCCCCAACTGGAGCTTCCTATCCAAATCTACATCAGAGATCATATTGAAGTCTCCTCCAAAAATAACTTGCCCTTCTATTACTTTTTCCACCTGTGTCCATAATCTTCCCAAAAATATCAAAGCATTTTCATTCGGAGCGTAAACATTTACAAGAGTATATAGATTATTATTTAACTTACAAACTAATATAATATATCTACCGTGTTTATCTATAGTTTTATGTATTATTTCTGGTGCCAGTGTGTCTTTTATTATAGTCATAACTCCTCGACTTTTTTTTTTAATGTGATAATTAGATGTATAAATATGTGAATATTTCCTACTATAAATCATTTTTTTAACCGTTTTCACCCAATGTGTTTCCTGTACAAAGGCAACATCAATTTTATCATGATTCAGCATTTCCATGAAGATTTTCCTTTTGTATGGAGAGTTCATTCCCTGGGCATTTATGGTACAGAACTTAATTACCATGGGTAGGCTGGTTATAGGTTTTGTCACTGGTCCTGGGGTTACATTCATCCATCACATTCATACCAGATGTAGTGTTCTGATCCTGATCAGGATCAGATCCCATCCTGTCCCAGTATAAGGGATATTCTACACACTAGTTTATACTTTGCTCCAATATGAGCTTTAGCTCGATTTAGGGAGAGCAGTAAGGGGAGCAGTTATTTTGCTCTCCGGGATGCTATGATGTTCTTCCTAGTTATTCTAGTTTAATAGTTAAACCTTATATGGGCTATTTTCTTAAAATAATACTGCATATAGATTGTACAAACAGCCTACCCCCAAAGGGTCGTCTCTTCCATATAAGTAACTAATCTATCTTGATGCTCACTCGCCATTACCCCCCGCCCGGCACCCCCCACCAGGTGGGGATGCAGGGAAGGCGGAAGGACGAGAGAACCATCAAGAGGCATATTAAGTATATCATTATATACAGAAAGAGAGAAGAGAAGAAAGAAAAAAAAATAAAAGACAAAAAAGATATCAAATGCAGATACCAGAGACATTAAATACAGATACCAGAAGAGCCTCTCTTCCCCAATCACCGCAATTGTCACAACGTCCCCCACCGTCCCACCAACCCATCGCCCCCCACAGGGTTGGGGCGCGGAGTTGGCGGGAGGGAGGGAGGACGTCGGCCAAAATTCGAGTCAGTCCGCCACCGACCCCCATCCGCATCAGATATAAAACTGGCCGGTGGGGGCGGATGTGAGTCGACTCTTAAATCCCCACTCTTCAGCCAAGATAAAGACAATAATTCCTCCACAAAGACAGCTTTCCTCATGATGTCATCCAGTTTTAGGCCCCAGCCTCCCTCTTCCCCGAGGCTGTATATCAATCACATATGGATGTCCCATTTTTTAAATAGTGCCACAGCCTGGTCCCATGTTTCTATAGTGTGTCTTTGATCCTTATATGTCAAAAGTATCTTCACAGGAAATCCCCAAGCAAATCTTATCTTCTCCCTGTAAAGTATGTCCGTGACATTTCTTAATTTTAATCTTTGTTGTCTGGTATGCATGGATATATCTTGCATTATTCTTAGAGTCTTGAATCTCTGTGATATGGCGTCCTTATTATTTTTGGCTTTCCATATCTTCTCCCTTTGTACATAGTTATGAAGGCGCACCATCACGTCTCTTGGTGGTTGCTCATCCTTGTTTGAGCGTGGACCATATGTTCTGTGGATCCTTTCCATAATAATTTCTTTTGAGTTCAGATCATCTGTCAATTCATGAAAGAAATCGTGAATGTATGGGGTCAGATTATCCTGTGTGATTTCCTCGGGGATTCCTCGAATCCTCAAATTTTTTTTTTCCTGGATCTATTTTCAACATCTGCCATTTTATTTTGTAGGTCTTAAATTTTTTTTTTGCATCTCTCTATTGATATCCTGTTGTCTTTCTACTTCAAATTTTAAGTTTTCGACTTTTTCAATATTTTCCTGAAGCTTGGTGTTTATATTTCTTATTTCAGTTGTCATTTCATTTATATTCTTCTGTAGGTCTTCTCTGATCTTGTCCCTGTGTTCTTCAAGTAATTTCATAAGCATTGTCTGCATATCTGTTATAGGTAAATGCGTTTCTCGGCTTTCCTCTGGGCTGAGATTACCACTGGTCTCCAAGGACTGGTCTCCTTGCTCCATCCTATCCTCTATCACCTGTGGTATTTTGTTTCTTAACATCTCTTACTTCTGGTGTATCTGGGGGGAGGGAGTCCTTCTTATTCCTTTTTTTTTGTACTGTCTCTGGGGTAGAAAAAAAGTTTGTCAATGTTTTACCCGCTTTTGAATCCTTTGCTTCTTTGCTGTTATCTTTATTATTTTTTTTGGTATCCACATTTCTTCGTGTCGCCATCTCTTTCCTCCCTTCTTCCTTAATCAGGATAGAATTTATATTCAAGTAGTCACTTAATCAGGGGGTGTTATTTATCCAGTTTTAAATGCTGTATTATCCTTTTCCTTGATGTAATGTAAGGATGTAATCATATGCGGTTTGACACACACTAATCAGAGAGAGCACGGCTTGCAGGCTCTTTCATAAGGGTTCAGTATATATTGATGTTATTCAGTCAGTAGCGTTTACTTCATATACGCTTTTACATACACCATATGTAGTTTAACACACACTAGTCAGAGAAAGTGCGGCTTGCAGGCTGTTTCATAAGGGTTCAGAGTGTATTGATGTTATTCAGTCAGTAGCGTTTACTTCATATACGCTTTTAGGTACACCATATGCGCTTTAGCACACACTAATCAGAGAGAACACGGCTTGCAGACTGTTTCATAAGGGTTCAGTATATATTGATGTTATTCAGTCAGTAGCGTTTACTTCATATACGCTTTTACATACACCATATGCAATTTAACACACACTGATCAGAGGGAGTACGGCTTGCAGGCTGTTTCATAGGAGTTCAGTGTATATTGATGTTATTCAGTCAGTAGCGTTTACTTCATGTACGCTTTTACATACACCATATGCAGTTTAGCACACACTAATCAAAGAGAGTGCGGCTTACAGACTGTTTCATAAGGGTTCAGAGTGTATTGATGTTATTCAGTTAGTAGCGTTTACTTCATATACGCTTTTAGGTACACCATATGCACTTTAACACACACTAATCAGAGAGAGCACGGCTTGCAGACTATTTCATAAGAGTTCAGTATATATTGATGTTATTCAGTCAGTAGTGTTTACTTCATACACTCTTTTACATACACCGTATGCAATTTAACACACACTGATCAGAGGGAGTACGGCTTGCAGGCTGTTTCATAGGAGTTCAGTGTATATTGATGTTATTCAGTCAGTAGCGTTTACTTCATATACGCTTTTACGCACACCATAAGTAGTTTGGCACACCCTGCTCAGAGAGAGTACGGCTTGCAGATTATTTCATAAGGGTTCGATGTATATTGATGTTATTCAGTGAGTAGCGTTTACTTCATATTATGTTTTTACGCACGCCATTCAGGGTATTTTCCTGCATAGGCTGTTTGCATCAATTTCAGAGCATTTATTCCATACAGTTTATACATGTGCTCAGATTTATTTGCATCAATTTCAGATCAACTCAATTCCGTTTTACAAGTCTTATATTTGCAGAGTCACATACAGCGGATCCTCCATTCAATTAATAGGTTAAAGGTTAAAGGTGGAATGTAGCCTTTTTAACCTAGTAGATAGAATATGTTTGTATATATAGATTTTACTTATCTCATCTCCGTCTGCCGTTCTGTCCCTGGATGTGATGCAACAGCTTTCACTTAATTGGTATAATAAGATCAGGTAGGTCTCCCGGCTCCAACCACGCTGCTGAACTCCTGCATTCACCTTTTCCCGTCCTCACAAACCCTGCTCTCTCCGCGATGAGCCCAATTCTTCTAATATTCAGTATCCCCCAGATAGATTAGCGTTTGTCCGGCTGTGCCTCGCGCCCGCCATTTACTCGGGTAGCATCACCGCTGCAGCCTCCTCCTTGCGAGCTACACGCCCCTCACGTGATCACGTCATCACGTCCCACCCCACCCACCTCTATAAACAACTGCAGCCATGTTCCCTCTTTGCTTTCTTCATGGCAAACATTGCTGCAGTTACACCTAACATCACGGTACTCAGGGGAAGGGTCCACCTGTGATCACATCTGATGATGACCTTAAGGAACTCTTCCATGCAGAAAACCTTCCAAATGATCTGCTGCAGCAAGTGGGTACTTACATCTAAGAAAAAAACATCACACCATCTGCATCTGTGAAATACATTTCACCTCACTGCACTTCTTCACAGCAGGTGGCCGGAGGGAATCAACACCTCCTTTGCCACACCACCCATCACTGAACGTTATCTACACTCTAACTCCTAGGATGAACTTGGAAGATATTCCCTTGCAAAGAGACTATCACCTACTGGCAGAGGCGTCACTGGAGTCAGGGCCGTCTTTTGCGCGGGGCAATCGGGGCAGCTGCCCCGTGGGCCCCCAGCCCCTGCTTGCCCTGTTCACAGCGCATTGCGCTTGTGAACGTTTTTTTCCGGAAAAACAACGACCGAAAAAAAATAAATAAATAACTGACGCCGGATGTGACGTCAAATCACATCCGGTGACTGTTTCCCTCCTCCGTGCAGGGAAGACTGCACAGAGGAAACGTCCGGCCGGGGACATGGAGCAGAAGCATTCGGCAAGTACTAGGGAAGGGGGGGGGGGGGGGGGAGGAATTACAGGGATCTGACTGGCACAATATTACTAAGCTCTGACTGGCACAATATTCCTGTTATCTAACTGGCACAATATTACAGGCATCTGACTAGCACAATATTACAGGCATCTGACTGGCACAATATTACTGGCATTTGAATGGCACAATATTACTGGCATTTGAATGGCACAATATTACTGGGCTCTGACTGGCACAATATTACTGGGCTCTGAATGGCACAATATTACTGGCATCTGAAAGGCACAATATTACAGGCATCTGACTGGTACAATATTCCTGGTACCTGAATGGTACAATATTACTGGGCTCTGACTGGCACAATATTACTGGGCTCTGAATGGCACAATATTACAGGCATCTGACTGGCACAATATTCCTGGTATCTGACTGGCACAATATTACTGGCATCTGTCTGGCACAATTTTACTGGTATCTGACGGGCACAATATTCCTGGTATCTGACTGGTATAATATTCCTGGTATCTGAATGGCACAATATTCCTGGTATCTGAATGGCACAATATTATTGGCATCTGAATGTCACAATATTACTGGCTTCTGAATGTCACAATATTACTGGCATGTGAATGGCACAATATTACTGGCATCTGAATGGCACAATATTACTGGCATGTGAATGGCACAACAATTATGGCATCTTAATGGTACAATAATACTGGAATCATAATGGGCAAATTGGCTGGGGAATCTTAATTGTACAATATTACTGGTATCTGAATGGCACAATAATACTGGCATATTAATGGGAAAAATGTCTGTGTCATATTAATGGCAAAATAATACTGCATATTAATGGCAAAATAATACTGGCATATTGATGGGCACATTGACTGTGGCATATTTAATGGACAAACGGTGTCATATTTTAACAGGCAAACTGTCTGTTGCATATGCAATGACAAAGTGACTGTGGCATGTTCTGTGGGGAAGAACAACATGTACTATGGGGGAAAGTGACAATGTGGCGTTTTTCTGCATGGGCAGTTCAGTAGAACAAAGTGAAACTGTGGTATGTTCTGTGGGGCAAATTTACACTGTAGCATGCAAAATTGTGTGGGTTCAATATGAGTGCAAGCCATGTGCTGTTGGTGCAATATAGGTGCATGACAAGTGCTGTGGGTGCAATATAGGTGCATGACAAGTGCTGTGGCTACTCTATGGGGCTGTGTTAAGTCCTTTAGGTGCAATGTGGGTGCGGAAAAAGGGAATAAAAACAAGAAATGCAACTCTTCAATAACATTTTTATTACATTTGAAAATAGTTTAATATAATATTAAGAAGTTCATAAAAGTATAAATGCAACTAGTGAGAGAGAGTGAGATTTGTATAGATATTTATAAATATATATGAACATATGTAAGTGCTCTCTAATATCTGTGTATATTTTTGTCATTTAGGTAATGAGTAGTTGTAGTGCAGTGTTGCATAGTAAGATGGTATACATATTGCAGCCATATATACACATTTTGTATCCAAATATACAGTTTATACTTCAATTATACACGTAATATACACATTTTATACAATGCAATAAAAATACTCACTGCAAGAAAAGTCCAATTGTGTGTGTGTTTGCTTATTTTTAAGTTTTTCTGCTGTGTGTGTGGGGGGGGGGGGGGGGGGGAGGTTACATTGCAATGGATTGTGTGATTGCATGCAGGGGAGGTGGCAGGGTCCAGGGGGCCCAAGCAAATGCTTACCCAGGGTCCAATCACTATTAAAGACGGCCCTGACTGGAGTTGGTGTCACCGGGTGCGGTAACTCATGGTGTCACCTCCCTGGATTTCCTCCAATACCATGCCAAACAGATTCCTTAGTAATGCCAGTCAGATAGCCCATTAAATATACAAATGCATTTTCCAAATATAAATGTGGTTTCAAAGTACTTTAAAAATGCATGTTTTACATTTTGCTTTGCTTACAATAAAAAATCCTGGGAGGTGGCAAGATGTAGGACGGACATTACGGCTCTGAGCCGAGACTGCCTGGCTAACGCTGGAAGTGAATGGTGCACAGCGGCCGGCCAATGTGCGACGGAAAACAGGGCACCATATGGGGGTGTGGACATCCTTTCCCCAGGTTCCCTAACAAGCTGGGGAACAGAATAATAAATATGGAGACAATTGTGGAACAGCTCACTCTGCAATGAATTTCAGACGGATAAAATAAAGGAATTAGAATAGAAACACATGCAAACTGAACCTAGTCTTCGAGAAATTGAAGACAGATCCAGGCGCTGTAATCTCAGAGTAAGGGGGATCCCTGAGAGCGTTCCACAACATAAATTGGAGGAATTCCTGGAACATTTCTTTACCTTTTTAGGTCTGAAATCGGTAATTTCAGTAATAGAAAGAGTTCACCGGAATTTTAAGTGTGTGTGCCAGTACATCTTTCAAGGGACGTGATATTTAGTTGCCACTCGTTTCGGTTCAGATCCCGAATTAATAAAAGCGCTGCAAGACAAAGATTTAAAAGAATATTTCCGAATTACCAGATCTATGAGGCGATCATTTGCTGCCCAGACAGAAACCCTGAGGAACTTAAACATAAAATATATTTTGAGATTTCCAATTAATCTCTACTATCTACCTGCTGGCACATATGACTTTTGCCTTTTAACGAAGCAGTGATACGTAGATCTTTGCCAGAAGAAATGTTGGTAGCCAATGGAACATGGGATATAGATGCAGTGATGGCCCTTTATACCTCCTGCCGGGCAAGAATGGTCGGTATGGGCCTGTTATCTGTCATTGGTTCCAAATACGTAACGGTACCCATCAAGGCTGCCCCCTTTCCCCACTATTGTGCCTGTTGTCAGGGGAATCCTTAGCCAATGACATAAGAGAAATTGCTTAAATTAAGGGATTCAAAATAAATTAAAAATGAAGCTGAGTTTATACATGGATGACATTCTGCTGACCCTGCTAGTTCCTGTTGCCACACTCAAAGAATTGATTACAGTTATAAACAACTGTAGTTTATTTTCCAATTCTAAATTAAATATCAATAAATCAGTCAATTTAACAGCTCAAAAAAAAAAAAAACTCATATAAGAGAAAATTACGATTTCACCTGGGTGAAAAAAGATATTTAATATCTTGGGATAAGGATCACAAAAAATCCCATAAAGGGGTGTTTCCGGAAGCTGGCAATGGCGTACGCATTCAGCAACAGCTCTCTGCCTGCAGGTTGAAACCAGGAGCTTATCAGGCGATATACTTGCCATGGGTCGCCAAAATAGAGCCAAAGACCCGCCTAAGCTTAAAAAGAACAAGCTAGTGTTCTTTTTAGGAACGGGTAGGCAGATTATTGGGAGGGGCTGGGCATGATCCAGCGGTCATAGTACACATTGGTACTAATGACAAAGTAAATGGTAGGTGGGGGGTCCTTAAAAATGATTTTAGGGAACTAGGAAAGAAGCTAAAGGAAAGGACCTCCAAGGTAATATTCTCGGAAATATTACCAGTACCACGCGCTACGTCAGGGAGACAGCGGGAGCTTAGGGAGATTAATGCGTGGTTGCGAAGGTGGTGCAAGCAAGAGGGATTTGGGTTCTTGGAGCACTGGGCAGACTTTGCAGTCGGCTACAGACTCTTTGGACGGGATGGGCTGCACCTCAATGATGAGGGGGCTGCAGTATTAGGGGCGAGGATGGCTATAGGATTAGATGAGCTTTTAAACTAAGCTCTGGGGGGGAGGGTCAAGATCAAAAAGAAGCAATGGTAGCTAGGGTAGATTGGAAGGTGGGTCTAGCTATGGGAGAGGAGGAAAGCAGTGGTGGGGTTAACATAGACCAAAGGGAGGTCCATATAATTAAACCTGCACACATTAAGTGTTTGTCAACTAAACAGAAAATGGGTAGTAATCTCAAATGTCTTTTAGCAAATGCAAGAAGCTTGACAAACAAAATGGGTGAGTTGGAGATACTGGTAAGTGCTGAACAGTATGATTTAATCGGAATCACAGAAACGTGGTGGGATGAGACCCACGACTGGTCAGTTAATTTACAAGGTTACTCACTTTTTAGAAAGGACAGAGTAAATAGAAAAGGGGGAGGGATTTGTCTGTATGTAAATCCTAAATTAAAGCCCAGTATTAAAGAAGGTGTACATGATGTAACTGGAACTGATGTGGAGACACTGTGGGTGGAGATTAGCTTAGACGCTAAAAAGAATCGCACATTACTTGTAGGTGTATGCTACAAGCCACCAAATATTAGCATTGATGGAGAAGATCAGCTTTTATTACAAATTGAAAAGGCTGCAAATATGAATGAAGTTCTAATCATGGGAGATTTTAATTACCCAGATATAGTTTGGAAGTGTGGCACAACTAGTTCAGCTAGGGGCAGCAAGTTTCTGGACCTGCTTAATAACAAATTTATGGCACAATTAGTAGACACCCCAACTAGAATGGATGCCTGTCTGGATTTGGTAATAACAAACAATGAGGAGCTTATCTCAAACATCCAAATAAGAGAACACTTGGGGAATAGTGACCATAATATGGTCTCATTTGAGATTAATGCAAAAAAGCAAATTAGTAAATACGCCACCAAAACACTTAATTTTAGAAGGGCTAACTTTGATGGACTAAGGGCATCGATTGAACATTTAGACTGGGAAAGATTGTTTTCTGGACTAAACACAGAAGACAAGTGGAATGCCTTTAAGCACACATTACAAAAGTACACATCCCAATATATACCTTTGGGAAACAAATGCAAAAGACACAAATCGAAACCAATGTGGCTTACAGGTAACGTGAAACAGGAAGTACAAAACAAGAAAATGGCATTCAAACATTATAAAAACACGGGATCAGCATTATCATTTATAGAGTACAAAGAGGCCAACAAAGCCTGCAAAAAGGCAATTAAAATGGCTAAATTGGAAAATGAGAAAAGGGTTGCCAAGGAGAGTAAAACTAACCCCAAAATGTTTTATAAATATATAAATGGAAAAAAGCTAAAGAGGGAAAATGTTGGGCCCTTGTTATCCCAAATGGGAAATTTGGTAAGTGAGGACAGAGAGAAAGCAGACATTTTAAATACTTTTTTTTCTTCTGTTTATACTAAGGAAGAGCAGATGGACGAGCCCCTGCTACAGGAAGTTATGGGACATTCGCCGCAAACATGGGATTGGCTGACACAGGAAAAAGTGCTTAAGCAATTACACTCTGTTAAGATAGACAAGGCCCCAGGACCAGATGGTATACACCCAAGGGTACTTAGAGAGTTAAGCATAATTCTGGCCAGACCACTATTCATGATGTTTAGGGATTCATTCAGTTCAGGTACAGTGCCAACAGACTGGCGAAAGGCGGATGTCATTCCAATATTTAAAAAGGGATCAAAATCTCTGCCAGGTAATTATAGGCCAGTGAGCTTGACATCTGTAGTGGGGAAACTATTTGAAGGATTGCTAAAGGTATACACTCAAGAATACATCTTGAACCAGAATATAATTAGTAAAAGTCAACATGGTTTTGTGAAAGACAGGTCTTGTCAAACAAATTTAATAACATTCTATGAAGAAGTCAGTAAAAATATAGATCTAGGTGTGGCAGTTGATGTGATCTATTTGGATTTTGCGAAAGCATTTGATACAGTTCCACACAAAAGGTTACTCTTCAAATTGAGAGAAATAGGGTTGGGGGCAAATGTGTGTATGTGGATTGAAAATTGGCTAAAAGATAGAACACAAAGGGTTGTTGTAAATGGAAAATTCTCAAATTGGACAAGGGTTTTAAGCGGAGTACCTCAGGGGTCTGTTTTGGGCCCTCTTCTTTTTAATTTGTTTATTAATGATCTGCCACATTGTGCTGAGAGCCATGTCTCCGTGTTTGCGGACGACACTAAATTAGGTAAGGCAATAAAGACTAATCTTGATGTTTTTTCTTTACAGGAAGATTTGGACAGAGTGGGGGACTGGGCAGTAAAGTGGCAAATGAGGTTCAATATGGACAAATGTAAAGTTATGCATTATGGGAAAAATAATAACAAAGCAACATATACGTTAAATGGTTTTTCCCTGGGAAAAACTACTAATGAAAAGGATTTAGGAATAATTATAGACAACAAACTTGGCAACAGTGCCCAATGCCAGTCAGCAGCTGCAAGGGCCAATAAGATATTGGCATGTATAAAACGAGGTATAGATTCACGGGAGGAGGATATCATCTTGCCTCTTTACAAATCAATGGTAAGACCTCACCTTGAATATGCAGTACAGTTCTGGGCACCAGTCCTTAAAAAGGATATTAAGGAACTAGAAAAAGTGCAAAGGAGAGCTACAAAATTAATAAGGGGCTTGGAGGATCTTAGTTATGAAGAGAGACTTAAAAAATTGAATTTATATACGTTAGAAAAAAGGCGTCTCAGAGGGGATATGATAACATTATATAAATATTTGCAGGGCCAATATAAAGAGCTCTCCAGTGACCTGTTCATTAACAGAAAGGTACAAAGAACAAGAGGTCATCCCCTCAGACTGGAAGAGCAAAGATTTCATAGACAGCAAAGGAAGGGATTCTTTACGGTTAGGACAATAAAGTTATGGAACTCACTGCCAAGAGAGGTAGTGCTAGCAAACACAATAGATGCATTTAAAAATGGTTTGGATGTTTTTTTAGGAAAGCAGAACATACAGGGCTATTAATAATAGAATAAGCATTAATAAAAGAGCTTATTGATCCAAGGAGAAATCTGATTGCCTCTTGGAGTCAAGAAGGAATTTTTTCCCCCAGGAGGCAAAATTCGAAATAGCTTCCTTAGGGGTTTTTTGCCTTCTTTTGGATCAAAAGCTGTAATGATAGGTAGAAGGGTTGAACTTGATGGACTTGTGTCTTTTTTCAACCTAAATTACTATGTTACTATGTTACTATGTTAGTGGCTGGACCGCCACCTCCGGGAGAATTCTGTGCCTGCTCACTGAGCCCGAAGACCGCAACAGGCCTACCTAAAATGGCCGCCAATATAGCCTTAGCCTCTACCTCCAATGCTCAGCACTCAGCTAGCCCTCGACTACTGCTAGAAAGCTGGAGGGAGGCTTTCCAACACCTTCCTACCAAAGCGGATATCAGGGACATCGTGGAAAGAGCTATGCAGCCGCTCTACTCAGAAATCACAGGCCTCTGCCAAGACCGTAAACAAATCAACGCCAGAGTACACTCTCTCGAGGAGAGGGCGCCACTCACTCAAGATGTGGTCGATGCCTTAAACCAACATGTACTGCACCAGGAATATCAGATCTACTCATTACAGCAACAAGTTGAGGAACTCGACAATTGCAGCTGTAAAAGAAATATCAAGGTAAGAGGCATTCCTGAAGACACCCCTCCTGACGAGCTGCAGCCTCTGGTGCAGGGCCTCTTTGATACCATCATGAAGAGGGATCCTGACAATCCCCTTTAGCTCAAGAGGGTACACAAAGTTCATAGCCTTAAAGAAATTGGGGAAAACTGTCTCGAGGGATGTGGTCTGTACACTTCCCTACGAGATGCCATATTCTAGGCCTATCGGAACATGAACCCACTGAAAATCGGGGATGCTGCAATAGCTCTTTTCGCAGATCTCTCCTGAAAGACCCTGCAAGTTAGGCGAGCTCTGTGTCCTAACACAACTGAGCTGAGGCCTCTGGATTACTCCTACACATGGGGATCATCTTTTGCCCTTATAGTGAAGAAGTACAATGAGATTCACACTCTGCGCCATCTGGCGGAACTACCCTTTTCCCTGAGTGGTCGCAGATTGCCCAACATCCAAGTACACGACTGGCCTACACCAACTATGTTCCCTGCCCCATTGAGGACCCCAACCGTAGACTTAGCTCTCCTGGAACAATATGTAGCCTGTTCGCAAATAACTGCCGGAACTTTACCTTGTTTGGACTCTTTTTGTTGCCCCTTCTAAGTGGCTGTCGGCCTGAATATAGCCTTCCTGATTAGAGTTCACGCCAATTATTTCTTCATTATCTTTGTATGATGTTTCATTTAAGAACTTCCTGCACAATGTTTATTGATGGCACCACCATGCTATCATAGTTGCCAATACGCCATCTATTATTGTACAGCTTTCATTTTCTTGTCTGCAGAAATGCCAGTGGTTTGGATACGGCATCCCCAGGGCATACTCCCCCAACCCTAGATAGAAAATTTTGACGACTTACTGCCCATTTTGTTTTCATGACCCCTTTCGGTCATGGGTGGTCTTTCCCATCATGGGTAAATTCCCCACTTTCTTATTTCACCCCTCATTCTCTATTTCTATCCATCCCCCCTCTTTTCTTCAATACCTCCACCTCTCTTTTTCCTCCTTCCCCCCCTTATCCTTCGTTCCCTCTCTTTCCCGCTTTCTTCATCTCTATACCTTATCTTTATAATACCTTCACCATTGCTCTGTTATCCTCTGACCTACCCCTGATATTTTCTTTCCAATTGTATATCTTATTACCTCATTAAGTTGTGCTTATATTTTGTGAAAACAAATAAACATTTATTTACTAAAAAAATAAAAATCCTATAAAAACGATAAAGGCCAATGTACTTCCTATAATGAAACAAACCTTAAAAAAAAATGAGTGATTTAAAAAACTTGGAAATATCTTGGATCGGACGAATAAATGTCATTATGTCTTATATTCTTCCCAAATGGAATTATATTTTTCGTATGATCCAGTTAAAGTTCCCAAACCTATGGCTCACAATAATACAGACTGCCTTCGGAAAATTTATTTGGAAAGGGAAAAAAACTAAAAGACTGGAATGCCAAATATCCAAAGGACCTACAAGGCTTCTAGGCTGGCTCAATTATGTATGAGCCTTAAGGATAGAGGAAGCATGGTTCCAATTAGAATTTTTTTAAAAATCTACATCTATCTGAATTTTTTTGGAAGATAAATAAAGATACAGATAAGACTAGTAACATAAAGTCCAGGATAATAGAGAGTCTCTCTCAGGCATGGATGAACCTCAAGAAACGAATGAGGCTGCAAGGAAAAGTTGTAGACATGCTGCCTCTGAGGATTCTTGCTTACAATATGGAAGATTTGGATCTGAAGCTGTGGGAGATACATGGAATAAAGAAGATTAAAGATATAATAAATAACAATAATATCATGGATTTTGATAAAATAACAGAACAATTTAATCTTCCGCTTAAAGAACTCTACACCTACATGAGAATTAAGAACTTCCTAAAAAGACATAGAATAGAAGAAACGAGAGATATATCAAAATCTTTTTCTCCATATTAAGTAACACCAGCAATAAAAATGTAACCTCTAGATGCTATCAACTATTGAGGTCTATAGAAGGTGCATCCACCCCCTCAGCAGTCAGAGCATGGGAAGAAGCCCTGGGTTTCCCTATCTCAGTGGTGGCGAACGTTTTTGGTCCCGAGTGCCCAATTTTTGACCGACACAAATTTGCAGACCACAAAGTGCCAACACCGCATACTCACACACGCTTATACTCATACACACACACACGTTCATACACATACACACTTATACTCATACACACACACACTTATACTCACACACACACTTATACTCATGCGCACACATTTATACTCACACACACTCATACACACACATATACCCAAACACACACACACACACACTTATACTTGTACACACACACTTATACACACACACACACACACACACACACACACTTATACTCATACTCACACACACTTATACTCATCCACACACACTTATACTCATACACAGACACTCATACTCATACACTCATACTCATACAGACACTCATGCTCATACAGACACTTATACTCATACAGACACTCATACACACACACACACACTCATACCCATACACACACACACACACTCATACCCATACACACACACACACACACACTTATACTCACACACACACACACACATACAGGTTCAGCTCTCACCGGTAATCTGCTCCGTTGTCCTGGAGGTGCAGGCATCAGTGTAAAAGACGGGCGCTGACGGTCACCTGCTTCTTCTCCAGATGATTGGCGCATGTGCGTTATGTGAAGAAGCGTTCAAGTCGGAAAGCAAACAGTTAATTGCTTTCCAACTTGAACGCTTCTTCACAGAACGCGCATGTGCCAATCATCTGGAGAAGAAGCAGATGACCGGCGGCGCCAATCTATTACGCTGATGCCTGCACCTCCAGGGCAACGGAGCAGATAAGCGGTGAGAGTGAACCTGACCGCGTGCCACAGCTGAGGTGCCATAGGTTCGCCACCGCTGCCCTATCTCTATACAAGAGTGATTAAAGGCCAAAAGAAAGGTCATTTAAAATGTACATTGCTTGAATCTTGTTGAATCACACTATAAGATGATAAATAGATGGTACTATGTCCTGGCCAGGTTGGCAAAAATGTACAGCTCAATCCCTCCAGCTTGTTGGAGGTGTGGCGCATCTAATGCGGACTACCTACATATTTGGTTTTCATGCCTGAAAATACACAAAATGTGGAAAAAATAGTGACACACATAGTATTATGCATTATTTTTAAGTAGCTACCATTGACTCTGCGCCCCCTGAATTTGTGTATCCCTATTTATATAAACAGTTGGGAGAGTGCATTTCATTGTGCAAGTACGTATGTAATTTTATTCACTAAGCCCTGAATTTTGTGACCACATTTTGTTTATTTTGCTTTTTCTGCACCTCTCTTCTCCCTGCAACTTCCTCTCTACTCCCAACTTCCTCCACTACCATCCTATTATCATTACCTCCTCTCCTCTTTACATCCTCTGCCATCCCTGTCACAAGGTCCGCTTTAACCACTAGGCAAACTGGGCACTTGCTCCAGTGGGGGTGACACCCTTGGTGCCGGCATCCACCTCGCAGCCAATCGCGCTGTTCAACTTTTTTCGGATGCGGCTGCCAAAAAAAAGAAAAAAACATTGCAACCGGATATGACAGTATTTCCCTCCTGCACGGAGGAGAAGACCGGGGACATGGAGCAGCCAGGAGGTGAGTACTGGGAAAGGGCGGTGGAATATTATTGGACAAATTGGCTGTGACATATTAAATGGCAAAATAATATTGGCATATTATTGGGCAAATTGGCTGGGGCATGTTAAATGGCAAAATAACACTGGCATATTATTTGGCAAATTGGCTGTGGCTTATTAATGGCAAAATAACACTGGCATATTATTGGGCAAATTGGCTGTGGCTTATTAATGGCAAAATAACACTGGCCTATTATTGGGCAAATTGGCTGTGGCTTATTAATGGCAAAATAACACTGGTATATTATTGGGCAAATTGGCTATAGCTTATTAATGGCAAAATAATACGGGCATAATAATGGCAAAATAATACGGGCATACTAATGGGCAAATTGGCTGTGGCTTATTAATGGCAAAATAACACTGGCATATTAATGGCAAAATAATATTGGCATACTAATGGGTTGAATTGGCTGTGGTATATTAGTGGCACAATAATACTGGCATATTAATGACAAAATGGCTGTGGCATATTAATGGGCAAATTGACTATGGCATATGAATGGCAAAATAACACTGGCTGATTAATGGGCAAGCTGTGGCATATTGAATGGACAAACAGTGGCATATTTCAACAGGAAAACTGACTGTTCCATGTGTTAATGACAAAGTGACTGTGGCATGTTAATTGGTACCTGACAGTGGTTTATTTTAATTGGAAAATTGATGCTGTGGCATGTTCTGTGGGGCAAAATAACATGTACTATGGGGAAAGTGACACTGTGGCTTGTTCCGCAGGGATATTTCTGTAGGATAAAGTGACCAGAGGCGGCTCTAGACTTTGTGAGGCCTCAGGCGAAAGTCGAACATGAGGCCCTCACGGACACACATTATTAAATAAAATATATGCAAGTGATAATAAAAATGAACTGTAGAAATAGCATATTTCAAGATCAGACTCAAATCCCAGCTTCTAGAAATGAACAGCTCCTAGAATTTTATTTGTCTCATAATTATTCTACAAACATCTATAAACATTTGGTATAGATAAAATTGTGTGCGGCCCACTAACTCACATTGTTATTGCTGTGTCCTAAATGTGAACACTAACACATATCACACAGTCATTCATAGACAAATTCAGTGAGCACACACTGACTCACAGACACACTCAGTCAGCACACAATCACACTCAGCCAGCACACACTCACAGATACACTCAGCCAGCATATACTGATTCACAGACACACTCAGAAAGCACACAATCACACACTAACAGAAACACTCAGCCAGAAGGAAAGGTGCTCAATGTTGAAAGTGGTCTCACAGACCACGTTGTGCTAGAAGATTGGCACTTTGTTCTTCCTCACAGCACCGGATGCACTGTGATTTAGCCATTCAATATTTCAGGATTTTGACCCTTAATATGCCAGGATTTTGCCACTCTATGCCAGGATTGTGCCACTCAATCTGCCAGGAGTTTGCCCCTCAATATGCCAGAATTTTGCCACTCTATGCCAGAATTTTGCCACTCTATGCCAGGATTTTGCCCCTTAATATGCCAGGATTTTGCCACTCTGTGACAGGATTTTGCCCCTCATTATGCAACAATTTTGCCCCTCACAAATCCTAGAATTTTGCCTCTCAATATGCCAGGATTTTGCCACTGTATGCCAGGATATTGCCCCTCATAATGCCACTATTTTGCCCCTCACAATGCCAGGATTTAGCCTCTCGCTATGCCAGGATTTTGCCACTCTGTGCAAGGATTTTGCCCCTCATTATGCCAGAATTTTGCCCCTCACAATGCCAGAATTTTGCCACTGTATGCCAGTATATTGCCCCTCACAATGCCAGGATTTAGCCTCTCACTATGCCAGGATTTAGCCCCTCACCTCATTATGCCAGGATTTTGCCCCACACTGTGCCAATATTTAGCCCCTCATTATGCCAGTCTTTGCTCGTTTGTGCCCCCCTCCTCCCCCTTCCCTAGTACTTACCTCCATGCTGCTCTCCGTTGTTTCCTCCGTGCACATTCTCTCCTGCACGGAGGAAGGAAGTTCCGGTCGCGGTTTTTTTTTAAACTTAATTGAAGCTGCGCGGGTTCAATAAAGTTTAAAAAAAAAAAAAAAAACACGATCGGAGCTTCCTTCCTCCGTGCAGGAGAGAATGTGCACGGAGGAAACGTCCCAGGTTAGTGTAACAGGGAGCTTAACGGCAGTGTTAAGCTCTCTGTTACAGCAAAGGCAATAAGGTGAGTTAGGCAGCCGCGAGGCCCCCGTGAGTGCGAGGCCTTAGGCGGCTGCCTAACTCGCCTAATTAGAGAGCCGCCTCTGAAAGTGACACTGTGGTATGTTCAGTGGGGCAAATTTACACTGTGGCATGCCAAATATTGTGGGTGCAATATAGGTGGATGGCAAGTTCTGTGGGTATTGTATGGTGCGCAGTTAAGTCCTTTAGGTGCAATGTGGGTGCAGAAAAATGGAATAAAAACAAGAAATATTATTTTTCAACATTTTTATTACATATACAAATCGTTGAATGTGATATGAAAATAGTTGCATATAATATAAAAAAGTTAACATTTACATAAAGTTTTTTACAATGCGATTTGGGTCGAGGGGGGGGGGGGGGCACTACTTAAGATTTTGCTCAGGGCTCACTAGGGTCTTAAAGCAGCCCTGATATTCATCTCCATAAAAAAAAATTATAATTATTGTATTTATGGATTGTGTTATTTAAACAAAGTGTATTGTGTGTAGTGTATAATCTCTATTCTCTCTTTACAATCACAGAACACTCACTCGCTACTCTCACAGAGATCTCACCAGTCGTTCTGCTGTAGCTCGCTTTTGCTATTACCACCACTCCGCTGCTCTCTTCTCTCTCAGAAAACCGATCCTTTAGTTCCTGAGCCCGGTGTGGCTAAAGGTCCAATCACAGGCAAGGTCTAACAGATTCCCTGACCCTTTATAGTGCATGTGTTTGTTTCCTGATTGGCTTCCCCAAACAGTTACCATTATCATGGTAACTGTTTGCGGAACCTGTAATTGGCTTTTTTTTTTTAAATTGTAGCATTGTTAATACTTGAATTGTATTGGTTGTGTGATTATAAGGTGTGTGTTATGTTACTGCACAGATTGCAATTAGGTATAAGGTAATGACAAAACAAGCGGTTTTTGAATAAAAAAAATATGTTATTGCTTTAGTGCTAAATTAGTGCTTTTACGCATGTTGCTTTGGAGCAGTGTGCTTGAGCTGAATTGCATGTTATTCTTTCTGAAATAATGAGTGATTGAAAAGGTAATTTTTTCACGTTAATGTGCATCACTGAAAAGGCGTCATTAACGCTTATGTGTTAGACATATTAAAGGTTTCATAACAAGGGTATTATCTCTAAATGTGATATGCTTTTGAAGTGAGAATTGTTAAAGGTGGGCAGACTAGATGGGCTGAATGGTTCTTTGTTTCTATGGTGGCATGCAGTACAAAATTAAGGTGTACAATCACTTATTTTTAATTGTGTAATGTCTCTTTAAAATACATTTTGTTAAGTGTTGTGCATTTTGTTAAGTGTTGTGCAAAATATATTTTATGAAAACAGTTATACACCTGAAAGGTATCGTGTTGTAAACATGTTTTGCTTCTATTATGTTCATCTTGTTAGTTAATCATGTCTTGCAGCATAATTTCTCTGTGTTTTATAATAATTACCATATTTGCTCGATTATAAGACAAGGTTTTTTTCAGAAAATAAATTCTGAAAATTACCCCTCTTATAATCGAGGTCGTCTTATAATCTGACCTCAAATTGAGGTCAGACTATAAGACATGGATCCAGGTCCCTGCAGAGCTGCAGGGGACCTGGATCCCCCTCACTAACAGCAGGGGAATGTCTGCGCGATGAGCGCAGACTCCCCCTGCTGCCGCCCCGCATGACCGCCGGGACTTCTATGATGAAGCCGGGTACTTCCGGCTTCGTCATAAAAGTCCCGGCGGTCGTGCCGGGCGGCAGCAGGGGGAGTCTGCGCTCATCGCGCAGACATCCTCCGCTGCCCCGCTAGCCACCAGGAGAATCGGGCAGCTAGGGGATGTCTGCACGATACTCGCAGACATCCTCCATGCTGCCCGACACTTCCATCTATTATGACGGACCAGCTGTCCGTCATAATAGACGGAGGTGTCGGGCAGCATGGAGGATGTCTGCACGTTTCGTGACGACATCCCCCGGCTGCCCCCACTAGCCACCAGGGATCAAGAAACAGGTGAGGGGGAGGGGGGGGGGCATAGAAACGAAGGGGAGGGGGGGGTAAAAAGATAAGGGGGGGCAGAGAAAAGAGGGGAGGGGGGCAGAGCAACAAGGGGAGGGAGGGGAGAATAGACAGAGACAAGGGGAGTGTGGGGGGAGACAAAGGGAGGGGGAGAGAGAGACAGCACTAAGGGTGGGAGAGAGACAACGCTGGGGGCAAGGGAAAGAGAGAGGCAGCATTGGCAATTTGGCACATAAAAGGAAATAAAAACAAGAAATGCATTTTTTGATATCATAATTTTTTATTAAAAAAGCAATTTACATGTGAATAAATACAAGTTGAACTTTTTTCCTATATGGTAGTCTTATATTCAGGCTTTTAGTTTTTTTCCTAAAGGAATATCCAAAGTTTGGGGGGTCGTCTTATAATCAGGGTCGTCTTATAATCGAGCAAATACGGTATTTGTGATTGAAATAATAATAATTTGTGATTTTAATAGTGCTTTACTTTGGGGGCTTTTAGAAGTCTGTAAAGACTAGCAAGGTCTATTCACTAAAATTTGAATTTGGAGGTAAACTTTTTATTTGAGACTAAGTGAAATTTGGCACTAGAGTTTGACTTAGAAAAAAAAAACCCAGATTTGAATTTTCCCCGTTGAAAGTAATGGGAGGCAAAAAGATTGAAGCTATTTTTGAGACAAAGTCACATTTGGCTAAGTAGTCTGAAGCATGTAAGTCATTTCAAAGGCCTGTGACTAAGAACTGCTCAGCAGTTTGAAACATGTAAGGTGTTTCCGATTTATTTTATTCTTCTATGCTTCTGCTTTTCTCCTGCACTATTTTTAGTGCCTAGAGGTTTGTGAGACGGCATAGAACGTCCTGTATTAAACAGCTCATTGCAGCCCCCTGCGATGAGCTGTGTACGGACCTGGTCCCCACTGTCAGGTGAGACCACTTTGGGCCCGCTGTGGTGTCTCGCAAAAGGTCCAATCACAGGCAAGTTGTAACAGATTATATAGAGACCCTGATCGGGTCCCTGCTTGTATGTTCCTGGCTGCCAATCATGAACTTAAGGACCAAAGCACCAACTAGTGTGAAGGGGTTAAGTCACCTTATTATTATAGTATGGCTGCTCCTCCCCTAGCTGTATTTCTCCTACACAGCTGTTTCTGTTAATAATTGTGTTTCAACCTACATAATAAATTGATGATTATTAGCACGTGTTTGATATGGATTTTCATTAACATTTATTACTTTCTGCAAATGTACCAAGAAGAATTAATGCACAGGGTGGTCACACCAAATATTGAATTGATTTATATTTATCTTCTGTTCACTCATTTCGTTAAATGATTAAACAAAATATTAACATGTCTATTTTTGAAATCACTTTTAGCCAACAGCCATTCATCCACTCAACTAGGAATCTCTTGATGAGCGGTGTTGGGTCCTTAGCATCTGGGGCGAAAGATTTGTAGAGACGTTTGATTTCTGCATAGCAATGATCATCTGATTATATTCCCCAGTGCAGAAAGTAAATTGTAAATAACATGGGAAACAATCCTTATGGAAATTGCAGGTTAATTCTGTTTGTGAACCTGATGATACCTTAAACCAGTTCAGAACTGTGCCTCCTCGCAAATGTATTATAAGCACTGTATTAAAATCCCAGGGTGTATGGTGTCAAAAACAGCAGGGTTAGATTTAAAATAAATGAATACTGCATGGTCTACCCCTTTGGCAGATCTCCTTCAAAGCTCTTTGGAAGGTTTCTCAATAAACTCAGGCATTCGTGTCTACTTCATAAGCTGAAGCTCTGGATAGTTTTCTTAACAAATGAATCAAATAAGACTGCTACACACAACTGATAAACAGGAGTAAAGGTGACAAGTAATCTTACACAAAGTGATATCTATATTGATCTGAAAATATTTTACAACATGTAAGGTTGTGTTTAAAGGTCGTTTTTTGCATTTTCAATCTCAGTCTCTCTGTAGAATATGCAAATAGGCTCTAGCACTAGGATAACAAACAAAATGAAATTTAGCAGCCTATGCCAGCATTTCAAGCTTTTAGTGAAAAATGAACAGTGCTATAGCCAAATATATATCAAACCAGTGCTAAATGGGGATTTGCCCCAGCTTAGAGCACTTAAAGCACTCTGTTAAGCTGTTAAGGTTCACTTATTAAGGGGATGGTAAACTATAGGTTGTAAACTCAAGGAAAATCAGAGCTCCAAGTTTCAGACCACTTTGATCATCTGAATAGCCCCAAAATTCGGCCTACTCAGGAGCACCAAGCGTCTCTGTGCCATATTTGACCCCAAACAGCTTGTCAATTCCATCTTTGTCTCTGTCAGGGTTGGTACCTGGGAGCGTAGCGCAGGGGTGTTGGCACTAGGTGGTGCGCACACTAGAAAAGTCCGGAATGGCAGCAGTACCAAGGGGTAAGGCAGAACAGCGTCAAAAACATTCCAAAGGTTCGGTAGCCGGGAGTTCAATAATCACAGGGTAACAAGGTACAAAGTTATGGGTAGGAAACACTGAAGAGAGACTAGCCACACTACAAGCTTGAAAAACAAGCAAGCACTGAATGAACAGTGCTTGCTGTTTAAATAGGGCGCCAGTATCTTTGCTCCGCCCACCATCCTGCAGGTCGCTGCTCCCCTCTGGCTTTAGCCAGATAGTGAAGTCAGGAGTAGGACCTGCCCCCTATCCACACCTGCCGTGCATCCTCCAATGGGACCACACTACCGGGCTGCAGGCCACGCAGGCTGGGGATGCGGCCTACACCACGATCGTGTGTCCAGTACCTGGAGTCTGCCGGACCAGGTAGGGGGTCCCTGCAGGAGGCATGGGGTGGAACTGGGGTCTGACAATCTCCAAACATCTTATCTGTGCCATCTTAGCACCAACAGCTTCTCTGTGCTATCTTAGCCCACAAACAGCTTATGAATGCCCATGACCTCATTGTCCCTCAAACAGTTTGTGTTCCATTTTAGCCTCGCAAACAGTGTTTCAGTGACAACCTTGACCACAAACAGCTTATCTGTGTTGTATTGGCTCACAAAAAGCTTCTCTGTGCCATCTTAGCCCTTAAACAGTTTATATGTGCCATTTTTGACTCCAGTTTGCAATGCCATCTTAGCCCCCTGCCAGGCTCCTGACTATAGCCTATAGCCATATGTCAGGGAAAGGTCTAGGATGTCATTTGACCCTGAGTGCCCAATGCAGGAGTTCAATACTTTGGAAATGGAGACACAGGACCTGCAATCCCTCGGTGGTTTGAGACCCAAGTTCATGCAGCCACGTTCCCAGGCCCTGTGAAACAGACGTTGAATCTAGTGATGCCTAAGGGACAACTGAAGTAATCCTACAAATATACTGGAGCAAGCATGGAGTATAACTAGAACAGGTTAGCAGGATGAAGCAGGCTAAAGCAAAGAGATGAGCCAAGCAGAGCAAGGAGAACAAAGGAACTCAGGCAGAACACAACGGAAATACAAAGTAACAGGGCTGCAGGACAGAGAAAAGAGCAAAGGCAAAACTAAAGCCTACAAGGAAAGGCAAAGCATAAGACATAAATACATAACTAAGAAGACATACGAAGATACATATATAACACATAACAACATACACAGGGTAAGGACTAAAGGAACACAAGGGATGGAGTGAGTGGCTGAGATCCTCAGACGCTTTATAATGGGAACCAAGCTTGACATGTGGATAAGTGAGGGGAGCTGAAATCCTTAGGTGCTTAGGTGCTGCAGTTGCCTTGTTTGCTTTTGGGGGGGCGGCCCAAAAAAGAAAAAAAGTTGCCCCTTTAGGAAAAAAAATAAACTCTCTTGCTAGCAGAGATGGTGGCTGGGGAGATCGGAAGATGGGGGAAGTGCTGATGAGCCAGGTCACATGACCTATCTGCATTCTCTGTAGGGGAGCCGAACAGGCAGCACGTAATGGAGGTAAGGGGTGATGAGGCATGTAATGAGAGTAATGAGGCATGTAATAGGGATGATGAAGCATGTACTGGTGATGATGGAGGCATGTAATGGGATGATGGAGCATGTTATGGGGGTAATGATGTCAAGTGATGGGGCATGTAATTGTGGTCGATGGAGACAATGAGGGTGATGGGGGCATGTAATGGGGGTGTTGGGGGCATGTAATGGGGGTATTGGGTGCATGTAATGGGGTGATGGAGCATGTGATGGGGACTTGTAATGGGGGTTATGGGGGCATGTAATGTGTATGTAATGGGGTGATGGTGATGGAAGTATGTAATGGGCGTAATGATGTCAAGTGATGGTGGCATGTAATGGGGGTGATGAAGGCATGTAATGTAATGTGTATTGTAATGGGGTGATTGGGGCATGTAATGGGGTGATGGAGGTATGTAATGAAGGAATGTAATGGGGTAATGATGTCAAGTGATGGGGTCATGAAATGGGGTGATGGGGGCATGGAATTGGGGATGAAGGGGCATGTAATGAGGGTGATGGAGGCATGTAATGTGTATTGTAATGGGGTGATGGGGGCATGGAATGGGGGTGATGAAGGCATGTAATGGGGGCATGTAATGTGTATTGTGATGTTGGCATGGAATGGGGTGATGGAGGAATGTAATGGGGTAATGATGTCAAGTGATGGGGTCATGAAATGGGGTGATGGGGGGCATGGAATTGGGGATGAAGGGGCATGTAATGGGGGTGATGGAGGCATGTAATGGGGTGTTGGGGGCATGTAATTGGGTGAAGGAGCATGTGATGGGGATATGTAATTGGGGTTATGAGGGCATGTAATGGGGTGATTGGGCATGTCCTGGATGTGCAACGTGGGTGATGGGGCATGTAGTGGGTGTGCAACGTTGGTAGGGGTGTGCCTAAATTTTGTCTGCCTAGAGCGGCACAAAACCAAAATACACCACTGCTAATAACAATACACAGACATACAAACAGAGAAAATACCTGCAGAGCTGAAGAAAGCAAACAGGAAATGGAGAGCAACAGTAAATGGAGCAATAGTATCACAGACAGCAACAAAACCAGAAATGGATCAGAGCAGAAACTAAAGTAACAGAAAGATGCATACCTCCCAACTTTGCCCCCTGGCGAATCGGGACACGGGGGGTGGAGTCTGGGGAAGGGATGGGACATCGGGCGGAGGCTGGGGTGTCAGTGCTACCGCTCATGTGCAGTAACACTGTCACCCATTTCTGATCCTGGCTTCTGAAGCCAGGATCGCTACTGTGCATGCTAACAATGCTGTGCATGCTCAGTAAGCATTTTCCGTTGTCTGGAACACCGGAGAATGCGATCAGGACCTGGGGATTGCGGCACTGATTCCTGCTGTCCCTCTCAGCTCTAACTCTGTCCTGAAAAGTGCGGTGGGACAGCGGGACATACCTCCCAAATTGGGACTGTCCTGCACAAAGCAGGACAGTTGGGAGGTATGAAGATGTGTGTTCTGACACGGGGCTAAGATAATACAGGGCTGAACTATAAACAAGAAAGTAACTTAAACAGTAACGAGAAAAACAGGGAATCATGATAAAAGGACATAAGAGCAGACATCGCCTACAAATTACATGAGCAACCTCCAGAGGTGACCAGCACTACTTCTTTGCTGGATAACATCTTTAAGGTAACAGAAGTCATCACACGTACAGATTCCCTGGTCATATATCACGGAGTGCTCACAGGTGGGGGCTACTTTGGAACAGGGAAGGATCCGGACTGTAGGCGGATTGTGCAGGTACCACTCTGGGGTTGCTACTTCGTGGGAGCACCACTCTGTGACCGAGCAAGTGAGGGATGCCACTCTGTGGGGGATACCACTATGTGTCCGAGCTAGAGAGGGATGCCACCCTGTGGGGGATACCACTATGTGGCCGATCAAGGAGGGAACGAGGTACAGGTATACAAAACAAAGGCAGCAAAACCAGAGAGGAAACAAAAGCAGGAGCGAGCATAGAAAATAAATAGCCAAGCAAAGTAAAAGGATACTGAAATCACTGGAACAATTTGAATGAGTCTACAAACTGGGTAAAGAAATAACGAGAAGTACAGCACACTGTGAAAGAGGTCTTTAATTCAGACCACAAAGGCAACGTTTCAACTCCAAAGAGTGTCAAATAATCATGTGATAAAACAAGGGGCGGAATTAGTCGGCCCATTAAAGTGCAACATATTGTAAACTAGTATAAAAAGTGACAAAAACACTATAATATTGCATACACAATAGTGTTTTTTTTTTTTTTTTTACATAGTAGTGTCATTAATTTAACAATTATTTAACAATAATATCAATAAAACAATCTTCAATGTGTAGAATGACTAACATACCAAATAAAAACAATGCAATCCGATCAAGAAATAGCACAGCTGTTCAAGTATACCTCCCTCAAGTTATTTACAATACATTTTATGTATTGCCATCATAGCCCCCTAACACCTTATCTGTGCCCTCATTGTCCCCAGCCAGCTTATATGTGTCATCTTTGCTCACAAACAGCTTCTCTGTGTCATTATCCCCCAACAGCTTCTATGTGCTTTTTTAGTCTGCAAAAACAGCTTATCTGTGCCATATTTGTCCCTAAACAGCTTTTCTTTTGTCATCTTTACCCCCCACTTGCAGTGGTCACCCATGAGAGTGGCATAACCGGTCCCAGTTGTGACCATGATTGTTACTCCCTGAGTCAAGGATTTTAAGCATGCGTGGGATAGACACAAGGCTATCCTAGCTATAAGACCGGGAACGGGGGACAAATAAAAGTACTCCAAAAAAATTGGGCAGACTAGATGGACCGAATGGTTCTTATCTGCCGACACATTCTATGTTTCTATAAGTTCCAGTGTTTGTGTCTATAACTTACATTACTTGCATACATGTGTATAGGGCTTCATTTACCTCTTTGGACCCCTGGGATTAACTCTGAGAAAACTATGTACAGAAAAAAGCAAAAGGTAAATTTCATAAATAGTTAAGAAAAGATATGATTGCATATTTTTTTAAAGCAGATCTAAGATTTAATATGTATTATTTATTCATTTAACCTGCAGTATACCTTTAAAACTCCAAAAAGTAGAAGCTATGGTTCCCTGATGTGCTTTTCTAAATTGTGCCACAATGCATTCTAGGTTGAACACTCTACCACTTGTACTGAAGCATATGCTCCATGGCAATTTCTAATATTAAATATGCCAACTATCTATGCGGCAAAGTTGTCAGCTGGATGTTTGAAGTGACCCTGCAAAGTCACTTTGCAGCCAGAAATCCCCGAGATTAGGTGTTTTAGGATACCAGAGGGATTTTTTCCACCGCCCTCATTCCTCATTAGCCATGATCCAAGCCGAGTGATGGGTAGACTGGATCATGGAAAACATGTCCATCCGTCATTCTTTCATAGGGATTCTAAAAGGTGAATAGTGCTAGGCTTTTCAACTGAATCTGACACTTTGACAGCTGTGCTGGGAATTCATTGCTATGTCATTAAAACAAACAAAAACACAGAGGGACTGCTGTAAGCTTTTTTTATATGTTTATTTCTTTATGGGGATTCCCACCACTGAATTTGTTTTCTGATCTCACTGGTGAGGAAGGGTTAATTGAATGGAAGGAGGTAAAGAAACAAGGAAACTGAAAAAGATGAAAATTAAAGAAGAATACAGGTGGTGCACCTAAATGTGAGGGACAGATCTGGGCCAAAAGCAAGCAGGGAGACTAGAAATGCTCTTCAGGTTTCGGAGAGAGAAAAAGGCCACTGCAAAATAGTGGGCGTAACAATGACTGTATGGGGTTATCACAAAGATGTTGTGATGACTTTCAAGTGATGAAGGATAAACAAAATGATTAATGGTACGTCTGACTTAGGGAAATGCATCTGTATTTTAAAAGCAGCAAAAGGCATTTGTGACACAAATAACAGTAGTGAGAATACAAGATGAATGTGTATAGAAAATCTATTAAATTACTTCCATGCTCTAGCCATGGAAGTCATTTTTCCAGGGATAAACAAACTCTTCAGCAAATACTTACTTGAACTCCTGTCATACTCAACAATCAAAAGATTGCAACTATAGCTGTCAAGTACACTGACATAGTTTCTAGTACTAGAATGAAAATGTTTATAAGGATGGTCACTGTTTATTCAGTCTTTACCTTGCATTCCTACTCGACAGATAATCCTCTGTGCTCCAATATGTTTGTCATGTGGCCTAAGTCCCTACTGTAAAGAGGCTTGTGACTCACAGTTAGGGCACCCTTAACTAACCTTTGGTCAAAACTTTCTGGCTGGCACAGGTGCAGACCTTCCACAGGGTCTAAGGACTTTCCACCACCACCTTCTTGGACACCTTATGGGTTTCCTGTTCCTCACTCTATATTATAAGCTTGCAAGTAGACCTTCCTCCACCTCATGTGTCAGTCTGTGTTCCATATCATACACTGAGTAAACTGTTGGAGCTTTCAAAATAGATGTGAATGTAATATAATGATTTCATGGCAAATGGTGCTTTTGTAACTAACTTGTCGTAGTTGAAATTCCTGCATTAATACAAGTCAGCAGGGGAGCAAGCCTGGCTCATCACTGTGTGCTCTGCTTTACTAGTCCTTCACTGTCCTGCACAAAGCTTAATGATGCACAGCAATGTATCACATTATAGCACATCTCTCTGTGTCGGGTTGAAATCAGGATCACAAGAATGCTGTGCTTTAAAGTATTATGCCAGCAGAGGCACAGACCAATTGCTTCCTGTTGGATCATCAGATTCTATAATTTTGGATTAGTTAACGCCTGGGAGAGTGAAAGGTGGAGAATAAAGTGACTAGGATATAGGTAGGAAACAGAGAAAAGGAGACAGTAGGTGAGATAGGAGAACTAGGGAAATATATTAAAGAGATTGTTGTGGAAAAGAGAAGAGAGAAAAAAAACTCTAAAAGAAAAAGGGAAATGCTGGTTAAAGATGAACTATCTATCAATCTATTAGCAATCCACCCATGTCACAGATTACACAGCTGAGAATGTCTTTATATCCTGTCAAGCAAGAGTTGCTATTAGGAACTATATTAGCACTATTTAAACATAATTTTACTGTGATGGGCTAGTAAAGTGTTGATAATTGTGAAGGCTGTTCTACACTGTAGGTTTGAAATACAATAGATTAGCCCTGAGTTCCATATTGGCTTAATAGAATGAATATATATACGACTGATACACTTATCCTAGGAGAAAATACACTGCTATCTTGGAGTTAAACATGTATTCCCACCATTGTAAGAGCACAACTGAAAAATGATTTTATGTTTAGTGAAGGGGTTTACGATGCTATGAGATGTATGAAAGTTTAAATTGATGCTATGTCCTTTTTATTGGTCAATGAGCCTCAAATTTTGATGACTTGAATGTGGCACTTAAGAAAAGGATTGCATTGTACTGACACAAGGTTTTAGTTCTTTCTCATTAAGATTAAACATGCAATTGGAGAAGTGAGAACGGATGTAGCAGCCCTGAAGTCTGATATCGCAGAGGTGGACTCTAGAGTCACTGTCGTCGAACAAACTGTGACCAGAGCAGAGGAACAATCTGCTGAAGCGCACGCAGTGGTGACACTTCAAGCCAAACAGCTTGTGGAACTTAGATGGGCCCTAGAAGATCTTGATAATCGGGGCAGGAGAAACAACATCAGGATACGAGGCCTCCAGGAAGGAGGGACATCGGAAGATATTGACGAACGCCTTACCGCATTGTTTAACAGTATCCTAAACAGACCAGCAGACACTCGCATAGAATTCGAGCGCACCCACCGGGCCTTGAGACAGCCGGGCCCCCCAGGTAGCCCACCACGGGACATTATTTGCTGTCTATCAAGTTTCCGGCTGAAAGAGGACATAATGGCTAAAGCCAGATCCAGACGCCTGTGGCCTTTCGAGGGACACTAAGTGTCCCTATTTGAGGACCTGTCGTGGATTACACTCCAAACCCGGAGGGCACTTCAACCGCTCACCCGAGTGCTGACTGCCAGACACATTGCATACCGCTGGGGTTTCCCATTTAGCCTTACTGCCACATTGGGGGTCACAGTTCACACAATACGTTACCCGGCAGATACCCCTGCCTTCATGAGAGCAGTAGGTATCACGGACGTCATTATCCCGGACTGGCTGGACCCAAATTACTTACCACCCCCCAGACCGCAGCGGCCAAGGCGAGAGCGACCCCAGAGGACTTTGTCTAGTATTTCTCCACCCTGCTCCAGATCTCCGAGGAATGGATGGGCCTGGGAAGAATGAAGAATAAAGCCTAACAATCTGACACAGTGGGGAAGTCGGATCCCGACACAAGTGTTCGGACACAACAAACACTACTGAGAACTACCGTTTGGTTTCATCTACCGCAGACCAGTGGGTCCTGTCGTTTTTTGTACAGTACTAGAACATCCTTGGATGCCACTTGTACCTAGGTGCGGACCTATCAGGAAGGCCTAAAGGTTATCTATATTGGGTGAGCCCAGTGAGTAACTTGCGCTACTATTCGTTTGCGGTGAACCTCTTGAGTGTATCCTGCACCAAATGACAGACGGCTCAGTTCAGAACTATATGCTGTCCACTTCAGGAGGATGAGTATAAAATTTCCTCCACTCCAAGCCATTGGGGATATTGTCTATCTGGTTGGAATAACTAATTTTCCTATGTCCTTAAGTCGGTACTGGAGGAGGGGGAAAACTCTTAACCCGCAGGTCCAACGGAGCAGATTGTTCCATGTGCACCACAACCACCACAAATTGCTAGTACTATCTGAATACTATTTATGTAAGCCACTCAGTTTATCCCCCCCGGTGATTATGTGCCCAGACCGTATAGACCTTCAGGTCGGACACATAAGGGAGATGACACCAGCGGAAGTAGATTCATAACCCTTTCACTCCCTACACCCCCCCCCCCCCCTCCTCACCACTGTGTCATGCACCCCCGGGAACAGTGCAAAACCCTGTTATACTTGTTCTTGTCCCATCAAGTCTTAGTCTGTCCTTTACGCCATTCAGGTTTGATTGGCACGAGGAGGCCATTCTGTTATGATATATTTTCTCTAGACTTAACGGAAAGTTACACAGTTGACTCTTGCACTGACATTTTTACTGTTTTGCCATTTAATATTGGTGTACTGTATGGTCATTTTCTTTATCATATAGTTTCATCTACAACTGTATTCTTTTTTGTACTGTATTACATTGTCTCTGGGCCTCCCACGTTCCCCCAGGGAGACCTAGTGTCTAATAATCGACATAGCCACTTTTGAGTGGCCTGTGCCAGACACAATTACCCATAGTTTTGACCCACCCTCACCCAGTTTATCCTGATCTTCCACCCCCCTCAATTCTTATAAATACTTCCTGCCCCCGCTTCCACGTCTCCCCCCCTCCCATTACCGTCATTCCCCCCCCCCTTTTTCTTTTCTTTTATATTTTTTCTTTTCTTTTTTTTATCACTTTTATCAGATTATGGCAGTGACTCCCAGTCCACTAACTATATATCCGCTGAATGTAAGGGGGCTAAACATCCCAAAAAGAGATCAAATCTCCTCCGAGATCTTAGAACATACAAGGTCTCAATTGCTCTGATCCAGGAAACCCATTTTTTAGACAAAAAACACCCCTCCCTGTCAAGCAGATATTACCCCCAGGTCTTTTATAGCAACAATTGACTGACCAAGTCGAAGGGAGTGGCTATTCTCCTCTCCAAATACCTACCCCTCACTGACATAGAGACTGAGACGGACTCAGAGGGCCGTTGCCTATTTCTGAAGGGCACTCTGTTAAACAGGAGGTATACCTTTGCTAATGTTTATTTTCCTAATGACAAACAACTCCCTTTTCTAAGGAAGGTATTACACAAACTGTGCAATTTCCAGGAAGGCTCATTGATATTAGGAGGAGACTTTAATGTACCCTTAGACCCAAAATTGGATACATCATCCTCTTCTCCCAGGCTGCCAGCCACAGTCCCTAGGAAAATGAAGGCCTTATTGTCCTTGCACCAGCTAGTGGATAGTTGGAGAGCGTTAAATCATAATACACGTGACTATACTTATTACTCCGCCCCGCATAACACCTATTCTAGACTTGACTATTTGTGCATTGCTCATAGGGATCTAGAAACACTTACCAAGGCATCTATAGGACCTATTACCTGGTCCGACCATGCCCCTGTCCTAATACAATTAACCTCCCCCTGTCCAAACCAAAACAAGCCACATGGAGACTAAATGAGTCCCTCATACTAGACCCCACCCTGTCAGTAGACACATCCACCGAACTCCAACAATACTTCACGGAAAACGCGACTCCTGAAATCTCCCCACCGGTATTATGGGAGGCCCACAAATGTGTAATAAAGGGGCATTTGATTGCTCAAGGCACAAAACGGAAAAAGGAACATTCAGCCAGACTCGTAACATTGACTAGGGAAATCTCCACACTTCAAACAACACACAAAACCACACAGCAAGCTGAAATATTTCAAAAGTTATTATCCAAGCGTAAAGAATTGGCTGAACTTTTGAAGGCTAGGAACCATTTCCTACAACAGCGGACCAAGCGATTCTTTTTCGAGCATAGCAATAAGAGTGGAAGGTACCTAGCTCGACTACTACGGAAACGTAGCCACCTAGCTCACGTACCTAAAATCAGAAACGCTAATGGTCAATTGGTTCTCACCCCCACTGGTATAGCCAATGTTTTTAGAGATTACTACAAATCCCTGTTTAATTTACAATCGCACAGCCCCAGACCTACCACACCTCCTGAGGCACCCTCCATCCATGACTATTTGGCAAATCACATTCATAACACTCTCTCAGCTGATGTTGCAGACACCCTGGAAAACCCAATTTCCTTAGAGGAACTGGAGGCAGCTATCAAGGCATCCCACATGGCAAGACCCCCAGGTCTAGATGGCCTCCCACTCAGTTATCACAAAACATTTTTCCCTATCATTGGCAAACACCTAGTCGAGACATTCAATGCTATCCTACAAAACGACTCTCTACATCCCCACACATTGCAAGCAACCATCACAGTCATCCCCAAGGAGGGTAAGGACAGAGAATGGTGCCCCAGCTACCGACCCATATCATTGCTTAATGCGGACTTAAAGCTCCTAGCTAAGATACTTGCCATGAGCCTATCCCCCCATATACCTGACCTTATACACCCAGACCAAGCTGGTTTTGTGCCTGGCCAAGAAGCCAGGGACAACACCACCAAGGTCCTTACACTCATCGAACATGCCAAAAAGACCAAGACAACAGACGCAGAAAAGGCGTTAGAGTAAGTTGGAGGTATCTAATGGAAACCCTCACTAGAGTGGGTTTTGGCCACAACATATTACGGTGGATAGGGTCACTTTACACAGATCCTACAGCCACAGTGAGAGTTAACGGTATACATTCCCGTTCCTTCCGGATCAATAATGGGACGAGACAGGGGTGCCCCCGTCCCCCCTCCTATTTGTGCTCTCCCTGGAACCGTTTCTGAACGCAATCCGAAGCAACCCATATGTGCATGGCATCCAGGTAGGGCAGATGCAGTAAAGGATGTCAGCCTTTCCAGATGACATTCTTTTTACCATATCCCAACCGCTGATCTCTCTACCCGCTATCCAGGCGGAATGAACCCGTTTTGGCCACCTCACTAATCTTAAGATCAATACCACCAAGTCAGAGATATTGAATATTTCCGTCCCCCGCACGCCAGGCCGAGATGACCCTTATAAATGGTGCACAAAGCACCTGACGTACCTAGGCACCAAGATTACCCCAGATTTAACGGAGCTCTACAGAGCCAATTTTGCCCCTATACTCTCGAGACTACAGTCAGATCTCAAAACATGGGATTACTCCCATATCACGTGGATAGGTAGAATCAACGTAGTAAAGATGAACCTGTTACCCCGTGTATGTGGTATACAACACCAGTCAAGCTACAAAAGTTCTCCCCTCAACACGATGGCCTATGCTGGCGATGCTCCTCTGCCCCGGGCACTCTACTCCATCTGTGGTGGGAATGTGACAACCTACATACAACCTTTTTGGAAGGCTGTTCATGCCATCATATCCCAACTCTCTGACAAACCACTCTTGTACAAAACCGAATACCTTCTGTTTCACAATACGCCCCTTAAACCTTCACAATACAAAAACCGAATTTACTTATCGCTGCTAATAGCCTGATACGGCTACACTGGAGATCAACTAGTATCCCCCCAGTTAAAAACTGGATTTACCGGGTAGAGGAACTACGCACAATGACAGAAGTCTCCCTACATTCCCCAGAAGACAGAACTAAATATATTGGAATCTGGTTCCACTGGCTAGAATTCCTTGATTCCCCCGAGTTACTCAGGTCTCTTGAATAAAGAGATTGCTGACTGCTCTGACCCCGGAGTTCTCTACCCCACCAACCACCCCCCCCACCCCCCTTTTTGTTTGCCTAATTTATTTATCTTAACTCAAACCAATTGATATGTACCATTATATGCGTATTATTTCTCTGATCGATGTTTGTATTGTGCAGGAGGGGAGGGGAAAGAAAAAGAGAGAAAAAGAAAGAAAAAAAAAAAAGGGAAAAAAGTTAATCAGTCCAGACTGTACTTGAACTAGTATGTATTATGTTACCCGTCCCCTCCCCTAACTCCCACCCCCTCTCTTCTTCTGTACCCCTCCCCATAACCACCATTGTTTATTTGTTTATAAAGAAATGACAAAAAATACCAATAAAACTTTATTGAAACCAAAAAGAGTAGTGGATGTCTGGAAAAGTTTTCCCACAAATTTCTATGATACATCAGGATGTCTTAAATATTTATAAGGGCAATGGTCAAATAAGATATGGGGTCTTACAATAGGTAAAGAAATGATAGTCTGTTGTTTATCTGAATTCAGAGGAATGCTTACAGGTCTACAAGAAAGTATGCAAACAGAGCAATGCTCTGCAGGCCTCTGGCAGACTCTTATATGGTGGGTCTGTGTGTGTCCATATGGAGAGGGAGTATTTTGTTTCAGAGTACAGAACCAGACGGATGTCTCCAGCTGGGGAGGAGGCATCTTGATCGTATCATATCTCCAATTCCTCTTAAAATGTTTCCTTTCAATCACCTCCCCATTCCTATTCCTTTCTCAAATACTATCTTTGTTTCTTCATCTCCTCCATATATTTTCAATCCCGTATCTGCCTCTTCATAAATAGCCTTTTTTTACAACATTTTGCTTGTTCTCTATCAGAACCACTTTCCCTTTTTTTCTTCAAATCACCTCATATGCTTGCTTTTTCTACCAATTATCACTACTCCTTATTGCCTCATATTGCCTTTCTTTATCCTGTTATTTAGCGTATGTGGTAAAGGATGAAAGCTTAGCAGGGATAGGCAATCTTTTGATCTCCAGCATGCTCATAAAGTATGATTTAGGTTGTCTCAGAATGTGTTTTGGAGATGGCCTGTCCCTGCATTACCTTGTCCTGCTTCTTTCAAGGTTTGTGTGACTTTTAACATTTGTGTCATTAGACATACTGCGGCCTGCTCACAATGCTCCAAATCACCCAGAGGTGCTAAATAAAACATTAATGCTGATCACCCATAAATGTGAATCTGGGTGCACTAGGCACAATGTCTATTATACATTCTGTTATGAACTGCCAAGGGTAGCTCTCATGGCGGCTGATTGGCCATAGATTTGGCACAAGTTCAGCTGTATTAGGTTAACGGGCTTCAACTTGACAGAACTCAGCAGGGATTTCAGCAAGGTGGAGTCACCTTGCATTTAATTACCGATTATGGTAGCAATTCCAAGATAGACCCAAAGATGTGTTGACAATTTGGCCATTTTTTTTATCAGGGATATATTGACTAAACAGTGAGTTTACAGCTGAATTGCGAGGCTGGAAAAAAAAATGAAGCTGGCAAAATAATAAAGTTGAAAACAATTCACAACAACTCACCTATTTTTCCACTTAATTTTATCTTGGTTTATGTTTTCCAACTCTATTGTCAGTTCCCACATTTCACTGTTTAGTGAACAAACATCTGAAACACATACATTTGACATGCTGCTGAAATATATTACATCAATATGCTTGCGAAGGGAAAACAATTGGTTAACCATGAACCACATGTGGAACATACTTGTATCCTGTAGGACAAGGAGGCACCGATGATCAAGGACAGTCATGGTGTCAGAGATATTCCTGATTGGGTACAGGAGTAACAGTGTATATGAAAGCACCATTAATAGACCCACTTGTGCTCAAGAACTATTCCTTCGAGGGACACTAAAAGTGGGCCACATCCCACATTTTTAAACATGTTATGACTACTGCAGACTTCACACATTCTAGTTCAATCATGGCAAATGCTTTTGACCCCAAGTGCCTATTTTTATACAATTAACAATGTTAACAATCTCAATTACCATTTATCCCCATACATGACCCATCTACCATTTTAATTCCAGACTCACTTGTTTTTTCCCCCCCCTTCTCCCTGTTTTTGTTTATTTCCTTTCAGTTGCGCCATTTCATTGTCTCCATATGCTCCACATCACTCCGTATATGTTGATGGTGACAGTGCAGTCAGATGCTAAGTGCCACCTCAGAGACACTTGTGCCGCAGGCTCGCCATCACCATCACTGTTCTAGTGGGGCATTAAACATTAAAAACTTGAACCCTTTCCTTGTGCATTGAGGGTCTTTGAGACATCATACTTCTTACCTGTGTACAATTACATACATTACAAGTTGACATTGATATGCAGTAACACAATGGATGATATCTATTAAGTGCTGAAGTTTGATTTCACAATATAAACGAGTGACCATGTATTGCCTGGTTGGGTTGCTCTGGAGCTGCCTGTGTCAGCCTAATGCTTATCATCTGCTTGGGTGGCTGTGAAGTCATTGCAGCCAATAGAAACTGTCCATAATGCCAAATAACAGGACAAAGACAAACAAAGTAGTGAGGGGGGAGGGAGGAAAAAAACCAGAGACCTGCACTTTTGAAACACTGCAACTCCCATCAATCAGAACAGAAACTTTCATTTACAATAACAATACAATAATAATTTAAAATGTGCTTCAATTTATTTATTTTCAACCTAGCTGCGCAAGAGCGCATGCATTTTCATTTATTTATATATATTTAACAACACTCTACAATATAGTATATTAGTACTTCTTGACAACTTGGGTTCCCTACCAGTGTGCTAATTTTAGGATCAAATCGTAATGGCATGGAACCAAAATCCTCACTCTGTTATGAATTTACATGCTGCTATGCATTTATGACCCTAGATGCAGGCATAGTGAATATATACACATTTTTGTAATGTTTTTCCAGTTCCATAATGGTTCCCAATGTTTTTATTCATTGACACCGTACTGGTGTGTTTCAAAAATATCTGCCACAGTTACACTTAATACTAGCACAAATGATATCTGCACAAATGTAATCATATTTTCAATCATTTTGCCTGTCATGTGCAGTATATAGATACCATATGTGTGTATGTGCTTAAATGATTGCCACCGACTAAACAAAACACATTAAACTAAAAATTCTGCAGTTCATGTATCAGCTGATGTATAAAGGCTACAAGTAGAGTATACACAAAACAACACCTAAATCATACATGGCATGCATGCATGGGGGGTATCGATTGTGAGGTACATCACGATCAAAGGCAGCTAAATGATCTTATCCATAGGATAATATGTCAATACGTGATCGGTTGCCCGCTGCTTGTAGAATTCCCTTGTTTAACTGATGTCTGAATGAGTTGGTGAGTCTTAGACAAATAATCACAAGGTAACACAGTATACTGTGTCTGCAGCACAAAAAATAACATGCATTAATCTGCAGCCTGTATTCTAAGGAAGGTGTCAATAACAGTGCACCGCACACTACATTGCTACCCGCAGCCTGGCATTTTGGGAAGCCATGGCTATGTTTGAAGCATTCTGTATATATGTCAATGTGGAGCAGGCTGAGATTATGGGGCTAGTGTATAGTCAGTGAGGGGCAGATATCTGTATACCTATTACTAACTATCCTTTACACTCATATATACTGTACTTCATTGCGTGTGCTTGCCTCATTCCCTCGGCACTTTTACCCCCCCCCCCCTTCTTTCATCATTTCTCTATTTCTGCCCTCCTTCTTCCCTCTCTCCTGTTGCCTCTCCCCCCCCCCCCCTTCCTTCCCTCTCTCTCTGTGTTCTCCTTGTCTTCCTCCCCAAATCGCTCTCCTCCCGCCTATGCCCCTGCAAATAGCGTTTCTATTTCCCTCTTTTTTTCCACATCTCCATTTCTCCTTTCCATCTATTGCCATCCGTTCAGACACACCAAAATAGGGGGGAATAAACCCCACAATACTTTCTCCATTTACCCCCGTCAGTGTGTGAGGAGGATTCATTCCGCTCCCTCGCTTTCTACCTGAGTGTCGGTGCACAGTCCATTTCTCACACTCTCTGCTTGCTGTCTCTGGGTGACGGTCTGTCTCTCACACTCTCTACCTGCTGTCTTAATGTGACAATTCATCTCTCTTTCTCCCTCGCTGCATGCAGTCTCTACAGACAGTTCATCTCTCCCGCTTGCTTTTTGTGCCCGATGTCTCTGGGTCCAACCCACTCTCTCTTCGCTGTCTCCTTGTGACAGCCTGACCGCATGCAGCTCACCTGTGACACTCTCTCAGTGACAGTCCTCGGGCTGTCGGCAGATGACTCTCTCTCAGTGACAGAGTCTCGGTGACAGCCACTCCGCATGCTGCTCCCCCGGTCCGTCTCTCCCCCCGGGTGCACTCTCACCCGCAAAGATGCCTTTCCATCCGGTAACGGCGGCGTTAATGTACCGGGGGGTCTACACTATCCCCGAACTATTGAGAGAGCACTCACCCACTCAGCTTCCGGAGGACGAGATAGAGGGTGAGTAAGCACGAGGAGGGAGAGTGTAGAGGTTATAGTGAGTGGGCATAGGGTCAGCGAGTGACCTAATGTAATTGGGGAATCAGGAGGAGCTGTCCAAAAATGTGACCTGGGGGGTGATTCTGTTATATGCTAAGGGTCAATGTTGAAGTGAGTGTAGTGACCCTTTGGATGTGTATAATTCAAAATAGTCACGTGTGTGCAATGTGAGTGACCCTAGTACCTGTGTAGTTTCAGTTGTTGTGATCTAGATTTCCCATGTTGCTCAGCCAGCCACTTGACTGAAATGTCCCCTCAGCAGTAGAGCCAGAGGTTAGGTCTGCGGACAACAAATTAGTATATTGGTGATGCAGATGATTGTTCTCTACATCTTGCTGTTCTAGCTCTATCTGCAGGGCTAATAGTGCTAGTGTCACTATAGGTGATAAGCAGGTGTTTAGTCCATGTGCTGTGTGTCAAGGTGGCCTAAGGTTCAAGTGGTGAGACAATCTTTCAAAGTGTTAGTGGTGTTATTTAGGCAGTGTTGTATTTTGGCATGTCCTGTCACCTTTTTAGCACTGGCATGGTCTGTATGGACATTTTGTGCAGTGTGATTGTTTGCATTTTGATGATGGAGAATGTCACTGAGTGGAATATGGATGCCATTTGGTGTCACTGTGTGAATTGAAAATGTCAGTTGTCATGCTTGCGTCAGTGGCTGAAATATAAATATAGAAAGTGACCACTTGGCACACTGGTTGGTTATTTCGTTACTTAGACCCCTTTCATTGTCGTTTTTCTTTTCCTTTCAGTAGAATTGTTTCTTCATCCCAAGGCAATTTTAAATTCCCTTATAATATTTTTTGTCTCCGTCTCACCCACCTCTGCTGGAGAACATTTACTCTGATTTACAACCTTCACTTCAATGTAATTGGTTTGACAATTCCACTCAATCTCCATCCTAGTGTAACCACTTGCACTGGTGTTTCTTTGTGTATATGCTTTCATACTGTTTCCTTAAATGCCTTAATGCATGCAGAGGCTTTTGCCATATGTATCCTTCATTCATCCAATATCACATTTTTGTTTGATTTTAATCAAGGCTCTCATGTCCCTTGGCAACAAGGCTGGTCCTGGGTTATGTGGCAGCATAGGGTATCACAGTAAGGGGAAAGCGTAAAACTATCCCCATGTCCAGTATTTTAGGTAATAGTAGCATAAAAGTCATTATCCAATTATAGCATACTTTGTAGCACCATTTAACTTCTGCATCAAGCTCTATATAAACTAGTAGAAATAAATGGTAATATAATAATAGTAACCATAATACACTTTACAACTTTCTAATAGTGTACTCATGTTGTATTATAGCAGTGTTGTATTTTTGTGTGTGTGATGACCACCAGTTTCAGTTTTCACACATGACTCCTGTTATTCTAAGGCCAATCCTCTCTGGCAGACATCTGCTGGTGGGTTATCATATAAATATTACACAGTTTGCAACCATCAAACAAGGAAGTAATCCTCCCTCATAGTGACACAAGCTTCCAGCTCTATCATAGAGATGCCTTGTGAGTCTTGAACTTGCACTTGTTGGTGCATACCTTATAAAGAAAGAGATGATGCCATTTTTAGTCCATAAGTTAATATTAGCAAATTCCCAGTTCAAATTGGTGGCTGTACAAATAGGCGGCCGCAGTAAAGTATAATGATACTAAGACAACCTTTATACAATAACCTGACTACAGGTGTCCAACCTTTTCTTTAAGATGAGTTACTTACTTAATCTGTGGGCAAGATTTATTTAAAAAAAAACATAAATAGAATGCAAAAACATTAGATTTTAACTTAAAATTAATTAAATAATTTAGCACTAAGACAGTGATGGCCATATGGCTGACTGAGCATCTTGAGATATGTATTTCCCAAACATCTGCAATGCCAAGGTTAGCCATTACCTCACTAAGAGCAATGGCAAAAAGTGTCCTTTTTTTTTATACATTTGACCTTCTAATATAGAAGCAGAGCTAAAAATGTAGTGGCTCTAGTAGAAGAATAAAATGTTTTTTTTTTTTTAGTACAAGCCAGTCTATCCTCGGACCGGCAGCTGCCATGCTTTCCTCAGAACGAGGCAGCTCAGTCTGGTCAGCAACTGTCTCTCAGCTGCAGCAGAGAGAGACCCTTCTTTTGAAAGGGGATCAACAAAAACAAAAGTCCCCTAGGCCCCCTCTGTTGATCCCCTTTGATAATGGCGAAAACAGATCCCAATCAGATGAGTGGGGCAAGCCACCATTCTGATTGTCAGCACACAAACTGACAACATTTTTTAGTTGTCCTTTAAAGGGGGGCATACATTTAATTGGGTCCATATAGTGCAATCAACCATCAGTAGCTCACAATCTACACATTGGAGACAACTTTTGTCCAGCTTGGGGGTCATTGGCTGAATGATCCCCAAGCTGGACAAAACCATTTTTGGCTGACCAAAATTGTTGTTTTATGTCCACTTTCTTACCTGACTGGAAAGCCCAGATTTTATTGAATTATTTCATTATTTTAATGGCATCTATCAAAAGACCTAATTAAAATGGGACAACAAATTATGCACTGTCAAGGCAGTATCTCATTTTTCCTGGATACTGGTAATTCAGATGCTGGGTGTTATGTTGGTGAGAAGGTTTTTCCTGGATGTAATAAAAATAGAGTTTTTGACAGCACAAAAAAGCTTTGTAATCCATACCATCTTTATTTTTCCTACCTGCTGTAAAACCACAGCCTCTGTTTGATCTGCTGCCTTTTATATATCCAAGATAATCTCATCCACGATAAACCTTTAAAAAAAAAAAAAAGATACATTTCTAGAAAACGTGGTAATATAGACTAACACAATAAACTAAACTGTGATAGAATTCAGGGCTAAATCTGATTATATCTACAGATAATTTTTAATTATATAATTCTCTGTAGTTTCTTTGTACATCATAATTAGTGGGATCTGTCAAGATTTTCTCATGACTTTCACAACTAAAGACAAGTTTTTAATAGTCATATAGTCAAGATATCAGGTAAACTAGCAAGTGGCTGACTGGCCAGCTATTGGGAAATTACAGCTCCCTATGGGCAAGACTGAGACTGGGCAAACAAGAGACACCATAGTTTCCAACATCAGACATGTTTCCAGAGACACTTGTTCTACTCTTTCTGCAGAAAGAGTATGCACAGTGCAGCCCGGCAGTATGTAGGATGCATATGCTCACAAATACAATCAAATTTATTAGTCATGGTAAGATCTCCACCCTGATCATGGCCCAGATGACCCCTGCAACCATACCTTTTAAAACATCTAGCTGTGGGTAACACCTGCACAGATTTTGAGAAGATCATCCGATCAGTTGATCTCTCAAACTCTACCTCTGCAAGCTGTCTGGATGCAGGAAGCTGGCAGGAAGTGACATCACATTAGCTTTCTGCATGCTTGATCAGTCATCAAGGGCCGATGCATGGTAGGAGAGTTGCAGAAGCAAGCTGTCTGAAGACTAAGTGGGCTGGCTTAAGCTGTTTGGGGGCCAAGATGGCACAGAGAAGATTTTTTGGGCAAAAATGGCACAGAGAAGCTGTTTGGAGGGCCAAGATGACACAGAGAAGCTGTTTGGGTCAAATACAGCACAGAGAAGATGTTTAAATGATAAATAAGGCACAGAAAACTGTTTTGGGAGAAATATGACACAGAGAAGCTGCTGGACAAAGATAGTACAGATACGCTATTTGGTGACACAGATGTCACAGAAAAGCTGATTGGGAACAAAGATAGCACATATAAGATGTTTGAAAACAACAGTAGCACAAAGAAACAAAAAAAATGTCACAGATAAACTGTTTTAGGTGAAATATGGCACAGAGAAGCTTCTTGAGGACAAATATAGCATGGATAAGATGTTTTTGGACAAAGATGGCACAGAGAGGCTGTTTGGGACAAAGAGGGCACAGATAACCTGTTTGGTGACAAATATGACACATAAAAGCTGTTTGGGGGACTAAAATGGCCCATAGGGACAAATATAGGACATATGAGGTGTTTGGAAACAAGAATAACACATCGAAACTGTTTGAAGACATCAATGGCACAAATAAGCTGTTTGGGGGCTAAGATGGCACAGAAAAGCTGTTTGAGGACATAGATGGCACGGATAATATGTTTGAGCCAATATATTGCACTGAGAAGCTCTTTGGGGACAGAGATGGAATGGATAAACTTTTAGGGGCAAAGAATCTTCTGGGGGCTAAGATGGCACAGACAAACTGTTTGGAGGGAAAGATAACAGAGTGAAACTGTTTGGGACAAATATGACACAGATAAGCTCTTTGTTGACAAAGATGGGCCAGAGAAGCTGATGGCGACTAAGATGGCACAGAAAAGCTGGCTGGAAACAACAATGTACAGATAAGCTGTTTAGGGGCTCAGATGGCACAGAGATTAGCTTGGGGACAAAGATGGCATAGATACTCTGTTTGGGAACACAGATGGTACAGATACACTGCTTGGGTTCTAAGATGGCACAGAGATGCTGTTTGGAGGCTAAGACGGCACAGAGAAGTTGCTTGGCGGCTAAGATGGCACATATAAGCTGTTTGGTGGCAAAGATAGCACTGTGGGACATGTTGCTTGGCTAAGTAGGGCTGTGGTTTCTAGTTATGACCCTGACTAATTAATTAAATTCTGTCTGTCTACATATGCTCCCTGCAGTATGTGGAACACATATGTGTCCCTGCAAACATTGCTGATGTTTAGGATGTATTTAGGATGTGTTTTAAGAGGAATCTCTTAAATTACAATTTTCATTGTTTGCTATGAATTCTTCACAACACAACAAAGACCAAAAAAGTGATATCCCCCTTCGTTGTATGTTTTGTCGGTGGAATCTATGTGATGAAGATGATCTCATTTTGAAAGTTAATAGGTGTGCCTGTCATTATTATTATCTTTCCCTATGCTTGTCCACTGGATTCACCAGTTGTTCTGTTAGCATACCTGTTGCCTATGCCCCATTTCAGATTGCAAATCAGGACATTTTAGGCTGGTCTTTTTTTTTTTCTTATTTTACTACCTTACTCCTTTCTTTGTTTTATTTAGTGTTTCAGGAAAGGGTAAGTTATACCCACAAGAAAAATTGAGGGACTCTTTGTTATTTCATCTGACGAAAGGCACCTAAATGGTTTTGGTTTGTAGCTGATTAAATATGCAGACATTACTGCTATGAACTAAATATTTGGAGTGTGGAGTCTTGTTCTGTAATATAGAGTTTATAGTTTATCATTTCTAGCATGTGCTTGAAGGGGTTGGTAAATGTCCGTGCTGGATGCAGTTTATAGATACAGCACTCCATGTATACATTTTTTGCACGTTTTGCTTTTAAAATGGATTAGCTGTTTTTTTGTTTTACTTTTATTAATTCAATCAGCATTCCTTATGATCTGTAAATTATTTGAGTTCTTCTAATTAAATATCCTTGAAACTCAGAGGGGATGCATTTTGTGCATTTTAAAAGTATGTCTTATTTGTTAGTATTTTGGTTATAATGTCTTGCACTAGAAACATAACCGTATTGGGTTCATCAGTAAATGTATTGCAGTGTTGGAATTGCTTTGCAATGTACTATACCAGCAGTCTAACAGTCTCAGGAAGTAAGGCTTATTCCCAAGGTCGTACAGGATAAAACCGATGTCTAGTTCTGAACTTGTCTGTCTTGAGATCTTCAGCTGGTAGTTTTCTAACCAGGGGCCAAATATAAAATCTCTTATTTATACTATCTTGGATATTTTTGGTAAAAATTTTGTTTGTCATGAGCTTTCTTCTGCTGTGGGATTATAAACCAGTATGGACTGGCTACCTACAATCCATGTTATAGCCTTACTTGTGCATTCATATAGTCAAGATTATTACTGAATAGATAGGCCTCATGGAATAATTTGCATAAACAAGATGATGTGTGAACTATATAGTTGTGACCACACCAACACAGCCATTTTATTGTTGGGATTTTTATCATAAAACATATTGCTGTCATAAACTGTGTGTGGCTCACATTTGTATGTGGGACATATTGTTACAAATGCTGGTTTTAGAGCGGTGCCATGTTAGTTATGGAAACGCATAACATAAGAGTCAAGATGACAGCTTTATTGTCTGTGTGTAATATTGTCTTATGTTCACTTGCAAGCTTATGCAGGCTTCCATTTGAGGGATGGAACCTGGTTTAGTTTTTATGGCTGCTGGTGTTTCATGAAGATACGTATTGATACATGAAGAATATACTTATCACATTTTTATAATGTCAGCAAATCTGTAGGTTGCAGTCACTCAGCAGCCTATGTAGTGCTTCTCAGAATCTGATGATTGGGGGACCATACTCTATAATATATTAGCTAACACCATCTCTCCTGGAAAGTTCTTGGTCTGTCTTGTCCTCTATGTGAATCACCTTAAACCTCCACAGTAGAGCATCTTGTTTTCTTTGAACCCTTCTACGTAAAATGCCATTTTGTATCACATCTCATCCAAAGGATGGATTTACTAAGTTCATAATGTCTTTCTTGCTGTTATGTGAACATTGACCATTGAATGACCAGTCTTTCTGGGTAAAATGATCTTTTTGTAATATGCTGTGTATAACTGTGCATGTCCGCATTTGTATTGCTTATAGAAAGGTATTTCTATGTGGATGTCTCTAGGTGCAGTAGAGGAAATTCATGTAATGGTATGTACATCGGACATGTTACCAGATATGCCAGGGTTTAAGGTCAAGATTTCTTTGTGAATTATTCTTTCATCCACTTTGTGGAATTGATTATTGTACACCATGCCATATTCATGTCTCTCTTTTCCATAATTTATGTTTTGTTACAACTTCACAAATCCCAGGAGCCATGGCTCTTAAAATCCCTACGGGTGGCTCCTAATTTTTTTGATTGTTTTGCACTGAACAATATAGAAGTTCCATTTCCCTGGCTCCTAAAGATAACCAGACTAGCTCCTGAATTGGTCTGCATGGCTCTTAAAGGCTCCAGAAAATTCTAAGTCTGTGTTATAGTTTATGTTTGTGCAGAAGTAAATATGGTTTCATGCCAGTGTCTTGCAGGTAATTACTTTAACTATCACTGAATAAATTACTTTTTAATTTGTTTAAACGTTACTTCTGTATTTATTTTACTATTCTAGATAAAATACTGAAAAAAGGGTCCCATAATACAAAGCCTCCCTCTTTTGATTGATTCTCAGTGACTTAGCAGTGTGTAAAGGTAACTATAGCAGGAAGATTGATGTCACCAGATATACTACAATGCAGATACCACTTTAAAAAGCCCACATTAATTCAGTTTCCATTCTATGTGGCATAGGTATTGTTGTATGTCCTGCTGTGACCTATGGATGCAGTGCACAGAGTAACTGGATGTGCCACATGATTTAAAGCGGGTATCACTGGATGTAGTAGCACACATGTTACTTAGTGTTACCAGATGTAGTGTGTTGCCTGAAGATGGCATGGCATCCATAAGTGGATTGTTTCTAGTTTATTATTATGTTTGTTTATAGTGATTATAAGATTTGCATGGTCCTGGTGTGACTGTTTAATTTAGTTTCCTTGTAAATTAAGTGTGTAGTTTTCCATTTGAACGTTATCAGGAGTAGAAGAGATGTGCATGGGTCTTTTATCCATGTGCATATTACCTAATCACTGTATGTTGGTGTGTCAGGTGTGTATCATGCAGCAGTGTGTGGTTTCTGAGTGTCAGCGTGTGTATAGCAGGTGTCTGTGCCTTTTTTATACATTAAGATTCCTCTCAGGTTTCAATGAAGAATTCAATTTGTTCAAACACGAGGCACAAAGGAGTGAAATGGGGAGACCTGGAGACTGCAGTGTGCGAGTGTATGAATTTGTGTGTGTATACAGTATGTGCATAGTGCATATAGAAAGCAGATGTGCTCTGTTTGTTTATGTGTGCCAGCCTAATTTATTTAGACGGTGCAAGCCGTGTCTGCAATGCTTTGCAACACAAGGAATGTACATATTGTAGGAAACAATGGGGATATTAACAGCCAATAGCTGATAATGGGAGGTAAAAAGAAACCCTGCACATGGGAATTCTTTGTGTGACTGCAGTTGTGCTGCATGTGTACATCTGCAGTGTGTACAGTGCTGGTGTGATTTGTGTGTATTTATACTGTCCACAATTCTGAATACAGCTTGTACACAATGCATGTGTTTGTGTACCTGATGTGTTTATGTTGTAACTCTATTTTTTTGTTAATGTATTGCATATTTTTCTTACTGTGTACTAGTGCAGTGTGTGTCATTTCTGAATGTGCTGTTTGTGTAACTGCAGTGTGTGAATGTATGTACCGTTTTAGACTAAAGTATAAATACCCACAATTTAATAATGTAGTAATGACTCACTGCAGTGTGTACTATGCGATTATAATGTTAATGCATGAGACTGCAGTGTGTGAATCTCTCTGTAAGCAAATGCAACATGTACATGATTTTTTTTTATATGCGCATGCATATTGTGTGTGACTGCAGAGTGTGCACATGTATTACATAAAGCTGTAGTATATATAATTGTGGTTGAGGTTGCAGTGTGTATTGTGTGAATCTTAAACTTGTGTAACTGCTGCATATGCACAAGTATTGTTTCTTATAACAGTGTGCATGTGTATTGTGTGAAGCTGCAGTGTGCATTCATATTTTGTCTTTCTTACTGTAGCATGTGCATGTATATGGTAAGATGCTTCAATGTGTGCATGTGTATTGTGTAAATATGCTGTGTATGCATGTGTATTGTGTAAAATATTATGTGTGTAGTGTGGGTTAATGCATTGTATTATACTGTTGTGTAAGTGACTCTAACATATGCGTTTAAATGCAGCGTGAGCATTAATCTGCAGTGCTTGTGTCTGTGTAATTGTATGAGTTTGTCTGTTGCTCGTAGTTTAGTTACTTTTATACAACATGTATGTTTGTAACACTGCAGTTTCTTGGTATACGTTTATAAATTCTACAGCGCAGTGCGAATAATGAAGGGTTATAATCACGACCCCTTCGTTTATCACATCCCCCATTCTTTCTTTCTCCTCCTCTCTCTCTCTTCCTCCCTCCTTCACAATCTCTCATACTTTCCTCATTTTGTAAAATTTTTATTATATAAACCCGGCAGTGTTGCAGTTGCTCTTCTGCAAATAGCAGGGCACTATGTATGGATCTTCCTTCCCAAGTCCACCTTGAGACGTGTCGTCTGTATTCTTGTTTGAATGATGACCTCTGCAAAGTAGCATTAACCCCCTTTTGCTTTCATTGTAGCAACACTACTAATTCAAAAAAAATATTTCCTTGTTGCTCAAGTTCATTATCGTTGCCTTGTAATTTGTAGATTATTACAACACCTCACTGCTTATTAGTGAGATTGTTAACAATTAATGCAAGGCTGCCTGTCACTGAGTGCATTTACCTGTATTTCTGACTGGCAGCTAGCATTGGGATGTCCTCCTTTGACATATCTGCACACTGATATATGATAATCTCTCTTTATTAAGGAGCCTGTACATGTATCTATTGGTATGCTTTATTACTTATTTAATTGCAACATAGAACTATAGAATGTGTCAGTAAATTAGAACCATTCAGCCCAAAATAGGCCTTATCTTATATCTAGTATGCTTATACCACGCATGCGTAAACTCCTTTAATGTGTTAACCTCTACCACTTCTCCTGGAAGGCTATTCTATGCATACTTTCTGATATTACTTTTAAACCTTTGCCCCTCTAATTTAAGACTATGTCCTCTTGTTTTGGTAGTTTATGTTATTTTAAATATACTATACTCCATTACCATGTTGATTCCCTTCATCTATTTTAATATTTCTATCATATCCTCCCTCGTCCCTCTCATCTTTCGTCCAAGCTATACACATTAAGATCTACGAGCCAGTTTAGTAGCCCTTCATTGAACGCTCTCCAACGTATCAATATCCTTCTGAAGATACGGTCTCCAGTACTGCGTACAATACTCCAAGTGAGGTCTTACCAGTGCTCTGTACAATGGCATGAGCACTTCCCTCTTTCTACTGCTAATACCTCTCCCTATGCAACAAAGCATTCTGCTAGCATTTCCTGCTGCTCTATTATATCATCTACCTACCTTTATGTCCTCTGAAATAATTACGCCTAAATCCCTTTCCTCAAATATATTGCCATCAATCTCCCCAATTCTCTACTATTGACAAACAAAAATTACAATGTGTACAATGTGTAGCAAGCTACATGTACTGGAGCAAAAGATAACGAGGATCCTGTTTAAACAAGCCTATAGTCTAAAAAAAAGTAACTTATTTAGCACTCAAGGGGTAACAAGTGAGGTGGTTAAGCCATTCTCCTTAATACAAAAAGGAGGACGCAATATCACAGTACTTAATTATATCCAGAAAAAAAACAATTTATCACATCACTCTGTTAAGTGGGGTACTTATTATCACCAAAGTGGCATGGCAATGTTTCAACCCTGCCTGGTCTTTTTTCAATTCTTTCACACACTACTTAATTATATGACTTTAAAGAACCACTAAACTTTGTTTTACTAGTGCTTTTAATATAGAAGCACAAGTGAAAACTCTATTGGCCCTAGCATGAGGATAAACTGGCATGTATTTTTTAAGGCAGCCATGATTCTTCCATAGGAAGCTGACATTCTCTTACGGCTAGTGCAGAGAGAGACCTTGATTTTCACATGCCACCAAGCTTTTGATGATTAAGGGCTTAACACCCAAAACGCGTCGAGCTTAAACAATGTCTGTTTGCCGTCTACTTTCCATTTTTTGCTGTGATCACCTTTCTTTTGGATACACAGTATTGGATTAAACTAATCACTGCTGATTATGAACTACCTGAGTGCCGATCTGCTTATTCCCTTTGTCTGCATGCCATTTTATACTCTGGCCATCAGGCACTGTGAAGCACAGAGACAGGTCTGGTCGCTGACTATCAATAACTGCTACCCATAAGAGAGATGCGAGCAGCAAGTGACTGCAGAGCACACAACTTTGGCTCTGTGGCAGGGCCGTCTTCAATATTGATTGGACCCTGGGAAAGCATTTGCTTGGGCCCCATGGACCCTGCCCCCTCCCCTGCATGCAATCACGCCATCCATCTCAATGTTACCCCCACACACACAAAAACACAAAAATAAGCACACACACACACAATTGGATTTTTATTGCAGTGAGTATTTTTTATTGAATTGTATAAAATGTGTATATTAAGTGTATAATTTCAGTGTATAAACTGTATTTATGGATCAAAATGTGTATATATGGCTGCAATATGTATACCTTCTTACTATGCAACACTGCAATACAGCTACTCATTACCTAAATTACAATAATATTCACAGATATTAGAGAGCACTTACATATGTTCATATATATATTTATAAATATCTATACACATCTCGCTCTCTCTCACTAGTTGCATTTATACGTATATGAACTTCTTGATATTATATTCAACTATTTTCATATGTAATAAAAAAAGTAATTAAAGAGTTGCATTTCTTTTTTTTATTCCCTTTTTCTGCACCCACATTGCACCTAAAGGACTTAAGAGTAGCCACAGCACTTGGCTTGCACTCATATTGCACCCACAGCACTTGTCAGGCATCTATATTGAACCCACAGCACATGGCTTGCACTCATATTGCACCCACACAATTTGGCATACCACAGTTGCCCATTAAAATGCCAGTATTATTGTGCTATTCAGATGCCAGTAATATTGTGCCATTTAGATGACAGTATTATTTTGCTATTCAGGTGCCAGAGCCAATTTCCCCATTAAGATGCCAGTATTATTGTGCCATTTATATGCCAGTAATATTGTGCCATTCAGATACCAGTATTATCGTGCCATTCAGATGCCAGTAATATTGTGCCATTAAGATGACAGTAATTTTGTGCCATTCAGATGCCCGTAATAGCTTGCCATTAAGATGCCAATATTATTGTGCCATTCAGATGCCAGTATTATTGTGCCATTCAGATACCGGTAATATTGTGCCATTCAGATGCCAGTAATATTGTGCCATTCAGATGCCCCAGCCAATTTGCCCATCAAGATTCCAGCTCGTTATATTTCACCCTCCTCCCCCCATTCCCCAGTACTTACTGCCTGGCTGTTCCGTGTCCCCAGACGTCTCCTCCATGCAGTCTTCCCTCCTGCATGGAGGAGGGAAACAGTTACCGGATGTGACGTGATGTCAAAAACCGTTCAGCAGCGCCATGTGCTGTGAAGACAGCAAGCGAGGGCTGGGGGCCCACGGGGCAGCTGACTTGGGCCCCCAAGGAGTAACTGGGCCCAGGGCAGCTGCCCCGTTTGCCCCACGTTAAAGACGGCCCTGCTCTGTGGCACTAGCAGCACTTAGTTTTTAACTCTTAAAGAAGCAAGTGGCACCTGAGGGGTCTTGACCAGACTGTGGGTGATGCCAGTGTATATAGAAAAAGGGAGAGGCTATAATCAGATAATTAATAGGCTTTTTCCAAATAAACGTTCTTTCAGGATTTTTTTAAAGGACTGGAAGTAGAGCAAAGTGTTACATGGCATAGTAGGGTATTCTATGCGATGGGACTGCCCAAGGAATGATGTATACAAAGGTGAGACTTTAAAAGAAAGAAAGTGACAAAGTGTAACAAAGGGAACAGTTATGAAGAACACTGTGGTGAGAACCAAGAACACTGTGGTGAGAACCATGACTGGAATCTTATCCTAAACGTTTTTTTTTGTAGCCAGTGTAGAGATTGACAGATGGGAGAGGTGTCTTTGTACAGCAATGGGTTAGAAATAAGCATTCAACATGAACTATAGACATCTTGCAATGTCAAGACAACACATAAGAAGTGTGTTAACTAGAACTTTGGTTGCATCTTGCATTAGAAATGGCTGGATGTGTACTTGTCATAGAGTCATCATTGTGTTTAACCTGTAAATTGAAATTTTGTCACACAAATGCATGCAAGGAATCCTTTGCAATAGTTGCTATTCGCTGAAAGATAAGTTGCAGGTGAGCTCCCCCACTAAGCAAATTCACCAGTTTTGTCCATGCACAATGTATAGCTGAAATGTTTATTTCATCTCAACTCCCCTTTTAGTGAATAGATCGTACTGTCTTTCAGAATTTGTTGCTCAATACATCCCCTCGCTTTTGTTGTTCTAAGAGAATCAGTGCAGACAATCTGGCTCCTTTTCTAATTGTGCAGTAACAACCAGGGGCATATCCTGCCCATGAGTGATAGGTGTGCGCCGAATAGACAGCACACCAACACGAAAAAGAGCTGAGAGGCCGACGGCAGCATGAATGAAATAACTTTGTATACTTTTCGTGCCTTTTGAATTGGCAACAGAGTGAGTGACTCTGCTCTATTTTGCGTATTTTCGGGGGTTTGTATGCTGTCAAAACTCGAAAATACAGCACGGGATTGTGCTAGAGGTATGTCGCACAACTAGCACACACAGAGGATACGCCACTGCTAACAACTGGTAACAACTTCTTTTTTTATAGTTGACAGCAGTGATTGGAGAATGAATGACATTCTGCATATGTGATTCCCATGACTCTTTCTGTAAGACCTCTGATAAGGGGCACCCATTTTTTTGCTTGAGCGGCTGATGTTATTATGGAAAGTATTATTACCTAAAAGTGCAAACGATAAGTTTCAAATTGTCTATGGTGAAAACTGGCCCAAATAACAGCATATCAGTGTCGCATTTATTCATCCATTTTTTGCAGACAGAAGTGATCCTTTAAAATGTAAAAAAGCAGGATTTAGGAATTGATTGGATGTGAGGAATGAAAGACAGATTAAAGTGAATAATAAAAGTCAGTGAGTTTGCAGAGCATAAGAAAACCAGTTATAGATTATTGGTGTTAGAATAGCTATATGTGCATTTCTACATAATTTATGTAACTGTTTAGAGTGCCTGGTGTATTATTTGCGCTCTCAGGTTAGAAGTTTTTAATTTGAGGGAGAATGTTAGCCAAATATAACTCTTCGGGCTCCTTGTATGGTTTAGAGTTAGGAATAGTATGTTTGTGCGCTCCCAAGAGTTTTAGTAATGGTAAGTAAAGTCTATGGGATGCGAAGGTATGTGATTAATCCTTAAATATAAGTGGGTAATGCTGAGTTCCATACATCTTATGATGGGTTATTGGGTAACCTCTCTTATGTCTCCACACAGAGATTCGAGAGGCCTTCAAAGTGTTTGACCGTGATGGAAATGGTTTCATTTCCAAGCAAGAACTGGGCACAGCAATGAGATCCCTGGGGTACATGCCCAACGAGGTGGAACTTGAGGTCATTATTCAAAGGCTGGATATGGATGGTAAGACCTATGCTCACCATATGTACCTGGATTCTGTGTAAAGAGGAGTCTATCACTTGATTTCCAACTAGACCCCAGACTGTGAAGATACTGATGATGGCGTTGTTCCCATTATTTGCGTCTGTTCAAGATATTACTAATAGCTCCTGATACATTATGTGGATCTCCTCTACATACTGCTAATAGCACAAGTCCATCATGTCTGCCCATTTGTAATACTGCTAATATCACTGTGTGCTTAATATATAGCTGATACAATTCTGTAGGGACTGCACACAACAAGTGCATGTTTTCTGTGTATCAGACTGAGATGGCCTGAACTACGTCTGTAAACACTTTGCATCCATTTGCAGTGTCTTTGGTCCTGGGTGTGCGAGCGAGTCTGGGAGGAAAATGGCTAGAACCTGTGGTTAGAGTGTTTTAGATACAATGTGCAAAGACTGGATGACCTGTACATCCTGTGTGCAGAGCTTATGTATGTTTCAGTTTAGGGTTTCTCAGTCTGCATTATGTATACCCTTTAGGGCACATTTGGCTGTGATAAGGTTAGCTCTTCTTAATCGGCAGCCAGTGATATTTGCTTGGAAAAAGTTACTATCACTGAATATTCACTGGATAAAATAACATTTAGGGTAGATGATTACAAAAAAATATGCTAGTAGTGATACATTTAAAAAAAAAGAGTTTATTGTAAGCTTTATATGCTGGATCTGTATACAGAATCTATATTGGTACTTACTTAGCTTTTCTTAACTTCTGTCTGATGCCAGTAGTTCAGTGAGTGATGGGAGAGCTGCAGCGATTTTTGCTGTACTGCTTTTTGGATTTTTGCAGTCTGTGTTGAGTCTGCACCCCATGTGAAGGGTATACACTAGAGTTTGTTCACTAAAAAGTCAACTGTGGTGAACTGTAAAAACCCAACGGTCACTTGCCAGCAATCATGGTACATTGTCATTTTTTTCTGTCCCATCATATTTGTGGCTGTCCTGGCATTACTGCCATTTGTGCAAAAAAATACAGATTCCCATTTACACTGTGTATGTTTGAATCTAAATATAGCTTAAAGATAACTGTGTTAAGCTCTAAATGACCGGTATAGACTGTTACCTGTATCTGGGTAACTGGAGTTCAATCTTGATGGCATGCAGCCTCATGTGACTTTGCCTCCCTGTCTGCCTCTGCTGTATCCTGGGATTAAGTTAGCAAGTATGAACAATCAGGCATTAAAGGGAAACTAGAAATATGTTTAAATGAGAAAAATGAGTGCTTATAAAATATATTTATACTCTGCGTAAAACTCCGCCAAAGTATTCTCTCCCCAAAACAAAGTTACACCTAAATAAAAATACCAGAAAAAAATAAAAAAGGTGAGTGAGTAACTATAACCAGCTCTATATATACCGTAAATAAACCCACACACTATGCATAAATAATACACAATATATAGTGATATTTTTACGGGAAGAATTTCATAATTTTCACAGTAATGTATACATGAAAAATAAATTAAAAAACAAACAAACAGTAGATACAGGCCAGGAGGCTGGCGTGCGCAGACACACCCAATCAGAGCAGGCGCCTCACTCTGCTATTGCATACAAATAATACATATAATAATAGCAAAGTGCTTAACCAGGAAATGTATAAATGGATATTCTCTGATTTTCAAGTATGTTCTGGAGATGAGACATCTGCCCAACAGCCAGGAAATGTTACAATGTAATGATACTCATTTTATACACATCAGAAGGATTTTACCCTGCAACTCTGAGGGTTGAACAGATTCTATATGTGGTGCATTAGCCTACTGAGCTATATGACAGGCTCAGGTAAATTCTAATTTCATAGAATTTGTTCTAAGTTGTTTTCTCAATATGTATATTCATATGGAATCCTAGGCCCCTTCCATGTAAGTACTATAAGTACTATGCCGTCCTAAAATACAGGGCTCAAATGCCAGTAGGAGGGCATAGAACATTGTTTGCTTTGTAGCTCATCATTTCCCCATGGGATGAACTGTGCTTTGGTCAGTGAGGCCACTTTCAATGAAAAATGTAACCTATGCTCAAAGTGAGTGCAAATTACATTTAACTAGATCACACACAAATCCCCAACATCAGAATTTGTGGGGACCTTTACAGCACAAATGGTCTGGACCCCCCCGCATCCAACTCCATTGATTTTGCTGTATCTTTACAGAGTTTAAAAGCCTGAATGGTGCATGCACACACAACCAATCGCACATGTGCACAGGTCACTATTGGTCATCTTAGAAATAAGCACTGCCAACACAGGCTATGTCACCAATACAATCTGAATGCCACATTCAACCCCTGTTGTGTTGGCAAATGTAGCAGAGCCAAGGAGTCAGGAAGAAATGTAGGAGGGACTGTCTGGATGAAAAGTACTGCAGTACACCATGTGGAATTGTGGAATTTGTATACCATGCCACAGCTGCCTAAGACTGTATAACAACATTAGTTATGTTTAGTGCAGGGCTTGACAATTTTAATTTGATTCTAGGAGCCAGCAACATTTTTTAGGAGCCAGACAATCACGCAAACATACAAGCAATTCATAAACACACACACACCAACCCACTTCACATATGCACCACACACACACCAACCCACTTCACATATACACCACACACACCAACCCACTTCACATATGCACCACACACACACCAACCCACTTCACATATACACCACACACACCAACCCACTTCACATATACACCACACACACACACCAACCCACTTCACATATACACCACACACACCAACCCACTTCACATATGCACCACACACACACCAACCCACTTCACATATACACCACACACACCAACCCACTTCACATATACACCACACACACACACCAACCCACTTCACATATACACCACACACACACCAACCCACTTCACATATACACACACACACCAACCCACTTCACATATACACACACCAACCCACTTCACATATACACCACACACACCAACCCACTTCACATATACAGACACACACCAACCCACTTCACATATACACACACACACCAACCCACTTCACATATACACACACACCAACCCACTTCACATACACACACACACCAACCCACGTCACATATACACACCCCACTTCACATATATACCCCCCACTTCACATATATACCCCCCACTTCACATATACAACCCCCCCACTTCACATATACACCCCCCCACTTCACATATACACCTTACACATATACACCTCACACATACACATATACACACACACACACATATGCAAGGGCCGGCACTGCTCGAAGTACTATTTTACACCACATTTTAGTCCTCCCCTCCCATTTTCATTGCAGACCCTTTTTATTTTAATTTCCTTTTCCCTGTTATTATTTCATTTCTTTCCATTGCTCCATCTCAGTGGTCATGTGAGCTGCACTTCCTGCAATATATTATGACGGTGGCTCTGTTCTCAGATGCAGATTGCCACCTCAGAGGTTCCAGATCTGACACCAGTGCCATAGGTTTACCATCACTGTCATAGAGGATATTTGACAGCCAGCCACTGATATGGATATTGACCTTGGTGTGTGTTACGTGGAGGCTATTCTGATATAGGGGACAGATATTCATGGGGAAAAAAATCTATTTTGGGAGTTATTTTATGATGTGAGTCATTACATTGCGACAATTAACTGTCTTTTGGAGAACACTTCTGGACTCATAACTTCCCATAAAAACTCATCAAACATCCACACATTTGGAAATTACATTGCTTTTGATCATGGCTTACTTTGTATATCAAACTCCCAATTTCTGCTTCAACAATACAATAAAGTAGATTGGGATACATTTAATTGGCTTGAAAGCACATAGTTGTGCATTCTGCATGCTTAATAGACATGCTGCTATTTAAATTTGACCTGACATACACTTTAAAGCTAATAGCATTTTATTCTATAAATTATGTTAGCAAATGAGTAAAAAATCTTATTAATTCAATATGGTTTTTAGCTTTAACTTTGTGCCAAAGGTGCAAACTTGAAAAGGGTTGTTGAATCAATTTTTGAAAAAATAATCAAAAGTTATTTTTAATGTTTAAGTGATAAACCAAACTGACAAGGGAATTGCAAAAAAAAGCATTTCATCTACTGTGTCTGAATATTTTTATTTTTTATAGAAGTACTTTGTCATGTAAAGCAGAGGTCAGCATCTTTTTCTAGCTCACATGCCAGATAGAAAGAAGGGGATGTGATGGTGGGCCAATAGGCGCCACCCAGGGGTTCGAAGGTGCAGTGTCTGCGCTACTGTCTATGCGTGGCAGCGCTGTCAGGGAATGGGATGGTTCATCACGGCTGTATGAATGCAGCCACTTCACTGTCCCCTCTTGTGCGATGGCCAGGTCAACGCGGGACAGTTTATCGCGGGATCGCTGAAGGTGTGTATTATTAGGGGTTAATGTTAGTATTAGGGTTTGGGGGGTTAGTATTGGGGTTTGGTGAGGGTAGTATTTGTATTAGGGTTCGGGGGTTAATGTTAGTAATAGGGTTCAGGGGGGTTAGGTATTAGTATTAGGGTTCTGGGAGGTTAGTATTAGGGTTTGGGGGATTCATTTTAGTATTAGGGTTTGGGAGGGTAGTATTAGGGTTTGGGGGATTAATGTTAGTATTAGGGTTCGGAAGGGTAGTATAGGGCAGGGCTTGACAAATTAATTTGAGTTTAGGAGCCAGATTTTTTTTTTAGGAGCCAGACAATCACGCAAACATACACTTAATTCATAAACACACACACCTACTTCACATATATACAAACATGCCTACTTCACATATACACATATATCCAAACACCTCACACACACTTACTTTACAAATACACATATATCCAAACATCTCACACACACCTACTTTACATATACACAAATATCCAAACACCTCACACACACCTACTTTACATACACATATATACAAACACCTCACACACACCTACTTTACATATACACATATATACAAACACCTCAAACACACCTACTTTACATATACACATATATCCAAGCACCTCACACACACCTACTTTACATATACCCATATATCCAAACACCTCACACACACCTGCTTTACATATACCCATATATCCAAACACCTCACACACACCTGCTTTACATATACACATATATACAAACACCTCACACACACCTACTTTACATATACACATATATACAACACCTCACACACACCTACCTTACATATACACATATATACAAACACCTCACACACACCTACTTTACATATACACAAATATACAAACACACACCCACCTCACACAGTCTTTTCTTGGGGGTTTCTTCTTGATGTGTCCCCCTCCCTGCTGCTTTACCTCACTGCACGGGGGTGGGACATTCGTGCTGCAGCTGATCTCCGTTTGTTGGCCTGCTGAGTTCCAGGATGTCACGTGACGACACCCGGCACTCAGACACGCGTTGCGCGAGGAGGGTGGAGCTTGCAGTCTGTGCCATCTGCGCTGCGAAAAAATGATAAAAAATCTGATGGCAGCGGCAAGGGGACCATGAGGCTGACAGCACCCAGGCGCCAGGTCTAAATTCCTGGTCGCCATGGCGACCTGGCGCCTGGGGTTTGTCGAGCCCTGGTATAAGGGTTCGGGGGATTAATTAATTTTAGTATTAGGGTTCGGGAGGGTAGTATTAGTATTGGGGTTTGGGGGATTAATGTTAGTATTAGGGTTCGGGAGGGTAGTATTAGGGTTCGGGGGATTAATGTTAGTATTAGGGTTTTGGGGGTTAGTATTGGGTTTGGTGAGTTTTTGTATTAGGGTTCGGGGGGGTTAATGTTAATAATGTTTTTGTATTAGTGTTCAGGGGGTTTAGGTATAAGTATTAGGGTTCTGGGAGGTTAGTATTAGGGTTCAGGGGATTCATTTTAGTATTAGGATTCGGGAGGGTAGTATTAGGGTTCGGGGGATTAATGTTAGTATTAGGGTTCGGAAGGGTAGTATTATTATTAGGGTTCGGGGGATTAATTTTAGTATTAGGGTTCGGGAGTGTCGTATTAGGGTTTGGGGGATTAATGTTAGTATTAGGGTTCAGCGGTAGTGTTAGTATTTGTGTTTGGGTTGGGGGGTTAGTGACACTTTTAGGGGGGTTGATTTATTAGGGGGGGATGTATGGTTTGAGGACTGAAAGAAATGGCTGGCGGGCCTATCCTGGCCCGTGGGCCATAGGTTGCCTACCCCTCATGTAAAGGAAAAGAAACATCTTATCAATTTTATATCCAACACTTCCTATTTCCAAAAAAACTCAAATAATATGTACAACATACAGAAAGTAACCCAGGTGGAACTGTCCCTTTAGCAGCAGAGTTGGAAAAATTCTCCAATTTACCTATATTTCCCACCTATCAGTACCTGACTTTTGCTTTGCCACTGGTTTAATGTTCATTCAGTAGATTAAACCATTTCACGTCTAGGTTTCCACTGATAGCATCTTGAATCAAGGTGACCTTGCATCACTCCTCTCTAAAGGTCAGAAACTCATGAATGTGCTGTCACTGCTGAGTGGCCGTAATAGCCATATACTAATTAAATAAATCATATGTTGACACTTATTTCACTTCATGGTCTACTTACCCCCATTTAACCCATAATATTTCTGTGAGTGAGCAATACCTGCAGGCATGACATAAACAGTCATGCAAAAGGTCATGAGCATATCAGGCCCTATAAATTAGTTGTTCCTGATCTGACCATGTATTTTGTGGTTCAAGTTTCCATAACTGCCTTCTGACTCCTCAGGGCATCTAGGGATTATTTTCTTGTGTTTTTAGGATAGCCTTTAACTGTTTTTTTTTCTTTAAGCTTCTTTAGATCTTCTTTTCACTGGAATGTTTGTCAGGAGACCATTCTTTTTTTATGTATGCAATATTAATGCTACGTTTGGATGCTACAGAATTAACAGCTTATTTTACAGTTGCTAACCATATTAATCTTATATTCAGACAGGTCCATTGTCCATCCCTGGCAGTTTATAAATGACCAAATTCTATTACCTCCGGTTCCACTGGCTGGTGATTGATGCAGATCCACTAAGTAGATATTTGTCATGCAATATGTTTGATCTGTGTTCCCTTTCTCTCAGCAAACACTAGATGGTAATGTGGTACTGCATCAGTACCCACCAAATGTTTCTTGTTCCTGTGCTCCTGCGATGCATTACAGGAAATTAGGCGTTTTGGATAGTGTCTGCGATTTTATCAGTTGCCAAACATATTTATACATTGAATGTAGAGAATACAAAAAATTGGGTGTTCCCAAGCTTTTGAGATCATGCCCCCTTTCAATTCTCATTAAAGTTTCATGCCCCTCTCAGAGTTGCAAGACATATTTATGACAAATAAGTATTGGATAGATCCCATCTATCACCTGTGTCAGGCATTTCTTTTCTTTCCTTTCTCCTGCTTAGCCCCTGTGAGCAGGTTCCAATAAAGATGCTCTTGATTTCGCATGCCATACAGGTTGGGAAGCCCTTCTTTAGATATTAAATGACTGGTTTTAAAAGTGGAGAAGAACATTACATTATTTTTCCCTGGTGTTGACCTGTCTTGTATTTCTGCCTGGGCCAACTAATATACTGTGGTAGAGCAGAGTGTGGTGACAGCAAAATGAAAGGGCAATGTTAAAGAAAAAAACTAATTTATACTTCTTGAAACTGATTTCCAATATTTATTTGTGCCTAACCATGTGTGGGAGGGGAGGGGGTAACGGTAACAACTTAATGATGAGCAACTTGGGTAAGAGGGGTGAACCACATCCCTCAGGCACAGATTTGAGGGGCGCAGAGAAGTCTCTGTGCTCCAGCATCACCTACAAGCTCAGGTTCTCTTTTATGGTATGCCCAGTAGCAGGGCAGGGCTGGCAGCCTTAGGCCTGGGGGGCAAATCCAGTCAAGTGGCCCATTGCACCATCGAATCGCCTCCCCATCCACGGCCATCTTTTCCTTGTTTTATAACGAATATTGCCAGGATTTTCCCCCACAATATGCCAGGATTTGCCATTTAATATGCTAGAATTTTCCCTTACAAAATGCCAGGATTATGCCCCTCAGTATGCCAGGATTATGCCCCTCAATATGCCAGGATTTAGACACCCAATATGCCAGGATTTTCTCCTCAATATGCCAAGATGATGCCCCCTCAATATGCCAGGATTTTCCCCTAAATATGCCAGGATTATGCCCCTCAAAATGCCAGGATTATGCCCCTCAATATGCCAGGATTATGCCCCTCAATATGCCAGGATTATGCCCCTCAATATGCCAGGATTTAGACACCCAATATGCCAGGATTTTCCCTTCAATATGCCAAGATGATGCCCCCTCAATATGCCAGGATTTTCCCCTCAATATGCCAGGATTATGCCCCTCAACATGCCAGGATTTAGACACGCAATATCCCAAAATTTGGGCACCCCCCCCCCCCCTACCCACGTTGCACACCTACGACATGACCCATAACCCACGTTGCACACCAGGACATGCCCCATCACCACATTTACATGCCTCCATCACCCCATTACATACACATTTCCAATATTATTTGCCATTAATATTCCCCAGCCAATTTGTCCCATAATATGCCAGTGTTATTCTGCAATTTAATATAACTCAGTAAATTTGCCCAATAATATTCCAAGGTTATCTGCAATTTAATATGCCCCTGCTAATTTGCCCAATATGCCAGTGTTAATTGCCATTTAATATTCCCCAGCCATTTTGCCCAATAATATGCCAGTCTTATTCTGCCATTTAATATTCCCCAGATGATTTGTCCAATAATATGCCAGTGTTATTCTGCCATTTAATATTCCCCAGCCAATTTGCCCAATAATATGCCAGTCTTATTTGCCATGTAATATTCCCCAGCCAATTTGCCCAATAATATGCCAGTCTTATTTTCCATGTAATATGCCCCAGCCAATTTGCCCAATAATATTCTAGTCTTATTTGCCATGTAATATGCCCCAGCCAATTTGCCCAATAATATGCCAGTCTTATTTGCCATGTAATATGCCCCAGCGAATTTGCCTAATAATATGCCAGTCTTATTTGCCATGTAATATGCCCCAGCCAATTTGCCCAATAATATGCCAGTCTTATTTGCCATGTAATATGCCCCAGCCAATTTGCCCAATAATATGCCAGTGTTATTTGCCATGTAATATTCCCCAGCCAATTTGCCCAATAATATGCCAGTGTTATTTGCCATGTAATATTCCCCAGCCAATTTGCCCAATAATATGCCAGTGTTATTTGCCATGTTATATTCCCCAGCCAATTTGCCCAATAATATGCCAGTCTTATTTGCCATGTAATATGCCCCAGCCAATTTGCCCAATAATATGCCAGTCTTATTTGCCATGTAATATGCCCCAGCCAATTTGCCCAATAATATGCCAGTCTTATTTGCCATGTAATATGCCCCAGCCAATTTGCCCAATAATATGCCAGTCTTATTTGCCATGTAATATGCCCCAGCCAATTTGCCCAATAATATGCCAGTCTTATTTGCCATGTAATATGCCCCAGCCAATTTGCCCAATAATATGCCAGTCTTATTTGCCATGTAATATGCCCCAGCCAATTTGCCCAATAATATGCCAGTCTTATTTGCCATGTAATATGCCCCAGCCAATTTGCCCAAAAATATGCCAGTCTTATTTGCCATGTTATATTCCCCAGCCAATTTGCCCAAAAATATGCCAGTCTTATTTGCCATGTAATATTCCCCAGCCAATTTGCCCAAAAATATGCCAAAAAATTAGGGCTGGGCCGGGGGGGCAGGGTGGCAATTGCCCCCCAGGCCGCCCTAAACTATGTAAAACACGGCCGCTGGGCCAGTGTTTTAAAAAAAAAAAAAAAAACGCGCTTGCAGGCAGAGACTGAGGTGAGAAGTGATCGGAAGATCCCCTCTCACCTCCGCTCTGCCTGCAAAGCTGCACGGGGAGCCGAACAGGCAGCACAGAGAAACCTCCGTGCTGCCTGTTCGGCTCCCCGTGCAGTGTGACACGGAAGTGCCGACAGTCACGTGATCGGCGCTCTGACGTCAGACGGGCGCCGATCACGTGACCTGTCGGTACAACCGCCGGGAGGCCGAACAGGCAGCATGGAGGGACCATGCTGCCTGCCACCAGGTAAGTCCTCCAGCCACTGGCCACCAGGGAAGTCCTGCCTCTAGCCACCAGGGAAGTCCTGCCACTAGCCACCAGGGAAAAAGGTAAAGGGGGGGGGGGGGGGGGCAAAAAACACTGGCATATTTTTGGGCAAATTGGCTGGGGAATATTACATGGCAAATAAGACTGGCATATTATTGGGCAAATTGGCTGGGGCATATTACATGGCAAATAAGACTGGCATATTATTGGGCAAATTGGCTGGGGCATATTACATGGCAAATAAGACTGGCATATTATTGGGCAAATTGGCTGGGGCATATTACATGGCAAATAAGACTGGCATATTATTGGGCAAATTGGCTGGGGCATATTACATGGCAAATAAGACTGGCATATTATTGGGCAAATTGGCTGGGGCATATTACATGGCAAATAAGACTGGCATATTATTGGGCAAATTGGCTGGGGCATATTACATGGCAAATAAGACTGGCATATTATTGGGCAAATTGGCTGGGGAATATAACATGGCAAATAACACTGGCATATTATTGGGCAAATTGGCTGGGGAATATTACATGGCAAATAACACTGGCATATTATTGGGCAAATTGGCTGGGGAATATTACATGGCAAATAACACTGGCATATTATTGGGCAAATTGGCTGGGGCATATTACATGGCAAATAAGACTGGCATATTATTGGGCAAATTGGCTGGGGCATATTACATGGCAAATAAGACTGGCATATTATTAGGCAAATTCGCTGGGGCATATTACATGGCAAATAAGACTGGCATATTATTGGGCAAATTGGCTGGGGCATATTACATGGCAAATAAGACTAGAATATTATTGGGCAAATTGGCTGGGGCATATTACATGGAAAATAAGACTGGCATATTATTGGGCAAATTGGCTGGGGAATATTACATGGCAAATAAGACTGGCATATTATTGGGCAAATTGGCTGGGGAATATTAAATGGCAGAATAACACTGGCATATTATTGGACAAATCATCTGGGGAATATTAAATGGCAGAATAAGACTGGCATATTATTGGGCAAAATGGCTGGGGAATATTAAATGGCAATTAACACTGGCATATTGGGCAAATTAGCAGGGGCATATTAAATTGCAGATAACCTTGGAATATTATTGGGCAAATTTACTGAGTTATATTAAATTGCAGAATAACACTGGCATATTATGGGACAAATTGGCTGGGGAATATTAATGGCAAATAATATTGGAAATGTGTATGTAATGGGGTGATGGAGGCATGTAAATGTGGTGATGGGGCATGTCCTGGTGTGCAACGTGGGTTATGGGTCATGTCGTAGGTGTGCAACGTGGGTAGGGGGGGGGGGGGTGCCCAAATTTTGGGATATTGCGTGTCTAAATCCTGGCATGTTGAGGGGCATAATCCTGGCATATTGAGGGGAAAATCCTGGCATATTGAGGGGGCATCATCTTGGCATATTGAAGGGAAAATCCTGGCATATTGGGTGTCTAAATCCTGGCATATTGAGGGGCATAATCCTGGCATATTGAGGGGCATAATCCTGGCATATTGAGGGGCATAATCCTGGCATTTTGAGGGGCATAATCCTGGCATATTTAGGGGAAAATCCTGGCATATTGAGGGGGCATCATCTTGGCATATTGAGGAGAAAATCCTGGCATATTGGGTGTCTAAATCCTGGCATATTGAGGGGCATAATCCTGGCATACTGAGGGGCATAATCCTGGCATTTTGTAAGGGAAAATTCTAGCATATTAAATGGCAAATCCTGGCATATTGTGGGGGAAAATCCTGGCAATATTCGTTATAAAACAAGGAAAAGATGGCCGTGGATGGGGAGGCGATTCGATGGTGCAATGGGCCACTTGACTGGATTTGCCCCCCAGGCCTAAGGCTGCCAGCCCTCCCCTGTTGCTTTGTATGAATGCCTAACTATGCTTTTGCTGTGACCATTAGTCTCTCATTTTTTCTTCTTGTGTGTCTATATCCTTTTGTTTCTTCTTATTTATCTACCATTCTCTCTATTTCTAACATTGACACCTAGCTGGTATTTTAACCCAAATCCTGATGCCGGTATTAACCATACTGAAACAATTCCTGGCAGGTTTTTTTTTAAAGGTGGCCAGTCAATTGCACAGATCATCTTTTTTACTGCTAGTGCTGCATGTTAACAGAGGTAATTGGATATAATCATATTATGGTTCTCTGCATGATGGGGCAGCACCAGCGATGTGTGCTAGTAGTAACAGAACACAGACCTATCTCTCTGTATGAGACCACCATGTTCAGGAGCACTTTTTACTTCAGTGCAGTGAATGGGTCTTATGGGACAGTGAACAATTTATTAAAATAAACACAATTGAATAGCACTCCTTGTGATGTGGTGTTTATTGCACATGGGGTAGTGGCAATTATTAGCTTTAATTTATTTGTTATTTCTGTATCTATTTCCTTTTTTACCCCTGAAAAATAACTGTTATGCTGTTTTGGGGGGAGGAAGCACAATATTCCATTCTTGCCTCACTTGCAAAAAGACTTAGTTACAGCATTGGCCAGTGCTACCATTGTTAGTGCTGCATCCTCCCTCACTGCCCTGCACAGACATCTGTTTGGGCAAATGGTGCAGTGGAAATTGATGTGGGTGCAATCTGGCACTGCTGTAAAGTTGGTGGGGGTAATCTGGCGTAGTGGAAAGGTTATGTGAGGAAGGGTTAAATCCTCGAAAAGGAGGGGTGCAACCTATGAGGGTTGTGGGGAAGTGAGGGGTTTAGTCAGGGAGCAATCATCTAAAAAAGTTTAAATAATAACAAGAATAGTTCTGCTGAAATGACCAAAAAGTTAACAAATTTATACACGACACACAATGGAAATGTTACATAACCACAAATAACATATTATTCATTAAAGCCAGGGCTCGACAAACCCCGGGCGCCAGGTCGCCATGGCGACCTGGAAATTAAGCCTGGCGCCCGGGTGCCGTTTCCTACATGACCCCCTTGCTGCTGCCGTTCGTGTGTTAGTGGATTTTTGCAGCGCGAGGGGGAGAAGTCTGTGCGGATCGCACAGACGGCAAGCTCCGCCCCCTCGCGCAGCGCGTGTGAGTGCTGGGTGTCGTCACTTGTCAACCCAGCACTCATCCGAAATAGCAAGGAAGAACGGCTGCAGCACGAATGTTCCCCAGCCCTGCAATGAGGTAAGGCAGCAGGGAAGGAACATTCGTGCTGCAGCCGTTCTTCCTTGCTATTTCGGATGAGTGTTGGGTTGACAAGTGACGACACCCAGCACTCACAACTTGAGACAGGTGGGAAAAAAAAAATCAACTTTTGTATGTGTGAGGTGTGTATGTGTGTGAGGTGTATGTGAAGTGGGGGGGGGGTGTATATGTGAGGTGTATATGTGAAGTGGGGGGGGGGGGTGTATATGTGGGGTGTATATGTGAAGTGGGGGGGGGTGTATATGTGAAGTGGGTTGGTGTGTGGTGTATATGTGAAGTGGGTTGGTGTGTGTGTGTGTGTGTGTGTGTATGTATATGGTGTGTGTGTGTATATGTGAAGTGGGTTGGTGTGTGTGTGTGGTGTATATGTGAAGTGGATTGGTGTGTGTGTGTGTGTGTGTGTGTATGTATATGGTGTGTGTGGTGTATATGTGAAGTGGGTTGGTGTGTGGTGTATATGTGAAGTGGGTTGGTGTGTGTGTTTATGAATTGCGTGTGTGTTTGCGTGATTGTCTGGCTCCTAAAAATTTTTGCTGGCTCCTAGAATCAAATTAAATTTGTCAAGCCCTGCATTAAAGCAATAAAACACATTTGTCAATTTATAGTTATGGATTAAAAAAAGAAATTAGGATTGCTAAATAGAATCAGTTGTGTGTAAAGTGTAAACATCCCAAATTACAAGGAAAGGATTAAAAAAATGATAAAGGTGGAAGCCAAAAAAAATAAAAGCAGTGTGACAGAGATAGAATAGGTTCAAGCAGAGTCAGCCCTGTAAAGTAAAGTCTGAGCACCTGGTGTCACATGACCTTTCCATTTGGCCTCTCTCAATGGACCAACTTTCCAACCCACACTGTAGGTCACTCACTTGACCTATTATTCAATAAATCATGTGCCATCTCTAACTTTTCCCATTCACCTTTCCCCCTGTCTTACCATCACCTTCTTACCTTCTATCCCACTGTATCTCAGTCGACTACTACACTTCTCCCCCCGACTCAATTCCAAAGACTGCTATCTAACTCCACCCTCCTGCGACTTACGACAGCTCTTCAAGTATGATCTTATAAGCCTTATCTTATATCAAGGATAGCCTTATGCTTATCCCATGCATGCTTAAACTCCTTCATATATTAACCTCTCATCGACCACCTCATATATAACTAGCTGCATGTATACTTATATGAACATTTTAATATCATATTCAACTATTTTCATATGTAATAAAAATGTTATTGAAAAATTGTTAATTTTTTATTTTTATTACGTTCCTCTGCACCCACATTGCACCTAAATGTCTTGACACAGCACTATACAGTACCCACAGAACTTGGGTTGTACTCATATTGCACCCACACGATTTGGCATGCCGCTGTGTAAATTTGCCCGCCAGAACATGCCACAGTGTCACTTTGTCCCACTGAACTGCCCCTGCAAAACATGCCATAGTGTCACTTTCTCCCCATAGTACATGTTATTTTGCCAAACAGAACAAGCCACAGTATCACTTTTGCATATAATCGTAGAAACGGCACTCAAGGAGTCGATTGTTGCAAATCAAAAAATAGTGGATTTAATGATATCAAAAATAGAAACAGCACAGCAAGCAATATAGACTGAAAGTGACAAAAAGGGTAATCAAACCGCTTGACGCGTTTCGCGCTATTCAGCGCTTAATCATAAGCTGATTTGTGATTAAAAACCAGAGTTTTAAATATGGTGCCGAATTACACCACGTGCACTACTATAGCCAATCCCGTGAAAACCGCGCCCCCTAGTCAATCTTCTATATGTGTATTTTTGTGAATGGGGGCATGTTATTTCATACGTCAGTGATACGCCTCTACCAAGTGTTAATGAATAAATGTATACCTGTGGAAAAGGAGACGCGGAAAAAAGGTGCAGAATGCTTAATATAATACAAGTGAAAGGTAAAAGTAAACAAATCTATTTCGTGACAATGCTATAGGAATAAAAAATATTAGTTAATATAAATATAGTTGATATGTGGTTAAAAACAAGGACTAACTATATATGAACTTCTGACATGGTTGTGAAAAAGACGGGTAATATCTTAGGAAAATGGTATTAGTATCTAGACAAAAAGAGTAAGCTAATGTTAGTGACCATTTTAGACAATGTACCCCCAATAATTTAATGCACTTTAAAACACAGGATATAGAATGTGTTACACAGGGATCAAGAGGAGGTAATTTAGACCTCAAACTAAAATGCAGAGAAACCTATTGGATTTTTACGTTGGGAACAAGAAAACCATTAGGTCTCAATAAAGAATATGATGTGACCTGTTTCTTTAAATAATCACTCGATACCTATACGATATTTATAAGAAAGTGTCTGGTTTTCTACTAACTATTATACTCAATTTTAGTGCACTACTACTGTTTATCGTGATGATTAACACCATACTACAAATTTAAATTCCTATCTATAGATGAATTCTAAGCCTCATTGTCTATACTCCATTCTAACACCGTTATCTTTTAAATGAAGTAGTCATTTCTAGTAATCAATGTGATAGTTTCTTTCTGTTCGCAAATAATATATCCAAGAAATGCAACAACATGCTTACTCTTTTTGTCTAGATACTAATACCATTTTCCTAAGATATTACCCGTCTTTTTCACAACCATGTCAGAAGTTCATATATAGTTATTCCTTGTTTTTAACCACATATCAACTATATTTATATTAACTAATATTTTTTATTCCTATAGCACTGTCACGAAATAGATTTGTTTACTTTAACCTTTCACTTGTATTATTTTAAGCATTCTGCACCTTTTTTCCGCGTCTCCTTTTCCACAGGTATACATTCATTCATTAACACTTGGTAGAGGCGTATCACTGACATATGAAATAACACGCCCCCATTCACAAAAATACACATATAGAAGATTGACTAGGGGTGCGGTTTTCACGGGATTGGCTATAGTAGTGCACGTGGTGTAATTCGGCACCATATTTAAAACCCTGGTTTTTAATCACAAATCAGCTTATGATTAAGCGCTGAATAGCGCGAAACGCGTCAAGCGGTTTGATTACCCTTTTTGTCACTTTCAGTCTATATTGCTTGCTGTGCTGTTTCTATTTTTGATATCATTAAATCCACTATTTTTTGATTTGCAACAATCGACTCCTTGAGTGCCGTTTCTACGATTATATGCAAGTGTTTGTTCATCATATGGTGCAGACCAGGCACCTGTAGAGGCACCGGAATCAAGGTCAGAGGATTTACCACATTTTGCATTCCCTTAGCGCTGGCGAGCCTGATTGAATTTTTTTACTGTATCTACAGTATCACTTTTGCCACAGCCAATTTGCTCATTAATATTCCACAGCCAGACATTCAGATTGCCAATTAATATGCCACAGCCATTTTCCCCATTAATATGCCACAACCATAATGCCAATATGCCACAGCCAATTTTCCCATTAATATTCCACTACCAGTTATTTTGCTCATTTGCCATTTTTTTTGCCCATTTCCCCGTGTTATTTGTCCATTTGCCAGTTATTTGCCAATTTGCCAGTTCTTTTCCCGTGTTATTTGCCCATTTGCAGTTATTTGCCCATTTGCCAGTTATTTGCTTGTGTTATTTGCCCATTTGTCAGTTATTTGCCCCAGTCATTTTCCCATTTGCCAGTTAATTGCCCCAGTTATTTTCCCACTTGCCAGTTATTTGCCCATTTGCCCATTATTTTGCCCATTTGCCAGATATTTGCCTGTGTTATTTTCCCATTTGCCAGTTATTTGCCCCAGTTATTTTGCCTATTTGCCAGTTATTTGCCCATTATTTTTCCCATTTGCCTGTGTTTTATGCCCATTTTATTTGGCCATTTGCCAATTATTTGCCCATTATTTTACCCATTTGCCAGATATTTGCCTGTGCTATTTGCCAATTATTTGCCCATTTGCCAATTATTTTGCCCATTTGCCTGTTATTTTGCCCATTTTGCCTGTGTTATTTTGCCAATTTGCCGGAGTTATTTGTCCATTTACCAGGTCCCCCCCCACCCCGGACTTACCTGTATGCTGCTTGTCGGCCGCCAAGTTTCACTCCGATATGTTTACAAATACAGCCACCGGATGGGACATTGTCACTTCTGGCGGCTGTGAAAAAAAGCCTTGTCCGCATCCATGCCCGGCTGCTGCCTGATAGTGACTGTCTCCGTGTGAGACAGTCACACGGGCAGCGGTGGTCCACGGGGCAGCTACCTTTGGCCCCAAGAATGAATGGGCCCTGAGCAGCTGCCCCGTTTGCCCGCACATTTAAAAAAAAAAAAAAAAAATTGTGCAGGGGTCGCAGGGCGGGTGGGCCCATGGAGCAACGGGCCCGGCCGCAGCTGCTCCCCCTGCACCAATGGTGGAAACGCCACTGCTTACAACTGATCCAGCTAGAACACACACAATTAACCTTTGGCCAAACTCACCTAGTGCCATCCATCAATCCATATAACTGTTACTACAACTACATTCGCTCTGTCCTCTTCACTCCCTGATGTGTTTCATGTACCCCATTCCCTCTAGATTGTAAGCTTGTGAGCAGGACTCTCTACCTCACATACTGGTCTGTTTTAGTTTGTCTAACTTACTATGTAGTTCCCTTCTAAGCTCTCTATCTAGTGCTACGTAAATTGTTGGCACTATATAAATAACTGTTAATGTAATGTAATCCTTAAAGCAGATGTAGAACTTAAGGGGGTCTATGCCAGGGATGGCGGCACAAATCATGCTGGACAGCAGGAACTCCCCTCCCTGCCATTGAAGGTAAAACAGCAGGCAGTTATACAGTAGTTTGTTTTTTTCTAAACAATACAAACTGCTGGCTTGTGGATGTGAATGTGTGTATGTGACTAAACAAACCTTACAAAATGAATAGTATGTTAAATATGGTTGTGTACTGGTTCCCTAATTATAAAAGTTATTTTAATGTAGCCCAGCAGTACACATTTTGCATAAACGCACCAATTAAAGTGGACCTGCTATCCACAAAAGTGTAGGTGACAAGGTGCCCTTCAGAGAGGGAAAGCAGTTGAATCTATGTATTTGCTGGTGAGCTTGTCAGAAAATATGTAGATTAGTTTATGTTATATCCTTACCTAAAGGTGCCTTCACCATGGCAAATGTGCTATGTGCACTCTATCACGTCTTTCCACGTTCTATCCCCTAATGCTCAATAGGCCTCTACTGTATGTAATTCCTTGACTAAGCTTACACCACAATTCTAAACGAAATTAGCTGTGTTCATTTTAATGTAGTAAGCTAACACAACATATACACGAATGCTTGTAAAGTTGTGCACTTTAAAAGGGACAGTTGGGCTCCCTAGCACCATGACTGCTAAGCTTAAAAGCCCATATTTCAGTGCTTTTGGTTTAATAAAGATATTCAATATACTTACAATATCATTACATGCACACAAGTTTTAGAAAAAAGGTGGCCCCTTACTCATTGGAACAACTGCTCGTTCATGTATTGCAGGATAAAACTTACCATAAAAGCTTAAAGATTTAACATTGTAGCTTGGAAGAAAGATGAGACAGAGGGATATGATAGAAAATTTTAAATACATAAAGGGTATCAACACAGTAAAGTAGGAGAGTATATTTAAAAGAAAGATGAAAAACCTCTAGCAGAAGTGGAAGACGTTAATACAGTGAAAAGGTTTAAGTGTGAATGGGATAAGCATAAGGCTATCCTAGATATATGATAAGGCCAGGGACAAATGAAAATATTCAGATTTTCTTTAGGCAGAAATTGGGCAGACTAGATGGGCCGAATGGTTCTCATCTGCCCACACATTCTATGGTTCTAGGTTTACCAACTTTGTTTTGCCTAGAGGATTTCTGGCCCTGTACTAGGTTTCCAAAATATTATTGTACCTGTGTTTTATTCACTTGTTTGGTTATCGCTGTATTTGTTTAGGATACACTTCAGAAGATATGTAAATAAAGACGTTATTTCTAAGGCTTAGAATGATTCACTATCTACTGTGGTGAACTACTTATCTATTTATACGTGAATTTCTCACATTGTGGCTATCTTACCTTTTTCCCAAACAGGACAGTTGACACCAGAATAGGATGGTCAAGAATTCTTAGTAAAATAATATAAAAAGTGTCCCAAAAATCTGAAAATCATTAAATCCCTTTCTGTTTTGATGAAGCTGTTCCCGTAGACCTTTATTTCTGGTAATACATGATACTAATTGTTAACGTTTGTCATAGCACGTTTAGCCTCTACAGAGGCCCCTCTTGTGTTTTGAACACATCATTCAGGTTGTTTACATTTCTAGGCACTTTGCACAGGCTTTGTGTTTGTTCTTGGAAGTTTATGTAGGCTGTTATATGTTTTGGGATTTGTAATGCGTTTATACTTCAAATGTTGTGTAGTGCATGAAATAGACAGTTTGAGCATAGTATCCACCTCGCTTTTATTAAGAGCTGACTAAAAAATTGTAATTTCCCAGAGTTCTTATTGGTAAAATATAAACTAGACAGCAGTCTCCATCTTGCTCAATGCAGCCCTGGATTATGATTTTTCCCAGCAATATGATCACCCTCTCTAGGGTAGGATTTGTGCATGTTATGTACTGCCTTCTACGTGTTTGGAGCACTATGAGCAGATGTACATTTTGAATACTATTTTCTCGCTACCATTTCTCAGTAAACTAACTATCCTTCTTTTGATCTGTTTCTTCTTCGAATTATCTTTATACTAACCACCTGTTTGTACATTTCAATTATTAACTAGTCTCTGTTGGGTATTGCTGAGGTGAGTTAACACTTCAGGTTCTGGTTTGGGTGAGAAGCAAAGACACAGACAACACAAATCTTAAACAAAATCATTTATTTAAGACATTTATTATGCTAAATATAAGATATACTTTGTTTTAGATGATAATTCAGGACATTAGCTTGCATAGCAAGTCAGAATGCTATAGATCAACCAAGGGAATCCTGTCATCTCAGAAATATGTCTTGGATCCTGCATCCCGATACCTGCGTTTCAAGCAGTGCTCAGCTGTAATCAGTTGATCACTGGTAATAGCATGAATATGTAATAATTGTTTAAGAACAACATATGTTAAATAAAACTTGGAAAATCTAAATATCTCCAGGTTCCCACATTTTGAGAACAACATAACTTTTTCTAATACCTAAGGCAGATAAGAGTTAATTCTCAAACCAGCTGCAAAATATATATAACGAAAACTTTCTGTACATCTGGCTCTTTAATTCAATCTTAATTCATATTTTATCTTCTATTTACTCACTATTGTAGATGTATATTGTATTTCAGCCTGTTTAAAATCTTGCTTTCCCATCTTTTCTCTCTTTCATGTCATTATTCGTCTCTATTCTCAATCCCTGTTTTTCTTTGTCCTTTTTTCTGTCACTCAGCTCAGTTTCGTCTGTGTTTACTCTCTTAACAGCCAGGATGCAAATGCTGCATCAAAATAGCTGAGCTTCAAATATAGTCAAGTTCACAATTTGTTCCAGCTTGGCTATTTTTGCCTAAATTCTGCAAGACTATTCTCAATTCACGGTTTAGTGAATAAAGCACTTATTCTTTTGTTTCTGCTGCTCCCATCCTAACCTTACTGTGAATGTTTCTTGTCATCTCTCTCCCAGGAGATGGCCAGGTGGATTTTGAAGAGTTTGTGACATTATTAGGACCAAAGATCACAACTTCTGGGATCCCAGACAAATTTCGTGGTGCAGATTTTGACACTGTATTTTGGAAGGTAGTGTGTACATTGTGATATTCAGTGATTGTGTGTCTCTTTGTATCCATTTGTATAGCTGTACACTGACACACATAATAATGTCACAGCAGTCTGGGACTTCTTGGATTCAACACTTGAAAGCTTGTGATGAGAATTCAGTCACCAGAATATTTCCTTTTACTGCATCAGCTTATTATATTTAAATTAACGTAGTCCATTATCAACTTTGGCTGTTGATGCTGTATAAGCAGGACATTCTATGCCAGCATAGTATCTTTAAGGACCAGATTGTGTTGGTTATGTCATTGGTGTTTAATGGGTTCAATTAATACACTGGACCTCTTGTATCAAGGGAATCCCACACTTTTTTCATTGTTATTGCAGAATGGTTATTTGTTTTTTATTCAATATTACTGAAGAAATACTCGTTTCCTCTAAAAGTATAGCCATTTTCCGGTATCCTTGATGAAAATCAGACTTTATGGAGTTTATTCATGAAAGTGAGTATTGCAGGCAATTGAGAAAGGAATCTCAAACTTAAGGCCATAGTAGCAGAATTGGAAAAATACTCCCATTCAACTGAATGTGAGTGAAAATGTTATTAACTCAGTTTGATGGGAGAATGTATCCAACTTGGTTACTTTTACCTTCTTCATTCCCTGCAATTTATGTAGAGAGAATAAATCCCTATGTTTCTGTGTAATACTCCAGTGAATTCAATCTTACCAATTTTTTTAGCTTCCTTATGAAGTATTTATCTGTGTGATGTGCTTTGGGCTGTGACCCCCATGTCCCTGGTGTATTTCTGCAGTGTGACATGCAGTCGCTCTCGGTGGAGGAACTGAAGCGGTTGTTGTACGACACTTTCTGTGAACACCTGTCCATGCGTGACATTGAGAACATCATCCTGACTGAGGAGGCTGGAAACCTGGGTACGAGAGGAGATTGTCCCGTCGATATGGAGAGTAAGTGTTAAGTACATTAGTCTAGGACACCTTTCATTCAAATAAAGGTCCTCAAATAATATAATTTTTTTTGAGATTTGGTAGCTCATAAACTATTAATATTTACTAATTCCACTGTAAGCAAGTGTAACCTAATTATTGTGTCTATGTTCAAATAATGAGCTTTGTGCATAATTCATTTATGTGATGATGAGTGTTTTACAAGATCATAAAACATTAGCAATACCATATACGTATTCAATTTGAATTTGAACACTGTGAATTAGAACACTGGGGCCACCAATGGAAACATTGCTCAGTTAGATTACTTTTCCCATTGGCTGCTTTTTGTTGAGTGTCTAAACTCATCAGTATTAGTAACCCTCTGCAGCAGTGTTTTTTACATACCATCATGCTTTGTCAACAAACGATTATTTCTGCTGGTCCACCTTTAACTTGAAGATGAGTTTAGGTGAATAAAGTAAAAAATAAACTGAAATAAGGGAGAAACCCTACAAATTATACAAATAATTGGAATTAATTAAATAGTTATATAGACCTGAAATTGTGTATAGGTGTAATGTAACCAGACAACAAATATATATTTTAAATTCTTGCTAATTTTATATCTTTTGACATAGATTATTACAACTATGAGCATAAAGGAATTCCCTGCATCGATGGTCCTAATAAATCAACTTTTGTTTTATGTACTACAATGACAGATAGGATGTTCATACCGGTGCAATCTCTTATTCCATCCTCTTTGTTACACTCATGTTTCAGGTTCCTCAAACCAACAGATTCGCCAGACCTGTGTACGGAAAAGTCTGATATGCGCCTTCGCAATTGCTTTCATCATCAGCGTGATGCTAATAGCAGCTAATCAGGTCTTGCGCAGCGGCATGAAGTGATGGATACAGACATCCTAAAACATAAACTATGGAGCACCTCTTGTGTTTTCTCCTGCCTCTTCCCTTATCTCTGGCCTATACAAGGACTAATGGACACAGAGCGGGAAAGCGCTCCACCCCTTAGAAACTATGGGATTCCTTCACCCAGAATGTGCATGGGAAGAATTGCATGGAAAATGCATGGGCATTTAAATTGTCAGGTGACCATCTGTGCTTTTATAACCTATAACACAAAGGGACTCTATATATATATTAGATGTATATATGTATACGGATATATAACTCTATATTTATGAGCAATAACACTTTTGGTTGATGAACGGTTAAAAATGTGACCACTGGGCACAGGGTCAAAATGGATAATAGGCTCCTGATTTTATATGTTGCCAAATAAAAGGCAGCTTGAAAGTTAAACTATATTGTCCCCCCACAACCCGAGTGTCGCCTGCCTTAACCCCTGGAATGCTGGAGGCATTCATGTTATATGTAGCTGTTACTATTTTTACGTCCCTATATCTATGTGTTGAGGCTTCTGTTTAAGGTATTAGCAACCCACCCCAAGCTGACAATGTTTGGATTCTTTATCACATCACCACTGTAGTTGTTAGTATCACTTTGCACAACATTATGATGCAGGCCACTGTGTCAACACAAAAGTTTGTATTGGTTTCCTTCAAAAAAGGTACGTTCCTCATCAAACACTGGCTGGTGAAATCTCTGTTATACAGATCACCCATCGTAGTCTGTCAGTCTTAATTATTTTCTAAAATTTTCCAACATTTTTTTTTTGCTTGTTTTTGTACCCTAATTCATCTTAATACCCATACCACTTATTTTTTTCCTTAAAGCTCCCTTTTTTCCCAGATTACTTCTTTCAGCCACATACTTTCCCCTGACATCCATTCATTTTCTTTATCTTATTTTCTCATATCTCACCTCCCCTCTCTTTTTTTAATCACCTCCTATGTTCTTTCCATGTCATCAACTTCTGTCCTCCATTGTCCTCTTTTCCTACCCAACTTCTAACCCTTACTTCCTCTGTCTGCTATTTTTATTTTATTTGCTCTCTTTCCTATATCCCAGCATATGGTAATTATTTCCCCTTTTCCTGTAATTTCTTCTATCCAGCCTTAGATCTTCTTCTATGATCTGCTCTCATCTTGTGTCTTTTGTCTCCACCCCTATAGCTTATTCCTTCTACTTAAGTCGCTTTCTGCTCTACAGGGCTGCTTAAAGATTTAAATAGGGCGTTATGCTTTACGCATGTTTAGAAAAATAAGCAAGCATGGAATCAATTAGCTATCAGTAAAAACACTGGAAAAACTATTCCTCTTCCTGATACATCTTCTCTAAAAACTGACTGGCAGTGGGGATGCCCTTTGATTGTGTATAATATTAAGAAGAAAGTATTTTAGTAGGAAGGGATACATTGAGATATTCCCTTGTTTTCCAGTATGTCCTAGGGATGTTACTGTTGCCTAACATCCTGGAGCTGACATTATTGCCCGCTGGATAAAATTGCTTTCACCCTTCTCTCTCAGTTCTTCCCTTCCTTGTTTCTTTCTTTCATCTATTACCTTGCTCCTGTCAAAGGTCTGCCCCTCCTTGTCCTCCTCACATTGGAAGTTGTGTACAGTAGATATAGCTATTCTGGCGGAGAGAAGTGTAACAAGTTTTCATTTGGTTTTCTTAGAATGTTACCACAGTTATCCTTTTTTACATAACCCCTACTATCTTCCCCTTTATATATTTACTGTAGTTTCCATAGCTCTTCTTTCTTTTATGCCCATTTTATCTCTCTAATGTTTTTTTTCCTCTGCTATTCTTTATCTCTTTTAAATCACTTGCTCTTCCTTTATATAAAGTAGAGAGGGCCTCTGGAGTGAAGAGACTAATGTTTATTGCTCCTGCTTGGAGATTAAACTGGTAATAATGGACAGATACTGACTTTTAACTTTTGAAAATTGAAAACTGCCTAACACTTGCCTCATCAAAGAATATACTGTATCTACTCCCTGGCATCAAGCCCACACTGACATTATGATAATTCTAATTACCCCAAATTAGAAATTACCAATATTTGCAAGAACTTAACCTTTGTTGGGATAAATAAAATCCCAATCTAAAAAAGGGGGTGGGGGATATCATGTGAAGAAGTAACATGGGGGCCACATAAGGTACTGTACGCCACTATCACACCCTCACAAGTTTAATGTAAAATGAAACCACAAACCCCCATCCCACCAAAACCATAAACTATATGGTAACAAAGGACAAAAATTGAAATAAAAATAATTCTGAATGTCAAATGTAAAACCAAAGTGCAATAATGAAATGCCACAAATCCTGGTTCTGCTAAAGTACTTATCTGGTGATTTTGATTGGGTCGTGTCCTCTGTCTGTGATGGTCCATTTGATGCTGCAGTTTTGGTTTCTGATGCATGGTTTTCATCCACTCCAACACCCAACCTATATGGCAGTATGATGAGAATATTTAGATATATAACAATGACAAATATAATTGGGTAGAAGAAACAACCCAAAGTATTACTATACTGAGAGGGTACTGACTAATAGAGGTAGAGCAGAGGTGGAGTATAATACAGTGAGGTTCAGACAGTATTACATACTGAGAGGGTACTGACTAATAGAGGTAGAGCCGAGGTGGAGCGGTAACACAGAGAAGATCAGAAAGTATTATATACTGAGAGGGTACTGACTAATAGAGGTAGAGCCGAGGTGGAGCGGTAACACAGAGAAGATCAGACAGTATTACATACTGAGAGGGTACTGACTAATAGAGGTAGAGCCGAGGTGGAGTGGTAACACAGAGAAGATCAGAAAGTATTACATACTAATATCGTTAGACCAGGTATAGATATAACAATTACTGAGAGTGGGAGAATAAACTTCCCCAGAGGTAATACAGAGAAGGCATTGGCCATAAAATAGATAAACTTAAATCCATCAGCACAAGGGGACATACAGTAAAATTAGACAAGGGAAGAGAAGGATGCCCTGAGCAGTCTGGGAGCCAGAAACACGTTACCCGCCGCCAAGGGATCTTGGCGGTGTAGTGTTGCTCCTCAGCCTTCCTTGGTGTCGTTTGGCTCTCTTGCACAGCCCAGATTTCATGTCCTGATGTTTTATGGATTCAGATTGAAACTCCTGTGATAGAACCTGTGAAACAAAAGAGAACAAGCATTAGAATGATTCACTCCACAAATTACAGCTGAAATAGCCCTGCCTGATTACCCTAACTCCCCCCACTATTCCCCTCCTACTGATAACCTTCCTGACCCTAATTAAGATCCCCTCCCTTGAACCCTTAATTGAATTACTGATAAACCCCAACTTGCCAGGATGTCTCAGGCCATAGCCCATTGTCCTATTGTCTCTGGGCTATCTCCTGAGACACCCTGGAGCCATCTAAAAACCTACAGGCAATGAGCTTAATGGCGCTCGCTCCTAATTAGTCTCTTGCTATGTTTATATCTCTTAAACACCTAAAGCTCTCCTGCTACCAACTTGTCTTCATTTTCATTTATAATCATGTCTCCCCTTACATTGGTCATCATTCCTTACAGTCTCTTTTTCTTTATTCCTTTTTTCCTGTTGGGAATTTTTAATTATACCCTTCTTATACACTGGTTTTGTGTTATTTTTTTCCCCTTGGAATAAAGCTGTCTGGATTCCTGTCATCTTTGACCCATGACTTGTTTATTAACTGTTGTACAAGTAAGCAATAGACGACAGTGTGTATTGATCAGAGTGCTGATGTGTGCTATCTCTGCTACTTCAGCTGTGGATTACAACATTCCAAACCAGTCCTCACTCCCCCCTAACAGTCCAGGATTTAGTGATTAACCACAACTTGGTAATGCCTAAATCCTGGACTGTTAAGCGGGGCGTGAAGAATGGGTTTGGAACCACTGAGTGCCCAAGATTGCCAGTCCCTGGGGCAGAGTTGGTGGAAGTGTGCTGCAGATGCTATTGCTACCAGGATGTACTCCAGGTCTTACCACCTGTGCTGTGTACTTTATGATGCAGTGCACACCTTCTTATTTAACGCTGTCAGGTTACAAAGTGATTATATATTGCCTTTAAGCATTGCATAGTCTTTTGTGGTACTGCTGTAGTTAATTGCTAGCAGGGCATCAGGGTGACACTACAGGAGTGACTTGGTCTTGCATGGCAGAGACTGGAGATTCTGCTTCTCTGTGCATATAGATTAATCTGCTCCCTTCACGCTCTCTTCCTGTTGGAAGTTATTGTATCATCACAATGAGAGACGGGATAATGAGGTCTTAGAGTGACAGGCTGCAATAATCAGCTAATGCTGTACTCATACTGCAGTCTTCCCTCACCTCTCTTCTCACCACCTGTCTCCTTCATTCCCACTTCTGTCCTTTCCTCTACCTCCCCCTTGCTCTGTCCTTCTCTCTTCTCTTCGGTCTTTAAATATTTTGATAGCCAAAGTCACACAATGATGTAAATCTCATTTTCAATCCTGTCTAGGGAAGCATTATTTTGAAAGGAGAGATAATAAACAGTTACACATGTCCTTCTTGTCTTGCACATTTTGTCTCTCTGGTTCGTATTCTCTATCACCACCCCATAGCTTTTATTTACTCAAATTCCAATATACGCCCTACCCCATTTCATATGGCTTTTTTTCTTCCATTATACCAGCTCTTCTTTCCACTATCTATTTTTTTTAATCTTTCCTCTTATTTACTCCACAGACCCTTATTTTTGTACCACATATCTTGCTCTTCTGAAACACCTTCCATAGAAATACTTTTTAAATGTTGTTTGTTTACCAAAAAAAAAAACACATTGAACCTAGAATTATAAAAACATTATGTTTTTTTTCTCTTATCTTTACTCTCTTTCTGGTCGAGAGTCCAATTATACATTACACTGACATTTACTATGTTGCTTCACAAAAAGTCACTGGCTAATTTGACAGCAAAATCGCAACATGGTGGTAAAAACACCAGGGACATATCTGCAAATAAGAAGTGGGGTTTATTGTGTTTATCCAGGGCTGGAGCACGTACCTGTCCAGAATGGATTCCCGTGTTGATGACTTCCCTCCTTAGCATCATCAATCTTCTTCCTGCCATATGAGTCTTGCTGTTTCACAGGGATGTACTGCAGGGATGAGTGAGAGAGGAAACATAGTGTGCATAATAAACAGGCTTACTGGACATATATATGTGCCCTTGTAGCGATAACTTTATGTATCATCCCACATACTGCCACACAATGCATGCATTTATTCCTGGACATCTGCAACAGCTCAATTTTGTTATTCATTTAGAGACCAGTATTAAACTGCTTAAAATGGTTAGGTTGAATATCAAAATGGAGCAAATCGATGTACAATCACTTTTTGTAGCTGAATTATTTATTGCTCTTACAATATGATTTCATTTTTATTTGCTTACAGCTGTGGAAACAAAATAAACCATTAAAATAAACCAATGGACATTTGCTATCCCAGCACTTTTGGTGCAAAGGATCAAAACAATAAACCCTATGTTTCCAGCTGTAAATATTTAAAATAATATCTGGAATTTGAGATCCTGGTGGTACTAAACCTGTACCAAAACTGTGGATTTAACCTTCACACGTGAACCTTAGGTGATTATTCAGTAAGTAACTAATTTGTAAAACTGACAAGGAGCTAGCTGGAAAAATGTTGACATTTTACAGCACATGGTTTAGTGAATAAATCTCATATTTTTGTCAAAGCTCAAGGTATACTTCAATAGAAATCCGTCATTCAATATTTAGAGTGGCCATTGATATTCAGTGTTGCAATGTACAAAGCAGTTACTGTGGAATATATAAGAATATACAACATACACCAGAGACTGCTAACTTTGGCACTGCAAAGGTTTAGAAACTATGTATCCAATGATGTTCTGTCAACCTTACTTCTGATAGAGAATCATGGTATATGCAGTCTGCAAACTTCTACAGTGCCAAGATTACCATCACTGTTATAGACTGTGTTAAACTAGCACATATGTAGAATGAATGCATTGCTGTGGCTTAAGGTAACCCTGCCATTGCTACTCCTTGTGTAGTTTCTGCTCTAGCCAGATTTTTCTAGGCTTAAGTCACATGTGATATCATGAGCTATCTTTGTACATATTGATAGAATGCACAGTAAATTATGAATAGGATGAGAAGAATGCACAGGGTGGAATACATAGAGTGGCTCTGAAGGCGTGGTTAGCATTTCAAAATGCAATAGAATGCACAGGTCAAGGTGGTTAGAAAGAGCAAAGGAATAGAAGGCAGGATAATCCATATGCTATCGAAGCGCATTGGATTTTACTCAAGGGACTGGATCTCATTATCTAGTTCCAATCCTATACGAATCTGGATAATTATTCAATTAACTATTAATGGAATTTCTTATCAGTCCAACGTAAGTTGATAAGCATGTAAATGAATATTCAGCTGCTCTTACCAGTTCATTAGAAAGTTGTGTGTGACTGACTCTGAAATGGATGGAAAAGTGTTTAAATTGTAGGAAATGTTGATATATTTCATGGCGATAAACGTCTAGTGGCAACATTTTAAATCTTAAAGCTTGTGTTTCTCTCTATAAACAATTGTATAACATAGATAAGCCATATAATGGCAAATGAGTACAATTAAGACTTGCCTTATATGGGGTATCTGAAAATGTTAGGCACCCTTAATTATACTTTCGCCAAACTATGCAAATAGAACCAACATTTTAAAAAGGAATTATCTATAAAGGTGTCATACTGTGGGTAGGTTTAATTGCCTGTTAGTTACTTGTAATATTGGGTATATATTGAGTGTCTGTTTCTTGCTACTCCTCACTGTTACTGTTGTCATAAAGAAATTTAACATTAATATTCTGTTTACATTGATGGTGTTTCTCTGTGTAGCTGGAAGTAGGTAATGCCTTGAAAGTCATTGTTTTCACATGGGTATCCAGGGAAGTTTCTCAACATGTTACTTCTTCACCTGATACTAGAGGTGTCTAACAAGCATAATAGAAAAATATAAAAGAAGATGGACAATTTTTGTGACTGAAGAACTTCCTTGTGTGCCTCTGGTACACAAAGAATTTTGCTGTTTATGCTTTAGGTGGAGACATAGGTATGTGTTGGTTAAAGAAGGTTTTCATTATAAAACTCATTGATGATACGTAGTTCCTTATGTTTCATGGTTATAGACGATATCCCCTGCTTTAATAGTTTTCAGATATAGCAGACACATAAACAGCATGTCTTTAGAGTGTGTAATAGGCCTACAACAATCTCAGTATTGATTTTTTCTAATTCTAATTATTTGTTCTACTGGCTACACAAACAGGCTTTGGTGATGCACTGAAGAGATTCTATCACTGGATCAGGAGACAGGTTAGAGGGATCTATTGAAGCAATAGTCATTTTTTACTAGTTATATGGATGGTAGTGGGTGGTCCAAACCAATTTATAACTTGGGGTGAAATGTGAGAGTTTATGCTGTGCATCCCTCAAACAGAATGTACAGCATAAGCCTAATTAAAAATCTAGTGGGTCTGGGGCTTTCAGTGTTAAGATATTTACCCTTTTTTAAGTAAATATACACCATTCAGAAGTCTATAGGATCCAACCTTCAAATGCCATAATGCAAATAAGATCAAACCCTTAAGCAGTCAAATGTTTTCCTTCTAGGAATCATAGCAGCTCAGTGCTTGTGTACTGGGTCCAATTGCTTTTAACCATCTTTTTAATCTGGAGGGCTGCATACCACACGGAAGCTTGTCTTCACATAGGGTGATTACATGTCCCAGGCAGCCTCGTTCGGGAACATTGCAAAGTCGAGGAGTGACAGCTCCAAATTTCAGAATCCTCTCAAGACTGGCTGAATCTTTTCTTCACATGAAGTTCAGTGTAAACTGCAACAGCACCAGGTAAGAGACCCATACTCAGTGTGTGAGACTGAGTGTGTGTGTGTGTGTGTGACTGTGTTATATAGAAGCACAAGTAAAAAAAAAAGAGTAGTTGCACCTAGTCTGAGCATAATCTGGCATGTGCTTTTGATAGTTCATGCTAATTTATCCTCTGACCGACATCTGCCGTGCTTCCACAGGAAGCTGGCAGCCCGACTGGCTCTGCCTGTCAGTGCGTGCCAGCCTTCACACCTACTGTGTCTCAGCTGTGAGACACAGCAGAGATTAAACCCACTTGAATATGTTAAGATTAAATGGGATATGTATTATAACCCTTGAGCATGGGTCCTCTTGCACTGAGTGTGTGTAGTAATAACATTACTCAGTTCATTCAGATGGTGTTTTTTGTTATTGATTTATTTACAACAATGATTGGAGGGGCAGTATTATGGTCTGATGTGACTGGTGGTATCAGGTATTTCTTGCACATGTGCAGTTGGTATCCCCAGGACTAAACTTTCAAGTTAAATTTAGATTTTCAAATTAAGTTTGTCAAAACCTAAAAAGCAAAAACAAATAAATGCATGATCATTTTTAAAAGGTTAGTTTTAATATGCATTTTTTTCAAACTGGGGTGATTCTTTGCTTGCCTTCAACAGTTCCACTATAGAAGTCACAATTTGGGACCATTGTCCCACCACCATTTCAACCTTCAGTGCCCCAATATTGTGGAACCATGGAGGGCAAAGTGTTTTGTGCTTGATGCATGCGCAATAAGCCTAATTTTCAACCTAATATAGTGTTACTATAGTTTTTCTCATTTGTGAGTATTCTAGATGGAATGGCCTTGCATTCTTAAACAGGACTAATTGAGTTTAGTAGAGTGAAGCTTTGACATGGCAAACAACAATATTCAAGTCACTTTATTAACATATCAGGAACTCATCATATCCATTTAAGTAACATGCACTGCTGTACACATGGAGGAAGAGATCATTTCTTAGTTTTATTTATTTGCAACAATTTTAAATTGATTTTTGCTATTTTCACAACGTTAAATAGTATTCTGTTAAAAAAAGTATTTTTTTTTAATAAATAATAACTTATAGTAATACAATATTATAAAAAGCAGAATAGCTGCAGCTTCCCGGTTCTGATTCTCCTGTTTTATCATACTCAGCACAAAAAGGACACATTTACAAGGAATCTACATCTTCTCAAGTATTATAATATAGTAATAATAAAAAGATTTTTTTTCCATTTACAGCAGATTTTTGAATATTATACTAAACGGAAGATGACTACACCACTAATAGTTTGTAATATTTCATCCTGTTTGTACTGCTTACATTACATGGGCTGTTAGATACAAAGCAGCAAAATTGCTAGGGTAGCTGAATAATTGTCTTCAACTTCAACACTGAGTTTGATTTTAATATACCTAGTCAAGCACGAAGCAACAAAGCTTCCACAATTCCAAGAACGTCAACCCTTTAAACATATATTAACATATCCCGTATCATAAATAAAAAAAACATAGTTTATTACTGCCAGGAGGCACTAAACATAATCTAAATCAGTTATGAGCATCCCATCAGGCTACAACCTAGTGATGGTGATGAGAGCTCTTGTCCAACTAAACAGGTACATAACAATAATATGTATGGCTGTATTGTAGAGCATGGTCTCCTAACACATGAGGGAGTGATTAATAACTCCAAGGTCATATTTAAATTATGTTTAATTGAAGATTTTATCAAGTGTAGACATTTAGTAAAAAAAGTCGAGATTTGAACCCTTTTTTCATTTATCTTTGTTTTATTTTATCACATTTTAGACAACAAAGAACAACACAAATTACAATTAATAAACAAACATAACAAATAAAACAACTTCTTAGCAGTAATTCTTTCATTCATTCACTCATCCGCACTATTGACTCTATGATGGGGGCTCGAGAGGTAAGGGAGGGCTACGTGGGGCAAGAACAGCAAATCAATAATTAAAGCTTTGAATGGGTTCTGATGATAAAGCTAACTGTTTATAAGATGTCCATGGGTACCAAATCTCATCATATGCTTTCATAGCTTCCTTGTTACTATAAAATGCGGCTTCCATTTTGAATTGATAATCTATCTGTGACATAACTTCTGTCCATAAAATCCGACCTGCCGAGATTTGAACCCTTTTTGTTCTGGAGGCTGACCTCTTGCTCAGAATCTTGGCTCAGGTGAACGAAGATCTGACCCAAGATTCTAAACAAAATAGCAGCCCTGTGATAGATCAAGCTGGGACAAAGAGGGCTCAATAAGGTACTTTATTCATATTATTTCATCAATTTATTTCTATTTATAATGACTATAATGACTTTAAATTAAAGGGTCTACTCAATGCAGCTGAGTGGGAGAATTTTTCCAAATCCCTGAAATTCTCTCTTTATTGAATAAACCCTTAAATATATTGGGGAGGGGGTTGCCTACAGTTTTCCTTTAAACAGAAAACAATGTTAACTAAGAAAATAACTGACCCCGCATAGTCCCTCAAGCTTTGGCCCTAGAGTCACGTTAAGGCACTTTAATCCCACTTGTATTTACAAAAAAATAATAGTGAACATGAAATAACTTGAAAAAAAGAGCTAAATCCCAACTATCCTGTGAGTATGTCTATCTTTCCCAAATAGTTTCACATACAGTACTGTGCAAAAGTTTTAGGCAGGAAAACTACAGTAAAGTAATGTGTTCAAAAACATACTATGTTAATTGTTTATTTTTATCAGTTAACAAAATGCAAAGTGAATGAACATAAGAAAAATCTTAATCAAATCAATATTTGGTGTGACCACCCTTTACCCTCAAAACAACATCAATTCATTTAGGCACACTTGCACAAAGCCAGGTATTTTGTATGCATATTGTCAGGTATGTGATTAAACAATTATACCAAACAGGTGCTAATGATTATCAATTTAATATGTAGGTTGAAACAATTGACTGAAACAGAAACAGCTGTGTAGAAGGGAACACAACTTGGTGAGAAACATCCAAACTAGGTTAGCAAGGTTGCTGAATATAGTTTAATGTCAAAAGTCACCCAAAGTAGTTAGACTCAAGGCCGGCGATACCAATAAGGCAGCACAGGCAGAGTTACTGTTGTCTCTAGTGAGTTTACAACCTCCAAGCACTACTTTGTTTATTTCCTGGTTTTGACCCTGCTTGTCCCCATTTACTCTGATTTCTGGCACCCCTGACCCTGGCTTGTATGACCACGATTCCCTCTGGTATACCTGACCACGGCTTGCCTCCTCCTACTACGCTACTCTCCGGTATCCCTGACTATGGCTTGTCTCCTCCCACAACACTATTCGAAGAATCCTACTCCTGACAACTTCAGTGAACATCCTTGGAGTTCCAGCACGATAACTTGTGCTTTCGGTCAATCTGTGAGAAGTTCTGTTCACACTTTCAGTTCCCCTCCTTCGTGCTTCGTACTGGGCTCCAACATCTGAACATGAGTAACCTCCCTGACACATCCAGGCTGTATCCATTTTTTCCTTTTTTGTTTCCTGACTTGCTTTCTTGGTTATGCTTTATACCTGTTTCTACCCCTTCCTTGTATCCCTGACCTGTGCCCTATCAGAGGGATGTCCTGCCCTTTGCCCTATCAGAGGGTTGTCATCTCCAATGCCCTGTAAAAGGGCTTCCCTGTCCTTTGCCTTGACAGAGGACCGTCCTGTCCCATGCTGTATTTTTTTTGTTTCTTTTTTATCCTTACTCCCAGTGGCGGACCTACCACTGGGGCAGCGGTCGCAGCTGCGACCGGGCCCGTCACTCCAGGGGCCCGGCCGCCTTGAGACCCCTGCACACACACAAAAAAAATGTGCGGGCCCATTCATCCTTGGGGCCCAAAGCAGCTGCCCTGTGGGCCCCCGCTGCCGTGTGACTGTCTCACATGGAGACAGTCACTGACGGGCACTAGCTGGGAGATCCGCATCCAACGCTCGTCTTCACAGCCACTGGAAACGTCACTTCCGGTGGCTGTACTTCCCGCACACAGCGTGCGTGCAGGAAACATTGCTGAGGAGACAGGGGCGACGAGCAGTATCAGTAACGGGGGGGGGGGGGATATAATATTTCTAGAACATGATTAGTCCCAAAACAGCTGAAAAGATAAAAACCATGACAAATAGGCAAATGGGCACATAACTGACAAATAGGCAAATGGGCACATAACTGACAAATGTGCAAAATTATACTGACAAATGGGCACATAACTGGAAAATGGGCACATAACTGACAAATAGGCAAAAGGGCACATAACTGACAAATGGGCAAAATAATACAGGCAAATGGGCAAAATAATACAGGCAAATGGGCACATACCTGACAAATGGGCAAAAAAATACTGACAAATGGGCACATAACTGACAAATAGGTAAATGGGCACATAACTGACAAATGGGCAAAACAATACTGACAAATGGACACATAACTGACAAATAGGCAAATGGGCACATAACTGACAAATGGGCAAAATAATACAGGCAAATGGGCAAAATAATACAGGCAAATGGGCACATACCTGACAAATGGGCAAAATAATACAGGCAAATGGGCAAAATAATACAGGCAAATGGGCACATACCTGACAAATGGGCAAAAAAATACTGACAAATGGGCACATAACTGACAAATAGGTAAATGGGCACATAACTGACAAATGGGCAAAACAATACTGACAAATGGACACATAACTGACAAATAGGCAAATGGGCACATAACTGACAAATGGGCAAAATAATACAGGCAAATGGGCAAAATAATACAGGCAAATGGGCACATACCTGACAAATGGGCAAAATAATACAGGCAAATGGGCAAAATAATACAGGCAAATGGGCACATACCTGACAAATGGGCAAAAAAATACTGACAAATGGGCACATAACTGACAAATAGGTAAATGGGCACATAACTGACAAATGGGCAAAACAATACTGACAAATGGACACATAACTGACAAATAGGCAAATGGGCACATAACTGACAAATGGGCAAAATAATACAGGCAAATGGGCAAAATAATACAGGCAAATGGGCACATACCTGACAAATGGGCAAAATAATACAGGCAAATGGGCAAAATAATACAGGCAAATGGGCACATACCTGACAAATGGGCAAAAAAATACTGACAAATGGGCACATAACTGACAAATAGGTAAATGGGCACATAACTGACAAATGGGCAAAACAATACTGACAAATGGGCACATAACTGACAAATAGGTAAATGGGCACATAACTGACAAATGGGCAAAACAATACTGACAAATGGGCACATAACTGACAAATAGGTAAATGGGCACATAACTGACAAATGGGCAAAACAATACTGACAAATGGACACATAACTGACAAATAGTCAAAATAATACTGGCAAATAACAGGCAAATGGGCACATAACTGACAAATGGGCAAAAAAATACTGGCAAATGGGCAAAATAATACTGGCAAATAACTGCCAAATGTGCAAAATAACACTGGCAAATGGGCAAAATATGACTATAGATGCTATAGATAATATGCTATATTATGCTATAGATAATACAAAGCACTATTTTTCTGATTTTCTTTTTGCATATATTCATACATCCCTGCCTAAGACCTGTTCCCAAAAAGAAGACTCTTCAATTTCAAGAAACATGTCTGCATATAAGTATTTTGTATTGTTCTTTATATTTTGTTTTTATTTCTATACACTTATTACTTCTAGCACTCCAGTTTTATATTTATTTATAATATGGTGAAGGAGTTTATGCATGCATGGGATAGGTATAAGGCTATTCTAGATATAAGACAAGGCCAGGGATTAATAAAAGTATTACATTACTGAGAGGGTAGTGGATGTATGGAATAGTCTTCTAGCAGAAGTGGTAGAGGTTAATACACTGAAGGAGTTTCAGCATGCATGGGATAGGTATAAGGCTATCCTAGATATAAGATAAGGCCAGGGACTAATGAAAGTATTACTTTACTGAGAGGGTAGTGGATGCATGGAATAGTCTTCCAGTAGAAGTGGTAAAGGTTAATACAGTGAAGTAGTTTAAGCATGCATGGCATAGGTATAAGGCTATCCTAGATATAAGACAACGACAGGCACAAAGCAGAACAGTTGGGAGGCATGTAAGTGGCATTTCTGGGGTGGAGCTGCATGGTGGGGACGGGGGTTCGTTTTTTGCACCGGGGCCCTGTGGTTTCTAGTTACACCTCTGCTTACTCCTGCTCCTTTTTGTATTGCTTTGTTTCTTGCTTTATTCTAGTTCTGATCTATTCCTTAGTTTTCTTTGCTGCCTTTTTACTCTGCTTTTATATATAAAAAAAAGTCTGTCCTGTTATAAGTATGTTCTTTGTCTTGAGGTCTGCTTTCTTGTTTTAGTATAGTTATTATTTATTGTTTAGGCAGGGACAGCGCTTGGAACTTACTTATGTGGCAAGCTTATCATCTCATGGTCATTTGGTGTAATTAAACCGTCACCATTTACCAACTTAGAGTTCTAAGCTAGTCATGTGTTTATGTCTGGTTTTGTTTATAAGTCTCCTTAGTTCTGTAATCATGCCCTTTTTTCTATGTACCTTGTTTGTATCTGCCATATATGTTTGTCTTAGCCTTGTGTCCTGTATTCCTTAACCTATTTATGCTTCTTTCCTCCATACCAAGTCCTGTACCCTGTATCCTGTCTGTGCATTCTGTCTTCTTATATGCTCTGCTTGGCCTAGCCTGCAGTATCCTGCTTATCCAGTCAGTGCTGTTATGTTCCATACCTGCTCCAGGGTGTCTGCAGGGTATCTTAAGATCCTGGCTTGTCATATACTGAATAGGTTGGTGTGGCTGCACCAACCTGTGGGGTCAAGCTCTCAGGGGAGTGCGGTTACCCAGCACCAGGCCCTGTGTCTCCATATCGGCAATGTGACTCCTGAATAACATCTTTGGCACCATTGTGTGTAATATTTTATTTGCCACCTATATGTGGCATATTTTCAACACTAAGTCAATAATTAACTTAATTAAACTTTTTTTGGGGGGTGGGGGTGGGGAGTGACTTACTTTATACTTTATTTGATTCATAGTTTCCTCAGACCCTCCTACTTGCATTCCTGCAGCTTGCCTCTAGTTGCTACTACCTAGTGATAACATTAAGCACACAAATAGTTTCCAGTTATTATGTACGCACTGACATGGGAGCAGTATGTCTTGCTGAGTCTCATGGAAACTGTAGTCAGCAGCAGATGGTGTGAGCTACAACTCCCATGATCCCCGGTTACCCCATATCTAAATGATGGCCGATCACCATAGTCCACAGCCACAATGCTGTGTAGGCAAAACTGGACTATATCAGGAAGTATTACATTACTGAGGGGTGGATGTATGGAATAATCTTCCAGCAGAAGTGGTAGAGGTAAACACAGTTAATGAGTTTAAGCATGTGTGGGATAGACACAAGGCTATCCTAGCTATAAGACTGGGAACGGGGGACTAATAAAAGAATTTAGAAAATTGGGCAGACTAATGGACCGAATGGTTCTTATCTGCCGACACATTCTATGTTTCTATAAAAAAAGTTATGCGGGAACAGAGCTGGCACTATAGAAAGTAGGGGTGTATGAAACTGGTGGTATCACATGTTGAGAATGGGGGTCCTGTGGTTTCTATTTATGCTTTTGTCTTGCACAATACACGACATTCCCGACATCTTGATCCCGTGAGTCTCCTTGTTTGCAACATACGAATACATAAGAATCTGTCCACCCTAGGAGGAGAAGCTCTACAGACATTTTTGAGCATGAATGCTCCTACGTTTTAGGACCTAAGTTTGTGTTCTCATTTTCATTTCATTATGCTTTCTCATACTGCACTAAATTTGTTTCTATTATTGTTGCAGGTTTACTGCCTCCTTTTTCAGGTCATCTCACATCAGTGAGACCTAATTTTGTAAGATCCTACACATTTTGTTTTTTGTTTATGTGCAGGGCCGGACTGGGAAAAAAAAAACAGTCCTGGAAAAAATTGTATACCAGCCCCATAGCATAACATTTTTAAACCAGCCCCATAGCATAATATAATTTTTTTGTTCATAAAAGGGGAAACCATGCATTTTAAAAACACATCTGAACAGTATATTATTCATAGATAAGACTCATATATAAGCCTGCCTAGGGCAATATATATCTCCAGTATGTACACAGAGTTATATGATTTGCCCTGTGCAGAGGTATATATCGGAGAAGTGTGTGAGACATCCTTGTATACATATTTCTGTATCATCTCTCTCTCATTTATGTAGCGTCTCTCACTCTCAGTTCTGTAGCGTCTCTCTCATGCTCAGTTCTGTAGCGTCTCTCTCACTCATTTATGTAGCGTCTCTCACTCTCTCATTTATGTAGCGTCTCTCTCTCAGTTCTGTAGCGTCTCTCTCACTCATTTATGTAGCGTCTCTCGCTCTCTCATTTATGTATCATCTCTCTCTCAGTTCTGTAGCATCTCTCTCTCTCTCAGTTATGTAGCGTCTTTCTCGCTCAGTTCTGTAGCCTCTCTCTCCTTTCTGTAGCGTCTCTCTCTCAGTTCTGTAGCATCTCTCTCTCTCTGTTCTGTAGCGTCTCTCTCTCCTTTCTGTAGCGTCTCTCTCTCTCCTTTCTGTAGCGTCTCTCTCTCACCCTTCCCCTGTAGTGTCTCTCTCTCACCCTTCCCCTGTAGTGTCTCTCTCTCTCACCTCTCCCCTTCCCATGTAGTGTCTCTCTCACCATCCCCCAATTCCCCTGTAGTGTCTCTGTCACGCTCTCCCCTTCCCCTGTAGTGTCTCCCCCCCTTCCCACTGTAGTGTCTCTCTCTCCCCCTTCCCCCTGTAGTGTCACTCTTCCCACCCTTCCCCTGTAGAGTCACACTTCCCCCCTTCGCCCTGTAGTGTCACTCTTCCCACCCTTCCCCCTGTAGAGTCACACTTCCCCTCTTCCCCCTGTAGTGTCACTCTTCCCCCTGTAGTGTCTCTTCCCCTTTCCCCCATCCCCATGCTCTCACTCACCCTGCTGTCTCTTCCTCCTCACCCCATCGCACAGGAACTGCTGCCGCAACATCCGGTGGCAGCAGGCGAATTTCTTAAAGCGGCGGCAACCTCCGAACTTCTTAAAGTGTCCCGCCACCACTTTAAGCAGTTCGGCGGCCATCGCCACTTTAAGAAATTCGCCTGCTGCCGCCGGATGTTGCAACAGCCGAACTTCTTATAGTGGTGGCTGCCGCCGATTGGCTTTCAGTGGCCAAAGCAGCCTCTGTGGCCCCGGAGCAGGCGGCCCACCGGGATCTTTCCCGGTATCCCGGTGGGCCAGTCCGGCCCTGTTTATGTGTCATCACTACACCACAGTTTTATGTGTATACATTTGTGAAATCACATCCTGCAAGATCTTTTACAGTGTGTTTTGAGTTGGTTGTGTATATCTATTTTTTTCACAGTTTTATTTCAACACATTTATGAGATCACTATCTGTAAGATTTGCCACATTGTGCATTATAATTTTATCACAATTTTGTGTGTCGACAAATTCACTTTATATTTTATACTCAGCTCCAGGGGTGTACCTAGAGCATTTGGCACCCGGGGCGGACCTAGAGTGTGGCACCGACTCCCCCAATTTTTTCAATGTTTTCAATAATATTCATTGCATAAATTTGTAAACGGCGCTGCGGCCCGCAACACTCCCCCCCCCCCATTCTTATCCTCCACGAAGTAAGTCCCGCGGGGCCGCAAAGGTGCTGCAGCTGTGCGCAGCGTAATGATAGGGGGGTGACACATAACACTGGAAGACATGGCACCCCCCTAGTCAGTGGCACCCGGGGCGGGCCCCCATCCCCCCTTAGTACGCCACTGCTCAGCTCTCTGGGTTATTTTACCATGGTGTTCATATGTACTTAGAATATTGACACTGGATCTATTTTATATAGATGCAGAAGATCGTGTTGGCAAAGTATGTCTTTTTGCTGATGATACAAAGATTTGCAGCAGGGTTGATATTCATGGAGGGATAAGCCAAATGGCAAATGATTTAGCTAAACTAGAAAAATGGTCAGAGCTGTGGCAACTGACATTTAATGTGGACAAGTGCTAGATAATGCGCCTCGGGCGTAAAAACCCAAAAGCAGAATATAGACTATTTGGTACAGTCCTAACCTCAACATCCGAGGAAAGGGATTTAGGAGTAAAAATTTCAGAGGACTTAAAGGTAGGTAGGCAATGCAATAGAGCAGCAGGAAATGCTATCAGAACACTTGGTTGCATAGGGAGAGATATTAGCAGTAGAAAGAGGGAAGTGATCATGCCATTGTACAGAGCACTGGTGAGACCTCACTTGGAGTATTGTGCGCATTACTGGAGACCGTAGAATATTGATACTTTGGAGAGAGTTCAGAGAAGGGCTACTAAACTGGTTCATGGGTTGAAGGATAAAACTTACCAGGAAAGGTTAAAGCATCTTAACATGTATATCTTGGAGGAAGGACGTAACAGGGGGGATATGATAGAAACATTTAAATACATAAAGGGAATCAACACAGTAAAGGAAGAGAGTATATTTAAAAAAAGAAAAACTACCACAACTAGAGGACACAGTCTTAAATGAGAGGGGCAACGATTTAAAAGTAATATCAGGAAGTATTACTTTACTGAGAGGGTAGTGGATGTATGGAATAGCCTTCCAGCAGAAGTGGTAGAGGTAAACACAGTCAAGGATTTTAAGCATGCGTGGGATAGACACAAGGCTGTCCTAGCTATAAGACCGGGAACTGGGGACTAATAAAAGTATTTAGAAAAATTGGGCAGACTAGATGGACCGAATGGTTCTTATCTGCCGACACATTCTATGTTTCTATGTTATATCAATGAACACTGTGCACTAGTGATTACTCCTCTTGCTTCTTTTCTTTCGTACGCAGTCTTAGTGTCTATGTTTTTATCTCCAGGAGCAGGAGTTTTCTGATACATATACAACTTATTTTTTTGTTGAGGCTCATCCTACCTGTTTTTATTGTCTCTACAAATAAAATTATTGAACCCTCTTTTGCTCCATACAGCTATATCTGGGGCAGACATGGTGTTTAGTATCTTCAGTCAGATTAAGGAAGATCTGACCCAGTTTCTAAACAACATCTCCGTTCCCTAATAGAACTATAAGGAGCAAAGAGGGCTCAATAATATATTATTTGTATCCTCCCATTAAAGGGACACTACCATTCACATGAGATGTAACTAGATTACCTGTGCATTTAAAACAAACACAAATATAAGACATATGCCACTGTTGTTTTGTACTATGTTTGAATTAATTGCATATAAAAGTTAAAATTAAATTGGGTGTTTATCTCCAGCATCCATTTTGAGAATTGTATCCATTATGCAACATTCTCCAAAATCTTAACACGTCTCACTTTAAAACTGTGGCCAAAGCCTCATGATGGTGTCACAAGATACAGCCCTGCTCTCTTACTGTGTATCATAGTGGGCAGGACTAGGTGGCTGTGTATGACTTTTTTCTACCTGCCTTGCAACACAAAAAGAGGAGATTGACCTGATCAAACCGGATCACAACTCCACCCCTTGTGATGTAATAGTTACATTACCCTCCCATTCAATGTGATCAGAATTCCGACTTATAGACTGCATTCTGTGTCCCCAGTCCCAAAGTGAGATACTAGTGCTGTAAAGTCTCTGGGAGTGGCACCCAAAAACATTATATTTCACATATGGCGTTGCCTTAAACATGCAATGTGAATTTTCCCTTAAAATAGGCATTGTGGGCAGAGCCAAAGGTTTTTGCTTTTTGGCTCTGCACCCTGCTGGATAAAAAAAAATTCTGACCCCTTGCTTCCCAGCACCCTTAACAAGCAGTGAGAATTGTTCTTTAACCCCTTCCCACTTGTAGGACGTTCTATACCCTCCTACTTTTTACTGCCTGGAGGCTAGTAGGATGGCATAGAACGTCCTGTATTAAACAGCTCATTGCGGCTTCCCTGCTTGTATGTTCCTGGTTGTCTGTTTTAAGTGAGACATGTAACTTTTTCATGCTGCCTGTAGAATGCATAATTCAAATGTGCTCAGAGCTAAATCAGTTAATTAAGCAAGGTAGTTCCTATGGGATCCTTTCCTTAATTAATTACTTGGTTTCTCCTGGACATACCGTTCTAGCATTCTCCGTGTGTCCAGTAAATAAATTGCCTGACCTGTCAATCCTTGCTGTACACCTAAAAAAAAAAACCTACAGATATGTGCTTTATAAGGATTATGTGCAATATATGTATTGCAAGTATAATTAGCGTTCCCACAAATATTGGTGTTCTTGGACACTTTACCCAGGGCCGGCGCTACCGTAAGGCAGCACAGGCGGCTGCCTTAGGGCGCCCCAATGCGGGGGCGGGAAAATCGCCCGCTCCCCCAGGCCCGTTTACTTACTTCCATGCCGCTGTTCATGTCCGTGGCTGAGAGGGAAGCGCTGTGCGCTCCCATCAGGCCGTGCGCATTCAATAAAGTGTGTTGAAACTTTTTTTTTCAACACACTTTATTGAATGCGCACGGCCTGAGGGGAGTGCACAGCGCTTCCCTCTCAGCCACGGACATGAACAGCAGCATGGAGGTAAGTACTGGGGTCTGGGGAAGGGGGGAGGAGGGAGGTATAACGAGCATCTGACTGGCATAATATTCCTGGGCTCTGACTGGCACAATATTCCTGGGCTCTGACTGGCATAATATTCCTGGGCATCTGAATGGCACAATATTACTGGGCATTTGACTGGCACACTATTCCTGGCATAATATTGCTGGGAATCTGACTGGCATAATATTACTGGGCTCTGAATGGCATAATATTACTGGGCTCTGAATGGCATAATATTCCTGGGCATCTGACTGGCATAATATTACTGGGCATCGGAATGGCATAATTTTCCTGTGCATCTGACTGGCATAATATTCCTGGGCTCTGAATGGCATAATATTCCTGGGCATCTGACTGGCATAATATTACTGGGCTCTGAATGGCATAATATTCCTGGGCATCTGAATGGCATAATTTTCCTGGGCATCTGACTGGCATAATATTCTTGGGCTCTGACTGGCATAATATTACTGGGTTCTGACTGGCATAATATTGCTGGACATCTGACTGGCACACTATTCCTGGGCTCTGACTGGCATAATATTACTGGGCTCTGACTGGCATAATGTTCCTGGGCATCTGACTGGCATAATATTCCTTGGCATCTGACTGGCATAATATTCCTGGGCATCTGACTGGCATAATATTCCTGGGCATCTGACTGGCACACTATTCCTGGGCTCTGACTGGCATAATATTACTGGGCTCTGACTGGCATAATGTTCCTGGGCATCTGACTAGCATAATATTATTGGGCTCTGACTGGCATAATATTCCCATTGAAATACTGGTAAGTTTGTAGATTTAACTTTACTTCATTTTAAATATTGTATTTGTTCCCGTTTTGTTTCTTCACTGCAAAATAAGATATATGCAGTGTGCATAGGAATTTGTTCATAGTTTTTGTTTTTACTATAGTCCGGCCCTCCAACGGTCTGAGGGACAGTGAACTGGCCCCCTGTTTAAAAAGTTTGAGGACCCCTGGGCTAAATACTGGCATATTGAGTGGCAAAATAGTGAGTCTCAGGTTATGTGTGAATTGGTGTAACTGTGTGTGTGTAAGTGGTAAGGGTGTCTCTGTGTGTGACTGCAAGGGTGTCTTTGTGTTTAAGGGTTTCAATGTGTGACACATTTAGAGCATGCGAGTTGAATCTTTAGATGTATTTATTTTCTACACTATACATTATTCATATATATATATATATATATATATATATATATATATATATATATAATGTAAGGAGGCTTAATGGTGTGGGAAGCGTGGCGGATCAGAGCAGGGGGGCACCAAAATGCACCTTCGCCTGTGTAGACGAAAATCCTTGCACCGGCCCTGACTTTACCTATCACAACATATTACCCATGAGATGTTATCTTTAGGCGTATTCCTACTTGAGGTGAATATAAGTTGAAAGACAACTGCAACAAAAAAATATGTTATGTTAATTAAAAGATTGCATCTAGTATAGATGTTTTAAATAGAAACACTTACATGAAATAATATAAATAAAGTACCTTATTGAGCACCGTTTGTTCCATATAGCTCTAACAGGGGACAGATGTTGGATAGAAACTTGGGTCAGATGAGGAAGGATCTGACCCAAGAAGTAAGAGGGCTCAGTAAGGTAATTTATTTATATCCTTTCATAAGCAGTTCAATTAAACACATGTTCATTTTTGCTAACAGTTAACCTTTAAGTCACATCTTAAAGACAAGGCTTACAAATGTGTGTAAAGTGTTAGATAATTTTTCAGTTTAAAAGTATTTTTAGTATTTTTTTTAACAAATACAATGTTTTGAGTGCTGGTTATTAAGGACTGAACAATGTTTAACATAAAATCTCTCCAGGTCTCTCTCATTTCTGAGATTCTGGGTTTTGACATCAGAAGATTAAAACAGACTGTTACCAGAAGGGTACATTGTGTTGTCTATGTGGTTGAATAATGAAGCACACCACTTGTTCACACAATTTAATTATGTGGGGTCCGTAGCTCTTTTATGAGGTGCACTAGGTAGAAATCCACAATAATACTCTTAAGTTTGGAAGTGGAAGCTTAAATGTGCAGAAAGAGACTTGTGCACGGTGATGTCATTGGAGCACATGACACTGCTTGTCTCTCTTCCTCCTCCAAGCCTGTTTAGGTGGAACTCGTCAGACGCTGTCTTTTTCCTGTGTATGTTTTACTTTTTCCTACAATAAAGTCTATATGAATTTTTTGGAACAGTACCGGACCTTGTCTATAATGTGTGCAGCCACTGTGTGCACTTGTATTCTGCTCAACTTCTGATGTCTGTATCTGCATGGTGGAAACCAATAAACAGCAGCACCTGACTGCATGGTGAATATCACTGTTGAAACTTACTGAAGGTTATGCCTGACTAGCCTTGACTCTACTCTGTTTATAGATTTCTGTTTATTTGCTCAGTGATTGTTACTGCAAACTATTAAGGCATCAGGAGATAAACCTACTGGCACTTACCACATGGGAGCCTACAGCACATCTGGACCTCCATATGAAAGTATATTTCATTCAAGGTAATGGTTGACTGGAAAGAATATCTGCAATCACAGAAACGAAAGGAGAAAACCTAATGCCGCTTTGTATTACATCTGTTTCATGATCAGTAACCATTTAATAATCAGTTATATATGTTGTTGGTTTCTATTGAAGTTTTGTTCCAGCATAATGAAGACTACACATCTAATTTGTCTAACACCTGGTATATTATACAGTCAATTTCCTTTGATGTACCATTCATCATCATCACACATCTATGTCACCGACTCATTCTTACTTACTAACAGAGTACACCGATCAGCCATAACATTATGACCACCTGCCTAAAATTATGTAGGTCCCCTGTTGCCACAAAAACAGCCCTGACCCATGGAGGCATTCACCCCACTAGACCTCTGAAGGTGTGCTGTGGTATTTGGCACCTAGATGTTAGCACCAGATCCTTTAAGTCCTGTAACTTGCAAGGTGGGGCCACCATGGATCAGACTTGTTTGTCTAGCACATCCCACAGATGCTCGATTTGATTGAGATCTAGGGAATTTGGAGGCCAAGTCAGCATGAGCTTGTTGTTGTGTTCCCCAAACCACTGTTTGTGGCAAGGTGCATTTTCCTGCCGAAGGAGGCCAATACCATCAGGAAGTACTGTTTCCATGAAAGGGTGTACAAAGTCTGCAGCAATGCTTATGTAGGTGGTACATGTCAAAGTAACATCCACATGATTGGCAGGACCCAAGTTTTCCCAGCAGAACATTGCCCAAAGCATCACACTGCTGATCGGCGTATGTGTCTTCTTTTTGTCACTCATCATTGGCACTAAAGAGTCTCCCGAAGTGATAAAGACATCTGGCTACTGAACCAGAGAATTAGTGATAATAAATGGACATACTAGAGTTAAAGCTTCTTGTTTTATTTGTTCTGCACATATTTCCAGTGGTATGAGCATCACTAGAAGCAACAAGTGTTAAAACGGATGACTGAAGGGGGTCTAGGACACTTCTTCGCCGCATCTTCATCGCTGACAGTTCTGCGCGGCAGTTAGAACGCTGAACTGTCAGCAATGAAGAATAACGGGCCGTTTCATCGCGGCCGTGGCTATGTAAGAGCTGACAGTTCAGCGCTGAACTGTCAGCTCTTACAAATGTAAAAGTAAAACGAAAATACCCCCCCTAATAAATGATTCCCAAACCCCAATACTAAAATTAACCCCCGAACCCTAATACTAACCCCCGAACCCTAATACTAACCCCCTAAACTCTAATACTAACCCCCTAAACCCTAATACTAACCCCCGACCCCTAATACTAACCCCCTAAACCCTAATACTAAAATTAACCCCTTAAACCCTAATACTAAAATTAACCCTGAACCCTAATACTAAAATTAACCCCCTAAACCCTAATTCTAAGCACCCTTAAACTAAAATAGGTAAAATACTTACCTTTAGCGAAGAAATGTCCAGCGATGAAATCTCCAGCGACGATCTGTATTGTGCTGCAGAGTCGGCGGTGAAGCGGCTGCGCTGAAGCAGCCGCAATGAAGAGTCCCATCCCCGACTGAAGGAGCTGCATCATGATTATGGCTGAATTTTTAACTCATAGGCTTTCAGCTATAACATTCCCAGTTCCCCCTGTGCTGTATGGCTAATGCACCAATAAAGTAAAAAAACAATGATGGATAGGATAGAGCAAATGTCACGGTGTAGTGAAAGCTTGTATGAATGGATGAATAACTCAGAATGCATGATTTAAGGCACAATTAAGAATACATGGTGTTAATGTAGGGACATGTTTAAATAAGACCCCTAAGGAGATAGATTGGTGACATTATAATCAATTTATCATACTAGAGAGTTATAAAAGAAACAACAATCCACAGAACCCGGTTGTTTCAGGTTTGTTTTTGTGTAATACATTTTTACACAAAATGTTTTTGGAGGGGGGACCATTTGAATGAGAAAAAGGTTCGTAACACCCCAACCTTTTGTGGAGACCTTGTTATATGGAGCGCCTCCAATTTTGTCTCGATAAACTGCTGCTGATCCTTATGTGGCCAGGTAGCGCGTGGTAAGGAGTTGCTATCCATTTAAGCATTGAGTCTCCCAAAACTATGTCTTCCCAGACAGCCCTTAAGAAAGACCATTTCACCCTGTTGAATGCCTTTTGGCGTCTGCTGACAGGAGTATGGAAGGGTATATCATATTTACTTTGGTGTGTAAGATTTATAACTTTAGTGGTATTACCGCAGTGCTGCAGGGGACCCAGATCCCCCATTGCAAGCAGCTGGTGGATGTCTGCCCCATAATCTCCCTAGTGGCAAGTGGGGGCAGCCAGTGGATGTCTGCACGATACGCGCAGACATCCTCCGTTGCTGCCCGGCACTTCTGCTGGGACTTCTATGACAGAAGCCGGGAGGTCATCTGACCTTCCAGTGGTCCCTTGTGCATGAGCCGCCCTGACAAAGTTACAGCTGATCACTTAAGGTGGGCCATGATGCCAAGTTTATATATTACTGCTGATTTAGTCATGATATGCCAAGTTAATACATTACTGCTGATTTGGCGATGATATGCCAAGTTTGTGCAGTGTGAGTCTATCACAGAGTTCCATAGCATGAAATCTATCTGTAATGTGCAGTGTGAGTCTATCACAGAGCTCCATAGCATGAAATCTATCTGCAATGTGCAGTATGTATGAGTCTATCACAGACTGCACAGCAAGAAATCTCACAGTAATGTATCTTTAACCCCTTAGTGATGTGCCCAGAATTACATTATTTTTGTCATACGTTTGCTAAACTGTGAATTTCTTTCTTTGTATTCAGTACACCCACACAAATTATATATCATTTTTTAAAGGTTGGATAGGGCTTTCATTTTATACTATTATTTTCATCATATGATATAATTTGCTGTTAAAAATATATAAAATATGATGAAAATATCCCATAAATAATACCCCAACCCTAACTTTACCCTAACCCTAAATCTCGGATCCAAAGCAGCCTCTGAGAATAACAGCCGGCATGTAGCCTTGCGCTGAGGAGCGCAACTGTACATGAAAAGTCAGGACCTAAATATACGTTTTCAGGACGTATATATACGTTCAGGTGCGTTAAGGGGTTAAACTGCAGAAAGTGTGTTTATAAAATATATTATGTAAATAAAATAGTTTGTTCATATTCTGTAAAGCAATAGCTATATATAATCTATAATAAAACATTTTTAAAATTCTTGGAATTGTTCACACACCCCTTAACCCCTTAGTGACAAGACATTTTCCCCATGACTTTTCCTTGGTGACAATGGCTGTTTTGACATTTCTAGGGTGTTTGTGTTTAGCTGTAATTTTTTTCTTTCTCACATACAGTACCCACACAAATTATATGTTGTTTTTATCGTCATAAAAAGGGCTTTCATTAGATACCATTATGTTCATCACATCTTATAATTTACTACAAAAAAAATCATAAAATATGATGAAAAATGTAAAAAAACACACTTTTTCTAACTTTGACCTAAAATATAATTTACACAAAAAAAATCATTAAAAAAGACCCTGTCTAAATAGTTTCTAAATGTTCTCCCGAGTTCAAAAATATGCATGTTTCCATATTTTTCGGTATTTTTTTGCGAGTTATGGGGCAAAAAACAAAAATAGTGTTTTTTGGTTTTTTCCTATATTTATCTTTTGACCCCCACCCGAACCCAAAATGTAACCCTAACACTAAATTTAACCCCAACTCTAATCCTTATTATATCCCTTAATATTTTTTAACTTTAATTTAATTTTAACCCTATCCCTTATGCTAAAAAATATTTAATTTTAACCCTATAGGCTAATATAGCTAAATAACCTATTTTTATTTAATTAAATATGTATTTTAATTATTTTCCATTGCAATGCTACTAAACCACCACTAGAGGTAGTCAAGTAGCATATTCAGAGCGACGGAAGTGAAGTTACTTTCACTTCCGAAGCTCAGACCGGCAGAGGACTTAGCCATATTGACGGAGCAGCATGCTCCGTCAATATGGCTCCCCACGATCGCTCCGTGGGGCGATCGTTGGGGTCCCGAAATAGAAATTTCGGTGCTGGCTATTGCCTCGATGTCGAGGCAATAGACCAGCACTGTTAAAGCGGTTTTCGCGATCGTTGATCGCGAAAACCGCTTCATTCAATGCAGGACGTGCCAGGCACGTCCTTTGTCGTTAAGGGAGTTTCTCCCAGGACGTGCCTGGCACGTCCTTTGTCGTCAAGGGGTTAAACCTAATAGTCCCTTTTTCAGTATTTTACATGTTGGCAGTATCAGTGCAGACCAGTGACCGGCACACTCATAATGTATATGGTGATGTCATATGATGTCATAATGCAGGTTGCAAATATTACTCACCTGACCTGCATTCCAGTCACACATCGATCTGACAGCAGACTCAGCTCTCTGCAGCACATAACATTACACATCTCTCAGACACACAGCATACTAACACACAACTTCCCCAGCCTGGTCTACATCTCCCTCTCAATCACATCTTACATACATACACTCGTTACACAAAGTTCAGTCTCTTGATTGGTCCCTTTATTCCTCTTTGAGCCGCGAGATTCCGGCGACCAATCGGAAAAATAAATCCACTGGGTAAGAGTCTGATGTTTCACAGAGTTTGTGAGTATTAATCAGCTATGTGAGATGCTCTGTGTAAGGAATTAGCTATGGAGAAAACTAGAGAATGGGATAAAGATCAGAAAATATAATGGAGGAAAATGATCTTATTGGAAAATGAATGAAATATATTAAAAATGCCACAAACGTTCAGATTGTAGCAAATTTACCAAATTCCTACCCTGCCTTGAATCCAACAAACTACACTGCACCAGTTAAAGGAAACCGGTAAGGATTATGTTCAGCTGATAGATGGCATCAATTTTAAACATTTTAACCCCTTCATGACCAGACTGTTTTTGGAATGTTGTGCGTTAGTGACCAAGGCTGCTTTAACACTCCTGAGGTGTTTGTGTTTAGCTTTAAATTTTCTTCTTTGTCAATTGCTGTAACCCACACAAAATATATATAGTTTTTTTCAGGACAAGAATGGCTTTCTTTTAATGCCATTATTTTATTCATATCATTTATTGTATTATACACAAATGGTTAAAAGTTTATAAACAGCAATACTTTTCCTGACTTATTTGTAAAATATTTTACTAAGCTCCGTAAGCTAATGAAAAAAAACTTGTAAATAGATTCTAATATTGGTCTTGAGTTTATAAATACCCAATGTTTTTTTTTTTTTAATGTTATAGTTTAATAAATATAACTAGCACATAGAGGTTTCAAAGCCATTTTTTTTTTTTAATTAACATTAGCGACATTGTAACACCAATATCTGTGAACCCTGAATAACCCCCCACATGTACACATTTTTTTTAAACTAGACATCCCAGGGTATTCACCTTGGGGTATTTTTACACTTTTCATTCAGTCATTTTACCACCAATCTTTGACAAGTTTTGAACGTTACTTTAGAAACTATATTGGAAGGTAAATATTATTAAATACTCCGTATTTAAATTAATACCAGATATGGTATCAGTGTGTGTCTGTTTAACACGTTACAGTTTGGTTACCACGGTTACACATAATAGGAGCCAAATGAGCATTACCTCAACAACAAATTTATACATGATAATGTAAAATACGATGACATAATTCCATAAGGTATTATTAGAGAGTTATATTCAATAACCAAATAACAGAATATCCACACACTTGAATAGGTTAAAGCATAACAAAGTTTAATGATAACTCTACAACAATATCTACTATAGGTTATATAAATAAACAATGCTAAAATACTCACCCTATTAACCTCTTAGTGACATGACTTTTTTGGCTTGTCCGACGCTTGGTGACATGGGCTGTTTTAACATTTCTGAGGTGTTTGTGTTTTGCTGTAATTTATTTCTGTCTCATTTAGTGTACCCACACAAACTATATATCGTTTTTATCGTTATAGGAAGGGCTTTCTTTTGATATTTCAAATGATAGTATTTTAACACTTTCCATGCACTAATTCTACCACCAGCCTTTGTCAAATTTTAGGTTAGTAATTGTTTAATGTTTTGTTTCCACATACATTGTACTTCGAGCATGAATTCACAGATCCTGTTATGTGTCAGTGCAAAACAACACCCCAAAATGTGTTCAGCAACATCTCCTGAGTACAGGGATACCACCCATGCATAGGTATGTTGGGTTGTTTGGGGGCTAAAAGGCCACGTTTAGGGGGGGTGCATTTCCAACTTGGAATTTTGACATGTAGTCAGCCTGCGCCCATGTTCCATTTGGGACACTTTTGAAGCCTGTCATAGTATTTTACCCCATCAAACCATATATTTTGGAAAACTAGACATCGTAGGGTATTTCAAATTGTGGTATTTTAACACTTTCCAAGTGCTAATTCTACCACCAACCTATGTCAAAGGGTTGGGATGTCATTTTTTTCCCCACACACATTGTAGTTCAGGCAGGAATTTTCAGATTCTGGTATTTGCCACTGCCAACCAACACCTCAATATGTGTTCAACAACATCTCCTGAGTACAGGGATACCACCCATGCATAGGTTTGTTGGTTTGTTTTGGGGCTAAAAGGCCACATTTTAGGGGGTGCGCAATTTTTGAAGCCGTCCAATTAATTTTACCCCATCAAATCATATATTTTTGGAAAATAGACATCCTAAGGCATTTCAAATGGTGGTATTTTAGTACTGTATATGTACTAATTCTACCACCAGCCTTTGTAAAAGTTTGTGGTAGTACTTTTTTGGGAGTTTTTTTTCCACATGCATTGTACTTCGGGGCATGAATTCACAGATTCTGGTATATGTCACTGCCAAACAACAACCCAATATGTGTTCAGCAACATCTCCCGAGTACAGGGATAGCACCCATGCATAGGTTTGTTGGTTTGTTTTTTGGCTAGAAAGCAACATTTGTGAGATGCGCATCTCAAAATTCCAACTTGGAATTTTGACATGTAGTCAACCTGCGTCCGTGTCCTATATGGGATATATCTTTGAAGCCAGCCAATGTAATTTACCCCCACCAAACCATATAATTTTTAACGGTAGGCACCCATCACTCCTTGTGACAAGGGCTCAGCAGCCACCGATACATCAGTAGATGATGTATCAGAAAGCTGACCAGGGTCAAAATCGAACCCTGAGTCCGCGGCCTCAGAATCAGTGCGTAAGCAGTGATCTCGAGCAAAGAAGGGGTTAATAGCTCTTAGAAGAGCCTATCTAGTATTACAGTACTAAGTAATTAATCCATAAAACAGTGCAGACAGTAAAACATACTGTTGCTGTGCAAGATTACTGCTTATACAGTGATGAATGGCAGGGAAGGGGTTGATACACAGTGAAAGACTTTCATAAAACCTGCCAATTTTGTAAAATGTTATTTTATATCACTAATACTGATCTGTCTCTTTCCGTCACAAAAATGTAAGTGAGGAGAGGGAGGCAGATCAATATTTGTGAATATTGATCCGACCAATTTTGATCTGACCAGGGCGAATAGTGAACTTATTTGAGAAATCACCAAACCACCTTTGCCATTAATTAGCTGTTACTGATCGCTATGCGCTCAGACAGCTTAAAAAAAAAAATCCCAAATACTTTTACTTTACATGTAATCCCCTAGCGGGTATGTGTACAAAAAAAAATATGCAGACAGATAAAAATTGCTTTGGCGTCAATATCATTGCGTAAGCAGTGATCGACGGCAAAGAAGGGGTTAATAACTCTTAGAAGAGCCTTTGTAGTACTGTAATAAATTACAGTACAAAAAAAATTATCCCCTAAAAAATGCACAAACAGCAAAAATAAATGCGCTGATGTGCACGATCACTGCTTACGCAAGATCAGTGGCAGGGAAGGGGTTAAACGCAAGGAATTGCTTTAATAAAACATTTTTTATTGTTTGTTATTCGTGTGTTGTGTATTTATTGTTTTTTGTACTTTTACTTTCTTTTCTTACTTTGATCTGTCTCTCTCCCTCACTAAAAAAAATGTGAGGAGAGGGAGGCAGATCATAACTGGTCAGATCAATATAGGGTTAATATTGATCTGACCAGTCAGTGGGGATGCACTGCTTGTCAGTGTGCCTGGCAGTCACTGATTGCCTCTGTGAAGAGGCAATCGTGTGACAGCCAGAGAGCACAGGAAGCAGGTACTTCCTGCTTCCTGTGCTCTTGCCCTTAGAAGGGCAGCACAATCTTGGTCACTCAGTGACCAAGATCGTGCATTTTTTTTTTGTGTTCCTGATAGCCTCGACTTGCGAGGCAATCAGAAACACTTTCTGAGCATAGGAAGCGAAAAATTTGCTTCCTATGCTCGTTTTTTAAATGCACGTGTTTTAAAGGCGCTGATACATTTCGATCACTCTGCCGACGGGCATTTTTTTTAGTATTGTACGATGCTTCCACACGGAAGCATCGTTACAATACCATTAGAGCACTGAAAACTCCGCTTTCAGTGCTCACTTTGACACAGGACGGACTAGATCCGTCCTGTGTCACTAACGCCTCGGCACACAGGACGGACCTAGTCCGTCCTGTGTCGCCAAGGGGTTAATAGAAACAAGAAAAATTAACGCTATTCAGGTAAAGGAAAGTGCAGGTCAATTTTATAAACTCTATATTCACAGTGCAAACAGCTGGGGTCACGTATAAATTTGGCACACACAACGCCAAATACCTGCACTATCAGCATGTATTTAAAGTGTCTGCAGAGCCTCTGCCAGTTTCACAGGTCTGGCTTGTGCCGGTTCTCATTGTGCTGGCGCAGCCGATGTATAAATAATCAGGTGCTGAAAACTCCTGATTAGTGTTTGAAAATCTCTACCAAACACTGTTTGCAGGAGGTCCTTCTACCACACTTTTCATTGTGGGAGTTTTTATATGTGATCCACAATGTTTTGGTGACTTGAGTCCCTTTATCTTCCAAGGAACTCAATCCCAGCTACCTTTCTTAGTTTGTTCCCTGAGCTATTACACTGGTGAGGTATCTTTTGTGATGCAATGCCTACATAACAGTCTACTTCTATGCTTGACAACTGAACTCCATGCTTCATATCCTCCCTCTACATCACCTGGACCTCTGTCTTTTATACATTTCCTTTGTCCATGCGTTTTACTTTAACACAGCTCTCTCTTTCTCTCTTGAATAAACAGATTCCTACAGATTTTGGATGTGAGCAGCAGTTTCCATGCCTTCAGTTCACTATAAAAGGAATGAAGATTGTTCGCTCTGGTGAAGGTAAAGTCGGACAACATATGGCCAGAGGAAGATTTCTGTGATGGGATCATTGTGTAGAGTAGACATGTGCAAAACTAAAATTTTCGTTTCGTTTTCGTCCATTCGGACGAAAATGTTATTTATTTAGTCTAAAACGAATTTCGTTCATTACTGCATTCGTTTCAGACGAAATTCGTTCATTATTTTCGTTTTTTTAATTTTAATTTGTTCGTTTTATAGAAATACAATGTAATACTATTGGCTTTCTATAAACCGAACGAGAGCCCCATTCATAAGAAATTCTTATGAATGGGGCTCTCGTTCGGTTCATAGAAAGGCAATAGTACTACATGTTTTCTATAAGCCGAAAGTCTATAAACCGAACGACTTTCGGTTTATAGACTTTCGGCTTATGGAATACATGTAATCCTATTGCTATTCTATAAACCGAACGTTCTTCTGAAATGTTATGTTCTTAACGCTGCATATCATAATGCCCAAAATCACATGGAATGTTGTTTGTGTCAAATAACATCGGGTCCACTCTAATAACCCCCTAAATCCTCCAAACCCTAGTGAAGGTGACGTTACACAGTCATGAACATTCTTAATTCTGCACCCGCAACTTTAATTGTGGCATTATCCTCTTAACACCCAGAGGGAAGGGTAGTCCTTTCAGCCATGGTTCTCCAGAGGTTTCCCCCACAGGGGGTTTTTCCTCTCCTGAGTGCTGAAGGATGACTCCGAGTGAGTCCAGAGGTTTCTGTCACTGGGCCCTTCTATGGGGTCTTTTTATTTTAATTAAATAAAAACTTACACTACAAATGTAATTATTGTGTGTCTTGGTTATTATTTTATGTCTCTACTCAACTATTTTCTGCTTCCTTTAAGTTTGAAAAAATGAAAAAGAAATGATATAAAAATATATATTTTATGATTAAATAATAATTTTGCATTGGTGAGATTAACCAATTCCTTATTTGGCCATAAAGAAAGCTCCCTTATATGGTACTAGCAGATATTGCCTTGTATGGTGTTCTACATAAAATCCCTTAAATGGTGTTATAGAAAAAAGGCCTTATATTGTGTTATACCTAAAATGCCTTATATATTGTTATACATAAAATGCCTTATATGGTGTTATACATAAAATGCCTTATATGGTGTTATACATAAAATGCCTTATATGGTGTTACAGATAAAATTCCTTATATGGTGTTATAAATAAAATGCCTTATATGGTGTTATCTCAGTGCTGTTCCTTAATGGCACTGAGAAAACATACAGAAGGTTAATTATATTCTCATATCCCGATATCCTTTAATGTGCAGGATGACGCCAAGGTTATCTGAAGGGATTAAATTAAATAGTCTCTATGGTATGTGTTAATTTATACAGATGTGTATCACACTCACATATCATCTCTCGGTTACTTACAGGTTCATATGGTGATATATTTTAATATTCTGGAATATTGTAAAGTTTACACTCAGGAAAATATCACTTACATGATAAATGGGAAGGCATGCACACAGTCATTCAGAGCGGGACACTAGCCCTGCTCATCTGATCGGGGTCTGAATGTAGTTGGTGTCTTTCCCTGCTGCTGGTGCAGTAAAAATGAGAGTCTCTCTCTGTGCACTAGCAGACTGAGACAGTCTCCGACCTGACCAAGCTTCATGTTTACCATGGAAGGAGGCATCTGCCGGTCAGATGATATACTGACATATATTGTTAAAAGTACATGCCAGTTATCCTTATACTAGGGGCACTAAGATTTGTGCTTCTAGATTTGGTGCACAAGTGTAAAAAAAAAAAAAAAAAGTTGTCCTTTAACAGTCTCCAGTCTCCAAGTCCATTCCTCTTGGCACAGGTTCCCAACAGGTTCTGGTTCAATATCCCCCATTTAATGTGTGGCAGCAGCACAACGTATCTGTGCTGAGCAGGTGAATTAGCCACAGGGGGTGAGAAGCCCTTTAGCCTAAATTACCTACCAGTGGGACACATGTTGATGGAAGGGGTGACAATATGTCCCTTTACATGGCCATACTAATACAGGTGTGTAATGTTACCATTCCTTATATATGAGTCACGAGATAATTTCCTTATATGGTTATAAAGAAAGCTGCCTTACATGGAAATAACAACTATACTCTACAACCTGAAGACCTATATTAACCATGAAAGTTCTCATGGGCTCAATCTAAAAGAATTCATCAAAATGTTACTAAATGTGAGTGTAATCAGTCTTTTGAACTGTGTGGGCCCCTGGGCAAAACATGCCAATGGGGACCCCATGGTCCCTCCCCTTGACCCGCCCACAACAACAAGACCCCACCCATAACAACAAGACCCCACCCACAATGGATGCACATCAACGAAAAATCACCCAAAACTATGTCGTTTAATTGTTAAATTATTTATTAATTGCATATATTAAACAATTAATCATCAGAAAGTTGGTTTAGAAACAAACATTTCAACAAGTTCTGTTACATTGAAAGATTGCATAAAGCAAAGACATTTAAAATAGAATGTTGTAAGGAAAGAATATAAAGAAAGCACCAAGACCTCTTTGCTCCATTTAGTGCCATTAGGGAGCAGGCATGTTAGGGCAACTAGAAATCTTTCTCCAAATATCCTAACAGAGAGCGCGACGACCGGAGTTTCCTTCCTCTGTGCAGGAGGGAAGATGCACGAAGGAGACGACCAGAGACAGAGCAACAAGGAGGTAAGTACTCACCACCTCCTTGGTGCTCCGTGTCGCCGGCCATCTCTTCTTCCCTCTTGCACAGAGGAGGGAAACAACGCCACCAAATATGACTTGCTGCCAAATCTGGTGGCAATGACAGGAAGTATTTTTTTTTTCTCGGACCACATCTAGTGGATGCGACTGCCGAAATTATTATTTTTTTTTTTTTTTAAATTCGGACGGGGCCCCCTAGAACTCGGGGGCCCCTGGGCAATCGCCACAATGCCCATGCGGAAAGACGGCACTGAGTGTAATCTAAGTGCTGGGGTAATTCCTGGGTGCTGAAGCAAATCCTGTGAGTTAAATTTAAGTGCTGGAACATTTGTCAAGTGTCTTATGCCCAATCCAATATGACTGGATGTGCCAATAGAGCTAAATGTATAGCACCAGGCCCATGATGCTCTTAATCCTGTCATGAAGGGGTCGGGTGGTCACAAAAGATTTTGTAGTAAATGGTTGTCCGGGGCCTGGACTCTTTCCGTTTTGGGAGGATTTCATTGTTTCTTTAATTTCTTCAGAGGTGATTGGAATGTGTGTTGTGGGGTGAGGAGGAAAATGTATTATCTCTGATTGTGTGGTGCTGTATACGCCAATCATTGACTAGTTGTGTACGAGTCAGTGCAATTTCTCCCTTTTTGGTGTTGTGGCGAGTGGATGTCTCAGTTTAAGAATCAATGGAAAGGTCCAACACCGTATTGAAATCCGGACCCAGGATAACACCACCTTCTGAAAAGAGATTGAGATCTGTAAATAAGGAGCACAGAAATAAATGTTGTCGCATGTTAGGTGAGTAAATGTTTCCTGGCCATCCATCTGTAACAGCAATGGGAGGGATTTTGCTATGTAAATATTAAGTAGTTATTAAATGGTGGGTGGGAGTAGAAAGCTAGTGGGAACTGAGAGAGAGTCATAATGTTTAAGAGCTTTCACTTTTTGAAAGTGAGTTTCCTGGATCAGCACCACCCCTACCCCAAACCCCATTCCAATCAAAAAACACCCTGACCCACTCATTAGGCGAGTTGAGCCACTTGGCGCTGATAGTTGAGACTTTAAGCTAAAATTGCTTTAGCTGTGTGGTCATATGTACAATACAGTTTAAGTTAGAAATGAGTATTGGTGACCAATATGACTCATGTTATGGTACAGAGAGATGATAAAAAGGTTTGTATGAACTTGAGGTGCAAGAAGGATAAACAGAAGGAGACTGAGAAAGGAAGGGAGAATAAGAAGAGTCTCTCCCAGAGTCCAAGTAACATTAAAGAGCATTATGGGAAGCAATGTTAGATGGAGGGAGCTAGTAGTAGTAGCAGTAATCACTGAGAAATTAAGTGTATGTATACATTTAAAGGTGAAGTGGAGGAGGGGTGGCACGGTATTTGGATAAGATTAGATGGAATTCTAGAAAGTCTAGTAGTAGAGGAAGAAGGATGGTCAGATTACATAAACTACTGGAGCTAAAAGCTGATTAGTTTAGTCTGGGGTTAGAAGCATATCACTTGGAGATGGAGGGGTTGGGAGAGTTGGAGGTATATTACCAGAGGGCAGACAAGGGGGGCAGAAATATAAAAGCATGAACCGTTTCCATTTTGTTATAGATGTTTTCTTTAAATAACTGAAATCTAGCTAGAAATGAAATAAGCAAACAGGGCTGCACTGGGCAGAAAATGTGGGCCTTTGAAACATAAACATTATAAGATTGATGTGCAGTCACCAGGGGAAGTTGCCTTTGGTCACAAAGCTAATCTAGTTGATGCTCTACAACGCTCACACGTTATATCGTTTTATAAATCTCCAGTGTGCGCTGCCCAGAGACATGAAGGAAAAATAGCATTTAAGATGGGGATTCTGGTTTAACAGATTGTGACCTTTGAGAAAGCGGCACAGTGGAAAGCATGAACTGATGAAGTAATTGGCCACAAGGACTACCTTTGAGGTCTCTTGTCTGTTAAGACTGAAAGCAAGGCCACTTTATCCCTGTTCTTCTTTCTGTAGTTTTTTTTTTTCATCCCTAGGGGTCAATACCAATTGTATGGACAAGATTTTGGCAGTTTGAATCAAATTGTATGTATGGTAAGTTAACATGAAGTCTCGTGAAGGTTAATGTTTCAGTGAATGCATTAAAGACAAAGACAGTATAATAATTTTAGGGATACCAGGGATGTGCACATAGCTTTCCAATATATAGAATAAATATATGAATGTTTTCATTACAGACAGATTATATTGGCCATTTATTTCTTATCTGGGAAAAAAACGAACATGACGATAAACTAACACGTATTTTTCAGATAGATTCGTGCTGGTATAAGCATTAAAAGGGATAGACAGTAGAGGTTGGTGTAAAACTAACAATGCTTTAATATCTAAAATTAGAATTTAAAACACCAGATTAAAAATAATAATACGGTTTGGCTTGAAAACTAGAACCCTGAAGCGTTTCGCTGTCACACTACTTCAGAAAAGCATCAGGCTTTGTTGGTATTTAATATTTGTATATTGGTACATTATTTTTCATAAAATAGTGAAATTCTGGGGAATATCCTTTTAATGTGTAGACAAATCAAATCCCTGTTACTATGTGACTTTAAATGACTAGTTTGGTTTGTGCTTATAGAGGGTGGCAAACGCAGCTTCACTGCTATGAAACGTTGTCACAGCTTAGAAAAGCATAAACTTGATTTACGTGTATCTGTTATGTGCAGGTCTCTTAAGAGAAGCGAGGTACCTAGCGCTGATAATGTTTGTTATGCACAGTGTAACTGGTTCGGGGTAACTGTGGCCCTTCTGTAAAGGACAGAATGCAGGGCAACACAAATGGGGCTCTTATACAGCTGGACCAATGAATAAATCCATAAATCCTGGAAAACCTGAAATTTATAAAAAAAAAAAAATCCAAAGCACACTCACATCAAAACAGGTTAGAAATAAACTCTTAAAGCTACAGGTTTCATTAAAACTACTTTAAAACAGCTAAGATAACATAATTGGATATTTAGTCACATATATAGCCATATTATGCCAAGCCCACCTCTACGTCAAAGTACTCCAATATTGAGTGTGCTGATTTTGTATATGTATTTGGTCTCAGCAACACTCCCTTATAATATATTCTAGTTTTGGTGAGTGCATTCCTTCTGGATTTGTGTGTGTGTATATAATTTTATTTATTATATGATATAATCAAAATAATGGTATCTTAAGAAAGCTGTTCTTATCCCAAAAACATCCCCACCCTGTATAAATTTGTGTGGGTACAGTAAAGGAATTATAGCTAAACTATATCACCTAAACATTGTTTATATTTTGAATGTAGCAGAATTGAAAACAAATGCATACATTAAAGACACATATGTATTTTAAATGTATCTGTGGCATTTCCAGAGTATGACATTGCCCTGTGGCTTCATATGTAAATGACAAATTTACCATTGCACGTAGTTCATTTGCATACCAAGCCGCAAGGTAATGGCATCAGACATATTTAGAACACATTTTCTCCTAACCGCAAAAATACAGGTCTGTATCCAAATATACGTAAAAAATATAATTTTATTGTGAAACAATAGTGCATCACTGGGTCTAGAAAAACACCACATGAAATAGTAAGGAAAATAGCATAGCTTGAATATTGCAGTCCACAGCAGAAGGCAATATAATGCCATTAACATACTTAACAGGACAATCAACCTATCCTATGTATTGTTTATACGGTGACTGTAGGTCAGGAAACAATTGGACAGAGTAACTTTTCGTTTTCTCATCAAGAAACAATGAGTGAGAGTGTGAGTGTGTGTGCGCGCGCACATACATATACATATACACACACACACACACACACACATATATATTAAAAAAACAGAACATTTTTATTCTCTATGGAAGTCCGTTTAATGAATTACTATCAAGAACAAAGTTCCTCATTACATTGTAGCCATTTGCTGATTTTTTTTTTTAAAGTTTCCTGGTTAGTTTAGTGAAGAGATACCATTGTATTTCAACATTTTAAAAAAGGATGCCGATTCACCTTGCTCTTGGGAGATGTAATATGACTACGTATGACTGCACCAAATTATGTATTTCCTCTCAAAACAAATAAATAAAAAAAATCCTACACTTTGTCCAGAAATTAGTGAACAATAAAGCTGGCACAAAAGGTTATGTAAAAATATATTTTATTAGAAAATATACTCTGTCCAACAACGATAAGAGTCCATGCTTCAATAGGTCCATCACAAAAAAATGTCCTTTGCGTGTCAGCCCCAGTCCAAGTCTTCCAGGTTGTCACACTCTGAGGCAGAGGGAGGGTGTAGGGATGGGGGCAGCTCACACAGTGGAGGCCAGCCAGGAGGCAGATGGTAGTTGGGAGGTTCAGGTACAGCAGCACTGTTGAAGAGAGCAGAAGTACTTATGAAATAAGACTTATACTGTGCAGTAAAGCAGAGTCAATGGAGAGCATGCAGTCTAAATGTTTATGTTCCAATGAATTACTGCTGGATACTGTGACATACTTTGATCAAAATGTTCACAAATGATACCATCTTTCTTAAATGCTACCAAACATCTGCATAACCATAGTCTAACAAATTCAATGACTCAAAGCTAACAAACAAACTAGATGTTGCCATCATCAGTACCCTGTCCCCTTATGCTATTAAATACAATAAAATAACATGTTTTACAAAGATTTTTTTGGAGCGTTAAAATGTAGGTCCATGGTTTGGAGATGTGCTTTCATCATCTTTCTGCATAAGTGAATGGTTTGAGATGTGTTCTTCAGAATACTCATTTGCCCTTTAATGGAAAGTCTCATCACCGCTTTTTATAACTTTTATACATTTGTTTGATAATACCTGGAACATGTATTAGGCAGAGAGGAATGGGGGTGATCTGTCAATTCTACTATCCCATGCTGCTTATAACTCATGTTTAAATATGTTACAACATCCCACTGTAACGTTAGTTCTGTCTAGACCTGCCTCACTATCTATTCCCATGAGACTGACAAATTCTTCAATGGGAGAATACCCTTGTGTTCCAGCATTTAGTAGAGCCTTACTTTCCAGATGAAAGAGCTACATGGCACAGCAGCAACTATGTGGGTTTCTGTTTTTTTTTTTATTTTATTACCACTTAGTGAATCTCCACTGAGAATAATCAGCTCACTGAAGCACTACTGGTAAACAGGAGACCTCCTATGTATACTGAATAATTACACTACCATCCTGTATCCAAGGGCAATTTACTTTAATTCCTTCCACTCAGTTATATACATGTTGAACTGTAATAAGATGTAAACTAAAAAAAACAAATCAAGCTAATCCAAGAAGGTGGTCAGGAACATTTGTATCTTGGTACATGTGGACTAGCTGATAAACATAGTTGCACATGACATAGTACAACAGTCAGCACAAAAATAAATTTATTTTTAAATGAAAGATGATATCTAGCATAGACATTTTAAATGAAATAAAAAAAAAAATACCTTAAGTACCGGTACCTTAATGTGCAGTCTTTGCGCTGTATAGCCCTATCAGGTGGTGGACATCTTGGAGCAAATCTGCAGTCATCTGACCCAAGGTTCTAAACAACATCCCAACCTCCTGATAGAGCTATACAGACACAAAGGGCCCAATAAAAAGGTAAAGTATTTATAGGTCATAAAAATGACCTTCATTAAAATCATTTCTATTTTAAATGTCCAATCGTTCAACTGAGCAGAACTTATTTTTTGGGATAGTTGTCCAACAAATGTCCCACACCTGTTTTGTCATTTTTCCAATTTAAATTTTGCGCATTTCAGAACATTTGCAAGATAAAAGTCATACAGAATACAGTGAATATAGGTTTCCTATAAATTATAGATCAAGGCTAGTTATTTTTTTAGAAGTCAGGAAAATTGTACTTGCATAGAATTCTACATTAAACCAAGAAGGACGGAGAGAAAAAAAAAAAAAAAAGTTATACCCTGGTATAGATGGACAGTTCGATGGCAGGACAACACAATTAGATTGAGGAGAAATAAAATACAAAAGAAAGGAAAGTTAACCTCCTACAGACATTGTTTTGACAAATGCAGTATACTTTCTTCATCAGAATGCTAAAAGCTTGTAGAAAGAATTATAGAGCAATTCCACTGTCCTGCAGTGTCCGAAAGGAAAAAATTATAATAAATTAGGTTTGTTCAATTGTCAACTCAACATGTTAGTTCTCAAAAGAAAAAAAATATTTTTTTGTCAAAGAGTCAGGGCAGGATTGTTGCTATAGAAACAGAACGATCTCCTAAAGTCCTCCTTCATTTGTTTTATCACAGCATACAAAGCTGGCTAAAACCCATTTAAAGCATTGCAGTTCAGCAGAGTTTCGGATTCCACAGCAATGGCTAATGACATCACTTTCTCAGAGTGGAGCCTGCCTCATGAGTAATCCCTCTTATTGATATCACTGAATTTAGAAGTCTATGAGAAAATACTGCAGGTAAACTGTAATGTGTTTTAAAGTAGAAAAGTTAATTTCAGATATAGTTAAAAAAAAAAAAATCTTGTACAGCATACAAAAAAATAAACTAGTTGGAACTTCCCCTTTAAAAACCAAACAAAACACATTTACGCAGAACTTACGATGGCGCTTTAACTCAATTAGATGATCAGACACAGACTGATAAATACGTTGATGGACCTTACAAAATTACAATTTGAAACAATAATATCCACTATTTAAAGTGGAAAGATTTATACAATGCAGAAAGCTTAGGTTTTAGGGGCTGGATGGACATTATTTTATTAATTGTGCAGTAATACTACAGAACCTATGGGCTTTTTGACCAGGATAAGGGGCTACACAAAAACTCTCAGTGATGCGCAACTAGCAGACCAAATGTTGCCCTCAATGGTTGTGCAGCCCCTATCCTGGCTGAAATGCCCATAGATTATATTGCAATAAGTCATGGAATTGAAAATGTTTGGCCTACAACCTACCATTCTGCATGGTATGTAGTCCTCCACATTAAAAAGTTGGACAACAGTAATCTGGATTATAGATACTAAAACAAAAACCACACAGAATGTGGATCCAGAAAGACCTGTGAATTTCTCCCCACCCCCGCCCCTCTACTTTTGATGGAAAATAAATGTGTTTTCTATTTATTGGTTTAACCCTTTACTTGTATTGACATGAAAATAAACATGCTTTCTTAACCTCAACCTTGGATTATACGAATACATATTACAATTCATCATAATATAAATAAACTAGATGCAGAAACCTAACCAGGTCAGTTGGGGCAAATGTTTGTATTGGATGCTGCAATGAAAAAATAATAAAGAGTTTCAGGTTACTTAGGGCATCATCAGAATAACGGTAAATGTCATAAACTGTGTTTGTTTAACTTAAAGAAAATTTTTTCTATTTGAGGAATGAAACTCCCTGGAGACTCACTGCTCTAATGTAGACAACATGAAAAGGTTGTCCTTACATGTTTTGAGATGTAAATAGCTCTTAATTAGATTTAATTTAGATGAAGTGTAAATTGTGTGATTTTCCCTATGGGTCCAGTCCCAGCAGCTTGCAATGTCTCCTCTGTCTATACTAGTATGGGCCCAATTCATTTAGAAAAATAGATGGGAAGTTCAGACGTGGAAAGTTACCTAGAACATTAAAAGTGGTAATTTTGTCATCCTTTTGGCCTACAGGAGTAGTGTATGGAGATTAAAAAGGCGATTGTGTTATGGCAATATTAAAAAAACCATAGGAAAAAAAAAAAAAAAAGGCCCAAATTGGGCAACCAGTAGGTAACACGTAACTAACTTAGAGCACAGACATTTTTCTTTTCCCTGCTTGCACATATTGGAGGTTGTTGGCTCCTCATTGTCTGGTTGCAGCTTGCCGTCAGGGGGTTAATTGGGAGACGGTTTAATTGCACTTCTACCAACACATTAAAAGGTTTTGGTAGCAGTATAAACTGCTTTGTGTGCCCACTATATAGGAGGTGAGAGTAGGTTCTCACCCTATGGAGAGTGTTCATTGATGTGGCGGATGAGCTTAAGTATGCTTCATCTAACCAAAACCTCTCATTTATATTATGTTTATATATGTGTTACCAACTTTATTAGGGTGAGAAGCGCAGACAGTTTTTGTATACATTGTACAGCCAATCACACTATATTTGCAGCACTCACACCTGATTGGCAAGCTTCATTTTATAGATTTATATTATCTGAGCCTGTGACTAGCTTAGCGCACGGACATTTTTGTTTTCCCTGCTTGTACATAGGAGAATATAAATAAAATGTATTAAAAAAACAAAACAGTCATGAAAATACAAAAAGAGAGGCAGATAAAGCAAATCAATACTAATAATCTACAGCTTCTCAGTCACTCAGTCTGACAGTATGCATCTAGCACTTTCACACTCACACCACTATACGCATTCAATGACAAACCATCACCTTCATTTCAGGGTTTCCAGGTTGGAGTATTGACAGTTCGAAAACTAGTTAATTATTTCACTATCTTCTTGGTTTCAATTTCATAATGGGGTGGAATTTATCTGGCATCAAGCCCATATAGCAAGCTTTAGATGGTAACAGAGAAGGGACATCATAGATGTATATAAACGTATAACCATGTATTTGTTGCACGAACAGCTGGCAAAATAATGAAGTAATTTTTAATGCCTGCATATAAAACCTGTATGTAGGGGACATGTTTGGGGTTTTTGGTCACTGCCTCACAGACTCCACCTGCTGGGCTTACCTCTCACTGCAGTTGATCTTTCGTTTAGCTCTTTCTTCAAGCCAGCTCTCTATTTCACATGGGGGAGCCTGTCTGCTCTGCTCCTCTTTCACTCGCCTGTCCGCTTCAAGAAACCAGAAAAACAGTTAATGAAAGCCCTTACAATTAATGTGAAGAGACATAAAATAATGAAGGTCCTCCAGGAAAGGTCCTAGTCAGTCATTTTGTTTAATGTTAAGTTGCCTGCCAACTTATTTGCAATTTTGTTTTGTCATTCACTACTACAGAATGTTTAAAGCAGTAAAGAGTCAACTAAAATAGATCAGTAACACTAATAAAGGAACTGGTCTGCCTCACACACAAAAAGGCAAGATGAGATATATTATATATATATATATATATATATATATATATATATATATATATATATATATATATATATATATATATATATATATCTCTCTCTGCAGTGGCTGACATGCAGTAAGTGGCAAATATGGCACAATTTTAAAGCATAATACATAACCAATTTATTTTGACTCACCCTCCACATGAGCTTTTAAAGCTTCCAAGTCTTGAACAGACATATGAGAAAAGCGACAGCCTGGGCCAAAGTCACACTGTCCTAAACGAAGGAAGGAGGGCAAAGTTAATTCACTGCCAACAGCCACCTGAGCTGCAGTGTAGTAGGTCATTAACAAAAAAAAAAAAAGTATATATATATATATAAAAAACAACACACACACACACACGCGATAAGTGAAGCAATTGTATTTTTAAGCAACATTGATACCATAAAAATGTAGATCAATTTATTGTTTCTTTATTAACTACGTACAGTTTTGCAGAGATAATATTGCAAAATTCAGAAAATGCCATCCAGTGCTTGCTCTGTTTAAGAGATGGCCGGCTCATATGGATTTATCATTGAAATAATTGTCAGCTAAATTAGTCTTTAGTCTTATTTTTCGTCTTATTTCCTGTAAACGAATCTGACATTACCATTCATGAGCACAGCACTCTAGTCAGTGGTGTACCTAGGTTTTGTGGTGCCCTAGGAATACAAAATTCAGACCCCCCCCCCCCCCACCTACGACATGCCCCACCACCCACGACATGCCCCATCACCCTGATTAACTGGAAGTAGCTAAAGTTTGCTGAATGGTGGGGGAGTGAGCAAAAAATGTTTCAAGTACCAGAATTGTGTTTTAACACCCTCTGGCAAAGTGCCGCCCTAGGAAAGTGTCTTGTTTGCCTTGTGGAAGATAGATACACCACTGACTAGTGCCAATGCTCAAAAGAAGAGTAATACTGCCTTTTTGGAAGGCAGTTTTACAACTAATTGATAATACACTATCCAGATCGCTGGCTCCTACAGCTGAATGCACAGAAGGCACACTACAAAGGGAAAGAATTTGGTCCCCATGAAAAATCTATAAGGACAAGCGCGACCCACTTTTACCTCATCCAACTTAAACAGCATCAAATGACTGAGGGGAGCCTGACATTAATCCCCTATCGCCGCCCTCCCATGTTATGAACAAAAAACAGTTGTACCACAGAGAAATATGCTACTACATTCTAAAACAACAACAACGTCTGTTTATATAAAAGCTGAACTGTATAGGTTTTCTACTATACTGCACCATATGTGAACTAAATAAAAAACAGTAAATGTGTTTCATATTAATTTGTGTAAATAAAATACTGAATACCTGTTCAAATTACATAAATAGCAATAAAAAGTCACAGTGCATGTCCCAGACATATTTAGAATCCAAGATGTCCCTCTCCTGATATTACCATACAAGCATAGAGGGCTTTTCTCTACCATTAAAGCATTTCTATTTAAAATACTCACTCATGTGGTGTACTACTTCAATTAAACATAACATTGTTATCCCCCCCCCCCCTCCCCAACAGTTGCCTGTCTACATAGTAAATTACTTGTGATAATAAAATAATTGATTGCATATTGTATTTGGTATATGGCTATAAAGAGTAAATACGAACACACACACACCCCCCCCCCCCCCCCCCCCCTAGGTCTAGCCAATTATAGGATTATGAGGACAGAGCTGCAACAGTGCACTGAATGTTGTTGAACCAGCACATTGAGATACTTACCAGACTGCAGAAAGCGCCTGCATGGTTTTTTAGTTTGCTCTTCTGCAAGGACTTCTGCTGCATCTGCAAGAAAACAAACACCAACAAAAATCAAAATGAATGGATAACCTCTGACAATCCAACGGCTATGGAGAGTGCCATGGGTTACCCATCGTTGAGGTTGGTGAGGAGTAAAAGTGGTTTAAGAAAGTGACTGAACAGTCACAATAGTCCTCGGTTTCTCACCTCTGAATAGATCAAACCAGGCCTTCTTGCTGCGCTGATGCTGCACCCCGTTCAGGTGCTTCTTGCGGTTGTGTAGGTTGTCCTGGAAGCTACGGTCACAGTAGTCGCAGAAATATCTCCTGCCCATGATATGTGCGGCACGATACCACTTCCGAATGCAGCCGACGTATAAACCTAGCACCGCTTCCTGCAGGCACGCGAGCAAACATAAGCATCCTAGCTACACCAACTCAAATACTTCCTGTGCCCCAGGGCATACACGTCATCGAGTAATTACGCATGCGCTAACCTAGCGCTACCGCAATACTTGAAACACATTTCGAGATGTAAATCATAGCAAATATTTTATTCCATAAACTATAATTAGATGTACGTATATGTACATACATACAGTATTATTTTGCTCTCATTCAACTGGGAGAAATTTACGAACTCGCCTATTTTGGCCTAAAGTTTGAAATTCCCCTGTCAATTCCCACTTGCATAAATGAAGATAATAAAAGAAACAGCATTCAGTACAAAAACCTGATTTTAACTGAAGCAAATTTAGGACTGTCAATTAACCCGCACTATTGGTAAGGTATGGAGGGAAGCGAAGGGTTAAATGAAGCAGCGGGAATCAGGTGACGGGAAACGGTCACAGCTCATTGCGCGGACGGACGTGACGTAGAGGTCCTGCAGCTGACTACTGAGACCAGGCAGACAGAATGGCGTTCGGCAGCTTTCTGTACAAATCGGTTTTCCGCCGGACTTCCACATTCGCTCTGGCTGTGGTTGTCGGTGTCTTGGTGTTTGAACGAGGCTTTGAGCAAGGGACGGAGGAGCTGTACAATCATTTAAACCGCGGGGTGAGGATGAGTTAAAATAGGAGTCATCCAAGGACACGTGAGGGTCAGCAGGGGGAAAGAGGTTAAAGCCAATTGTTATGATGGAAGCAACCTTAAATAAAAGATCAATGTCTAGGCAAAGGTCATATGCCACAAACTATTGTGATATCACTGCCAGTATTACATTTTAACTGTTGCAGCAAATAAGCTAAGTAGGTCCTACATACATGGACAGTGTTGCCAAAATACTTTTCTTTACCAATTATCAAATTATCACTAAGCTTGGTTGATATTTTGGTGCAAGTAGATACGTGGGAAGTTTATTAGAATATTAATTGGACTCAGAAAGACAATAGTATTTACAGTGTGTATGGAACCCTATTTTAATATGATTTTCAAGTAAAATGTCGTTTTACTCAGTGTATATTAAACGCTGCATGTCTGCAGTGTGTTTTTATCTAAAGGCATAATATGTAATAACATAAAAATGAGAGCGCTGCCGCATTTGAATGTGCAAAGCGGTATTAAAGTTAAAACAAGATTTGTCCTGTGTAGAATAGCAAATTAACATTGAGTCTCTTGTGCTACATAATGAGTATTTTATTTATACATTCCCATTGATGTGTAGAAATCTTCACTTTAGTAACAAACTGAATCAATTCATTACTAAAGGAAAGTAGATCTTTGCAGTGTGTACGTATGTGTATATATATATATATATATATATGTGTGTATATGTAAATATGTATATGTAAAAGCACTGCAGCTACCACAACACTACACCACTGGTATGTGCATAAAAACCATTACAATAAATAATGAATTAGCAAAATATAATTTCACTGTATGAAAGCAAAAACAAGAAACCTGATAAATTCCAGAAATGTAAACATCAAGAAATCTGCATGTGCTTTAATACAAAATATTAATTTACCACACAAGGTACTGTAGAACAAGCTGTGCTTTTATTGATACATATGATAAAAGAACATAAATAGGCTCTTTCATTCTTTACTGATCCAATGAGCAACAATCTGCAAAAGAGGGTAAAGGGAAATAAAGGAAAAATGTAATACATTGACCAGAATGTCAAATGTATTTGATCTGGTTGTTGGCAGCAGGTACTCTGTGCTTGCAACGTGGTGGATGGTGTCTCATTGTCCTTCAAACGGACACTGCCATTTACATAAAGTGTAACTGGATAACCTGGTCGTTTAAAACAAACACATATATAAATCATATGCCACCATTTTTTTTTATGATTGAATTAATTGCATATAAAAGTAAAATTAGGTGTTTTATCTCCTGGCTCCATCTTGTGAATATTTCCTATGATGCAGCATCGTCCAAAATCTTTCAGCCAATATAAAACTGTGGCCAAAACCTGCATGTTAATGTCATAAGATACTGCTCTCTTACTGGATGCTGTGTACAACATCTGTGCCTTCCAACATAAAAAGAGGACATTGACCTGATCAAACTTGATCATAACTCCACCCCCTTGTGATGTAATGGTTACATTACCTTCTCATTCAATGCAAGTCTATGATCAGAATTCTGACTTATGACTGCATTCTGTGTCCCCAGATACTAGTGCTACAAAGTCACTAGGCGGTGGCACCCAAAAACACTATTTCACAAAATGGTGGTGGCCTGTCACACTTGTTTTGTTACATATTTGATTAAATAAACTTGCATAACAAAAACAAGACATATCGGAAATCAGCAATACAAAATAAAACAAAAAAAAAACCTTTTCATTTTTGAGTGGGAGTGTCCCTTTAAGAGGTTGCTGATTTAATATGATAACTTCATGACAGTACACATGAACAACCTGTGGTGTAGTCGCTCATCATGATGCTAAATGGATGTGAAATAACTTTCAGTTTATGTGGCTCTCTCTGCATGTAGCAAACTGCTATAAGGTACCTCCCAATAAGTGACTGCCCCATATCTTGAATGTCTGCCTACTCTTATGTAGTTATATTAACCCCTTGGCGACACAGGACGGACTAGGTCCGTCCTGTGTGCCGAGGCGTTAGTGACACAGGACGGACCTAGTCCGTCCTGTGTCAAAACGAGCACTGAAAGCGGAGTTTTTCCGCTTTCAGTGCTCTAAGGGCATTGTAACGATGCTTCCGTGTGGAAGCATCGTACAATGCTAAAAAAAATGCCCGTCGGCATTTCGATCGCTCCGGAGAGCGATCGAAATGCCGGTTTTAAAGGCACAGTGCCTTTAAAACGCGGGCATTTAAAAAATGAGCATAGGAAGCGAATCTTTCGCTTCCTATGCTCAGAAAGTGTTTCTGATTGCCTCGCAAGTCGAGGCAATCAGAAACACAAAAAAAAAATGCACGATCTTGGTCACTAAGTGACCAAGATGGCGCTGCCCTTCTAAGGGCAAGAGCACAGGAGGCAGGAAGTACCTGCTTCCTGTGCTCTCTGGCTGTCACACGATTGCCTCTTCACAGAGGCAATCAGTGACTGCCAGGCACACTGACAGGCAGTGGGGATGCTCTCCTGAACATCCCCACTGACTGGTCAGATCAATATTAACTCTATATTGATCTGACCAGTTATGATCTGTCTCCCTCTCCTCACATTTTTTTTAGTGAGGGAGAGAGACAGATCAAAGTTCTAAAAGTAAGTAAAAGTTAAAAAAAACAATAAATACACAACACACAAATAATAAAACAATAAAAAAAATTTTATTAAAGCAATTCCCTGCGTTTAACCCCTTCCCTGCCACTGATCTTGCATAAGCAGTGATCGTGCACATCAGCGCATTTATTTTTGCTGTTTGTGCATTTTTTAGGGGTTAATTTTTTTGTACTGTAATTTATTACAGTACTAAAAAGGCTATTCTAAGAGTTATTAACCCCTTATTTGCCGTCGATCACTGCTTACGCAATGATATTGACGCCAAAGCAATTTTTATCTGTCTGCATATTTTTTTTTATTTTTTTTTTTACACATACCCGCTAGGGGATTACATGTAAAGTAAAAATATTTGAGTTTTTTTTTTTAAGCTGCCTGAGCGCATAGCGATCAGTAACAGCGAATTAGTGGCAAAGGCGGTTTGGTGATTTCTCAATTAAGCTCACCATTCGCCCTGGTCAGATCAAAATTAATCGGATCAATATTCACAAATATTGATCTGCCTCCCTCTCCTCACTTACATTTTTGTGACGGAAAGAGACAGATCAGTATTAGTGATATAAAATAACATTTTATAAAATTAGCAGGTTTTATGAAAGTCTTTCACTGTGTATTAACCCCTTCCCTGCCATTCATCACTGTGTAAGCAGTAATCCTGCACAGCAACAGTATGTTTTGCTGTCTGCACTGTTTTATGGATTAATTTATTTGTACTGTAATGTATTACAGTACTAGATAGGCTCTTCTAAGAGCTATTAACCCCTTCTTTGCTCGAGATCACTGCTTACGCACTGATTCTGAGGCCGCGGACTCAGGGTTCGATTTTGACCCTATTCAGCTTTCTGATACATCATCTAGCGATGTATCGGTGGCTGCTGAGCCCTTGCCACAAGTAGTGATGGGGGTCTACCGATAAAAAAATATATGGTTTGGTGGGGGTAAATTACATTGGCTGGCTTCAAAGATATATCCCATAAAGGACACGGACGCAGGTTGACTACATGTCAAAATTCCAAGTTGGAATTTTGAGATGCGCATCTCACAAATGTTGCCTTCTAGCCAAAAACAAACCAACAAACCTATGCATGGGTGCTATCCCTGTACTCGGGAGATGTTGCTGAACACATATTGGGTTGTTGTTTGGCAGTGACAAATACCAGAATCTGTGAATTCATGCCTGAAGTACAATGCATGTGGGAAAAAAAACTCCCAAAAAAGTACTACCACAAACTTTTACAAAGGCTGGTGGTAGAATTAGTACCTATACAGTATTAAAATACCACCATTTGAAATACCTTAGGATGTCTATTTTCCAAAAATATATGGTTTGATGGGGTAAAATTCATTGGACGGCTTCAAAAATGTTCCAAATGGAACATGGGCGCAGGCTGACTACATGTCAAAATTCCAGGTTGGAATTGCGCACCCCCTAAATGTGGAATTTTAGACCCAATACAAACCAACAAACCTATGCATGGGGGGTATCCCTGTACTCAGGAGATGTTGCTGAACACATATTGAGGTGTTGGTTGGCAGTGGCAAATACCAGAATCTGAAAATTCCTGCCTGAACTACAATGTGTTTGGGGAAAAAATGACATCCCATCCCTTTGACATAGGTTGGTGGTAGAATTAGCACTTGGAAAGTGTTAAAATACCACAATTTTAAATACCCTAGGATGTCTAGTTTTCCAAAATATATGGTTTTATGGGGTAAAATACTTTGACAGGCTTCAAAAGTGTCCCAAATGGAACATGGGCGCAGGCTGACTACATGTCAAAATTCCAAGTTGGAAATGCACCCCCCCCTAAACGTGGCCTTTTAGCCCCCAAATAATCTAACTAACCTACACATGGGTGGTATCCCTGTACTCAGGAGATGTTGCTAAACACATATTAAGGTGTTGTTTGGCACTGACACATAATAGGATCTGTGAATTCATGCCCGATGTACAATGAATGTGAAAAACAAATTACTATCCATAACATTGACATAGGCTGGTGGTAGAATTAGTGCATGAAAAGTGTTAAAATACTACCATTTGAAATACCCTAGGGTGTCTAGTTTTCAAAAATATATGGTTTTGTGGGGTAGAATACACTTTTTGGCTTCAAAAATGTCCCAAATGGGACATGGGCGCAGGTTTTCTGCACGTCAGAATTCCAAGTTGGAAAACCAAAAAGCGCACCTCTCAAATGTGGCCTTTTAACCCCCAAATAACCTAACCAACCTATACATGTGTGGTATCCCTGTACTCAGGAGATGTTGCTGAACACATATTGAGGTGTTGTTTGGCACTGACATATAACAGGATCTGTGAATTCATGCCCAAAGTACTATGTATGTGAAAAAAAATTACTATCCATAACATTGACATAGGCTGGTAGTATAATTAGTGCATGGAAAGTGTTAAAATACTACCATTTGAAATACCCTAGGGTGTCTAGTTTTCAAAAATATATGGTTTTGTGGGATAGAATACACTTTTTGGCTTCAAAAATGTCCCAAATGGGACATGGGCGCAGGTTTTCTGCACGTCAGAATTCCAAGTTGGAAAACCAAAAAGCGCACCTCTCAAATGTGGCCTTTTAACCCCCAAATAACCTAACCAACCTATACATGGGTGGTATCCCTGTACTCAGGAGATGTTGCTGAACACATATTGAGGTGTTGTTTGGCACTGACATATAACAGGATCTGTGAATTCATGCCCAAAGTTCAATGTATGTGAAAAAAAATTACTACCCAAAACATTGACATAGGCTGGTAGTATAATTAGTGCATGGAAAGTGTTAAAATACTACCATTTGAAATACCCTAGGGTGTCTAGTTTAAAAAAATATATGGTTTTGTGGGGTAGAATACACTTTCTGGCTTCAAAAATGTCCCAAATGGGACATGGGCACAAGTTTTCTGCATGTCAGAATTCCAAGTTGGAAAACCAAAATGCGCACCCCCTAAATGTGGCCTTTTAGCCCCAAAACAAACCAACAAACCTATGCATGGGTGGTATCCCTGTACTCAGGAGATGTTGCTGAACACATATTGAGGTGTTATTTGGAAATACCCCTTCACATTTTAAGGTAATGTTTACCTAAATTGCAATATATGTGAAAAATTAAAAAAAAAGATTTTTTGCTGCAAACTTTGGCATAGATTGGTGGTAAAATGGCTACATGAAATGTGTCAAAATACCCCAAGTTAAATGCCCTGAGTTGTCTAGTTTTCAAAAATATGTACATGTTGGGGGTCATTCATGGATTTAGTACAGAAATCAGTGTTACAATGTCACTATCGCTAATTTTGAAAGAAGGGATTTTAAAATAGCTTTGCACCACTTATAGTTCTGGCCCTGTAACATGAATAAAAAAGCACAAAAACATAAAAACATGGGCTATTTCTGAACTCAGGACATATATTAGAAACTTTTTAGCAGTGTTTTTTTGTTGTCTCTTGTACATGAGTATACGATTTTTCAAATAAAAGTCATAAAAAAATTATTTTTTCATTTTTTTTGCCATATTTTATTATTTTTTTTACATCAAATTATATGCTATTATCAAAATAATGGTATCAAAAGAAAGCCCTTCTTATGACGATAAAAACGATATATAGTTTGTGCGGGTACACTAAATGAGACAGAAATAAATTACAGCAAAACACAAACTGCTCAGAAATGTTAAAACAGCCCATGTCACCAAGCGTCGGACAAGCCAAAAAAGTCATGTCACTAAGGGGTTAATCCGCAAATGTTTAAAGGCCCTTAGGGTACCATCTGCCAAGTTGTGAAGATGGATGTTTTTATATTGTAATTTTTTTTGTTCATTTGTGATTTTGTTTTGGTTGTAAAATTGAATATAGACCAGTGATCTGGTAGTGCTTTTGGTTGTACAATTGAATATAGATCAGTGACAGATATACAACCCCACTTTGGTCTATCAGTGCCTTACAGATTTTTATTAAAACTAGTTTTACAGTAAAGGATGAGAAGATAATAGGCTGCACTTTGGCAAATATATTAAACCAATTAATGTTCCAAGACACATTTGTACATGTCTAAGTGGACCTATTGCTTTACTTCCCCTCCACCAACAGATGTATTTTGCGTTGCAATGGGAGGCCTTTTTTATAGATATATTTACAATTATTTTGTTTTTTAAACAAAATCCAGAACAGCACATGTTCAAAATGTTGCAATTATTTGAAATCTGCCAACTATATTGCTAGAAAAACCTATACTTCAAGAACTTGGAGTGCTTTATGTAAAAAAAAAAACATATTTCTCTTGGTAATGTCATTTTTAGTGGATTATCCCGAAATGTTTGTATTTTTTTTTTTCTCAGATTCACTGAATGTTGTTTTGTTGGACAATTCATTTTATAATTTCTTTCCATAGCTTACCATTTGTGCTCATTAGTATCAATGTGAAAACAGTAAAGCATAATTACATTAATAGTATAGATATGTTGTGTGGTGATGTCGTTTGGTAAAAGGACATTTAAAGTTTTGTTTATAGGTAGTATTTTATTAGTCTGACTTATTTATTTTTTTTGCAGAAATTGTGGAAAGATATCAAACACAAGTATGAGAAAGAAGAATGAGCACAACAAGACTACAAACGTTCCTTCTCGTCTGAGACCCGCTAAGTGATGATTCAAGCATTGCAAAGAGACTGAACTACAGGTTTCTTATCTAGATCCGCTGGGTTGTCCTTGGTAGATGCCAAGTTCAATTGATAAACCTCTTCACTAAAACAAGTTAAAATGTTTTTGGGGAGTTGCGCAGTTTATCCATTTGATGTAATTTAATAAATATTGTTGCAAAACTTCAGTAGTGAGTGCGATTTATTGTTATAAAATGTATGGGTTGTGTCAAATTACAGGATAAAATATGCTTAAAAGTGGTCTGTATTATACAGAGGTTCAACTATATTTTCAGGCCAAGAGGTTTGTCATATAAATGAAAGAAAGTCTGCACTCTGCAATGCTTCAAAGGTAAACGGTGTTTTAATGATGAGGGTAAATCCATAAGTATGTGTAAACAATAGGGAAAGGATACACATTTTGTGTTTCATGTTGAGGCCACAAATAAAGCATTCATCAATAGGTGTACACCAGGGCTCGACAAACCCCAGGTCGCCATGGCGACCAGGAAATTAGACCTGGCGCCTGGGTGCTGTCAGCCTCATGGTCCCCTTGCCGCTGCCATCCGATTTTTCCGCAGCGCGAGGGGGTAAAGTCAATGGCACAGACTGCAAGCTCCGTCCCCTCGCGCAACGCATGTCTGAGTGCCGGGTGTCATCCTGGCACTCAGCAGGCCAACCAACGGAGATCAGCTGCAGCATGAATGTCCCCCTCCCCTGCAGTGAGGTAAAGTAGCAGGGATGGGGGACACGTTAAGAAAAAAAGACTGTGTGAGGTGGGTGTGTGTATATATTGTAAAGTAGGTGTGTGTTAGGTGTTTAGATATTTGTGTATATGTAAAATAGGTGTGTGTGAGGTGTTTGTATATATAGGTATATGTAAAGTAGGTGTGTGTGAGGTGTTTGTGTATATATAGGTATATGTAAAGTAGGTGTGTGTGAGGTGTTTGTGTATATATGGGTATATGTAAAGTAGGTGTGTGTGTATATATGGGTATATGTAAAGTAGGTGGGTGTGAGGCGTTTGTATATATGGGTATATGTAAAGTAGGTTTGTTTGTATATATGTGAAGTAGGCGTGTGTGTTTATGAATTGCGTTTGTTTGCGTGATTGTCTGGCTCCTAAAAAAAAAATTCTGGCTTCTAAAATCAAATTAAATTTGTCAAGCCCTGGTGTACACAACCACTCATCTCATTGCTGTGGCTAAGAACTTCAAATGTTCACTGGTAATGCTTAACAGGTGTGATCCAATTGATGATCATATGGGTAAACTGTCAGATGTTCTGTTGCCGAATGTATTCTAAACTCCATGGGTAAGGAGTTCTTGGACACTAGAGGGGCTACACAGGTAGCTACAATTTTCTCAAATAAATCAGAGTTTTACGTTTCATACCTTCTAGGTAATCCAATTGGTCCTTAACTTCAGGCCACTCCTAGGTTACTTTGGAATCCCGAATCGGCACAAATTGCCCAGTGTGGCTGATTTTTGTGCTGGCATTTCAGCAGGCACAGTCCTAACCATATACTTGTATGGGGTCTTTGCCCTGGAATGGGCCAGAGTTTATTTAAAAAAAGTACAAATAAAATGCTATATATAATATATACCAATAAGGTTTTTTTTCAATCATTTTATTTAACTTTGAAGTTCAATTCTCCAGGTGAAAGCTGGAGAATTGGGCTGTTGTAAAACTGAGAAGAGCAGAAATGGGTAAAGTACTGGGGTCTGAGTGTGTATGACAAAGAAGCATTCCTTGACCAGAGCCCCATACCATGTTCTCTTTACACATACGAGTATGTCTGTACATGGTTATAGCGGTTACAGTTCTGTATAGTCCCCAATTTTTAGCTAGCTTAGTCAAGAAACATTGGAAGAAAGAAAGTTGATCATTGATAAATTCAAGAATAACTTAAGCTTAAAGAATCATTTTACTGCAGCAAAGCTGTATTTATATAAGATGTAAGATAATGCTAATGTACAATTGAAGAATAAGATGACATTCTACAAACAGCTGGGAGCAGGATTGACCCATTGCATGGCCTAAGATACTCAGAGATGTACAATTATGGCCCACATAACGCTGTGTCTGGAGAGCATATGATTGTCTCTTTGAGGTGAACAATGCTGGAGGTTTTAGGAAGGTATCATGCCTTTGTTTCTCTTTCTGTCTGCCATGGCCCTGCGATTGTGGTTAGCTCTGGCTCCCTTGCTGGCTTCTTTTTTCCTCCGCTCCTGCACAGTCTCCCGGCTCTGCCCTTGGCCTCTGGATGCTCCTGCTACAGTTGAGGATCTATCTGGTACAATCCTGCGGAGGCCAGAATGAAATTAGCAATTGTAATATTCCAGTACATTGAACATGCTGTGAAAGTTTCAGGTACTTATTAAAAAAGTCCTTTACCTGCAACTCTGGACAATTCCACAAATGAACACAATGGAACACTTGCTATGTACAGAGTAGACATGTGCAAAACTAAAAATTTCGTTTCGTTTTCGTCCTTTCGGACGAAAATGTTATTTATTTCGTCTAAAACGAATTTCGTTCATTACTGCATTCGTTTCAGAAGAAATTCGTTCATTATTTTCGTTTCGTTCATTTTAATTCGTTCGTTTTAGAGAAATACAATGTAATACTATTGGCTTTCTATAAACCGAACGAGAGCCCCATTCATAAGAAATTCTTATGAATGGGGCTCTCGTTCGGTTCATAGAAAGGCAATAGTACTACATGTTTTCTATAAGCCGAAAGTCTATAAACTGAACGACTTTCGGTTTATAGACTTTCGGCTTATGGAATACATGTAATCCTATTGCTATTCTATAAACCGAACGTTCGGTTTATAGAATAGCCATAGGATTACATGTATTACATAAGCCGAAAGTCTATAAACCGAACGTTCGGTTTATAGGCTGTGGGCATTTAACTATACGGAGACAGAGTCTCCATTCATAAAATTATGAATGGAGACTTTGTCTCCGTGTAGTAAAATGCCGACAGCCTATAAACCGAACGTTCGGTTTATAGGCTGTCGGCTTATGGAATACATGTATTCCTATTCTATAAACCGAACGTTCGGTTTATAGAATAGCAATACATGTATTCCATAAGCCGACAGCCTATAAACCGAACGTTCGGTTTATAGGCTGTCGGCTTTTAAATATACGGAGACAGTCTCCATTCATAATTTTATGAATGGAGACTCTGTCTCCGTATTGTTAAATGCTATTGTATTCTATAAACCGACTATTTCGGCTTATAGAATGCAATAGTACTACGAATGGACGAATGAACGAATGATTTTAGTTTATTAACCATTCGTTCATTCGGCTTTCGTTAGCTTAGCATTTTCGTCCTTCGTTTTTCGGACGAATGGACGAAAATGCTATTTTCGGACAAAAATGCATTCGTCCGAAAACGAATGCACATATCTAGTACAGAGTCTGGAACTTAGAGTGAGGTGCAGGTGAGATACATATTTTATCTCGCTGACTTAATTATACATTTTGCATGGACAAACTTGGTGAGTTTTTACTGCAAGAAAAGATTTAATTGCATTATGCAGGGCCAATCGAGCTCTCTTAGCAGGAGGAAGTCACCACTTTAGCCCTACACAATATATAATAAGTCAGCGAATATGACCCAGACCTGTTGTTTCCCAAAATTTGTAATGGCAACGAATTTACTTTATCTGCCAGAAACATGTAATTTTGTTGTATTAGATGGAGACAAGGAAAGACAGAATTGTGAAGACTGCAGTGCTTTATCTGGGGTAATGAAGGTTCTGGTACTTGAGGGGGAAAAGTTCTTGTACTCTCAAATACAGTACATTGTGATTTTGTAATTCAGCAAATGTATGAGTAGGGCTGATATCCTGAATTGCTCTTTAGTAAAAATGGAAAGGAAAATAAGTACAAATCTTCCAATATATGGATATGTGGAATTTGGCTGTTTCTCAACTTTCAAATACAAGCGTATTAGCATACAAAGTGCCGGTTTGTATTTATTAGAATAACCGAGTAATGTGATCTTGTGGGACCACATATTTCAGGTTGTTATCTGCAGCCATTTTAATAGATGTCCAAAAAGGAGGGGTAAACATGCCACAGGTGTGTTGTGGTTTTAAAAGAGATTCCAGAACGCTCTAATGATGAGCATCTCCAGAATAATATCACAGCATTCTAGAGATCAGAGAGTAACTGTCCAATTGCAAATGCAGATGTGTATTGGTTAACAATAAAGCAGTCTAAAGAAGATGATGCATTCCTCACCCTTTCCTGGCATAGAAGTTGGCTCTGCGTGCCTCAGCCCGCTCCCTCAAAACAGCTGGGTCCTGTACAAAGTGATCCGTCTGCGGAGAAACACAAGAATTACCAAGACAGATGTGATGTATGTATCCAATTTGTTTTAAACAAAAACAGTTAACAAATTCCCTTTCCAATACTTCTCCAGGCCCTCAAAGTACGAAACATTGCTGTAGCAAGACAATGTCATCATCTGATTGTAATTGTGCTGATCTCCAGTACACCACATCTCTCAATGTAAAAGGCTCTACTTTGGTACCTTCACGGTTTCTATCTCTGTTTCTTCCTCTTCATACTCTACTTCTGCCACCGCCTCTCGGGATCTCAGCACCTGTGGTATAGTGAAGGGCCTGGGAGCCATTTAGAGACAGAAAAAGAAGTCAACCCATTAAAAATAGTAATGATGTAACAAGATATTAAGCTTTCCTATTATGTGATAAATTGGATATCATGATGTCAAAAAATGTAGCATAGCTATAACAAAGAAAATGTCATCCTTAAACCCTCATTTTTCAAATTGGTTGATTAAGAGAAAAACAAGATACATTTATTAGGACACTGAAAGCTGGCCCATCTGACTCAACATAGAGCTATGCAAGCAAAGAGGGCTCAGTAACATCCTTTATTTATAATCTTTCATTTAAGAATTTCAACTGAAAATGCCTACACTTGATGCAATCTTTTGAACACGACCGTAGCACAACCCCCTCTTCTTTGCACCCAAAGGACTTGCCATTGAATTCATAAGATGTGGCATTGCTCCCTGGTGTGTAATGGGGGAACACAGGGTGTCTGTACAGTGCTCGGTGCGAACAGACATCCTCTGATGCAACCCTACACTTCTGCCGGGACATCCGAGTCCGAAAGAAAAACAAGGTCTTAAATTAGAGGGGCAAGGGTTTAAAAGTAATGTCAGGAAGTATTACTCTTATAAGAGGGTAGTGGATGCATGGAAAAGCCTTCCAGCAAAAGTACACAGTACTTGGCATAAGGCTATCCTAGATATAAGATGAGGCCAGGGACTAATAAAAGTATGTAGAAAATTGGGAAGACTAGATGGGCCAAATGGTTCTGATCTGCTGACACATTCTATGAGGTCATGTGATCCTTGCATTCTGACTCAAAGACCCAGTGGGAGTGTTGACCAGCATCAAAGAATGACTGTGCGCAGCACACAGACATGCCACTACAGGGTTCAAGGAGGAGTCAGATTCCTTGCATTCCTGCAGGACACCTGAATCCTAGCATTATAATCAGACCTCAAATTTGAGGTCTCACCTTTCATTATTGCCCCCATAGCAGCAAGGGACTAGCTGGCAGACTTTGCTTATTCATTGTCTGTTTACACTTGTCACTTTAATATTTAGCTTGGAAATATAACAAAAAAAGAGCAAAAAAAAAAAAAGGGATGACTCAATTAAACAAGACAGAGAAGGAGGAAATGAGAAGTATCATCACCTGCGACTGATTAGTTCATCATCAGAGTCTGCGTCATTTGCGCCAATCTGGTTCCCATCATAAGTGTCATCATATTCATCATCGTAGTCCCCATCCAGGATATGCTCTTCAGTGACCATACTATACTGGGAGTAACGTTCCCTCTGTGCAGAGATCACACTCTTATCTGCTAAGAGCTGTGCTGATGTCTCCTGTCTCCTGCGCCAAAACACATGGTTTACATTAGTTACTACATTAAGTGTGATCAAACCCTTCATACTAATTAAGAGTTAAAAACAGTTGAGGCATTTTACAATGGCAAATCTGTTAATGTGGCCTTATAGGAGTGGTCAGCATTCAGGAATATGCTGCTATTTTATTAATAATTATGTGAATTTTGCCCACCTTCTTCCCTTCCAGATACGTGAAGTGTCCACAACATCTCTGCTGAAAACATCAAACTCATCATCTGCAAACACGTTCGATCGTGAAGTAACAAGGGGGCAAGGATCTGGCTTCTGCTGCCTAAGATACAAAGTGTGCTCACATTACAGGGAAATATCTGCAATTTTTTCAACCCTGAAAAATGATATATGGATATTGTAGACCTAACTTACATTTTAAAAATGTGCTTTGGGTATCTGAGGATTCTACAATTCCTAGTCTACATAATGACAGTATGAATACTCACTTGATGTAGAGGCATTAGTTCTTTATTGACAGTTCCCAGTTGTGTAAATAAAATGCTTACTTGTAGTTCGTTACCATCGCATAATCACATCAGAGAGCACACGACTTCACAATCTGTTACCTGGGCATAGTGCGGTCCAGTTCTCTGAGTCGTGGTGTCAGGTTTTCCTCCAGTAAATTGTTTATAACCTTCTCTGGATCGTTTCCATATTCTTCCAGGCAGTTGAGGATGAATCCCTCTCCAAGATCTGGAAGCAAATCCTTCACCTGTGACACCAAGGAATCCAGCTCAACCCCACTGAGATTTAGGCCGGCGGTGGCTCCTGCGCACTGTGGGAAAAGCGTAATGAATTTAACAAGATATTTACCACAGTATCAGAAAAAATGGGAAACTACAGTAAAATAGTATTGCTTGAAGATGGAGAAACAAAAAACACAGACAGATTTAAGGACATGCTGACTGGTTCAGTTGAGACTACACACAGCGTCAGTGTGCTGTGTAGCTTCTTCCATTGATTGGATGTGTATTGATCCAACCGGAAGAGTAGTAAAAAGGGAAAGTGTATTTTAACGCTAAAACAAATCACTACAGTTGTCTTTTAGAGAGGAAAATAAGTAACAAGAGAAAATATATGGAATTTTTTTTTTTTTTTAAATCAAGTGAAAAATAATTATCAATCCACAGAAAATAGACATAAGCAGAGACAGATAACTCTTCAGCTGCTGATGGAGCTTAGCTGGGATAACAGGAATTGTAGTCAAACAGCAGCAGAGGTATAGACTGGCCTCTGTTTCATGGACTCCAATGAGACAAGACAAAATTAACATTTACTTCAGGCTCTTCCGTACTATGGGAGTTTTGATAACTGTTAGAGTGTACTCGCTCTGCAGCATTTGCAGGACTTCTTTGGGATGAGGGTGCAGAGTGGGTGCTGGGTCTTCGGGTATCTGCCCATGCCCCTTGCACCCCATGGAGGATGTACGTAGTACGAGTCTCATCACTGAGAGAAGGTTAAGAATATTTGACAATATATTAGACATTCTCCCTCTTCTCCAGACCCACATATAGCTATGAGGTTTTATAAAGGATACATTGAAGGAGAAACTTGCTGCAGCAAATTTAAGTCTTCAGCCACAGGGAACAGTTCATCATAATCACATAGAAACCTGCAAACCAAATGAGAGAAAGATGGAGCTTCAAGCAACTCTCCGAGTTTGTAAGTGCTTATGGGTATTCTTACTGCCGTCTCATATAGGCACAGTTAGTAGCCATCCAGCATGTCAGCACAACAAGCATACACAGCTGTGGCCCAAAATTTGAACCAACATGTTCGCCCCACTAGTCAAGCTATATAGAGCAAAAAGGTTTCAATAACGTACTTTATTTATATGAATTCATTAAAGCATTTCTATTTAAAACAGCTACACTTGATGTAAACTTTCAGTTAAAGGGACACGAAACTTTGTTTTTCACTTGTGCTTCTAATATAGACCCACAACTGAAAAGTTAGTTGTCCCTAGTATGAGGATGAACTGGCGTGTACTTTTGATACTACACACCAGTTTATCCTCTGACCGACAGCTGCCATGCTTCCATAGGAAAGCAAAAACTGAAGGACATCCTCGGTCAAAAGCCAGGTAAAAATGATTCCTCCTATTTTAGCCCAAAGTAGACAAAGTGGGGCCTCCCTCAACGCCAGGCTATCCTGCATGTATAATCAATCAAAGTTTAGAAGCAGCAAACGGTTTGCAGAGGTAGCTCCCAGTAGACAGGGAATGCCAAAATTAAGCCATTTTAATAAATCATGTAAAAGGCAGGTACAAAAAAGAAACTGGACAGGACACAGTGAAAAAAAGGTGTAAAGCGTCTCTTTTTTCACTGTGTCCTGTCCAGTTTCTTTTTTATACCTGCCTTTTACATGATTTATTAAAATGGCTTAATTTTGGCATTCCCTGTCTACTGTGAGCTCCCTCCGCAAACCCTTTGCTGCTTCTAAACTTTGATTGTCCATAGGAAAGAAGGCAGCCGTCTGGCTCTCTCTGCTAGTGCAGAGAGACCGCCTCGTTTTTGCATGGGATCAGCAGGTGGGACCTTAACTAGGGGTGAGACGTTTGTCAGCACGCAACAACCAGGAACTGCTGTGTCTCGCATAACATATTCTCTCACTCACTCTCTCTCAAATGACCACAACATATGCCATGCAGGTGTCTTGATTTATGACAAAAGGTTTGTCATATGTATGTGGGAAAAAACACTAAATGAAATGACAACCATAAGGTTTATGGCTATTTTTTTATACAGTAAACTGATCTTAAATATCTGCCTGGCAGGACTATTTTCATATTAAGAAGATCCGGCCTTCATTCTCAGGTCAGATAAAATACAAAAATGGAACAAGACTTCTCGAGACCCCAAATCAGCTATGAGCTCAGTAATCCACGTTGCCCCCTCACCTTCTCTCTGGAAGCAGTGTTGTCAGAATCTGTAAGAATTCTTCTACATAAGACTGAATATTTTCTGCTCTGTAATGAAGGAGACAATGTTTATCAAGCCTTAACACGCAGCTCAGCGTAACCTTATGTACATCACATACCTGGATTCAAGGATGGGTTGCAGGCAGGTATAGCCCAATATGATGTGACAGATCTCCAACATTTTTTTCCTTGAATGAGACAGCCTCCTCCATAGATCAGACTGTATGCTAAGGAAATAATAATATATGACAATCACTGTACATATATAACATGTTAGTTCATATTGTATGCTCTTCACCCTCTCTCAGCACTGTGACATCTGGTCTACACCTAATACAGGTGATCCAAATGTAAGCTGAGAAATAAATATGTAATGTGAACCACTTATGATTTGACCGGCCATGACCCTACACGGACATTGCACACAGCCAGATCATGCACATATTATCATGGAAGGAGAATACACAGCCACGGCACAATGTAGGGCAACAGGGGCAATTGCTGTAAGCTCCTTTTAAATACTCAGAAAAAAACTGATGTTTAACATTTATGTGACACATATTATTTAAAGCCCTTTATGTGTTGTGTGTATGGAGACAATTTAACAGTTTTTGCATCCATATGGATGGTTAGTGGTACTTCAGGAATATACATTGTAGGTTAGGAAACTGTTCTGAGGCCTCAAATGAGCTCAAATGGCTTAACTAACATCTCAGTTATTCCATGGAATTCCTGAGCTCATGTGAGCAGTTCACTAGTGCTGTTAATTAAGCATACTTATTTTGGTCATACATGGTCACATGTGTTGATATTTAAAATGTATATTTATTTCTTCCATTTACTTTATCAGTTTAACTACACCATGGGATTGCCCTTTGGTAATTTGAAATCAGTACCAAGAATATTGAGGAATTGTGCAATTGTTTTCCTTTTGTAACATCATAAAGGCACCCTTTGTTGACATAGGATATGCCTGGCACTTCCTGAAGATCCAATCGCCTTATGGCTGCAAGCATACCGCGACTGGACTGAAACTGACATGGCTGAGTGCACTGGGATCATGGTACTACAGCCATTTCTGCTGCAGCCCCCTCCGTCACATACAATCACTATGCCAATCATAGTGACCGGATTTGTTTAGCTGTCAAAGCAAGTGCCTGGTTTTGCCAGCTTTAGTCTTTTCTGCACTACAGCAGGGCAGGGAGAGACTAATTACTGTATGGGCAGCAAAATAAAATAACTTTTTAGGTTGGGCTAGGGTCAGTATAGGTAATCCTGGAAAAATGGTAAGGAAAAGGCAATGTGCTTTGTCATTATTGCCCTATTATTTGCACAAAAAACCCTTAAAACACAATATATCATTTGTGTGGGTACAGTTAATGAAAATAAAGAAAACTGTAGCAAAACACAAACACTGTAGTGTTAAAACAGCCATTGTAACAAACAATACAACATGGCCAAAACAGTCTAGCCATGTTGTGACTTATTTTCTTACCTTTTGTCTTCAAATTTCCTTTTCATTATAGCATCTTCTATTTCAGGGCAGCACACTTCATAAAAACTACTGAGCCTAAGGTGAATATATTATATGTTAATTAGGTTTACATTGCACACATTTTCATCCAGAAAGAGCAGAATCTGGACCCAGTCTAGCACCAAACATCCTTCTGTATCTCTTCCAAAAGCACAGTGTTACTGCCCTGTTTTTCACCATCTGTCGTCGTCCTGTTTTGCAATTGTTAATCATTTTACTATAAAAAGTGCCTTTTTAAAAAAAACAGATAAAAGGACATTTTAGTTTTTTAAACTTAGGTAGTAATAGCCAACATGGATATTTAATTTGAAAACAAAATCTTTTAATGAAGCTATATAAATAAAGTATCTTTTTTGCTCTTCAAATCTCAGTATTGGCCTCAAGGATGCAGAAATGTTCTATGCATCTTCGGTTAAGTAAGTAACTTGACCAAAGATGCATTTTCCAGGCAGCTAGTACTGGTCCATTCATAAAAGCCATTTACTGAAAAAGGAGCTATAGAAAGATCTGTAGCTCTGTCCTCAGTAAATGGCGTTGACAAGTGCAAGATGGTGGCAGCTGACAGGGACATGAACAGAACATGTCAGCAGCCATAGGGTGCAAAACAGAGCATTGAGAACCAAAAAATGTGCTCTATTTATATAGTTTAAATAAAGCATTTAACTTACAAAAGGTAACATTTTAACGGCTACAGGTGACTTTAATATCATAATAAAAATAAATATTACAATTGAAGCTTCAAACCCAGCTCCTTAATGGTTTTCACCCTCCCTGAAATTGCTAACCTGTTTAGGAAGCTGTGTTTCTGTAATGTCTGAGAAGCAGCTGGGAAAATTTCTAGGAAAGCCCAAAGTGTACTGGAAGAATCACAGAGATAAAGTATGGCATCCTGCAACTCCTAACATAGAAAACAGAAAAAGGTAAAGAAAACTGAAAACAAATCAAATTGAAGAAACAACTAAACAAAAGTTGGAAAAAAGGCTCATGTTACTGACCTGCTCTGGCATGTCTAATGGTGTTATCCGTTTTTGGTCTCCCAGTTTCTGGGGCTCTGTATTTTCTCTATCATACTGTAGCCCACATATCTCCAGGATCCTGCTAAACACCTAATGGGGCAGAAAGGTAACATCAGGGGAAATGTTCTATCTTGCATTAACCTGAGAATCTCACTAGCTATTTACCTGCAGTAATGTTGGTACACTTTCATCTAGGTCTTGGTAATAACTGGGTTGATGCTGGAAAATGTTACCTGCAAAGAAAGCCCCATTATACAAATCTCTGACAGTAGAAATTAATATATCAAGTAAATAACAGAATTAAGAGGCGTTTTTAGAAGCCAACGTTTTAAAAAGTCTTTATGAAGGAACAGTGAGAAAAGAAATACTTCTACTTACCAATCATTTTCTGAAGCAGTGCAGAATTTCCCTTCCCAAAAAGGACACATATATCCATGAGCTTAGGGATGTCAAAAAGATAGTTGTTGTATAAGATGTCCCCAAACACACAGGATGTAATGTGATGATCCTGCACACAGCAGACAGTATTATAAATATTTGGACCTTGCCATTTGTGACATATTTAGATTTTCCTCCTGCCATTACTTTATTCTGTACCTTGGACTCTTTATGTGTAGACATTCGTAAAAAGGCGAGGAAGACACAGCGATGAAGTTCATTCTGAACATGCTGCACAGCAGGTGGAAAGGCAGGGTGGCAATCATATTTCCGTGGACTGTTGCTCAAGTAAGAGTCCAGACATTTCTGTAGAGATTCGTCATATATTACCTGCCAAAGACAACATTGTGTAATAATGAATTTGGTATAGGGTCACTGTGATTAACAAAATCTTAGCAGCACCTTTGTACTGGTGAATGTGTATAACTCTTGTGATGACATTCTCACCTGGCACCAGAAAAGGTCATGAGGTAGGGCAAGCAACCAGCGCAGATCCTGTGTGATAAACTCAGCTCTTTCCAAGAACTCCTCAAGCAAAGCAGGAGAACATGATGATGGAGGAGGCACATACACCATAAAGTGCCTAGACGCGGCACGCCCAGGATCCTAAGGATAAAACACGAAATAAGATGGGTCATGAAATTCTTCATTAGTGATACCTGTGACACTTTTATATGTACTGGGTACAATAATAACTGTTCCATCTAAATAGACTGCCAATAAAAAATAGACTGGATGGACAGTAGACTTCTGAAAAGTAAGTACATTTTGTGGAAATTTGGGGATTATATGGGAGAGATATGGCAGGTCAAGATTAGATTGAACATATTCACTGCATTGAGATGAGATAACATGAACCCTATGAGAGGATTTGACAAGCTTCTAACCTAATAACCAAAGAAGTGTTATACACAGTTCTCACAACAAAGAAATCTTACCAGGGCAGGCAGAGTTCGTAACCTTCCAGTTACTACATCTCTCTGTTCCACTTGCAATTCATCCAGTGGCCTAACTGGCATTCTAAGTAAAGAGAAATACAATAAGGTCAAGGAAGTTCCAAACAAAAAGGAAAACAAAATGATAGATAACTTTAAACAGACATATTATGAGTTGTACTGTTTCAATGGCAGGTTGACAGATGTAACAAGCTCAAGTAAGTCTGAGTGGGATTAGCAGGACAATTATAAGGGGCTATTCGCTAAAAGGTGAGTTGCAGGTGAGATGAACATTTCCTCTTGCCGTCTTAAATATAAGTTGTGCAAGTACAAACCTGGTGAGCTTCCTCCGCTAAGCTAACTCATCAGGGGATGGGACGATTCTCAAACTACTGTGCTGAACTGTCAGCGGTGCAACCGCCACGAAGAACTGTCCTAGACGCAACTCACCAGGATTAGATAGAGCAGCAATGAAAAATGACATGGGGTAAAGGGAATTCAGGATTAGAGTAAACCCTTGTAGATTTATTATTTTGTATATTACTCTGTATTATTTGTTGTGTTACTCAGTGCTGTAGTATTGTGTCTTATTTAGGATCACTATAGAAACAAAAATATGAAGTCTGCCTTGATTGACACCAGCTGAGTTTTTTCAGTGCTGTAGACAACTCCTGTTCTAGACAAATCAAATTATTATTCCTGTTTAAACACCCTGGTACTAAAATCTAGCTGTGCTCAATAAAAATTGTGTATACAATATATGAAATGAACAATATATATATATATATATTTATTGTTTGTGTATCTGCTAAAACTACCCTACTTTGAACACTGCTTATTATATGAGAAATATAGTCCTCCAAAAGTTGGTTGGTAGCAGTTTGACATATTTAGAGCATATTATGAACTAGTATTTTGGCAGCCATTAACACCCCAGAAATCCAAATGTTAGATGGAAATTCCCTATGCTATATAAAACTAAATGATATCCTTTATATGAAATATGATATATTATATAATAATTTGGGCTAAGTGTCTAAACTTTCTATAAATAACTGTCCTTTTTCATATATCTGAAATTAAGCAAATGAAAAGATAAACCAGTCGTGCAGCAGAATTAAAATGTTCTTAGAAGCATCTAAGAATTGTGGTTACTCCCTCTTGTTATCAATAATTAGGCGATAAATTATTACTTTTGTTTCAACCATGAAGTCCAGGATGACCGAAAAATGTCAGTAAAAACACAGAAAAGAGCAAGGTGTAAACTTGGCAAGAAACATCGGGCTCTGCTAGCGTAAGCCGGTGTTCTGACAATATGTCCGGGTATGCAGTTCTTATTTGTCAGGACACCGGCCAACTGCAGCTATGATACAGGGAATGCAAGTGGGCACAGGCTGAACGGGCTTAGCAAGGCAGTAAATGTATCACGAAGGAAGCACACACAGACCTGTCTCCAAGAGATCGGGGGACCCTCCGTACTGAAACGTGCTTCCTATTCTCACCGGAAGTGACTCACATACGTGTCACAGAGCTGAGCGTCCTAATAATTTACATGTATCATACAATGAAAGGTACAGTGTGTCCATAAGCATGGTACTATTTGTAGTTGTGTTCTGTGCAACCTCTGGTGCTGACAGACGTAGTGGAAGAAAAGACCCGTTATACGGAGGTATAAAGTCTGAACCCTGCTCCTGAGTAACCCGTCCGACCAGCCCAGACACTCACTGGCTCGGGATTTACCAACAACAATCTTTCAGTGCAATATCTGTATGAATAATCGCGTAGGACAAACTCTACAACACTGCTTGTTTAATTGAGGTCAGACAAATACTGTCCACACACGGCTTAATTAGTGATTTAAAAACTCTTTCAATGGTGACATAATAACCCTCGCTCTCACTGTTTGTTATTCAGGGCATGCGTCCCAAATGCTTATTCGGATTGCTCCTGTCAGTGACGGGTCGGATCCCCACGCCTATCGTCAGTGCTAGCCAACAGGAAGCGCTCCAGCTGTTAAACTACAAAACTATTGATCCATGGGAAATATTTGCCCTGTGAAACGTTATCTCAGGATTATGTAACTTGTTGAAGTTGCCCAAATCTGAAATTATACCAGCAGTGGTCTGCAACTGTTCTGTAACTTGAAGAGTGGAACCATATTTGTCCTGGTTGACTCCAGTATATTTTAGATGGGTGGTAGTAGGTTATAAAAGCAATGCAAATGTCCAGTATTCCTTTTATATAATTTTTAACTGTAGAAAGTTGCAACCTACCGGTAAGTACTGTGCAAACAAAAATAAAGGCAAATTATATACCGTACGTATAATCATACACTTGGTAAAAATAATTCAATGTAGCTACGCCTATTTTCATGTTAGTTGGCATCTGTCTCTTTAAATGGTTTGTTTTGGGCGGTAGGTGATTTCACGCCCATTATTCAGCTTAACTCCTCCTACAATGCGCGCCTTCGGATAGATCAAAAATAATACTGTAATCCAACGTAGGTTGTAATCCCGCCCACTAACTATATCCTTTTATGTCTCCAACCAACCCTGCCTGGAACAGGCAGCCACGCCCATCAATCTGTAGCTTAGTCAGCGCTGTAATTGTACAGAGGGGTGTGTGCCTGCGCGTCTCAGAGCCAACTCTTGGGGGTGTAACTGTGCGCGCACCCTGTTTGCGTGTGGTTGTCCGCGCATATGACGTTACCCCCCTTGGTCTTTTCTCGTGCCCGCGCCTCCGCCATGTTGTTTTGGTTGTGAGAAGGAAGAACCAGATCCCGGACTGACAGCAACCGACAACGGGGAGGGGGGCAAGGTAACCGGCACCGGGGACATCAGCCCTTAGGGCCGAACGGTAAATGGCAACACATTTTTTATAATTCTTTTATTACTTTTTAACCATATTGCGAAACTGAATTGTAAAGATATATGCGCGTTTATTCACACACACTCACACACTCTCTCTCTCTCTATATATATTATAGTTAATTAACAAAAAATACTTGTTTTCAATATTATTAGCATGCACATATGTTCACGTGTATGGATCAATGAAATAAAAACAATAACCAAATGGTGTATTTTAAGCAACCATAGTGTTGTGGTGTACATACCGGTATCTCTATAACATGGGCATGATAACTATATTTGCCTTTATAGGTGCTTGTCTTATGTAGTGATATGTTGTATGTATCTTGTGTGTATTTATTTATGTTCCCTAATCATAAACTGGTAAGCTGGAAACATAGTTGTAAAAATAGGCCAAAATAGTATTATATATATATATATATAAAAATAAATAAATGGAAAAACTGTTTGTTTCTTGCTTTACACAACCTATTAATTGCTCTTGTTATGTATAGTGGTTCTTTCTCACTGGTAATTAGTGTTTTCTGCCATCTTAGTTATAGTTGTCAGTGTAAATGGCAGAAGATGATTTTTGACATACTATAAAATCTACTAACTACTACTGGTTGAATATTATGTTTTCTGAATATGTCTGGAGTGACTGTCAAACTTTATCTTGTTGGGTAGATCATTAACATTTGTATCTTTCCCTCAAAATTAGTGTGTAAAAAAAAAAAAAAACAACAACAAAGTGTGCTGGTTTCTCATGCAAGTCTACATGGGTGCTGGAGAACTTTATAGTTTATTTGTGCTCCAAAGCCTACTAGTTGGATAGTTCTGCTCTGGTGTAACACTTACCATAACTGGTGGTTAACATAAACAGATTTTTATTGCTAGGAAATATTCCCTGGTCTTTGACAAGAAAGAGTTGTAATTAAATAAGTATATTCTTTCTATACATCCATACTCCTGACAGATGAAATGTTTAGTTATTTTCAATAATGCTTATTATAGTATTTTTTTTTTCTTTTCTTTTCAAGTCTTCCAGCCTTCTAGCATTGTTATGGTGCAGTGTAGACATTTATAGTAGGTTCCATACAGTGATAATAATACTGCAAGCTAATGAACCTATGAGTGTCTAGTGCCAATGTAATTCTTTACAATGTGTTTCTTACACCACTGGCATGGAAATGGAAATATACTTCTGACTATAAAATGAATAGAAACTTTGCTAACTTAAGTGTTACAGTATTTAAATGTAAAAAGTGCTGTCCAGATAATCCAGTAGCACTTCTTTGTATAATTGCAGGCTTCTGTCATTTTGTTTTCATCATAGATTAAAGGTATAATGACACAGAAAAAAATCTCAAGTGTGATGTAATGAACCATAGTACATACTTCTCTTTCCACACACATGTAGGGAGGAGTAGAAATGTTGCATTCACCTTTCTGTAGATTAGTAGTTTTTTTTTTTAATTCCAAGTTATATTAATTCATACTTTAGTTCATCATGTGATAGAGAGGTGAGATGCAAAATGTGGATTCCAAGCATGTGAGCCAGACAATTTCTGACTAAGCATACAAACTATGCACTTGTGTGACACCTCTTTTACTAGTGTCAAACTTAACAAAGGGAGCAAAGGAGTGAATGCTTTCTACACTTGTAATTTTGCCAATGAGCTTGCCTGCCAGGGAGAACTCAAATCTGATAAAAAGCAGTGCAACAATATCCAGCTAAATCTCACATACTCTACAACCAGCCTCTAACAGAGTATTGTGGGACATGAAGACCAACATCAACTGGAGAGACACAGCTGGAAACCCGCTGCTGTGGTGAGCAGTGTACAGAAGTTGCATGCCTCTCTAATGTGGAAAGATGATTTCAACCTTAAACTTTTTATTGGTTGTTTTACACAATATGAGTTGCTGGTTGGTCTTAGTCTGTGCTTGGCTCTTCAACCTTTAAAAATTATAGCGGTAGCACTGTGCACTGAAACATTGTTTTCCATAAGGATATGCAGTGGCTCATTAAAATGAATGGGAATTTAAAATGGGCATGTCTCTGCCTAACATGTCACACACATACTCATGGCATCCCCAGTCATCTCTATGAGTGTCACTTACTCAGGAGTCTGGGAAGTATTAGAAGCCAAGGGATTGGCTGCTGTGTTGCTCCAAAAAAGCTATACATTTAGAGGAAAGTAGTGAAGTGTTTGTTTAGAAAATTTAAAGCTTATTGATTATTTTTTTAATTATTTAAATTGTTGCCAGCAACTTCCATTGTAGAAGAAATTTTAAAGAGGAACATGTCTTGTTTATATTCTGATGCAACATCTTAATTATTATATTATTGTTTTAGTGCAACTTTAAAATACTTACAGACATTCATAGTAATGGATTTTAATTAATAGTTCCACCTCCTGAAGGGGCTATAATTGTTTTTTTTGCAGCTGCTTTATCTTTCTAATTTTCTGGATAGGTTTTATTCTTTGGTGTATATATTTTCCATCCAGATTTACAGTAGTCATTTTGTTCCTGAATGACTACTGTTACAAAGCAAGGCATGTGTATGTTTCTTCATCTTGCCTAGAGGAAGAGTTTGAAGGGTTTTATTTGAGACATATTTATGAAAACCAAGGGCTTCCTGTAGGAAGGAGGACACTGTGCTAAATGTTTCTTTTTAAAAAAAAAAAATGTAATAGTAGGATAGCAGTTTAAAGGCCCCAGATGAGTAGTGTGCTCAGTGATTGAATGTTAAACAAAACCTATTACAGTATTGCTTGTGATTCTGTACACGTCTGCAATAAATATATATATGCCACTACTTATCATGCAAAAAACTGACCCTTTACATTCAGGTTTAAAGTTGATTGAGCAGTTCTAATTCTTTGAGTATAATTAAGTGAGATAACGGGATGAAAATTAAAGCAACAAGCACTAGTGTTTGCTTGCTGCTTTTATCATTATACATTAGCCAATCATCATATGATTTACAGCCGTCAGAGGCATGGTCTAGAGTAAACAGTTACAGTAATGTGATTTGGAGTCCGCTAATCTTGAACCCTTTCTTGTGTTTTTTATTATTTAGGTTTGGGAACGTTACTAGTAAAAATCAATAATACAGTGCCATTTCTTATACTGGGCTATGTTCCTGTCTTAGACATGCATAGAGTTACCACCCAGCTGAAAGTTTACTGGCAGGCGGGTAAAAAAAGGGCTTGCTGCCAGAGTTACATCTATGGTGGCATTAGCAAGGCTGGTATTTTATGAGGAAAAGGTGGCAACCCTAGACATGCAGTTTGTGAGTTTTACAGAGCAAATACCAGGTACCAGGGAACTTTAAAACCCCAACTTTTTGAATATTTTACTGGTTGGTTTTAGTTGTGTTGTAATGACAATGCTGTGGACACAAAAGTGACAAGACATAAACCATGCTGAATTTGCTGACTCCCTAATTTGTATATAGGTGACAAAAATATTGTTTTACATGGAGTATGAATGATAGGTTAATGTTGTCTGTGTAAATCTTCACCGTTTTTAGAATTTGCAGGTATATGTTTTATTCATGGTAGAACAAATAACTTTATCGTAGAGGAAAAGACCTGGAAGAAAATGGATATTAAAGCCAACTCGTTATAAAAATAAATAGGTAATTATTTTTTTCTGTTAGTTTCTGTAAAACCCAACTTCAGATTTTTTTTCTCCCTTGGTTATGCTAGTATTTCTAGCGGTGCCCAAAAAATAAGACTCCCCAACATCGCCTCAGAGGGCTTGCATAGAGGTACATGGGGATGACCTATGTACACTGGCAGGGTGATAGAGTTGTCACCAGTGATCTCGCACAACCCTCCTGCCCCCTCTTCCATCACCCTGCCCATTACTCCTTAAGAGGGTAGTGGTGTTTAAAGCAGTCTGTTTTTTGAGGATACCATGTGCACTCTTATATGGGCCCTTTACTTTGCATTAAAGTAATAATTAAACCACCACTTTGGGTATGTGTGATTTCTTAATGCCACTTTATTCATTGTGATTATGTACTTTTGGTACTATATTAATGTGTCAAGCCCCTTCCATATCATTCATTCTGAAGATTTTTTCTGCTATTTCATAAAGTGTGTCTATATCCTTGTGTAATTGCAAAACTTGTTTGTTTGGTTCCTGTGCTGCAGAAGTAGCACCAAAGCTAGCGGAGCCTTTGTTTGCCTCTCCTACTCTAATTAAATTAAAGATTTAATTCAAGCAAAGTGGAAAAAAAACCCCACCAACTATTTTATTACTTGTTCACTAAGCAGCCAGCCTCCTCAATCAATTCTTTCTGAATTGCTACTCATTTTTGCTAATAACCTCAGTACATCTTACCTGCAGCATGTTTAATTTGTATGTGTTCAGAGGGAAATCAGTTAATCTAAGAAGTTGCTAGGGGGTTCTGCATTCTGCAGGACAGCATGTAGTTGTAAGGTGTTAAGCAAGAAGACTGTCTGATCTGGAAATCAAACCTGTACTACTAGTGTAAAAAACATTGCAACTATAATTATCATGTGGGATAATTTGCTCTTTGCATTTTATGAAACACTCAAAATCAGGAGTGTCCAAGATTATTCTGATGTGGGCCACTTCATCAGAAATGTTTGTGCGTGTGTGTGGGGGCACATTCATTTTTAATTGAGAGAATGTGTCGTATATACACACACACACACACTCGCTCTGTCGCATACAAACACTCTGTGTCGCATACACACACACTCGCTCGCTCTGTCGCATACAAACACTCTGTGTCGCATACACACACACACACTCACTCTGTCGCATACACACACTCTGTGTCGCATACAGACACTCACTCTGTCGCATACACACACACACACACACACACACACACTGACTCTGTCGCATACACTCACTCTGTGTCGCATACACACACGCGCACGCACACTCGGTGCCACATACACATAGTGTCACAGACACAGCACGGTTTTGCATACACACAGTGTCACCCACACTCAGTGTCAGACCCTCAGTGTCACACAAGCGCACACACACTTACTCAGTGTCACACACACGCACTTACTCATAGTGTGACACACACGCACTTACTCATAGTGTGACACACACGCACTTACTCATAGTGTCACACACACGCACTTACTCATAGTGTGACACACACGCACTTATAGTGTGACACACACGCACTTATAGTGTGACACACACGCACTTATAGTGTGACACACACGCACTTATAGTGTCGCACACACGCACTTATAGTGTCACACGCACTTACTCATAGTGTCGCACACACGCACTTACTCATAGTGTCGCACACACGCACTTACTCATAGTGTCGCACACACGCACTTACTCATAGTGTCGCACACACGCACTTACTCATAGTGTCGCACACACGCACACACTCTTAGTGTCGCACACACGCACACACTCTTAGTGTCGCACACACGCACACACTCTTAGTGTCGCACACACGCACACACTCTTAGTGTCGCACACACGCACACACTCTTAGTGTCGCACACACGCACACACTCTTAGTGTCGCACACACGCACACACTCTTAGTGTCGCACACACGCACACACTCTTAGTGTCGCACACACGCACACACTCTTAGTGTCGCACACACGCACTTATAGTCCGCACACACGCACACACTCTTAGTGTCGCACACACGCACACACTCTTAGTGTCGCACACACGCACACACTCTTAGTGTCGCACACACGCACACACTCTTAGTGTCGCACACACGCACACACTCTTAGTGTCGCACACACTCTTAGTGTCGCACACACTCTTAGTGTCGCACACACTCTTAGTGTCGCACACACGCACACACTCTTAGTGTCGCACACACGCACACACTCTTAGTGTCGCACACACTCTTAGTGTCGCACACACTCTTAGTGTCGCACACACTCTTAGTGTCGCACACACGCACACACTCTTAGTGTCGCACACACTCTTAGTGTCGCACACACGCACACACTCTTAGTGTCGCACACACGCACACACTCTTAGTGTCGCACTCACGCACACACTCTTAGTGTCGCACACACGCACACACTCTTAGTGTCGCACACACGCACACACTCTTAGTGTCGCACACACGCACACACTCTTAGTGACGCACACACTCTTAGTGTCGCACACACGCACACACTCTTAGTGTCGCACACACGCACACACTCTTAGTGTCGCACACACGCACACACTCTTAGTGTCGCACACACGCACACACTCTTAGTGTCGCACACACGCACACACTCTTAGTGTCGCACACACGCACACACTCTTAGTGTCGCACACACGCACACACTCTTAGTGTCGCACACACGCACACACACTCACTCTGTGTCGCATACACACACGCGCACGCACACTCGGTGCCACATACACATAGTGTCACAGACACAGCACGGTTTTGCATACACACAGTGTCACCCACACTCAGTGTCAGACCCTCAGTGTCACACAAGCGCACACACACTTACTCAGTGTCACACACACACGCACTTACTCATAGTGTCACACACACACACTTATAGTGTGACACACACGCACTTATAGTGTGACACACACGCACTTATAGTGTGACACGCACGCACTTATAGTGTCGCACACACGCACTTACTCATAGTGTCTCACACACGCACTTACTCATAGTGTCGCACACACGCACTTACTCATAGTGTCGCACACACGCACTTACTCATAGTGTCGCACACACGCACTTACTCATAGTGTCGCACACACGCATTTACTCATAGTGTCGCACACACGCACTTACTCATAGTGTCGCACACACGCACTTACTCATAGTGTCACACACACGCACTTATAGTGTGACACACGCACTTATAGTGTGACACACACGCACTTATAGTGTGACACACACGCACTTATAGTGTCGCACACACGCACTTACTCATAGTGTCGCACACACGCACTTACTCATAGTGTCGCACACACGCACTTACTCATAGTGTCGCACACACGCACTTACTCAGTGTCGCACACACGCACTTACTCATAGTGTCGCACACACGCACTTACTCATAGTGTCGCACACACGCACTTACTCATAGTGTCGCACACACGCACTTACTCATAGTGTCGCACACACGCACTTACTCATAGTGTCGCACACACGCACTTACTCATAGTGTCGCACACACGCACTTACTCATAGTGTCGCACACACGCACTTACTCAGTGTCGCACACACGCACTTACTCATAGTGTCGCACACACGCACTTACTCATAGTGTCGCACACACGCACTTACTCATAGTGTCGCACACACGCACTTACTCATAGTGTCGCACACACGCACTTACTCATAGTGTCGCACACACGCACTTACTCATAGTGTCGCACACACGCACTTACTCATAGTGTCGCACACACGCACTTACTCATAGTGTCGCACACACGCACTTACTCATAGTGTCGCACACACGCACTTACTCATAGTGTCGCACACACGCACTTACTCATAGTGTCGCACACACGCGCACACACTTAGTGTCGCACACACGCGCACACTCTTAGTGTCGCACACACGCACACACTCTTAGTGTCGCACACACGCACACACTCTTAGTGTCGCACACACGCACACACTCTTAGTGTCGCACACACGCACACACTCATAGTGTCGCACACACGCACACACTCTTAGTGACGCACACACTCATAGTGTCGCACACACGCACACACTCTTAGTGTCGCACACACTCTTAGTGTCGCACACACTCTTAGTGTCGCCCGCACGCACACACTCTTAGTGTCGCCCGCACGCACACACTCTTAGTGTCGCCCACACGCACACACTCTTAGTGTCGCACACACGCACACACTCTTAGTGTCACACACACACACACCCCCTTAGCCACTGCCAATCGCATGCAGGCTGCACATTGGACGCCCCTGCTCTAAATATTGCTGAGAGCTGAGTGGGATGATCAGTAGACACTGCTGACCTGATATTCGAGTAAACATATTTAAACTACAGATATTCACATTTTAGGGAATACATACATTTTTATAATTATAGAACTTTAATGTGCATGGAAAATAAGGTGGTGATCAAGTTTTAGCGGTCCTTTTAAGGTTCTTTTGATTATTTTTGCATAGGTGCAGGTGCATACGTGTTATATAAAATGCACACGTGTTATATAAAGCATATGCATGTGATAACTTGCCAGATTTATAGTTCCTGGTTGAATTTCAGTCAGCCTGTAAAGCAGGGCTTGAGAACGTTCATTTAGTTTTAGGAGCCAGCAAAAAAATCTAGGAGCCAGACGACAGCATATATGCACAATCATGCAAACATACATACATACAAACACACACACACACACACAGACCTGTACACTCTACAATCCATGTGCCCCAGCACGAACCCCCCCCCCCCCCCCCCCCGCTTTACCTCATTGCAGGGGAAGGGGTTCAGGTCCATTGCAGCCTGATAGCCAGAGATCATCTACTGTTTATGCCTAATGTGGTATATATTATGTCGTCCATCGTCCTCATAGTAACATAGGTTGAATAAAGTCCAAGTCCATCAAATTCAACCTTTCTACATATCCTTCTTCCTGCTGTTGATTAATTAATTTATTACGCAATTTAGAATATTGCCACATAGAGAAAAAAATTCTTCTTGACTACAAAAGGCAATTGGGTTTCTCCTTTCAGCCACAAACCCTAAATTTTAAAGGGACACTGCAAAGTTTTAACTAGATAACCTGGTCATTAAAAACAAACACGTAAATAAATCACATGCCACTATTTTCTTTATATGTTTGAATCCACTGCATATAAACGGAAAAATAAAATTAGGTGTTTATTTTCTGGCTCCATTTTGTGAATAATTCCCATGATGCAACATCATCCAAAATCGTCCAGCCAGTCTCAATTTACAACTGTTGCAAAAGCCTGCATAATGTCCTGAAATACTCCCCTGCTCTCTTACTGGCTCCTGTGCATCATAGTGGGCAGGGCTAGGTGGCTTTGTACAACTTTCTTTTAACCTTCCTTCCAACACACAAAGAGGGTAGATTAACCTGATCAGACAGGATCATAACTCTGCCCACTTGTGATGTAATAGTTACATTACCCTCCCATTCAATGCAAGTCTATCAGAATTCTGACTTATAGACTGCATTCTGTGTCCCAAGCCCCAAAGTGAGAAATTTGTGCTGTATAGTCTCTGCGGGGTGGCACCCAAAAACATTATTTCACAAAATGGCGACACCCAGTCACAGTCAAAAAACATATCTGAAATCAACAATACAAAATAAAAAATAAATCAAACCTTTTAATTTTTTAGTGGGAGTGTCTCTTTAATGTTGATTTTATTATTTGTAGCCCTGGATGTTCTACTACTAAACCAAAAAAAACAGCCCCTTTTTGAAGGCATGTATTGTATTTGATAACAACACCTCTATTGGCAGTGAATTCCATAACGTTTATTGTCCTTACCATACAGAATCCCTTCCTTTGTTGAAGATCCACGCTCTTCCTGTCTCAGAAAATGACCTCTTTGTATATTTCTGTTAATGAACGGATCACTGGTGAACTCTTTATACTGGCTCTGAACACTGGTTTTCAACTGTATATAGGCAACTTTTCTTGTCTCGCTTCATGAATAAGTTTAAATACAAATGCATTCATTTTAACCTAATCCTATTTCTGTCAATTTGTAGAGTAACTTTTTGTACAGTCATATCAAATGCTTTAGCAAAGTCTAAATAGATCACACCCACTGTTACACCCAGATCCTTATTTTTACTGACTTCTTCTTAGAATGCTATTAAGTTAGTCTGACAAGATCTGTCTTTCACAAAACCATGTTGACTCCTACTAATTATATTCTAGTTCAACATGTATTTTTGAATGTATACCTTTAGCAGTCCTTAATAACTTCCCCATTACAGATGTCAAGATCACTGGTCTGTAATTTGTGAGATTTTGATCCCTTTTTAAATATTGGGAACACATCTGCCTTATGCCAATCTATTGGTACTATTCCGAACTGGAAGAATCCCTAAAGATTAAAAATAATGGTCTGTCCAAAATAAGGCTTTGTTTTTAAAGGACAATTAAACTTTTTTAACCTTGCTTCCTAAAAGGACTCAAGAGTTATAAAACTTGTCATGCTTTCCCCAAGTAAACCCTCATTTATCTTAATAGTTACACGCAGGTTTACTCTCTGCTGAGACAAGTTAGTTTAAGGACCATTGGGTGGTTACCATCCAGCCCTAGGGCCTTGTTTACCTTAATGTTTAATTGCTTAGGCACTTTTTCCTGTGACGACCAGTCCCATGTTATAACTGTTACTTAAAATTAGCTTGCAGGTGCTCAGCCATTGGTTCTCTTTTGGTATAAACAGAATAAAAAAAGTTAATTCAAATATCTGCTTTGGCTCTGGCCTCACTAACCAAATTTTCCTTTTAGGATAACAAAGGTCCAATATTTTCTGCCTTCAGTTTTTCTCTATTTATATGCTTAAATGTTTTTTGGGGATTAGTTTTACTCTCCTTTGCAATCAGTTTCTCATTTTACTATTTTCCCATTTAGCTAATTTGTTTGCCTTCTGGCAGGCTTTGTACTTTATAGCTGATGCTTGTTTGTATGCCTCTTTTTTTTCTTTTTTATTTCATGTCTTACGTTACTGGCAAACCACATTGGTTTTAACCACTTAACGACATTGGATGTGTCAAATAGTTAGGAAAAAATTCACTACTTATTGCCTTATAACATGCACAAAAAAGTTAAAAAAACACACAAAAAATATGGTGTACTTCCAAGCTCAGGACAAATATTAGATACTATATATTCATTGTTTTTAAATATTTCATCATATTTTTTTTTCTTAGTAAATTATATGCAGTGATCAAAAGAATGGTATCTAAAGAAAACCCTTTTTGTGATGATAAAAACAATACAAACATTGAGCAAGTACGAGGATATGAGCAAAAACACTGGCATATTTTATTTTTTTGTAAATCATATTTTATTAGTTTTACATATTAATATGAAAATATAAACATGCAGGTTGTAGATAATCGTATCTGAATCAACAAGTTCAAAAGAACATTTTTATCACAAACGCTTATGTCTAAAAGGAATGAAAAGATTTATATAAAGGGGGAGGGAAGAGAGAAAAAAGAAAAAGAGAAGAATAAAAATAATAAAATAAAATAAAAATAAAATACAAAAAGGGGAGGGAGGTCATATATGGGGTGGAGGGGAATGGGAAGAAGAGGGTAAAGCAGAGAAGAAGGTAAAGACAGAGAGTAGGGAGTAGCTCCCAGGTGGGACAGGCCACCTATGGCGTGAAAGCGCCACAAAAAGAAAAACGAGGTTACGGTCAGAAAAAGTTGACCTAGCTCCAATTCCACCAACCAAGGTAGAGTGGAGCTCCTCTGTGGGGGAAACAGAGCCAGCAGCCCCACGGTAATATAATAATACAAACGATGCACAGCAGCTGCAACAAAGAGCATAATATGGCTTTGGAACTTTCTCTTCCCATTTGTTAATAAAAAAAGGGGGAGAAAACCCAGCAAATAGAACAAACAAATGTAAGGTATGGGCCTTCTGCTATAGTATACATTGGACATGTGCCTATTGTTTCAAATATGTAGACAAGGCTTATTAAAATTTGTGAAAATTGGCTATATACAGTGTGTTAAAACAGTCCAGATTGGAGCATAGTTAAAGGTGCAGAGGCCGTCTCTGGGGATATAAACCCCAATTATAACTTGCGTCCCAATGGGAAGGTCCCGAACTGTGACAGGTTAGGTGTTGCTAAGCTAGCCAGTCTCTGACGTTGTAGGGTTTACGCAGAGGGGACCGGGAAAAATAGCAGGTTTCTTCCACTCCGGTACCTGTATGTTAGGTAAGCCCAACCCGCTGAGGAAAGATGGTAAGTATTTTGGGTGGCGAAGAACATGCAATACATTTTTCCTTCGGACCTGTAGGGCAAACGGGAAGTCCCAGGTATATGGAATCTCAGCTGCTCTTAGTTCCACAGTCACCGAGTGTAAGGCCTTACGAGCCTGCAATGTGGTAGGGGAGAGGTCGGCAAAAACGTGATCTCCTTGTCCAGGATTTTGACCGGTGGCATATGGCGGTAGTCCTTCAAAAGTGCATCCCGATCAGCAGAATAGTGTAGGGTACATATCACATCTCGAGGTATGACTCCTTTCGGACCTCTCAGTCTCCTGCTGCGGAACACTGTGTCCACTTCGGTAGAGTTTGCTGGGGACTTGTGCAAGATCGAATCGAATAGCTGTTCAACTGTAGCGCGTAGGTCTTCATCACCGACTTCCTCAGGGACCCCTCGGATGCGGACATTATTTTGTCGGCTTTTATTTTCTAGCATCTCAACACGTTGTTGAAGTGAGTAGATCTGAAACTCCTGTGTCTGTACGTGCGTATTCGGTGCGTTCACCGTTTCACAGGTTAATGGCATTACCTCCTCCAGGGTAAGTACTTTACCCTCCATCTGTCGCATATCATGTTTCATCTCTGCTTGGAGGGGCTGTAGTACTTTCTCCACTATCTCAGCAATATCACTTTTTGTTGGTAGCATGCTGAACGCCATCCTCCAGTCTTCAGGAGGGGTGTTTCGGTTATCGGAGGCCTTTGTGCAAAGTGGAGTGAGGTTTGGTGTGTGACTGGCGGCCATTTTAGGTAGGCCCGCGGCATCTCCCGAACTCTGATTACGTCCGAAAAAAGCGGCTGCGGGGGGTGGCGAGTTGTCCAGCCTCTTCTTCTCAGCCTTGGCAGTGGTGTTCTGCCGGTTTTGGCTACCCATGGCAGCGGTACGTAGCCGATTGTTGCTGGAGGATATTTGTTGCTACGGAGCTCTGTTAAAGTGCGTCCACCATCTTGGGCTGCTGGCTCCGCCCCCAACACTGGCATATTTTAGTGAGCACCTAACTGACATGTACACGATCAACGATTTCTAACACTGCTCAGTGGGGTTGCTTAAATGCCTTGATGTCAATACCAAAAGTCAGTGCTCAGGGCACCAGTGCATGCTCTTCCAATATGGCACTGCCCTCTTGTGGGAAGAGTGTTGAATCCCCCCCCCCCCCCCTACATTTTATAATTTGTTTTCGTGGTAACGTATAACATATGATGAAAATAATGGTATCTAAAGAAAGCCTTTTTTTATGCCGATAAAAACAATATATAATTTGAGTGAGTACGGTAAATGAGAAAAAAAGTTAAAGAAAAACACTGCAGAAATGTTAAAACAGCCCATGTCAAGGGAAAGAAACAGCCAAATAGTCATTTTACTAAGGGGTTAATGGGCAAACTGTTGCGTATTTAATGGGCATCTTTGGCCTATTTAATTGGCAAACTGGCATATTTAGTTGGCAAACTAGCCACAACTTATTTTAATGGGCACCTGGCTGGGGCATATTTTATTTGACAAACTATGGTATATGTTATTGGGCAAGCGTAAGCCACAGTTAGTTTGCCAATTTAATATGCCACAACATTCCCTTTAGACTATGCCACAGCCATGTGCCCATTAAAATATGCCATGGTTAAGTGGGCACCTGACTGTGGCATATTTAATTGTAAACTAACCATAGCATATTTGAATGGGCACCTGGCTGGGTTTCTCAGCCACCTTCGAGAAAGGCTTTTAGTGCCGAAACATCGGGTCGACTTCCGGGTGCGTGTCTCTTTCATGAGTTATTTTTCTCCTGCGATTGTGCGCTGATTTGATCAATCTTTTTGTGATATTTCCACTTGAGTTTCTAATACCATTGTGTAAGTACAAAGTTATTTATATTTGAATGTACGATTTATGCTTTTTTTGTATTATAATAAATCTGTGGCTCATAGCCTGTAATCTATATTTGAGTGCTCCTCCTGATTTACTTTATTGTTTACGGGATCTCTGTAGGATCCCCTTTGTAGTGATGCACCTGGATGATTAGCGTATTTGCTCGAATATAAGACGAGGTTTTTTTCAGCGCAAATGCTCTGAAAAAGACGCCTCGTCTTATATTCAAGGTCGTTTTATAATCTGACCTCAAATCGAAGTCAGACTATAAGACTGGGATCCAGGTCGCCCGCAGAGCTGCACGGGACCTGGAACCACTCGCTAACAACCAGAGGATGTCTGCACGATACGCGCAGACATCCTCCCCTGCCGCCCGGCACGACCGCCGGGACTTCTATGATGAAGCCAGGTCCTTCCGGCGTATAGTGCAGACATCCTCCATGCTGCCCGACACGTCTATCATAATGGACGGAAGTGTCTGCAGACATCCCCCGGCTGCTCCCACTAGCCACCAGGGAGAGACAAAGTGAGAGGGAGGGAGGGAGGGGGGAAGAGAGAGACGGGGCAGAGAGAGACAAGGGAGGGGGGGAGGGCAGAGAGAGACAAGGGGAGGGGGGGGCAGAGAGAGACAAGGGGGGGAGGGGGGGCAGAGAGAGACAAGGGGGGGAGGGGGGGCAGAGAGAGACAAGGGGGGAGGGGGGGCAGAGAGAGACAAGGGGGGGAGGGGGGGGCAGAGAGAGACAAGGGGGGGGGCAGAGAGACAAGGGGGGGGGGCAGAGAGACAAGGGGAGGGGAGGGGGGGGGCAGAGAGAGACGAGGTGAGGGGGGGGCAGAGAGACGAGGTGAGGGGGGCAGAGAGACGAGGTGAGGGAGAGGGAGCAGAGAGACGAGGGGAGGGTGGGGGCAGAGAGAAAAGGAGGGAGGGAGGTGGAGAGAGAAAGAAAAGTTTTGAGGGAGGGGTAGAGAATTAACACTGGGGGGAGAGAGAGGGACAAAGCTGGGGGGTGGGGGAGAGAGGCAGCATTGGCACATAAAAGGAAATAAAAACAAGAAATGCATTTTTTTAATATCATAATTTTTATTAAATATTAAAAAGCAATTTACATGTGAATATATACAAGTTAAACTTTTTTAGTCTTATATTCAGGCTTTTAGTTTTTTTCCTAAAGGAATATCCAAAGTTTGGGGGGTCGTCTTTTAATCAGGGTTGTCTTATATTCAAGCAAATATGGTAACTGCCTCTATTAAGGTGTGCGTCTCTAATATTTTGAATACTTTTTATATTTTAATGGGCAAACTGTGGCATGTGCTAATCCATCACCTTTACCCCCACCATAATTTATTTAATCCCAATATAACATTTATTGCTTTCAGTAAGTAGTAAACACAACTATATCATGGTGGAGAAATACTTCTCTTGTCCTTGAGACTATTTGGGTTATGTGTACATCCAGACCTAGCTTTGGAAGCTCTGATCAATATTTACAAGGCCCCAGACTGTGGCTTTTTGGGAAGGACAGATAATGGAAGATGTTGTTCATATGGGTCTCTTCTTGTCTGAATATTGGCTGTGTCGGCAAAATATTATCTCTGATATTTTTCTTGGGACTACAGTAGTTTTTGGTACCACAAATCCTAAAATGTGTTTTCAAACCTTTTGTAAGAGGTAAGTTATGCAGTATGGGAGTTAGCCTTTCGCTGGCTGAGTATAATGGATGCTCTAGTACAGAGGTGGCCTGTGGGGCAGATGCATCCCATTTGAGAACAAGGTGTGGCTCACTTGACTAGTAATATCTTCATTAGCCCTATAAATGTATTGTTTGAGTAAAGTGTTTTTAGACTGTTTTTATAATACCATTAGCAATGAATGTCTGAATAAAACGTAACATTTAATAATATAAATAAAACAGATTAAATATATACAAACAAGACAAGTGAGAAAAGTGCTCTAAAGTGTAATGTTCAAAAAAGTATATAGTGCTAAAAAAAAGGGATTAATATAAATTGCAAAATCAGATGATTACTCAATAAATTATGTAACAGGCAGTAAAGGTTATGTATATTAAATATCAATGTTAGGGGATTTGCAGCCTCAAGAGCATACACGTTGAAATAAGTGCACATTTAATGCAAGAGTTTTAGAAGCCGATATTTTGTAATATTTTTCCTGCACAGTTCCGATGAAAAAGTATACAATGTTAGAGTGACGGGAACAGTTTTATTATGTGCAGCAATAAATCAGGACACAGAGAAATTCCCAATTATCAATGCTATTATGTTTAATTACTCAATGTTCCCTCCTCCGTACGAACAATAAATAAATACAGTGGCTTGGTTGGGTAAATGAGCCAAAAAATAACTAGTTCCAATTACACCAATATCTGTTGTAATGCAGCCTTTTGTTACAAAGTATTCCGAATTGTGCTTAACTTGAAACCTTTACTGTCTGCACTGACGGCCATCGATTGGCCTTATATTCAGCCCTAAGAAACCACAACCGCTGCCTCACATCAACCAGCCGTCTCCACAATTGCGGGTTACAAAAATAATTAAACAAAACATCTTTCGGCAGAGAAACTGGAAGGCACTGTAGTGATCGGGAGCCAGGAACGCAAAGATGATGGTTTGGTGCTTTGGTTGTTATGTACCAAAGGGGTTAAACAAATGTGTAAAAAGTGTCTGTGTGCATCTATTACAGTGTGCATATGAAATTTGTGACAGACACATTAAGGCTAGCATGTTTCTTCAGTACATACAACATATGTACACATGTATTTTGGATAACTGATCATTTTCACCAAATAAGATATATTAAAGCACTCATGAAATACAGTAATATCAATACAAATGCTGTACAGAGCAGATAAATCACTTTTATCGTGATGTGAGCTATAGTTGGGCCTGCACACGTACCATTGTATAACCCTTTGTGTGTGGGGGGGAATCTGAGCATGCATGGGAAGGTTATGTCAGAGCTTAAGGGGACACTGAATAAACTGTTGTGCACTTACATTGTGATAGGTGTGTGTGTGTGTGTGGTTTTTTTGGGGGATAAAAGAATATTTTGGATAACGGATTTCTGGATAAGGGATACTCAACCTGTACCAATATGCTCCAACATCTTGACAGGAAGATCCTCTTCTTCAGCACGGCACATGTTTTTAACCCATAAAGGACACATGATAGCAATTTTTTGTAAAAGGCAGCCTACTAAGATTTAGGAGCTAGAGAGGTAGTACTTTTATGTAAATAATCCAAAAAGTTAGCAGCCAGCAACATGCATTTTAGGAGTTCTGGCTCCTGGGATTTGTCATGCCCTAGGTTAATGAGAATGTAAACAAAATTACAATCCCCCCTCCCTCCCACACTAAAAGTAAAGTTACTCTTGGTACAGAAATATATTTTTCAACTCGCCCTCCGGTTTTCCTTAACTGAGACAATCAAGTGGCACCCACTGTTTAGACTTAACCTCCTCTTCTGAGCCAATCAAGTGACACCCACTGTTTAGACTTAACCTCCTCTTCTGAGCCAATCAAGTGACACCCACTGTTTAGACTTAACCTCCTCTTCTGAGCCAATCAAGTGTATTTTTTCTTAAAAATAACCCAAACTGCTAACTTGTGTGAGATGTATGTGTTTATGTATGTATGTTTGTGTGATTGATGTACCATAGTCTGGGGGGAGGTGCCAACTGACATGTTGTGGAGAGGAAATGATTTCATGATTTCAACATGTCTGAAACATAATGTTGTTCTTTACAGAAATTTTCACTGGCTTGGGGGCTTCTCTTGCCTGTTATGCTGATATCAACAGTAGGTTTTGTTTGGTGGGATTAAAGTGCAGATTGTTCTCACCCATGCCCGTCCTGTCCCATTTGTACACTGTGTCTGTGAATTCTGCATATCAGCATTTCAGCAGGAACATCCAGCGTTCCTCCACACCATGCATAAATACATGCTCCCCACATGTTTTTATTACAGCTTCTATTTGTAGTTTGTATTTTCATGTGAAAAATGTTTTTCTTCTTAAACAGAATACAATGTGCAATGATGTTTAATATACCCACTATATGCTTCGTGAAACATGTTCTATTGTTTTGTCTTGGCAGTTTAATAATGTTGGGATACAGTGATGAGTTCTCATTTTAAACCGTTTTGATTATGGCCCACATAATCTGTATGTTTCAATGGTACTAAATGTGCATGTGGAGAAATGGTTTTGGGCATGTTTATATTCTCAACAATTGTGAGTTAAGTTAGAATTGTTTTACAAAAGATGTGTGTATTTATTATGTTCTATGCTGCAAATCAGTGGAATTGTTTAGACTTGCAATTTATCGATGAGGTCACTGTGTACACTTGTCGCAGCTTGCATTTGTGTCCCTGGAAACATTTTGTATTCACAGAGTTGCTCTTATTTTGCTCACAGTAACATTTGTTTTAAAGAGTATACATTTGATCTATGATCTATGATACTGGGATTATGTGCATGATGGTGTAGAGCAGGTTCAGGGCCTGTGTGTGCTGGAGTCGTGCAGAGCAGGAAATGTGTTTGGGCACAAAGATGGCACTTGGAAGGTGTTTTGGGCACAAATGGGGCACTGGGTAGGTGGGCACATAGGTGGTACTCGCAGGCGAGCACTAAGGTGGCACTGGGAAGGTGTTTGGGGACAATGATTGAGGATCTTAAGCAGGAAGCAGTGGGTTCAATAAATATTAGGGGGTGCGTGACGCCTAGGTCAGCACAAAACTTAAATAGACCATTAGGTGCAGAGACTGTATAAGACCTATGTGCACAACTGTATGAATTGGAGCTGAGTAGCTGAGTTGCAAGGACAGTGCAGAATGTTATGTCACATGTGCTGGTACAGTGCAGAGTCAAAAGGGCAGTGGCTACTCTGTAACTTATCAGTCAACACCAGATGGTTATGTCACAGAGTTGTTTATTCCTGCTGTTTGTCTAGACAGAGGTAATAATGTTGCATACTATAGACACCAGTTGTACAGTTCTTCTCATTCCCTTTCCGGACAGTGCTCATGGGTATAGCTCCTGCCCTGCTTTATAATTATTCCATAGATTTCACATTTTAGTTATTCCATGGCATATTAAGACCTATTCAATCGAGCAAATGATACCATGTGGTTTACTTTTAAAATACTATTCTATATAACTGTCACTTAGCAGTAAAGCCTGTGAAACTGGAATTGATTGCTCTGTAGGCTGACCAGTAAACAGTGATGAAGGCTTTGTTAAAATGACTTATTTTACCCAGTCATTTTATTCCGACCTAGCTGTTAGTTTGTCCAGGCCTTGTTAGTAGGCGCTGGTCTTCCTGCATATACCTCGTGCCCCCGTGCTTGCCAGGAATTCCAAGTTATTCATCCTGCAGCCAGGCATCCTAATGAATACTGAGCATTGTTTACTGCTTACAGGCCAAGTCTTTCTCTGGCACACGTCACTACAGGTGTGACGATCACCTGCTCTGCAGAGCTGTGCTTCCTCACAGGTGGCTGTGTTCATATTACAGCAATGCAAATAAACTCTGAGTACTACAGTAATTATTGCTGGCTTTATTATATAGATATTTTAATATAGCAGTCAGATTTATGGTGGAGCACTTCTAAACCTTGTCCTTTTAACTATGGTAACGCTTAGATGGAAGGTTTGCCCGCTCCACAGGTAACTGAAGTTAGAAATGATTATAGTAAATCTTAGGTTGGTGACTGGGTATAATATATATGTTTGGCAAAGCATGGAAATGGTATTTCAATACTATTCTATGTAAAACAACTACAAAATCTGTGGGCCATGAGTTGGGATTTTAGAAGCTGTCGCTCCTGTGATTTATCATGCCCAATGTGTATATGTTCATATATTCATGTGTAATTGGACTAGTGTGGTATGTATGTGGACATCTTAATCTATTTTGTTCATCTAAAAGCCTGTGTAATTTTTGTTACTTTGTGTACATCATCTTGAAATGAGAGATGACTGTTATTTGGATTTGTTTCTGTTTCTCAGGAATGTGCATTGCCTTTAGCTTGGCTGGTCAGAGTGATTCGATTACAGTCTTTGTAGACAGGCAGCCAACTGTCCCATCCCAAGCAGTGACTATGGATTACTTTTATCTTTATCTTTGCTGATAAAAGACCACAATACACAGTTTTAACTCTTCGAGGATTGGGAAAGCTTGAATTTATATAGTAGATAAACACATGCACCGTGCTTCTATTCTATAAAACTTGTGAGTATTTATTTTAGATTTTACCCTCTTCTTTCTTTGGTGCCTGTTCTTTTTTTTTTTATTATTATTATGTTTTATACATTTGAAAGCATACCATCATGGGGAAAAATTGATTATGTGCATTTAAATTGGAATTTGTTCCTACTTGTCGGCTAAATTGGATGGCACGTGTCTGCTTCAAAGTACTGCTTGGTCTGTTGATGTTACTGATCTTGGTTTACAGCTAATTTATTCAGCCGTGAATGGCCTTTCCCCCCACAATTTTATAAGTCACACAAGAACAGAATAATAGCAATAAATACTGTTGCATACAGTTCCATGTAAAACAATAAAACTATTTTTGCAGTCAGGAGCTGGGACTTCAGGTGTGTCAGTGCACCATTACATCTAGAAACAAAAAAACAAGTTTGTAGTGGATTTATCTGAATTGGTTTCTGTCAAATCATGCCTAAATCTCAGCAGAGATGGTCAGTTTGTGTCCGGTTCCAATATACTAATTTATCTCCCAGTTGAACTGCTGTTAATTTCAGTCGGCATTTGTATTATTTGGCACTGATCCAACCAACATTGTCTGTGAATGCCTTTCAGCAAGAATGTCTCTTTTAAAAGATAGAGTTGTATGTCGTCGGCAACATCACAAATACCTGGACGCTTGCTTTTAGGAAGGGCTGCCTGGTGTAAGTTCAGAAAGTGAAAGTATACCGTATTCCTTTTAAATACCTTGCCTTCAGGACCGGTGCTCATTGATCCTTGCATTAAAGACAGAAACCTCTAGCTGGTTAGGGTAAGTCTGCTCTCTGTAAGATGTCAGCTTGTTTCTATGTGTGTTGTTATTTTCTGTGTTTTATTTTAATAGAAAGATGTGGACACTGCTCGGCACTTAATGTATTGAAACAATAGTTCAATTAAACATTTTTAATAAGATGCATGTGGGGTGGTGACATTGTGGCGTGGTGAATAACACAAGCATGTATAAAAGTGATCGAACTTTTGTTTGTATTTTAAAGGTGACATTTAATGTATCTATAACCGCAATTGCACCTTTTTTAAACATCCTGGCTGTTTTTGCTCCCATTGGGTGGTGGAGAATTTTAGGGGCGCTACTGGGAATTTTTATTTGAGCTGCCATTCTACATTGACACAGTTGGCACACTCAGTGATATTGCCATTGGCAGACTATTTTTCTGCATGCTCCACTTTTATAAATTACCTGGTGTTTCATCCAACTCCATATAGACTATAGCTATAGAGTAACTAGTTCACTTTCTTCTCATCATAGGTGAGAAATATAGTCACCATTATTTTTAACATCTTGTTGTTAGACCTACTCTCCACTCTTGCTCATGTCAAGTTATTGTGAAGCTAGTGATTTTTTTGAAAATGTCTTCTGTATATTCATTGTAGCAAATGTTCATTTTCTTATAACTACAAGGTCATCTTAGGGTGGGTTTGAGGCAGCAAGGACCGTGACTGTTATTAGAAACCAATGGTCAGAGGTCCACTGTGTCCATAAAGCAGCCCCTTTTTTGCATGCTCAATAATACATAATTTTTGTATAATTGAGCATGAAACATGTCAAGCTTGACTAAGAACACTTTTTGGTTGAAATGTTGCCTCTTTTTTTCGATTACACTAAGCTTCATAACACTGGTGCTGAGCCTTGTTTTTTTTTTTTCCTGGATTGTTTGAGGGCTGGGTGGGGACCTGGCTCGGGCATCATACATTTAGGCTGCTGTTCCTACCATTCTATTAGTGTGAGATACAAACACTGACACACTAATATGCTGAATGACACAAGTGGACACGAACATACACACACACACATACATTCACAAACACCATATTCTCATACACACACTTATATGCCGACAGACGCACACATACTTATATGCTGACAGACGCACTAACATGCTTTCACTTGTACATAAATGCGCACAAACACACACACACACACACACATGTTGAGACACACGCTGAAACACACATACACAGTTCGTTCTTGGTGAGTATGTGCACCCACCCCCTTTTTTGTCTATAAGTAACAGGGTGCTTGCTGCACCTAAAGGATCCTAAGCCATACAACACTAATGAGGCCAAAGTGGGCCGAAATGTACGTCTGTGTTTATCGTGCAGAGGAGACTAGCCATGCAATTCAGGTCTCAACTGCCCTTATGGGCGGGATTAGCCTGATATGCTAATGGAGTGGTTTCCTCTCTAATGCAGTGATGCCCTCATGAGTAGGTACCATCCTATAGGACAGGATATTGTAGTGCTGTGCATTCTTGGTGAGTTGTGCTCCCACCCCCATTTTTTGTACACACATATACATGCTGACACACTAACATGTTGTCACACACACATGACTGTCAACACATGCTGTAAGTTCCTCCCCCTTCCTATTTTTCCTTTCTGTACCCACCCCCTCCCCATCCACCACCTGCATATGTTTGATAAAAATATTTGACAATAAATAAATATTTTTGAAAAAAAAAAAAAGTCTTCTGAGTGCCAGATTATAGTCTCCATTGAGACCTGTGGCCCGGTTTTTGTTGAGCACGAGTTTAAGTGATGGAGCCCCTTTAAACATCTTGAAAATATGTGGTGTGTAGTGCCTGGGATTGCAGGCACTATTTTTTGTTATGTAACAAAAAAAAAAATGATATATTTTTAGGATATTTAGTATCCTGCTCAAATATCATTACGGTCTCAGAGGCAGTTGTACAATGTGTGAGACGTGAAATGACAGTCGGCTAAGACCTAAAAACACTATATTTCACAAAATGGTGGCGCCCAGTCACACTTGTTTAGTTACATGTTTTATTAAATACAGTCACATAACAAAAACAAGACATATCTGAAATCAACAATACAAAATAAAAAAAAGGAAAACCTTTTCATTTTTCGGTGGGAGTTTCCCTTTAAGCATTAATTTGCCTTTCCAGCTTTGAGTAGTTGATCATCAATTCGGGTAGAAAAAGTGGCATGTAAGGGGAGATAATGGGTAGGTAAGCATGGATTGTTATATGCAGAGGTAAGTTAGTATTATAATACTTTTTTTGAATCAGAGTTATATTTGTTAGAATTATGATTTAGTTGATATTGCATGTCTTATTTTCTCCTTGTGGCCTGATGGTATTCTTCTTCTTTCAGCCTAAATGAATAAAGGCAAGAAACAATGAGGGTCATGTATAAGTGCAGCCAATGTATAAAAAAATGCACCTGATTTGTGTCGAGAAACAGGAGGCTGGACCTTGTAAAAACATTTGATAGTACTGCAACATTTCCCATTGAAACACTAGAAGTGATTCACTGCTCAGTGCATCTTGGTCGTAAATCAGGACTTAATCGTAGACGGTAGAAGATGGACTAACTCAGGGCTCGACAAACCCCGGGCGCCAGGTCGCCATGGCGACCAGGAAATCAGACCTGGCGCCCGGGTGCTGTTTGTCACAGGGAGCCCTTGCCGGCTGCCATCCGTTTTACTTTCAGCGCGAGGGGAGAAAGTCTGTGCGGATCACACAGACTGTAAGCTCCGCCCCCTCGCGCAACACGCTGTAGTGCCGATTGTCACGTGACAACACGGCACTTAGCATGAACCAAAAGAAGATCGGGCTCCAGCATAAATGTCCCCCTCCCCTGCAATGAGGTTAGCAGCAGGGAGGGAGGACACCCTAAGAAATACATTTTTGTGCTTTGGTCTGTGTGTATGTATGTGTGAATGTAACTGGCTGTGTACATATGAGTGAATGTAACTGGCTGTGTATATATGAGTGAATGTAACTGGCTGTGTATGTATGAGTGAATGTAACTGGCTGTGTATGTATGTGTGAATGGAACTGGCTATGTATGTATGTGTGAATGGAACTGGCTATGTATGTATGAGTGAATGGAACTGGCTGTGTATGTATGTGTGAATGGAACTGGCTGTGGATGTATGTGTGAATGGAACTGGCTGTGGATGTATGTGTGAATGGAACTGGCTGTGGATGTATGTGTGAATGGAACTGGCTGTGGATGTATGTGTGAATGGAACTGGCTGTGGATGTATGTGTGAATGGAACTGGCTGTGGATGTATGTGTGAATGGAACTGGCTGTGGATGTATGTGTGAATGGAACTGGCTGTGTATGTATGTGTGAATGGAACTGGCTGTGGATGTATGTGTGAATGGAACTGGCTGTGGATGTATGAGTGAATGGAACTGGCTGTGGATGTATGAGTGAATGGAACTGGCTGTGTATGTGGCGTGTGTGAATGGAACTGGCTGTGTATGTGGCGTGTGTGAATGGAACTGGCTGTGTATGTGAGGTGGGTGTATGCGACTGTCTCTGTGCGTTTATGATATTGTGATGTGCCGTTGTCTGGCTCCTAAATTTTTTAGCTGGCTCCTAAAACTAAATTAAATTTGTCAAGCCCTGGACTAACTTGTCCCTAATTGTGTTGCTCTTTGGTTTCACTCGTCAGAGACATATTGTCCTCTTTGGTTAATGTGCTTAATATCATGTCTTCACTCACGGCTTGAAGGTGTTGATGCCATATAGTCTGCATGGAGCCGTTGTGTTTTTTTTTTTTTTACAGCGGATAATGCAATAATTTTTGAACCATTGTAACTCTGATGGTGCCAAGAGAGTCGTTTTCAGGTGTTTTCACCATGTTGGTTATTGGGTATATAGCAGATTATCTCATTTATTAGAGCCCTTGGAGGGAAAGTGTTCATTTCCACCCATCATTTGTTGTATGACAGTCACCATTTTTCCAATAAATTACTTGATTTAGTGAAGGGTCATGGTGTGCCGTTCTTTCTAACATTTGTTTTCGATTGCTCCGAGTATAACAGAGCACCCCTTCTTGCACAGATAAGCTGCTGTATCTGTCCTATACTAACTTTGGAGCCCAAAATGCTTGTGTGAGAAGTTATTGGTTTACCTTGGAGGGAAAGTAATGCAAATACACGACTTCTAGCATCAATGTTTTAAAAAAAAAAACTTTTGCTTTAATTGAAACCAATACATTTATGTACAAATAAATCAATCAACTTTGAAACAATATTGTACTTCAAGAAATCATGAGTACAAAAAAACTTCACCAAACACATAATTAAAACTGCACCTACAAAAAATGTATTTACATATTTTACATTTGTTTTAAAAAGTTACAAATAGTGCACAATTCATTCGGAAATAAAACCCTAACACACACACACACCAAGGATGTCCTGGAGACTTATGTAAGAATGCACTGGAATTTATAGACCGAATTAATTGTTTCAGGGCTGGGTACACTGAAACTATATTAAATGTATCATTGAAATTTACCTAATTGAAACATACCACAGTCAACACTTAGCATTATGTCATTCAATTATGCACTTAGCCTGCATGATGTATATATTTATACATGTATATCCTGTTGGATACTGCTGCTTAAGACTCAGGATGTAGTCATTTATTACATTGCACTGGCTTCAGTCCTCACTCTATTCCAAACTCTTTAAAACTGTCTGACCTATAATTGCAATGTTACAAAACCTGTTATGATTAAATATTTGCCATTTCCAAAACATCCACATTTAAGGAGGCAGCCGTGTAATAGACCAGTTCAGCACACTTGTTTGTACTCAATGTTTTTTTTTTTTTTTTTTTACAGTAATGGTGCAGTATGGTGGGTAATTTCTATTGAGAAATCTATAGTCAGAGTTTGATAGACAGCTTAGGGCATGCCAGTGATTGGCCAAATCCACATTCAGGGACACAACATAACAATGAGAACAAGGGTAGCTAGAATATTAATCATGAGAAGGGGAACCAGTAGGGTCCAATGGAGCAGAGGTTCTCCACTTGTTTCCTAGATCTTACCTCTACTGGAGTATTCTATAGTAAATGTAAGCCATTCTATAAAGAAAAAAATGAAAATTGGAATGAACAAAAGGTAAAATACACAACACTAAATATCAGCTGTAGCTGCGCCTTCTCTAAAATAAAGCTTAATCTGTAAATAAGGAAAGCAATCTGTAAATAAGTAAATTAACTTGTCCAACTTGGACAAGTTAATACAATTCTTAACGATTCAAACATCAGCTCCCTGTCTTCAACCCCTAGTACACCCAGCAGTCTGGGGCACAGCATATGTTTGCAATATGTAAACGACTGCATGTAAACGACTGCAGCTCTCACACAGCATGAACTCTATTGACATTCCTGAGTTTATGCAACTTTGACATGCAAACATGATCCAAAACAGCTGATGCTACTTTTCAGGCACCTAGCTACAGTGTTACCCATGACCAGCAACCTACAAGATCTGTACTGCTGCCAGTGATCCAAAGTGCTGGTCACATAAGGACAGCACGGGGTTATTCAATAATATAATGTGATTTTATATTTTTTCACTATTTCTAGCCCATGGTGTTTCTTCTTTGTCTCATTAGTCTCATTAGCACCAGTCTACCACCCAGCCATCACTGACGATGCTCATGGTTCATTTAGTGATCCTGATACCTCTAGAAAAAGTTGTCAGGTAAATGGTATTACACTGTTTACATGAGAAACTCCGCACAGAACTGTTTAGTAACCGCAGAACTGTAAAGTAAATAATTTTTAACTGTTGCTTTAAAAGGGATTTGATCAATGTACAGCCATGACTGCTATGTAAACATTTACTTATTTACTGAGGCATAAGGCCTGTCTGATCCAACTTTGCCATGACTGTGCATGTAGGTACTATATCACTAGTATTGCAGGTTTTTCCAGTACTTAAGCAATAATCTAAAAAAAAATTATTTACATTTTCATGGTGTATATACGCAGTTTTGTTATCGGATTACATGGACGCAGTTTTTAAAAAATAATTTTTAAAAAATTCTATACCTTATGATGCATGTGTCTTTAGATACACATATAAAGAGTGTCTTGACATTATATGCAAACCTAAAAGTGCATGTGCTATTTATCTGTAGTCTAACAAATAGTGGCTGGTGTTTTTGTTTTTCCTCTATTTTAGATTCTTTGGTAAAATGTATTGAAAGGCCTTGAGGACTTCTCAGGAAGAATAGAATTCAGTAAGGTGAGAAGCAAATGGAAGTAATTCCTTAGCAATATGATCAATGTTTTTGCAATTACTTGCGGCTTCCATCTTTTTGTTGGTCAGCTAAGATGAAAATGTACTTATCAGCATCTTCAGGTCCTATTTACTTTCCAAATTCTTATCTTATTGGGCACCTATCTGGGCTTTCAATGATAATTAATCTACACGAACCTATACCATCCATTTAGCAGAAACGGATATACATAAAATACAGTAGTATCAATGCAAATACTGTATAGAGCAAACAAATCCCTTTTAGTGTGATGTTAAACCTTTGGCGTGTTAGCCCTGCACACGTGCCTTTGTAATACCCTGTGTGGGCATGGGGTAATCTGAGCATGCATGGCAAGGCTATATTACAGTCTAAGGGGATTGGACACTGAATAAACTTTTGGGTAAAGGTGCAAGATGGCACAAATTAGAATTTTGCAAAAGTAGTCCCCAACTTGTAGATTTCAAGGCTTTCAAGAAGAAATAATTCCCAAATTATAAAGGGATTAATGCCAAGACTATTACATTGGCCATCTAAAGCAGACTTTCTCACTTTTTAAAATGTCTTTCTATCTTATTTTGCTTAGTACATAGCACTGACATATTTGTTTAAAAATCAAACACTTATGACGCTTACCATTTACTGTCGGCTTGTGGGTTTGGTCTGTTTGATTGACACACTTAAATACAAAAATAACAAATCGTGCACACTCTGTGAATAAATGTAATGAAATCAATACTAGTTCTAGTGTCTAGAAATCTAATCCTAGTTTAATGCAGCCAAACTGAGTTACCCCCCAAGTACAGAGACAAACAAACAAAAAACAACAGGGGAATGGCACAGGAACACTGGAATAAAAAAAAAAAAAACCATGGTGTAGTACGTTAAATCAGTGGTAGTGGAATAAAGAAGTGAATAAACTCACAAATATATTGACACTCTGAAAGATCAGAAGATTTATTAGCAATGGTTTATGTTCCAGAATTCCCATTTGACAGACCATGAAGTGGAGGTGTCTGTGGTGACACCTATTTTGCAGATCTCCTACCACTTCTACATAATCAATGATATCTTGTCAATGAAACCTGAGAGAAAGTTAATATAAAAAAAATAATTGCTCAATCTTAACATGCTTGAAAATTAACATGAAATATCTGCAGTTTCTGAAAATTAAATTGAACGATGCAAGCCTGTGGTCTTCTAGCTAGTACCCGATAGTGCTTTAGGAACCCGTGTCTAGGTTATTACAGAAGTTATAAACCTTTTCATCTGAGGATAATAAAAAAAAAAAAACCTCATGTATTAGGTTTTTAATTTCTGCTTATAAAGAGGTTCGACAGCTATTCTGTAAATATTAGTCTGTATGGAATGTATGCTACTGCTACTATCTCTTGTATTACAGGTAGTTATCCATTTCGTGTGGAGGGCAGGCCTAGAGGTAGCCATCAGCTCATTCCTTCTCACTGCTGGATCAGCCATGGTGAGCAATTCTTTTCTTTTGTCAGCGAGGCCTTCTGTGTTTTCTTTTATTCATTTTTAGTTGTTCGGAGGGATATGGACATGAGTGTTTCATGTTTTGTTCATCCTGTAGGATGAAGAAAGTCAAAGTAGCCTAGAGTGTATCCAAGCAAACCAGATATTCCCACGAAAGCAGCTGATCCGGGAAGATGAAAGTCTTCAGGTGAGCATGACCATACAAGTTCAACGTTTAGATAGATTCTTTTTCTATTATGTCATTGTCCTTTTGAGACTGGTTTATTGTGTTTTCCTTACATCTAATCAAGTAGCCCTGAAAACTTCACAATGATTAATGTGCTTTTCTTCTCAGGTTCCTTTCCAAGAGCTACATGGGGAGAGCACAGAATATGTGGGTCGTGCCGAAGATGCAATCATTTCCCTCTCCAACTATCGTTTAAACCTCAAATTCAAGGAATCCTTTATCAATGTTAGTAAATTGGTGGAAATACAATCTTTTTATAAAATAAGTGGTGGGTTCATACTGTTATCAGAAGGGATTATTTGACTGCCCTCTTGACATGCTTGATAGTCTTAAACTAGAATAAAAGGTGCATTTTTACATTACACTTACAAACTGAACCTGAGATGGACGAAATCCATTTTAATATTATTGGGCTTCTGACAGCAATAATTCAAGGCAAGGACGGTACCTTAATTCAAAGTATTGTTTTGGTTATAGGTTCCTCTGCAACTGATCGAATCTGTTGAGTGTCGAGACCTCTTCCAGCTTCATCTAACATGCAAGGACTGTAAAGTGATCAGGTAAACGTGGCACAATAAGAAATGAAAATCTGTTAACAGATGTGAGACATTTCAGTGTAGATTAATAGACGCTAGCCATGAGCATTTTTGACATTATTGAGATGTGAGCAATGATTTGTTGTTACAGGTGCCAGTTCTTTAATTTTGAGCAAGTCCAGGAGTGGCAGAAGCGTCTGAATGGTGCCCTGCGCCCACCCAGCCGCATTGAGGATCTCTTCTCTTTTGCGTACCATGCATGGTGCATGGAAGTATATGCCAGTGAGAAGGAACAACATGGGGATCTTTGCCGACCAGGTGTGCAACATATATTACATTATTTTCTTCTATAGTGCACTAGGCAGATTTTCATGCTGTTTTGTTTGTCTTCTACTCTGTCCCTTTGATGTCTCCCTGTCTTTGAGATTCTGCTCTCTGCTTTGTTTCTGCATCTTTAAATGTTATCATCCACATTCTCTAGTTGGTTGTATTGTGTAGTTTGTCAGTGTTGTCCTTTAATTGTACAATTTTTGCAATTTTCTCTTCAGGCGATCACGTGATCTCTCGATTTAAGAATGAGGTGGAGAGGATGGGCTTTGACATGGACAATGCTTGGAGAATTTCCAATATCAATGAAAAGTTCAGGTAAATAAAAGGCATGTCTAGATGACACCGCTATAGCTTCAGAACAGGTGGATTTCTGAATTTCTGTACTCCGGTGATATAGAGTGATAGCGTAACTAATTGGTTGTAGATTCATGAAGATTGCAGTGTGATTTTTTTTTTTTTATTATTTGCATATAGATTTTCTGACAAGATTCGGTTCCATATAGGCCTGCTACAGTAGAATAAAAGAGCAAAGAATATATGAAAGGGTGTTATAAACTAAAAAAAATCTCCTGGTTTCCAAACGCTCACAAGGGAGAGACCATTACAAGAACTAGTGATTAGTGACAAATCTTAGAATTTTAGAAGACATTTTGTAGTTTAATTCATAAATATTCGTAATATTAATACAAATAATGTTTAACATTTGAAATTATTTGCAAAGTAGGCATAGCTTGATGAGTTTCGCCCCTCAGGACCTCTTCAGAGGGAAAAGTAAAAGTTACATTTCAATAACTGTATACAGTTGTTTAGAAATTGAGGCTGAGAAATACAAACCTCCTTGCTAATTAAAGGTACTGGTAGTCTGTACAGATGTTCAGGTCAGGGGCACTTCCATATCATAAGGTGATTTGGTGGAAATGTGGATTTCCCATGAAGAATACAATTTGGTGACACCTGAATATATGTCTGGGAGCCAAAATATTTGATATAATAAATATGCGTCGCTGGCAATTGTGTATTTGTGGCGTTCAATATAAAATACTTAATATTACTATTATATATACATTTTTATTGTGAATTATATTTGTAATCTCTACTAACCTTTATTATTTAATTATTGTTTTTTTTTAATGAATTCAACTACTAAATGTCTTCTAAAGATTCTTTATTATTCACTAGCGCTTGTACCAGTCTCTTTGCCAAGACTCTAAATGACCTACAATTTAATTCACTGAGAATTTTCATTCTCTGCATGTCTTATCTCTGCACAGGCTGTGCACCAGTTATCCACAGGAGCTGATTGTCCCGGCCTGGATAACCGACAAAGAATTGGAGAGTGTTGCCAGTTTCCGCTCCTGGAAGCGTATTCCTGCCGTGGTCTACAGGTGAGGATCCTGTAAATTCAGCCAGAAACATTTAATATCTCTTCATTCTTATAGTTGCTTGGCTCCACTTCTTGCACATAATTCTATAACAGTATTATACGTAAACCTATACTACTGGTTTTTAAAGGCACCACCATGAGTGAATTTTCTTTATATTTTCCCTGAGAGCTGTTCTCCAAAAGCTGTAATTAAATTCACGTAGGCCATGATATTGTTTACCCTGTCCTGGTAATTCATTCTACAACATATGGGTTGTTTACATGTTCTGCTACTTACTTTTTTTGAAAAGTTAGTTGTCCCTAGTATGAGGGTGAACCTGCGTGTACTTTTGATAGTACACGCCAGTTTATCTTTTGACCGACAGCTGCCCTGCTTCCATAGGAAGCAGGCAGCCATCTGGTCGGCGACTGTCTCTCTCAGGTCGCCCCTGCTGATTCCATGAAAAAAATGGGAGACCCTCGCATTCAGCTTTCAGAGCGGGGCGAGCCAGGAACTGCTGTGTCTCGCATGTGAGACACAGCAGTTGGTAAACCCGTGGGTATCTATTAAGATACACGTTGGGTTAACTTAAATGTCCTGGGACATGTTTTGTTTAACCTTTTGTTTCCTTCAAGGAAGGAAGGTTTAAACAATGTTTCATGTTCCTTTAAATAATCTTATCTTTATTTACTTATCTTTTGGTAAACTGTAAAGTTATGTCATTATTTATTTTTTTGTTTGATCAACCATTTATAAACTGTAAAGTTATGTCATTATTTATTTTTTTGTCTATCAACCATTTATATGCCATGTGCAATGTTGTGTTTTTCCCTGTAACGTGTTAAGGATTAAAACTATGATGTAGTTTATTTTTTTACATCTCTTATCTACACACTTCCACGTTCTCTTAACTACACAATATGTCACAATTACTCATAATACTGTGATTTTAATGGCGTGACTACCATCCCACATTCCACATAGGCACCAGAATAACGGGTCTGTGATAGCCCGCTGCGGCCAGCCTGAGGTCAGCTGGTGGGGTTGGAGGAATGCAGATGATGAGCACCTCGTTCAGTCCTTGGCCAAGGCCTGTGCCACTGACCGCAGCAGACCAAGCCCAGGCAAAATGGTCAACGGCACCTGCCCCCGTGGCCATGAAAACGGAGGAGTTCTCACAGACGTGGATTTTGGTATGAGTTTTAACACTGGTTCATTTTAACATTTCAGAACCAAATAAGTTACTGTGGGTAGCTGTTTTACCACTGTTTGATGTTCTCTCTGTTGGAATGTTGTTATGCTTGTATTCATGCTGATTGTTAATACTCCTCATGGACTTCTTCCTACAGATTCCTCAATCTCCAACACATCACCACCTGAGATCCCTCCAGTTCAGCCACAAAAGCTACTTATTCTTGATGCTCGATCTTACACTGCTGCAGTGGCTAACCGTGCCAAAGGTGGAGGCTGTGAATGTCCTGGTGAGGATGTTGGGGCATGCGTATTGACCTGGGATTGGTTGATATTTTTCTGGAGATGTTGATATTGATGTTGGAATTGGTGCTGCTTGTCAGTAGTTGAGAGCTGAATACATTGCAAAGAAGCACTGGCTCAGAACATTGGTTCCTAAGCTTGCCTTTTTATTTAAGGTCATTGAGCAGCTGTGGTTGTGGAGTATAAATCATGGAGTGTAGACATCCAAAAGGCCTGCTTCTTATGCAAGAACAGTGTAAAAGTATGAAACGTAAAGCCCTTCGTATTTTGAGCGCTGTCTCAGGAACTCTACACTGATAGAATTTCCCTTATCTTCTGCAGAGTATTACCCTAACTGTGAGGTTGTGTTCATGGGAATGGCCAATATACACTCCATCCGGAAGAGCTTCCAGTGCCTGCGGCTAGTGTGCACACAGATACCTGACCCAAATAAGTGAGTGTGCTTGACACCGTTGCTTAGAAATTCTTGGTTTCATCCTCAGGCATTTCCTTGTTCTTCTGTTCTTTGTCTTGAATGCTATACTTTTTCTGCCTATAAGTTCTAGATTATGCTATTTTTTTGGGTGAGATTTCATCACATTTTAGAAAGAGTTATGTAAAATAAAAAAACATTAAATAAAACATTCTGTATTCAAAAACCAAAGAACAAACCATTTTGGCTTCGCATGGCATGGAATAAAAATGGACATGTGACTAGTAGAACAGAATATCATGCTTTGATGGTTGCCATGGAGTTTGCATGTGATGACAAATTATACTATCAGATATTGGTATGGTAGTCCTGTCATATAGCATTACATTGATGAACTTAAAATAACTTGTATATCCCCAATTTCCCTTCCCCGAAAGTTGCTCATCCATTGTCCCTTGTCACCCCTTCCCCTGTCATTTCACATTATTGTTTAGGTGTATATTATGTTTAACCTTTCTTTTCTGATATCTTTTTGAGAAGTGGTCTATGGTTTGATATGTTTGGGTATAACCCTCACGGCCCATTGTATACCCATCATTAAGAAATGTGATTGTTTTCTAACTTGGTGTAGGCATAGTGCTTTTGTATTTGTGTTTGTCATTACAAAAACTGGTAATTGTACCATATCTGGGATTTAGGAACCCTGTTTAAGAAAACATTGGATTGTTATTAAATTTTCTCTGTATCCTCTCTCAGTTGGCTGTCTTCCTTGGAGGGCACCAAGTGGTTACAGCATCTCTCTGTGCTGCTTAAGGCCTGCTTGTTGGTAGTACATGCATTGGATCGAGACCAGCGTCCTGTTATTGTGCACTGTTCTGATGGCTGGGACAGAACTCCCCAGATTGTAGCCCTCTCTAAGCTGCTGCTGGATCCTTATTACAGAAGTATAGAGGTACACAATCTCCCCTGCTCCTATTTAGTTCAATTCCCTATCTATTTTATTTTTCGAAGCTGTGTCTCATCTTCCATTTGGACGTTACATTTTTTCCCCCCTTTTATGTCTGAAATGAGGCCACTGTAAAAATTCTATTTCTCTGTACTCTTATTATCCCCTTTACGTTTTTTTTTTATTTCCTCATTTTAGTTCACTTTTCTGCCACAAGATGTCACCTCACTCCAATATTAATTTGCCTGCCAAGCAGTGTACTCTGATAACAGCATTGGAGGAAGGCTCTTTTATAGTGCCATATTCACATTAGCAGAAGCCCAGAGATTGTCCAGCCCTGGAGATTAACTTTTTTTTTATTATGTTGTATTCACTCCCTATGGCTGTATTGGATGAGCAGACGCTCACTTTCCTGCCTTTGTTCCCCCTTTTAGGGTTTTCAGGTACTGGTGGAGACGGAGTGGTTGGATTTTGGACACAAGTTTGCAGACCGTTGTGGCCATGGAGAGAACTCTGAAGACCTGAATGAGCGATGCCCAGTGTTCCTGCAATGGCTTGACTGTGTACACCAGCTACAGAGACAGTTCCCATGCTCCTTTGAGTTCAATGAGGCCTTTCTGGTGAGTCCGCACTTGAGACAATAAGCTAAAACTCTGCTTACTCAGTGAATTATTCCCAAATTTAAGTGTTCATGAACCACAATGATACTACTTTAATAGTTTGGAGTATTTGTATTAATTCACCTGTGATGATGCGAAAAAAATATTCCAGTGACTGATTAATCTATGATCAGGCACTCTGTAGTGATAGTAACGATGTTGCTTAATTCAATCATTTGTATCCTAATAATTAAAGGTACAACTTCCACATTCCCTGGTCAGACTCTTGAAGTAGAAGAGCGTTATAGGTGTGGTAATCAAAGAACATGTAGGAAACCAGAGCCGGAATGCCTAGGGTCTTACTGATCTTAGACTTAGAAATGTGTCCATCAGCAACACAGGTTTCATAGATCCTTTCATATGATGCATATGACTAGTAGAGCACACATTTTCGTGTACATTTTTCCTTCAGCTTCAGTGGTTTTGGTTTTCCTTTCATTGAATCTGGTATTCACAACAAGTAAAAATGAAACAATTTAACTATAGGGTCTGTTTGAAACTTATGGCTGCAACTCTGCTACATATAGTGTGAAATTCCCTTCTCAATTCCCTGATATTTTTTTATTTGCTGAGTAGACCCTTATCTCTGAAAAATACACCATGTGGTGCTAATGTGTGTGCTGTGAACTATACACCTATTTAAATTCTCACCTGCATTATTTTCCTTGACTCCTGATTACATTAGATGTGTACTGATGGTTTTTTTTTTTCGTGCAGGTGAAGCTTGTGCAGCACACATACTCATGTCTCTTTGGGACCTTCCTTTGTAATAATGCCAAGGAGCGAAGTGAGAAGCACATCCAAGAACGCACATGTTCGGTTTGGTCATTACTGCGTACCGGGAATCGAGCCTTCAAGAACTTCTTATACTCCTCTCAGTCAGAAACCGTGAGTGTGCTTTGTTTTCTATTTCACCAAAAGCACAGCAGCAAGATTGTCCATTTGGCTCTTTTGTTGCTCAGGCCTCAAACCAGAATTCTAACTGTGAAAACACCAAACCAAATTTGAAGAGCATTCTTCTGGTAGTAAGAATCAGACAGCTTTATTTTATTCAATAATAAAACGACAAACGCCTAGGCTTTTGTTTTTGACTTCCCTGTAGCGTGAAGCTGTATTGTAATTTTATTATTGAATGAAAATAATGCTGAACTTTTTAAATGATCAAACAGGCTGTCCAATTCTTACTACCAGAATAATCTGTTTCAACAAGGTGTGCTTTATCCAGCACTGAAAGCGAGGCTTGCACAGGCGTAGGAGCAGAATTACAGGGTTGGCGTCTATACAGTGTTTTGGCTGCATGTCATATCAAACTGTCAAAACCCTGGTTCCACTGCACATTATGATTCAGTACTCCAATATCTTCAGATGCTTGTTCACCATCCTTGAATCTTAACATTAAAGTAGTACATGATTTCTACACTTATCCCTGAACCGGCTGTTGAACATGGGTCAGTGAACATGGATAAAGTCACATGGACAAAGTCACTCCTGTTACCCACCTTAATTCCAGGTGCTGTATCCTGTATGCCATGTGCGGAATCTAATGCTGTGGAGTGCAGTCTATCTACCTGGCTCTTCCCCATCCACCCCAAGTGAGGAATCCTGTACTCCATATCCAGCTTGTGGGTCATCCACAGAGGATCCACCGCATTGCAGGTAACTGGATAACTGGTATGCAAAATTGTTCATTTAGAATAGGGGTTAAACTGAAGTTATCCACCCACAACGCACTGGTCTGGTATGGTACCGTTCCTTACTGCAGGACAATAATAATAATGTAAAGAATTATCACCCAAATTGTGGTAGAACATATCCAACCAGCATTTTCTTTGCACTCTGTAGGTTGTTTTTACGATTTATCCAGCCAGAAGCACTTGACTGTGCTTCAAGATTCAAGAGCTACATCGATATAGATTCATAAATATAAAATAAGTGGGTATGTATGTAATCATTTCCATGGTTTATTTGGGTACAAATGTAATTGCAAGTCAACACTCCAGTCAAGCAGTGTGAATATCAAGACAATTTGAACTGCAATAATCTTTATCTTCAAATAAACCACTGACTCTTTTTGCTAGAGGTTCATTCAAACCCAGTTTTGTCTTGTCCGACCTCCAATTTGATTGAGTCTGCATTAAACATGTCTTGCTAGCGAAGTAAGCATACTCAACTTTTTTATGAACTGCTGTACAGCTGTTCTCTGAGACTTACTCATCCCCACCACTTTCCTATTGATAATAATGTAATGGAATGTGAATAGTGAAGCGTAGGAACTACTAATGCCATTATGTGGTGATCAGACATCAGACATCCCCATGCATTTCTATGGGAGCCCTCTGATTGGCTCCTATAGATGCATCCTTTTTCTAGAGGGCACAGAATGGACCAACCAATCCCTGGAAGGGATCCAGCAAATGTTTTGTTTTAGAGGTAAGTATCTCAAACCACAAAAAATAGATACATCTTCCTCCATAAATATCACATTTCATATGCATGTAGTTAGCAGACACCCATCAAACTGGAATGGCATATAAATAATAGTAATTATTAAAGAATCAGTAAATAAGTAGCATTCCCATGGTCCTTGCTGGAAAAGAAAAGCATTTATTTCCGCCCCAAACTGTTAATATGTTCTTCTTTGCTTAGTGTTAAAGGGACTGTCTGTTGCCCAAAATGCATCTTCCTAATGTTAATACATATTGATGTGCTTTCAAAGTACTTTAAAATGCATGTTTTACATTTTGCATTGCTTAAAATATAAAAAAGTACAGTTGGATGAATTTGTGAAATTGCAGCAGTTTGCAAGAAACCAGGACAGCCCACACTAGCTGAGTAAAAGATATTTCCCTTTTTTTTTTCTGTTGCGACCCATGAGAATAATTTCCCCTCTCTAGTGATATAATCAAACAATGTGTTGCACTGTTAAGAGATCCTACTGTGTACAAGAGCAAGGCCACTTATAGTCCACACAATGTACTCTATTCCAGGAGCACAGGAAATTACTAAATTTAAAAAAAAACTTTATTTGTTCAGTGTCTATAAAATAAGTGCTGCTACACCTGTAGTATACATGCAGAGTAAGCACTGGTGGAGAGCTTGAGTAAAATATAAAAAAATTGATTTATGCAGAATGCCTGCATTAAATCACACTGGAAAAAAGCCTGTGCACTATACAAGCAGTAGTCTTCAACATGCACCAAAGTGAGTTTGGGAACTAGACTTTCCCTTCAAAGGACAGCTGTTTGCAAAAATGACGCTATGTTTAATTGAAAGATTGTATCAAGTTAATGTATTTTAATTAAAATGCTTTAATAAAAGAATACAAATAAAATACCTCTAGTAGTTCTGAATAGCACTATCAGGGAGCACACATGTTGGGTCAGATCTTTCTTCATCTGATCCGAAATGCTAAACAGTATTGCCACTCGCTGATAGAGCTATACAATTACAGAAGGCTCAACTTTAAGGTACGTTATTTGTATTCTTTCATTAAGGCATTTCCATTTAATATGCCTACACTTGATGCAATCTTACAATTAAATATAAGTTAGTTGATAGCAGACAATTGTCCTTTAATACATGGCAAACTAAGTGACCAGTCAACTTGAAACGTCATACTTTAGTAAACAAACACCAGATGTACTATTCAATGTGTGAAAAGACATGACAACCCGTTTACATCTAAGTAGTACTGCTATACTTATATTACTTGTTTTTTGTCAGGTTACCCAAGACCCGATCATATGATGACATCCCAACATCTTGTGACCTACATGTGCCCTGTGTGAATAGGCGCAGCAGTGATCCAAGCCTCAATGAAAAATGGCAGGAGCATCGACGTTCTCTGGAACTGAGTGGCTTGGGGAACTCTGGGGATGAAATTCAAGATGGGGAGAGGTTGCCAGTAGGGGCAGAGCTCTCAATGGCAGCTGGTGTTGGGGAGGGACAAATGGAAAACATCCTGCAGGAGGCCAGCAAAGAGGAAGTGGGGAGTGATGAGCAGGCAGGGAAAGTGGGAAACCGGCAAGTAGAGGCAGGGGCCACAGACAAAGCAGAAAAAGCCAAAGAGGAGTCAAAACTAACCAAGCAAGATGAGGAAGTGACTAACACAGATCTTGATTACCTTAAAAGTAAAGGCAATGAAGGGGAGTCTGGCAGGCTTGGGGAAGGAGCTATCCCAAAGCAAGGGGATTTGTCTGCTGATGGTGCCCTTTCAAGTGATGACATTTGTAAATTAGATAATGCTGTTCTTGGGCTATGTGCTACTCGTGTGTTATGTGAAGAGGAAAGCGAACAAGGAGGCATTCCCAAAGAGCTCACTTCTAATACCTCTGAATCAGAAAGGAAGGAAAAAGAAAACATGGAGGAACTGGAGGATGAAATACAGGGCATCCTTAGTTACCCACAACATTCACCATCTCATCCTGTTCTGGAAGATTCAACAGACACTCTGACAGAAGACTCTGAGAGTTTGTGGCACTGTAATTTGGACCATGTGACTGCAGCAAATGAACTATGTCAGAGAGCAGAGCAGATATCTGATGAGGGTCTCATTCTGGTGGGTTTGCAAGGGCTGCAGAGCAAAAGTGAAAGGACGTGCCCCTCATCCCCTCTCCCCCATAGTGCCTTTCCACAAACTGAATGCAAAGTGGAATCTGTGTGTAACATTGACCAACCTTCCTCCTTCACTGATGAGCCATGTCTCAGCGGGGACAATCGACGAGGAATGCAGGTACTCTCAAGACAGAACTCTTGCACAATCCACTCCCAAACCCACCCGAGGAACAACCCACACAAGTGCCCGCTGCATAGTGGTGGGAGAGGTCGAGTGGGGAACACCCCAGAGCAGCCAGCACGTAACCACCTAGATGATGATGGCATGCCACTGTATGTAGATGCTATCCAACAAAGGCTTAGGCAGATGGAAAGTGGTCACCAGCAGGAAGTGGAAACCCTGAAGAAACAAGTTCAAGAGTTACGCTGTCGTCTAGAAAGTCATTTACACAACATCCCACTGCATTTCAACGGGGAATTTACAGATGAGGTGGTGAGTTGTGTATGGGCAGTAGGGGTGTAGTTCTGTTACAAACACTTTCATGAGTGTACGATTATAGTCTATGCTCACCAATGACCTTTTAACTGAACAGACTGACTGGCAACAGAATCTGTACTGCAGATGATGATAATGAGGGCATCCAACGATAAAATAAATCTGATTTAGATATAGTGCAGTTTTGTTTCTCTTCCATCCACCTACCATATGATCTTACCCCCACAGACCTCAATCCCTGATTCTGAAAGCAACCGGGATCCCAGCTGTTTGTCAGGCTGCAGCACAGAACCCTTCTCTGAGGCCAGCTGGGAGCAGGTGGACAAGCGGGACACAGAGGTACAGCCCCAACTCTGCTCTCCACCCTGCTCTCCATCAACTCCTCTTTTTATGGCATGAAAATATAGGTTACTAGATTGATTTGATGGCAGATTAGAAATATTTACCATTTCTCCTCCTTGATTTAAGATTGAAGATTCTTGTGATCTGGTGATCTCCATGTCTGTCCTGTGTAATTTTCAATTGGTTGGCCTTTATCACTTCCCTGCATCTATAAGCATGGTTTGTTATCTGACATTCACTCTAATCTGCTCTCAAATTTTGATAAATTGAGTAAAATTACAATAACAAACATTAAAATTATAAACAAAAAATACATTTGAAATGTACCCCTTTTTCGTACAGCTCAATAATTAAACCGCAAAAAAACACCTAGTTCCATCCCCACCTCATAATCAAAATCTGTAGGTTTTGTCTGTCTTACGATTAGATTTTTTGTTTTTGGGAAAAGAAAATTTTGAATTGGCTTAGTTTTCAATTGCATTGAGATCTCTGAATAGTAGTTTCATTAGTAAACACAATGATAACAAGTTAATTGCCCTTAAATCCTGAGCCTGTAATATGGGTTCTGGAAGGTATTGTTCCTTAAACTCATACAAACTCGATACAAACGTGAGAACTTTATTGATCAGACACAGGCAACGTTTCAACTCTCAGGTCTGACGAAAACTTGCAAGAGTTGAAACATGGCCTGCGTCCGATCAATAAAGTTCTCACATTTGTATTGAGTGCTGGGTGTCTATTGAGTTTGTATAGTGTTAAGATTTGGGTGGCATCTTCGTCCTGGAGTTAGAGTGTGTGCATTTTGAACCATTATTCACGGTTCCTTAAACTCAGGCTGAAATGAAGAGTATAATGGTGTGTATTTACTTGGTTGTTCATGATTGACCAGGGAATTGGCTGCAATAACCTAAAAATGTGGACGTAAATCCCTTCATTCTTTCACATTAGCAAAATCATTTGTTTTTAATTCCACTAACATTTCCTTTTTTGCACATTTACCAATGTTTCCCCTACGTGTTGCACTGCGTGTTTGCTACATGTATAATGCCACATATACAGCTGCGACTGGAGCATTGATGTAATTGTGCTAGTCGTTGTTTAGTGGTACAAGGCGGGAGGTGAAAGGTATGTCTAGTTTATAGAGCAAATAATTGATTTACCAAGTTTCCTATGATCACCTTGTCAATATGTCCTAAAACAGCAAAAAAAAAGGTAGTGTTTCTATGTGTATATTCTGTTTGGTACTGTATTTTAATTGACCCTTCGGAAATGTTCTGACACCATTCTTTTTTTGATTTTGTTTTTTTTTAATCAGGTGACAAGATGGCTCCCCGATCATCTAGCAGCAAACTGCTATAACTGTGAGAGCAAGTTCTGGCTAGCAAGCAGGAAACACCATTGTAGGTGAGCAGCAAGCACACCTTATCAGGCTAGCTAGTTTATTGGTTTCCTTTCTCCTTCTCACTGATATTCCCTTGCACTGAAATCAGCAGCTCCATTGGCATCCTTTCTCCCTCTTAGCCCTGTTTCACTCCTTGCAGGAATACAGAAGCTGTCGCTGAAACGTGGTGAGCTTTTGTTGAGATCGGTCAGTTACGTTGTCCGTTTGCAGCCACCAAACTAACAATCCCCTACCTTCCCACTCCTATTCCTTCAGCATCCTTGCAGCACATACACATCGTGTCACTGGGAGAGTCTGGATAGTTATACCATTAAGAGTGTTCTAGCACCAGTAATGCTTTCATTAATTAACCTTTTCTACGCTAAAAGTGCATGCAGAACATTGTCACACTGGATGGATCAGATAATAAGCTCATTTAAAATAATTTGATGTATTCTAGGCATGAATGTAGATTTTCCTATCCCCAGAGTGAATGCATAGTGGCGAAGCAAAGCTGGGTTATTGAAATGTGATCGCAATGGCATCATTGATTTTCTGGAACTCTTAATGTTTTTCTCCAAACTGGGTTTAAAGGGACTTTATCAACTAAACATTGCTTCTACTGTGAATGTAGAGAATAAATGATATATACATTGTGTTAGCAACATTGCAAGAAAATGCCGGAACTAAGAGTAAAATATGTTTTAAACGTGTCTGTGGAGTCTCTGACTTATGATCTCACCTGTGGCTTGATATGCAAATGAACTGGTTTGCATGTCAAGCCACAGCTGCAGTCATAAACTGACGATGTATAGATCATTTTCAATAATTTCTTGTTCTTGCATTCACAGTAAAAACAATGTTTCCCTTTAATAATGGAGTTGGAAAAATTCTCCTACTTGCCTATCTTTTTCAGTCACACATTAATGCCGGATTTAAATAATTTAAGAATATTTTTTCAATTTTCTTTGAAATAGATTTCTTTTAAGTAAATGCTTGGAAATACAAAAAAAAAATGATAGAAGCAACACAGAGTAATGCTGATTTTTAAAATATTTACTTATACATTTAACTTCTACACCGGGACGACGTGGTTTAAAGTGGCACTAAAGTCTTTTGTTTTATTAATAGAAGCAAAAGTTAAAAACTTAGTCTGGAAAATCCACGCAGGTATACTCTGAGCTCTGCCTCTCAGCTGAGGCCGAGCTTGTCTGATGCCAACGCACAGTTTCCGAGTGCAATCGGCACGTAGTCTGGTATGGCCGTCTATCTCTGCTAAAAATATATATTTTTAAAATTACGTGGAAATGGTATTAAACATTTGATTATTTTAATACAAATACCAGTTGCTTCACTGTGAAGTAAAGTAACTAAACAAAACTAAAATAATTTAGCTATATAAGGAGAGAACTGGAACCTTGGAAATGTCCAAGGTGCTGATCGACCTCTGTGATCACATAGTCCTAAACATCTCAGTATTTATAAATCTCAGATTGTAGTCTGGTTAATATAGCCAGCTAAAGCCAGCTTGAAATCCCCTGTCTAAACCATTCACAACAATATTATTTATTAAATAAGCAGAGCATACAGAATATTTACTTTTGCAGGGGGAGTAACTAATATTTGTTGGTATTATTGACATACACAGAAATAAATGACACATTCCTCCAGTTTCTCTAGTTAAAATCTTTTGACTTTAATACAGTTTTTCATAAGACTTTCCTTTACTTTCTGAACAGGAGCTTACATTAGATTTTTGTTAATATACATTAAGTTTTTTTTAAATTTATTTCTAAAAGTATTTTACCAGAATACATTAATATTTCTCTCATTTTCAAGGATGTCCTGGGTTAAATAATATCTTTTATTGTGAGATTGTAGTTTAATAGCATTTTATGTTTAATTTTTGTTTTTCAGTATTCTGTATTGCCTTACAAGAGTATCAGACATGAAGCATATTTCTGTGAATGCATTCTAGTGGCAAATAGAGTTCTGTAACATAAAAATGGGACTATTTTTATGTAGTATGTCCTCTGCCACCTAAAATTACAAACAAATCCTTAAAGTAAAAGAAAAATGTGCTTTGAATGTGTCTGTGTTGCCTATTTATGACATCACTAGTGGCCTGGTTTGCAAATCACAAATTAGTACATTATTGATTAAGTACATAATCACCCGGTTTCTGGATAACTCTGTAGTAATCCCCTGGTTTTTGGAATAGTTGTGCTATTCTATCACATTCTTTCTGTTGTGTTATGCATGTGTCCTGCCTTTTCCCTGAGCATGCACACTTTCAAAAGTCTTGTCTCTTCAGTGGATTTGCTAGGCAATGTTATGGTTTGTGTTCTACAGCTTGCAAGGTATTGTCAATGCCCCCGTACAATGAATGGTATGGCTTTGGAGAGGGAGTAGTATGAAAGGCTTTAGTGAGGAAGCAGTTCACCCCATACAAAACAAACATGCCTTTTCCGCAGTGCCTTGAGTGCACATCACTGCTGAGGTTGTTGCAAGTTGTAATCCAACACTAACAACTGTAGTCTGTAGCAAACATTACTGGTGTAAATACTGGAGAGAGCGATTCTCTGTGTAAGCCTAGCAGCATTACAAATATACTGCATTGTTTGTTTGTTTTTGGGTTGGGCTGAACATATTTGTCTTCTGTTTACCGGCTAAACCTAAAACAACCAACTTAATTGTTCTTAATGTTTCTCTATTTCTCTTTGGTGAAAGGAATTGTGGGAATGTTTTCTGCTCCAGCTGCTGTAACCAGAAGGTGCCAGTTCCTAGCCAGCAACTGTTTGAGCCCAGCCGTGTTTGCAAGTCGTGTTTCAGCAACTTGCACCCCAGCCTGGAACTGGAAAACCCCATTGCAGCTTCTTCTAATTAGGAAAATATCCTTTGAGGGAGATGGAGAAGATGCCAGCCTTGTCGCTCACTGGATGAGTTGGAGGAAGACTTGTCAAAGATTAGAATTCATGAAAATCTACTTTTCTTTGGACTATTCTATAGATGTTCTCAACTCTGCATCCTTCATTTCCAATCCACATGCTATGTGAGCAGTGTTGGAAAGGTTAGAGGTATTGGAGTCTGCATTTGTCAATAAGGGCAGGAAACAGCAAGATGTGTATCCCACCTCCGCATACTAAATGTGGCTGCAAGAAAGCATGGCAGACTCTGACCAGGACTTAGTGTTTGCCCACCCTTGTATCAGACAAATTATGTGTGCACCTTTTCTTGTCTGCATTGCAGACCAGCTGTAAGTTAAGTCACTTAAGGTATGGTACAGCCATATCTGAAGTCCATCTTGGTTATGACTGCCCAGTGTCCCTGTTATGAAGTCTGCTCAACCTTGAAGCCAGCTTACCTCCATATCATTGTCATGGACTAATGATTCAGGTTTTGAAATAACTGGATAAGCAGGTGATAGAGGGTTTCTGGTAGCAGAAATCTGTAATCCAAACAGGGATTAGAGATGACCAAGATTTTAATTTGCGTATTAGCAACAAGTTTTGAGCTTTAGTTTTCAAAGACTAGGCTTAAAAAATTACAACATAGATATGCCAAGAGAGTATCCTACGGATATCTCTAGTCCTGAAAAGGAGCAGAACCAGATTACAATTTAACAGTGAATGCATTTTTTTCTGTACTTCTGTTGTAGATTTGCAGTACTATCCTGCCATCCACCAGGGTTCGTATTATTCATCAAGTAAATGGTATAAGGAAAGCACAGATTATAGAAAAATAAAATGTAAAAAAGCATGTTCTGCTTTTCCAAGAGGTTTCTCATCCAGCTTATGGTGAAACTAGCTTTGGCACCAAATCATTGTACAGTGAACTGTGCCTTACCCACTAGAGCACCCAAATATGACCTCATCTAACTTTTCCTCCTAGTTTAGCATTCAACCTAGCATTGACTGTGTCCAAATGACACAAATCCCAAAGCTTACTCAAAAAAAACTTTAATTAATAAAACCACTTTGCTCTTCATGAGTTAGGCATAGGTTCTTTTGTGAGACTTCTGTTTAAAAGTGCAGGGTTTGCTCTCTGCATTGAAGCTTTTTAAGACTCCCAAGGCTGGAATACCCCAATTCAGGGTACACTGGTTCCCACTTCAAAATTAAGATAAGGAAGCATTTACATATTAAAGGTTTCCTGAGGCTGAAACTAAAACTGAAAGATTTGAATTAGAAAAGGGGATTTAGAATTTTGCACTTATTCCATTACTTTGTACAAATATTTATTTTATTTTTATTTTTTTTTCTTCTTCCCCCACTTGAGTGCACTTAATTAGTAAAACTGGGTATTGCTGCTCCCAACAAAGCAGTTGTGGTAGGTAGAAGTGGGGTACAGGAGTAGCAAGTGGGATAATGGGCAATGTCACTTTTTTTTTTACTGCGATGCAGCAAAAACTTCATTGAAAAACATCACCCTGAAATGATCACATTTAGATTAAAAACAGGGTTTGTGACCAGATTTGCAGCAACTATAGTTCTTAAGGGGGGTGTTTCGCACTCGTTCTAACTGATTTCTCCATCGACAAGACCATGGAATCTTTAGGGTTTTAAGAATGGGCAAGGAAACCTTCTGACTACCAAAGGGGATCCTGCGGTATTCCTATGTAATGCATCGGATGCTCTTTGGGAGTGTAAAATAGTGGAAAACAAGCATGGTGCATTATGAATGTCTATAGAGTATGCTTTGAAACCTTTTTACTTTATAATAGGTCTTTTACAACTCAAGCAGCTATGAAAAGCACCGTGTATTGTTTGCTTTCAGAAATATGGGGCCCTAAAGACTAAATATGAAAAAATGGTATTTCGTCTGTTTTCTGAGAACATTGTAGATTTTTTTTTTTAATCTACATGATGGTATCCCTTACAGAAAGTGAAAAATTGTTGCAGACTCTGGTCCGTAAAGCACTTTTTCCCCCTTTCATTGTAATATTCTTTGTTCTGAATGGGAGATGATTTCTTACTTCATAGATCGTGTATATATATAAATATATATAAATATAAAAAAACTTTCTCTTCCTTCTAACAGGGCAGATAAAGAGCTTCTATATTTTTCTTTTTTGTGTCAAAGCAAGAGGTAAATAATTTAGCATTGTTAACTATATAAATAAAGGTGAAATAAAGTTCACAGTTGGCATGGTACGGTTTCTGGCGTCATATTAAACGTTTCTTTTCTTCTACTCTAAAAACATATATGTTCTGTTCAACTAAATTGGTTTAATTGTTTATCTCACCCTGTTGTATCAATAGGCCTGGTTTTAAAACCAGATTACGGGTATCAGACTGGTCAGTGGTTTTTCAGGTGTTGATAGAGGTTATTGCACAATATTTCACTATTGCTGATCATGCTGCTAAACTTTTTCGATGAGCTTGACGAGTGGTCAAAAGAAAGAAACAGGACATGAAAAAGGATTGTTTCTTAGAGATAGCAATTATGAACACTGCTGTAGTAGTGAGTCATATATATTGGTTTTAATGCCAGTGAGCAATACATATGTATCTGCTATATTAGAAAAACAAACAAACAGGCACATGTAGTCCGGTGTAAAAAAAGGTCCTAAACACTAGCCACTTGTAGTCTGAAAAGATTGAACAGTGGTGCTACCTTGGGTACAGTGTGTATGCTGCTCCTTCACTCCAACATGTACTGCTCACGCCATCATATAACAAATAACTTTTATCTGAATTCTTCATTAAAAAAGTACACTTGGCTGGTGTTAACAGGACCGCTTATTACCTCACACATTTTGTGCTAAACGCCAGCCAAGTTTATAAAAATTTTTTATGGAAGAAATCAAATTATTTCTTTTGGTTTGTTTGTTCATTGTTTATTCGTATTATAGAAACATAGAATGTGTCGGCAGATAAGAACCATTCGGTCCATCTAGTCTGCCCAATTATTATTTTTTTGAGTACTTTTATTAGTCCCCCGGTCTTATAGCTAGGATAGCCTTGTGTCTATCCCACGCATGCTTAAAATCGTTGACTGTGTTTACCTATACCACTTCTGCTAGCAGGCTATTCCATACATATACTACCCTCTCAGTAAAGTAATACTTCCTGATATTACTTTTAAATCGTTGCCCCTCTAATTTAAGACTGTCCTCTAGTTGTGGTAGTTTTTCTTCTTTTAAATATACTCTCTTCCTTTACTGTGTTGATTCCCTTTATGTATTTAAATGTTTCTATCATATCCCCCCTGTTACGTCTTTCCTCCAAGCTATACATTGTATCAAAGTAACAGAGTATGTGTTATGTGTAATCAGATAGGGTACATAGCAGGGTGTCTCAAAACAACTTTTGAATCCACAGTGGCATGGACCGAATAACAATATTCAGCAGAGAGCATAGAGAAACAAGGGGAGAAAGGGGAACGGTCACGGAGAAAGGGTAGTAGGAGCCTGGTATTTGGATACAATTGTGACACTAAATAGATTTAAGGAGGCACGCCTGTTATAAACTGTAAAGACAAAAAGACTGGCATGATGAAGGTAAGTCATCAATTAATAAAAGTGCCAGGAGAGAGTGAAAAAAGTGGGGAAAATTAATTATTTTTTATATCACTTTCCTGTGAGGTCGTGCTTTCTAACTACATAGACCATGGTAACCATTTCTTAGCACGGCCAGAAAGTATGATGTCTTCAATTGCACATGTCATCTCTACAGAGGACATCTAATTATTCAAAGAAATGGATCCCAGTATGGTTGAATCTGTGAGCAGCCCACACCTATGAGTACAATATCTCCAGCATCTGTCCGACTGCGATGGATACATTTTGCGTAGCATGGAGGGGACCAGGTACCATCTAGTTAATATATTGTAGGTGGTTTCCTGTATTTTAGTTCAGTGAACAATTGTGAGTGAATGTAGTCCCATTGCCATATGCCATTGTGAGTTGATTATCATGTATATTATGGCCTATTCTGGGGGTAGATGACATGACCAAAAAAGAGGCCTCTTTTTGTGCTGCCATTTTGGGAAATATAATGTTTCGGGTGACGACGATAGATTTGGATCTAGTCACATGCCTAGATATCTGAAAGAACTGACTGCGATCAGTGCACTGGTTTGAATTGGTCCTGATGCATAGATGGAAATGTTGTAATTTAGGTACTGTTTCAAAGTCAGCGTTTAGCAAAAGTTTGTTATATGTGATCAGCACAGGAAACGAAATTCGGTGTGCACATCATACTCCAAAACAAACTGATGTTTGAAAAAAGTGTTGTGCTTTATTGCAAATAAAAATCAGTCCAACCAAACAGTGCAGACAAAGGAAAGGGTGGTCAGCAGACCCCACCTAACGCGTTTTGTGAATTCCACCTATGATTAAGCGTGGAATACGCAAAACGCGTTAGGTGGGGTCTGCTGACCACCCTTTCCTTTGTCTGCACTGTTTGGTTGGACTGATTTGTATTTGCAATAAAGCACAACACTTTTTTCAAACATCGGTTTGTTTTGGAGTATGATGTGCACACCGAATTTCGTTTCCTGTGCTGTCCTCATCTGATCAACGTGGTGGAGCACCTATCTCCAAATTTACAGCAGGTAGAGTCGACTTTAACGTTGTTTGTATAAGAGTTGTTATATGTGATCCACTTTTCTACCTCTGAACTGGTATTGAAACACAGCTTTAAGCTGTGGTCGATTGGTTTGCTAGCATAGATTATAGTCGTCTGGGTACATGTGTACAGTTGAGGCTTTGCAGATGTTCTGCAGATCCTGTATGTGAATAGTGGGTGGCAAAATTATGGAGCCTTGGTGGTATGCCACACGTGACTAGGAGAGGAAGGAAGGTGCTGTCAGATATGGATACATATTGTGATCGATCCGATGATCACCAATACCTGAGTTTTTAAGTTTTTGCAAAAGGGTGCCATGGTCTATTGTGGCAGACCTTGCGTAATCAAGTTAGATCTATTTGTTCCATGCTAGTTTGGATATCTTTGCAAAAATTTGAGGGCAGTTGTAGCTGAGTGATTTGGATGAAAGCCTGATAGTTTGATAGTATATATACACACACCCCACACACACCCCACACACACTTTCATGTGAATACAGGCAACAGTGATCATGGACAGTACTTGGAGACCCATCAATGAAACTGGATTGGAGGTGAACTTTAGTGCTACCTTGACTTATATAAAAAAAAAAAACACACGAACATTTTTGCTATTCACAAGAAGCATCTGCTGATGTGTGAACCATGCCTCGCAAAAAAAAAAAATACATTCCAAGAAGAACTATGAGCATAAACCTGGACAGGTTTGTAAAGTAATCTCATGGCATGGAGTCCATGGCAGGATACCACAGAAGAAACCTATTTTCTCCAAATAAGAACATTCCTGGGTGCCTGAAGTTTGCCAAAGAAAAACTCACACTCCACAATGCATCTAGGAAAATATTTTGTGGACTGATACAACTAAGGTTGAAATATTTGGGAAGAACTCTGAGCACTTCATATGGCATAAAAACATCACCCCAACAGCGATGTATGGTGGAACATCAAAATTTGGGGCTACTTTGCTGCCTCAGGTCCTGGACAGCTTGCCATCATTGGGGAGACCATGAATTCCTAAGTTTTTCAAGGTATCCTACAGAATGTCAGTGTGGCTGTTTGCCAGGTGAAGCTCGGGAGACGGGTGATGCAGCAGGATAATGACCCTAAAAGTCAAACTAAATGTATTACAGAATGACTTCAAAAAAAGAAAATCCACCTTTTGTATTGGGCCAGAATTTACCAAACCAATAAAGATCCTGTTGGAATTACCTTCAACAGCTGTTAACCGCTGACATCCTAAGAATATGGCTGAGCTTAAAGGACAACTGTCAAGCACATACCAACACTGCTGTAAATAAAACATTAAGCCCTGCTACATTTGGTTTTCAGGAAACTAATCCAATAACAATTGTGTAGATATTTTACCTTTTTAGAGAGCGTGCTGCCATGTTCACGCTTCACTTTGCCCATATTTGCGATCCAAGCTTTCTATACTCACACCTCCCCCTTGTGCGTTCCTGCCTGCTCATCACGTGAGATTGCGCTGTTATACATAAGCCTGATGAGGGGGGAAGTGTGAGCATGGGTCTGAAATCCGACCCAAGTGAAGAGTGAACATGGCAGCACTTGCATGAGCAGCATGTGCCCGCAAAAGGTAAAATATCTACACAATTTCTATTGGATGTGTATTGTGAAAACCAAATAACCTATGTAGTATAGCTGTTATTTTTTTTCAGCAGTGTTATGTGCTTGACAGTTTTTCTTATAAATACCCCCTACTCTAGGGTGATGGGTAGTGCTAAGCCCGCTGCCCCTTCAATAAAATATATAACCTGGCAAAATGTTCCTAACCCCATCCAAAATAATATGAATACCCCCCAACCACCTTCATGTCTGAGGCTGGCCAAGTGCCCCTGGCACAATACAATAATGAAATTTTAAAAAAGGAATTATTCTCTACCTTGCCAAGTATGGGGGGATGATTGCACTAAATACCCCAAGCCTGTAAAAAAAAAAAAAAAAAAAAAAATAATGGGAGTGCCATGATTATGGCCAGTGAAAATCACTGTCACAGAAAGGGTGCCCTAAAAACAAAAACCTTTTTAACAGGTCCCTCCGATGGTCAGTGGCACCCTCCCTCCTCCTCTTTAGCCCAGAGATAGAGGTCAGCCAAAAAAAACCCGAACACACCAGCAAAAATAAAAACTGCTGCAGCCCTATCTCTTATGCATCTGTCCTCAACACAAGCGGTGCCTGTCCCACCTGTGCTGGCGCACTTTGTGTGACTAACTGTATATATGTGTCTTTCTTATACTAGCCTTCAACTTTGTTTTGCTTGGCAATAGTGGTCCTTATAAGTAACAACTAGTGTGTATTCATCTACAGCCTACCTTGTCTCCATACTAATCCTCTTCTCCATGTATATTCTGTTCAGTTTAAACATTGAAGTAGAAGGTTTATTTCAGTATTTTAAAATGTATACTCATCAGTTTGCAGCTGTGTTTGCTTCCAGTTAGGATAATTAATGATTGAATGCCCTGACCGGAAATTAGGAAAAGATTAAGTCTATCCCAAGTTCCGGACGAAACATGTTACGTGGCTGTTTCTTCCTGCTGACCGTGTATCCCCCGTCTCTAACTTGTTTTTAGAAAACGGAATTCAATCTGTTTTGTACATGAGCCTCAGCTCCTCCTTTTCACCACATATAAACCACATAATTGTGCCTTTTGTTGACCCAAAAAATATTCTGATAACTAGTGCTTCTGAGGAAGAGGGATCTAATCTGAGAAATAGTCAGTTTGCTTTGTTCGTAATGCAGCTGGATTGGAGATTTTTTTTAACACAGATACTTTGGCTTTAAGTTTGAAATTCCTGGCAATTTTCTCATTCATGAATAAAGCCCTGGCGTGTTCTATGTGTATCACAGTAAAACAATTACAATGTACCAAAATAAGGTAATTTTAGCAAGTCACTCAACACCTAATATTGTACATTGTTGGAGATGGAGATCTGGAGATTTGGAGATAAGGCCTACAAACAATGCTTGTTCATGCCCAGGGATGGCAATACAGTTGTGAACCACATTAAACAATGAAAAGTAATTCCATGGGGAATTTATGGAGCAGTTTGAATCCTAAGGTATTTGTGTAAGATTACAGGGGAAAAAAAGGTGTAGAATACAGGGAGTGCAGAATTATTAAGCAAATGAGTATTTTGACCACATCATCCTCTTTATGCATGTTGTCTTACTCCAAGCTGTATAGGCTCGAAAGCCTACTACCAATTAAGCATATTAGGTGATGTGCATCTCTGTAATGAGAAGGGGTGTGGTCTAATGACATCAACACCCTATATCAGGTGTGCATAATTATTAGGCAACTTCCTTTCCTTTGGCAAAATGGGTCAAAAGAAGGACTTGACAGGCTCAGAAAAGTCAAAAATAGTGAGTTATCTTGCAGAGGGATGCAGCACTCTTAAAATTGCAAAGCTTCTGAAGCGTGATCATCGAACAATCAAGCGTTTCATTCAAAATAGTCAACAGGGTCGCAAGAAGAGTGTGGAACAACCAAGGCGCAAAATAACTGCCCATGAACTGAGAAAAGTCAAGCGTGCAGCTGCCACGATGCCACTTGCCACCAGTTTGGCCATATTTCAGAGCTGCAACATCACTGGAGTGCACAAAAGCACAAGGTGTGCAATACTCAGAGACATGGCCAAGGTAAGAAAGGCTGAAAGACGACCACCACTGAACAAGACACACAAGCTGAAACGTCAAGACTGGGCCAAGAAATATCTCAAGACTGATTTTTCTAAGGTTTTATGGACTGATGAAATGAGAGTGAGTCTTGATGGGCCAGATGGATGGGCCCGTGGCTGGATTGGTAAAGGGCAGAGAGCTCCAGTCTGACTCAGACGCCAGCAAGGTGGAGGTGGAGTAGTGGTTTGGGCTGGTATCATCAAAGATGAGCTTGTGGGGCCTTTTCGGGTTGAGGATGGAGTCAAGCTCAACTCCCAGTCCTACTGCCAGTTCCTGGAAGACACCTTCTTCAAGCAGTGGTACAGGAAGAAGTCTGCATCCTTCAAGAAAAACATGATTTTCATGCAGGACAATGCTCCATCACACGCGTCCAAGTACTCCACAGCGTGGCTGGCAAGAAAGGGTATAAAAGAAGAAAATCTAATGACATGGCCTCCTTGTTCACCTGATCCGAACCCCATTGAGAACCTGTGGTCCATCATCAAATGTGAGATTTACAAGGAGGGAAAACAGTACACCTCTCTGAACAGTGTCTGGGAGGCTGTGGTTGCTGCTGCTGCAAGCAATGTTGATGGTGAACAGATCAAAACACTGACAGAATCCATGGATGGCAGGCTTTTGAGTGTCCTTGCAAAGAAAGGTGGCTATTTTGGTCACTGATTTGTTTTGTTTTTGAATGTCAGAAATGTATATTTGTGAATGTTGAGATGTTATATTGGTTTCACTGGTAAAAATAAATAATTGAAATGGGTATATACCGTATTTATCGGCGTATAACACGCACTTTTTCTCCCTGAAAATAGGGGGAAAATGGTGTGTGTGTGTTATACGCCGAAAATAAAAAAAAAATCTAAAACTTACCTCGTTCCTGCTCTGTCCCCCGGTGCTCTGAAGCTGCGTGGCTGTGAGGGAAGCGTTGTGAGCTTCCCTCCAGCCGCGCGGTCAATAAAGTGTGTTTTTATTTTAAAAAAACTTTATTGACGCGCGGCTGGAGGGAAGCTCACAATGCTTCCCACGCAGCTTCAGAGCACCGGGGGACAGAGCAGGAACAAGGTAAGTACTGGGCTCTGGGGAAGGGGGGGGGGGGGGTGAGGAGGGTGGCATAACGAGCATACTAAGGGGCAATATCCTGGCATATTGGGGGCAATATCATGGCATATTAAATGGCATATTGGGGGCAATATCATGGCATATTGGGGGCAATATCTGGCATATTAAAATGGCATATTGGGAGCAATATCTGGCATATTAAAATGGCATATTGGGGGCAATATCCTGGCATATTAAATGGCATATTGGGGGCAATATCTGGCATATTAAAATGGCATATTGGGGGCAATATCCTGCATATTAAATGGCATATTGGGGGCAATATCCTGCATATTAAATGGCATATTGGGGGCAATATCCTGGCATATTAAAATGTCATATTGGGCTTCAAAGTTCTTTATTTGAAATTTAATTTTTTTTTCCTAAAATTTCCTTCTTAAAATGAGGTGCGTGTTATACGCCGGCGCGTGTTATACGCCGATAAATACGGTATTTGTTTTTTGTTAAGTTGCCTAATAATTATGCACAGTAATAGTCACCTGCACACACAGATATCCCCCTAAAATAGCTAAAACTAAAAACAAACTAAAAACTACTTCCAAAAATATTCAGCTTTGATATTAATGAGTTTTTTGGGTTCATTGAGAACATGGTTGTTGTTCAATAATAAAATTAATCCTCAAAAATACAACTTGCCTATTAATTCTGCACTCCCTGTAGATGGCTGTGTGGGGGGGATGCACTGGCTAAGTTTGTAGGAGGCAGTTGTCTTTGTGGGGGGAAGCACTGGCTACATCTGGGTGGCTGATGGCTGGGTGGGGTATGCACTGGCTAAGCCGGGGTGGGGGGGGGGGGGCAGATGTCTGAAGGGATGAGTGGGGGGAAGTATTGGGGAAGACTGAGGACACATGGTTTATGTGAACAGCATAAAAATGAATTTACAAAGTTTGGGGGGTCGTCTTATATTCAAGCAAGTTTGGTACTTATGAGTCTGTCTGATAAAACTCCTTTGCTTGGCCTAAGTTCATAAAATGTATAACTTACAAGTGGACTACGCCACTTCTAGCTTGATGTGTCAAATTTCGTGATGGAACATCACCTGGAGCGAGTTACAGCAGACCTGTGGAAGTCCAGGATTATTTACAGACTCATTCGAGCTCAGGACACTTTTGTGTCCATTCAGGGCTTCCTGCTACCACTACAGAGATTATCTGGACCAATGTGACATCAAGCCAACTGACAAATAGACACTCCCCCTCAGGACATTTATGTATGCAAGGGAGCTTTGCAGATATAAACATTGTTCAAACTGTGTAATGACAAAAGAATCTGCCCTCCACACATTTTGGCAGTGCCTGTTTGCACAGGCTTTGATGGATGCTCTGAAAAGGGACCTCTGTTTACAGAAACCACCTTTTATCACTTGGTGCTGTACAGACTGTCCAAGAAATCACGGAGGATGCTACTGAAGATGCCTGGGCCTCATGTGTTGTGTAAAGGACACTTTGTGGTTTGCCAGGAATCGCCTGGTACTGAAGAATGAGCAGCTAACCATTCAGGATTGTTGCAGGCTGATCCACTGCATGCTAAGGGACTAGGAGGAAAACGACGGGCCTATACACTTTCACCCAGCATCGTACTGTTGTTCCCCAAATACCCTCCCATTCCCCACCACCACCCCAGTTGTATCTTACTGGCCTTAAACGTTATGTTTGTATTTCAGTTGTATGTAATATTGTTCAGACAGATGAATGACTTGTGCGAGTGTACTTCCACTTAAATTATCATGTGCAGGTGTGTGTTGAATGATTGATTGTACTACTCTGCATTGCAGATTATAGATGATATTTTTATATGTTGTTTATGTTGTTGAAACTGTCACAGTTTTTTTTATTACAATATAAAATACTTACAGCTAGATAAAATTGTGAAATTACAGCAGTTTGCAAGAAACCAGGAATGCCCACACTAATTCCCTTTTTATTTTTGCTGCAGGAACCAGTGAGAATAATTTCATTCAAATGAATGTAATCTCCTGTCTCTCTAGTGATGTCATCAGGCAATGTGTTGCACTGTTAAGAGATCCTACAGTGTACAAGAGCAAGGTCATTAGAGTCCACACAGTGTATTCAATTAGAGGAGCACAAGAAGTGACTAAATGAAACAAAACTTTATATCCTCATTGTCTATATAATCAGTGCTGCTACACCTGCCGTAAACATGCAGAGTAATCACTGGGGAGGGCTTGAGTCAAATATTAGAGCTAGCATTGTTCTAGCAGGAGAAATTTACCAGGGTTAGTCCTGCACAAATACATAGTTGAGTCAGTAAGATTAAATGTTTATCTAATTTTTAGTGAACAGCTCCCATAGAAAGATGTGGGAAGAAATGGGGCTAGGCTCCAAAAATGGCATTGAAGATAATGAGCCCAATTCAATGCCTTGGGTAATCACTTATCATGGTTTTAATTCACAGTTTTCTATTGTAATCAATGGTATTGCATCACCAGAGATATACTTTGAATTTCTTAATTTTTCACTTACAAAAGTGCATTATACAAAAGGTCAGTGTTGATCACTAAACCATTCATTCTAAAATAATTCCAAAAAGGTTTAACTTTAAACCTTAACAAAAGCACAGTGACGGTCATGTGAAAATTGCTCATTATGAGACTGAGGTAGGTAATCTTATAGGTTTGCTGTTAACAGAGGGCTTCTTTCATACACCAGCTGTCTGTTAAGGGATTGTGCTTCTGGGCCGTAACTCCCTGCGGCTTTAGCTGTGAACACAGGACATAGATCCTGTTCACTCCATCTGAGAAGAGAAAGGAACAGAGGCTGAAAATGGCACCACAGCTTTCTGCACTACCCTCTTTAACCACAGTGTGGAGCAGCTGAAGCTCTGCCAGTAAAATGCTTACCTTTGGGCACTGTATTTCTCTGTATCTGATGCTCCTGTCCAAGTTGCATGTTCCAGTAAGAGTGAACCTAGAGATGTGAAAGAATGCGTGATTGACATCTATATGTTCAGAACCTTTTAAATACCCCAAGGAACTTTTACCATACAATCTAAAGCATAGATAATTAACTAGTTTTTATACATGTCCCTAAATAAAGCAGTAATATAGTAACCTTTACATTAAATTGTACCACTAACTGTCTGGGTTGAAGCAATATTTTTACAAAATTGAGCCATTAGGGCAGGGGTGGGCAATTAATTTTTACCGGGGGCCGCATGAGCAACCCGAGCACTGCTGGAGGGCCACATCGACAATATTTCAAATACATTTTGCTCAATATCTGTCTCTCCCCGTACCCTCATGTCTGTCTCTCTCTCTCTCCCCATTCCCTCATGTCTGTCTCTCTCTCTCTCTCCCCATTCCCTCATGTCTGTCTCTCTCTCCACTCATGCTCCATGTCTCGCTCCACTCATGCTCCATGTCTCTCTCTCTTTCCATTCATGCTCCATGTGTGTCTCTCTCGCCACTCATACCCCATGTCTGTCTCTCTCTCGCCACTCATACCCCATGTCTGTGTCTCTCTCTCGCCACTCATACCCCATGTCTGTCTCTCTCTCGCCACTCATACCCCATGTCTGTCTCTCTCTCGCCACTCATACCCCATGTCTGTCTCTCTCGCCACTCATACCCCATGTCTGTCTCTCTCTCGCCACTCATACGCCATGTCTGTCTCTCTCTCGCCACTCATACCCCATGTCTGTCTCTCTCTCGCCACTCATACCCCATGTCTGTCTCTCCCCTCATCCCTTATATCTTTTTCCATCTCTATCTTTCTGTTCCCCATGCTGGTCTCTTGTACACACAGTCATACATAAACACACACAGTCACACAAACACAGTTACACACTTAGTCACCCTCACAGACATACATTTACACAAACACCCTTATACACACTGTCACACATACATAAATACACACAGTCATACATAAATACACACAGTCACACAAACACAATTACACACTTAGTCACCCTCACAGACATACATTTACACAGACACTCTTATACACACTGTCACACATACATAAATACACACACAGCCACCTTTACACACAGGATACACTTGCACAGACACTCATGTACATACACTTACACAGACAGTAACACACACATAGTTATACACATTGACACACACTTCCACAGACACTTCCTTTCTTTTTTTATTTTAACACCCCCCCCCCCCCCCCAAACTGTTATTACCTAATCCTGCTTGTTAATCCAAGCACAGCACAACGGGGGAAAGCTCCGCCCCCGTCGCGTTCTGTGATTGGCTGCAGGGGAGAGGACGTTCTCTATGGTGTCTTGGCAGATACCCTCGAGAACGACATCCTCCCTGAAGCAGCCAATCACAGAACGCGACGGGGGCGGAGCTTACACCCGTTGCGCTGTGCTTGGATTAACAAGGAGGAGGATGGCAGGGAGAGAGCTCCCTGCTACAGCGCCTCTCCTCCCTTGCGCCTGGGCGCGGTGCACCCCGTGCACCCGCCCAGGATCGGCCCTGCCTCACGCGGGCCGGACAGGGACGCACAAAGGGCCGGATGTGGCCCGCGGGCCGTAAGATGCCCAGGTCTGCATTGGGGTGTACCTGGACACTCCCACCCTTATATAATGGCCTGGACATCAACGAATTGCAAGGTGTGTATAAAAAACTGGAACAAATAAATGCAATAAATAAGTGTCCGCTTTAATATACATTCATCTGTTCAGGTTTTTTCTCAGACTGGAGGGATTGTCAGTTATGCATTGTGCCTTCCGACACTGCATGTAGAAACCTTTTATTTGGTTGTACATTCTAGTCTTACCAATGTATATCTTCGCAATGCTGTAAGCAAAGTCTCTGGCTGCTAGCTCCATGAAGCTGCCTCCTCTTTGTCCTGCGTGCTGTGTAAAGACTTGAAGTTGCTGCAGTGCTTGCTGGGAGATGTCTGCAGCTTTAGAAAGTTCAGGGACATGAGATGCAGCTTCCAGTTTCACCTGAAGATAAAACATATTTATTTGAATAAATACATTAATAACGCATTGATTCATCCATCTCTATTTCGTGGCATATCCTATGCACAGGATAAGCCAGGGCTTTTTAAAAAAACAACCAAGATCAACAGGTGTTACACACTCTCCACCAAAAAAAAAAAAAAAAAAGTACTTCAGTTAAAAGATATTTGCTAGAAAATATATAGCTCTTGAGATGCTGTGTGAATGATGTGCCATTTACTTAAGGGTCTATTCAATAAAGAGCAAATTCCAGGGAACTGAGATGGGATTTTTACACTTAAGCAGAGTTGGAAAAATTCTCCAATGGAGCTGAATGGGAGAATTTTTCTAACTGGGGAAATAATAATGGTAGTTGTTATAAAGAAAATAAGAATACACTTCCCAATATTTACCATATGTAAAAGTACAAATAAAAAAAATAAAAAACTGAATTTTTCAAATACACGTTCAGCAAGAACTAGAATTACATTGCAGCCTTTAACTGCTAAGACAGAATAGATAAGTAGTACAAGAGGGATGTAGACCTCAGAGGCATTGTGGGGAATTTTCAAGTGCTCCAATCACTCCAGCACTATATGAACTGTGAATGTGAACTTACCTGAACTGAAGAGAAGAAGGCAGTCAGAACTTTCCCTTGACTCTTCATTACTGAACGCAGGACATCTAGTGCCAGGATGTTGGTTGTACCTTCCCAGATTGTTAACACCTGAAATAAGAGTAAAATCAAATGCATAAAACAGCTTTCTCTTCATTAAAGACTTCACTGTAATCTCGGAAAAGACCATGTACCTGGGTATCTCTCAGCATTGTGGGCAAGCCTGTGTCTTCCATGTAGCCCTGTCCGCCAAAGCATTCCAGCCCTTCTGATATGACTGCAAGAGCCTGGTGCACAAAGAGTTAAAACTTACAGATAAATCATCACCTTTCACATATAGAACTGCAGCACAGACTACAGATTAAGGACTGCCTGGTGTACCTGCTTGCCGGTATACAGTTTGGCAATAGGTGTGAGCAAACGGAGGAGATGCTGATCCTGTTCTGTCGCCATATTTGTTTCTTCCAGACCCAGTAGGCGAGCAACTTCCATCAAAAGGAGAAAAGCTCCACGAGCCTCCACCTGAAAACAGTGTGCATTAAAATGAGATCCTTGGATTCCCAGTGAATAAAAACTTAAAATGTTGTACTGTTCCATTACACTTCAACAATGTCACCTCTCTGTGTTATGAAAATGCTCTATAGCATAGACTTTTATATTATTTAACTAACAGAACACTTTCTAAAACATAATAGTATACTGTATATTCTCTATACAGTTATTGAAAATCAGTAAATATTCTGTTTATAACCATTGCTAAAGGTAAACTGAGTATCCATCCTTTGGTCATAAACACAAGTCCACTGATACAATTTATGTCTACATAAAAATCAGACTTGGCTTTTATCATTTCACCTTATATTTCCTTTGAGAATGAGAACACTACACCTAACAGGTAGAAGAGGTTATTTTTGCCAAGGGTGGCAAAAATTCTTACACCGACTTTTTTTTTTACGGAAATATTTTTTTATTTGTTTTTAGACATAAAGAAAACCATTACATGTTGACAGAAAATCAAAAAAGACAATAACAGTGAAGGGGAATGGGGAATTAAGGGTTTGGCCGTGTTGAGCAGCTGCCTGAGAATTGATTCTGGTTAAGTTATGCTGTTGTGGGAGAGAATTTACATAATGTTTTAGTTGTGTGTATCGTAGTGTTGTGAGGAAGGTGTGTGTCTCGTCAGGGATCATTGAGTCCAGGGGGTGGATGGTGTTGCTCCCCATTATATCCCTTATCTGCCCAGTTTCAGGAATGTGTAGGGCCTTTCCAAATGTTCCATCCATCCCAGGTGGGAAAGCTTTGTTGTGCAGTATGGGACTGAGGGTGTAAGGAAAGGTCGTAAGGCGGACTTTGCGATAGTGTCTGTGCCATACAGTTAAAGTAGCCGAAATAAACAAATGCTCGTGGGCCTGTACCTTGCTTAACTCTGGTGCTAACCATGGTAGGACTTTTATGGGAATGTATAACATAGAGTTCTCTAGGTCTATCCGCAATTTGGTGGGAGGTGAAATTGACCAGTCCACTACTCTAAGTATTTGGGTGGCCACATAGTTTTTGTGAAGGTCTGGCAAAGCCAGTCCCCCTCTGAGTCTGGGCAGAGTCAAATACTCATACTTGAGTCTAGGCTGTTTGTTACGCCACACAAATTTGGTGATGGCCCTTTTAAGAGCGTGGAAAAGGAATTGGGTAGAAAAATCTCAAGAGTCTGAAACAGGTACAGTATTCTTGGCATGACATTCATTTTTACCGCGTTAATTCTACCCTGCCAAGTGAGGTAGGTGTTTCCCCAAGTAGTCATTTCATTCGTGATTAGTTGGGCCAGAGGTTTAAAATTCTGTTCATACAGGGCGGCCGGATCTGATGTGAGCCAGATCCCTAAATATTTAATTTTATCTGTTTGCCAATGAAATGGGAAAGAATCCTTTAGTGCTGTCATTTGTGGAGTGATATGTGTAAGAGTCAGGACTTCGGATTTCTGAACATTGATCTTTAAGTTTGAGAACTGCCCAAACGTTTTAAACTCATCCATCAAAATGGGTAGGGAGGTTTCTGGTTGAGTGATAAAGAACAGCATATCATCCGCGTATGCGGCTACTTTATGTTGAGTGGTGTTTGTGCTCAGCCCCTTAATATCTGGGTTTTGTCTTACCTTTTCTAAGAAAGGTTCCAAGGAGAGAGCAAATAGCAGGGGGGAGAGTGGACAGCCCTGCCTGGTACCGTTAGATATCGTTATGGGGCGTGAGAGGGTGCCATCCACTCTCACCCTGGCTGTGGGAGAGGCGTACAGTGCCTGTATCCAAGTCATCATATTGGGACCAAAGCCCATGTGCGACAGAGTGCTCCACAGGAAAGGCCATGTCACTCTATCGAAGGCCTTTTCAGTGTCCGTGGATAGTAACAGCATACGCCTATCCCATCTCCATGCGGAGTGAATGGCAGCTAGTGCTCTCGTTGTATTTTACTTTGCTTCTCTCCCAGGGACAAATCCCACCTGGTCAGGGTGGATCAGATGCGGGGAAAACTGCTGGAGCCTAAGGGCCAACAGCTTAGCCAGCAACTTAACGTCAGTGTTTAAAAGTGATATGGGTCGGTAGTTTTGTGGTGCTGTGGTATCTTTGCCTTCCTTAGGGAGTACTGTTATTGTCGCAGTGAGAGTGTGCGTATCCAAGGGGGACCCTGTCAGGAGGGAATTGAACACCCCTACCAGTTGTGGCAGGAGGAGTTCTCCGAATTGTTTGTAGTATTGTAGCGGTAGCCCATCTGGGCCGGGGCACTTCCCAGTGGCCGAGCATTTAACAACCTCCTTTAGGCTCTTCCAGCGTGATGGGCCTTTCTACACTACTCTGCTTGGTCTTTGGTCAGTGACCGAGTAATTGTAGTTCGCAAGTATTTTTCCATCTGAGCATTCCGAGAACCCGTAAGGATTGTCTCGTGGGGACACGGAATGTTGTATAGTTTGTTGTAGTAGTGATAAAAGGTATCAGCTATTTTGTCAGGCATGTATTGGATGTGGCCCTTGGAGTCCTTACACCGACTTTGACAAAATTTCACAGATATTACCTTTTCCAATGAGGTGGTTTGCTTTTTTGGAGAAGTTTGAGAACATTTTATCGTTAATCTTTCACACAAAATTAAAATATAGTAAAAGCATGCTGTAGCATCAAGGTGCTTATTACAAAATGAAAATGTTACACAAGAAGATCTACAACTTATTCAGCCATTAGACAATTAAATTAACTGATCCTCAAGTCATGCAAGCTGGAATATTGGAAACCACTTGCTCTTTGTATTGGAAGATCATGTTTATTACATCACACCATCACACACTTTCAGGTCTCCTAGCCAAGCAGCTCACTCTCTCAACTTAAACTTAAACTACTAGTATTGGCATCACCTACATGTATTAAATACACACCTGATTTTACAGGTTACACAATAATTATTTAACAGAGACTGGAGTCTTGAATACTTCAAATGAATTCCATAGTACCACTCTAGAGAATTCCTAAGAGTTGTTGAAATTTGGTTCAACATCTAATTATTTGAAATTTGGTACATCAGTGGGATGCAATTTCTAAATGTGGTGATTTGTAAAACCTATTATACACTTGGCTTCACAATGTTTCACACGTCTACAGAACACAATACCTGACTGGATGTGTGTCGTTTCCATCCAGGTTTTGTGACGTGGTTCTTACCTTTGTAACACATGTTACAATCCAGTTAATAAGTGGCATAATACACCTACTTTACACTTTGTAGTTAATTATTATGGCTCCCCTTTACCAAAGTTGATTGACTGCTCTGGCAACGATTACAGGAGACATTTTGTTTAAAGACACTCAAAATACGTTATCTGAAGAGTCTCAATGACTACGTTTCATACTTTATTGAACCTCACTGAAAATACATAATATTTGTATTGTACTTTCATTACACCAGATCAATGATTAAGGACAAGGTTTTGAGTCTTGTTTTTAAGATAATTGCGGTGTGAGCTCTATTTAGCAATTTGCTTGTTCTTGTAGACTAGATAGGCAGAGATATATAGTTGTATTACAATAAACAAGATAAACCACTATATTACAGCAGATATAGTTCTACAATGCAATCTGAAAATAACAAACAACATCTAAATGCACATAGGGATCATATTAGTAGATGTTGGTTTTACATTAAGAGGATTCCTAAGAGCAGGGTGTCATGCATAAAGTGAATAATAAAGCTTGTTGAAAGGAGAAACTGATTGTGGTACCCAAGTAGTATTTAAAAAGGTGTATTAACCAAGTAAATTAAACCCACCTCCATTCGTGCCAAGGTCTGTATATGTAGTGGATGATCCTTTATCAGTTTTCCAAAAACAAATCGTTTAGTTGCATACTCTCTTCCCAAATTGATCACCCTGGAAGATAAAAGACAGAGTTAAGGCATGAGCTATAATCTCATAATATTCCCGTTTTTCTACCTGGCATGTATGTTTCACCTCCTCATGCCAGCTGCTGCAAAGATGGTGTTATGTATGCGGGTGATAGTGAGCATATTGGCGATAGATGCTACACCGCGCCCCTCTGGTGAAATCTAGAACAATAAAAGGATGACTTGAATCAGATTACTTATCTTATGCAGTGCATGTATCCCACAAAAGAATAATCAGAATGCTGCCACTAGATCTGCCTAAGGATGTATATTTTGATAATAATGACGTTAAATACAGATAAGTAGACCAGGTAATAGACAAACATAGAATCATAATCAGACATTGGATTAACTTTTCATTCCCTAACCTCCTATTTTACATTCACTGCATGGCCACAAGTACCATTTGAACAGTTTTGTTAATAATAATGTTTGGCTCTGTATTTTTTAAACCATGTTGTGGACCCTTACAACTTCCATATCCTCTTAATATCTTTTCATATTGACTTGTGTCATACTTATCTCACTACCCCACTAACATGTTTAAAATAATGAAAATTGTTTAATATTTTAAGTCATCTAAGCTTTATATCTGTATCTGAAATTTTACAATGTTCTAGATATAGATTTATTAATGTTTCTAATATCAACAAATGGTATGATTTGCTCAACAATGTAATACATCACCGTGTGACAGTAAAAGAAAGATGAGAAATACCATGGTGCTTTTCCTGTTTATAATAGCTCATTACTCTCATCTTCTTATAATATATCATGTACAGCATTAGCTTCCTCCAAACATACCTTTAGTGCCTTCACCCCATCCAGCAGCAACTCTGCTGTTGCCACCTGTCGAGTACCCAGCTTTTCTTTAAGTCTCTGAACCTCAATTCCATTCAGCTTCCCTTCAGCATCACGGACTTCCAGATAAAAAAGTGATAGCCCTTTTGATCCCTAAAAACAGAATATACAGTCTTCAGTAAATCATATTTAAAGATATGGCTAGCTACCATGATAAAGTGGACCTTTATATTTAACATGAAAATAAAAATGTCAGAAAAACACAGACCTATGATAACATAAACTGCCTAGAGCTCAAAATTACACTCAAACAACTGGTAATTACCAATGATTCCAAGACCACAAACCACAACTCTCTCCTGTTTTGCCCCCCCCCCCCCCCCCTTTACCTTTGCTTCCTCTTTATTATTGCTCCACCAGGTCTCCCTATTTGCACTCTTCTGTCCCTCAGAATGTTTATCATCACCATTTACTGTGAGATTATATTTTCTAACCTTCTGCACCCTTTTTTAATTACCCCCCTACCCCCACCACAACTCCTCATATTTCCTTTCCCATCCTTTTTATACCTTCCCCAGGTCAGAGTCCCCAGGTAATTGTTTTTGTTATGTGGGTTTTTTATAATACATTTTTTAAATAAACATGTGTGACTGGGTGCTGCCATTTGTGAAATAAAGTGTTTTTGGGTGCTACCCCACAGTGACTCTGAAGCACTAGTATCTCACAATGGGGCTGGGGACACATGTTGGAGTGGAATACAGTCTATAAGTCAGAATTCTGATCACAGACTTGCATTGAATGGGAGGGTAATGATCCTGTCTGATGAGGTCAATCTGCTATCTTTTGTGTTTTAAGACAGGTAAAAAAAACCCCGCACACAGCCACCTAGTCCCGCGCACTAGTGTTATACAGGAGCCAGTAAGAGAGTATGTATATCTTATGACTTCATCATGCAGGTTATCCCAACAGTTGTTAAGTGAGAATTGCTTGAAGATTTTGGAGAATGGGTAAAATTCTCAAAATGGATGCTGGAGATAGACACCTAATTTTTTTTTTTTTTACTTTTATATGCAATTAATTCAAACAGAAAAAAACATATGTCTCATATATGTGTTTGTTTTAAATGCACAGGTGGTCTAGTTACATCTTATGTACAGTGGATATAAAAAGTCTACGCACCCCTGTTAAAATGTCAGGTTTCTGTGCTGTAAAAAAATGAGACAAAGATAAATCATTTCAGACCTTTTTCCACCTTTAATGTGACCTATAAACTGTCCAACTCAATTAAAAAACAAACTGAAATCTATTAGATAGAGGGAAGAAAAAATATAAAAATAAAATAATGTGGTTGCATAAGTGTGCACACCCTCTTATAACTGGGGATGTAGCTGTGTTCAGAATTAAATCACATTCCAAATCATGTTAAATAGGAGTCAGCATACACCTGCCATCATTTAAAGTGCCTCTGATTAACCCCAAATAAAGTTCAGCTGCTCTAGTTTGTCTTTCCTGAAATTTTCTTAGTCGCATCCCACAGCAAAAGCCATGGTCCACAGAGAGCTTCTAAAGCATCAGAGGGATCTCATTGTTAAAAGGTATCAGTCAGGAGAAGGGTACAAAAGAATTTCCAAGGCATTAGATACAGGGGCGTACCTAGAGCATTTGGCACCCGGGGCGGACCCTGAGTGTGGCACCCAGCCCCTCCCCCCCCCCCCATAATAAAAATGTAAGAAAACGCCCACAATTTTTTCAATGTTTGAAAATTGTACAATTATAGATACCAGGAATAGTGTGCCATTCAGAGCCCATTAATAGTGTTCCAGTCAGATACCAGTAATATTGTGCCAGTCAGATACCAGGAATATTGTGTCAGTCAGAGCCCAGGAATAGTGTGCCAGTCAGATGCCTGTAATATTGTGCCAGTCAGATACCAGTTATATTGTGCCACTCAGAGCCCAGTAATATAGTGCCAGCCAGATGCCCAGTAATATTGTGCCAGCCAGAGCCCAGTAATATAGTGCCAGCCAGATGCCCAGTAATATAGTGCCAGCCAGATGCCCAGTAATATAGTGCCAGCCAGAGCCCAGTAATATAGTGCCAGCCAGATGCCTGTAATATTGTGTCAGCCAGAGCCCAGTAATATTGTGCCAGCCAGAGCCCAGTAAAATAGTGCCAGTCAGATGCCTGTAATATTTTGCCAGCCAGAGCCCAGTAATATAGTGCCAGTCAGAGCCCAGTAATATAGTGCCAGCCAGATGCCTGTAATATTGTGCCAGCCAGAGCCCAGTTAATATAGTGCCAGCCAGAGCCCAGTAATATAGTGCCAGCCAGATGCCTGTAATATTGTGCCAGCCAGAGCCCAGTTAATATAGTGCCAGCCAGAGCCCAGTAATATAGTGCCAGCCAGAGCCCAGTAATATAGTGCCAGCCTGATGCCTGTAATATTGTGCCAGCCAGAGCCCAGTTAATATAGTGCCAGCCAGAGCCCAGTTAATATAGTGCCAGCCAGATGCCTGTAATATTGTGCCAGCCAGAGCCCAGTAATATTGTGCCAGCCAGAGCCCAGTAAAATAGTGCCAGTCAGATACCAGTAATATAGTGCCAGCCAGAGCCCAGTAATATAGTGCCAGCCAGAGCCCAGTAATATTGTGCCAGCCAGAGCCCAGTAATATAGTGCCAGCCAGATGCCCAGTAATATAGTGCCAACCAGAGCCCAGTAATATAGTGCCCGCCAGATGCCTGTAATATTGTGCCAGTCAGATACCAGTAATATAGTGCCAGCCAGAGCCCAGTAATATAGTGCCAGCCAGATGCCTGTAATATTGTGCCAGCCAGAGCCCAGTAAAATAGTGCCAGTCAGAGCCCTGCTCTTGTTAAACCACCCGCCTCCCCCATTACTTACCGATGCTGCTCTCTGCTCCCGGACCGACGCCTCCTCCGTGCAGTCTTCCCTCTTGCACGGAGGAGGGAAACACAGTCACCGGATGTGACGTAAAGGTCACATCCGGTTGCTGTGATTTTCTTTTTTTTTTTTTACTTTTTTCCGGCGGCCGCGTCCAGCGGATGCGGCTGCCAGAAAAAAGTTAAGCAGCACGATGCGGGTGGGTGCCGGCAGCACGGGTGTCACCCGGTGCGGTCCGCCCCCCCCCTCGGGACGCCACTGATTAGATATACCATGCAACACAGTGAAGACAGTCATCATCAAGTGGAGAAAATATGGCACAACAGTGACATTACCAAGAACTGGAGCTCCCTCCAAAATTGATGAAAAGACGAGAAGAAAACTGGTCTGGGAGGCTACCAAGAGGCCTACAGCAACATTAAAGGAGTTGCAGGAATATCGGGCAAGTACTGGCTGTGTGGTACATGTGACAACAATCTCCCGTATTCTTCATATGTCTGGGCTATGGGGTAGAGTGGCAAGATGAAAGCCTTTTCTTACGAAGAAAAACATCCAAGCCAGGCTACATTTTGCAAAAACACATCTGAAGTCTCCCAAAAGCATGTGGGAAAAGGTGTTATGGTCTGATGAAACCAAGGTTGAACTTTTTGGCCATAATTCCAAAAGATATGTTTGGCGCAAAAACAACACTGCACATCACCAAAAGAACACCATACCCACAGTGAAGCGTGGTGGTGGCAGCATCATGCTTTGGGGCTGTTTTTCTTCAGCTGGAACTGGGGCCTTAGTTAAGATAGAGGGAATTATGAACAGTTCCAAATACCAGTCAATATTGGCACAAAACCTTCAGGCTTCTGCTAGAAAGCTGAACATGAAGAGGAACTTCATCTTTCAGCATGACAACGACCCAAAGCATACATCCAAATCAACAAAGGAATGGCTTCACCAGAAGAAGATTAAAGTTTTGGAATGGCCCAGCCACAGCCCAGTCCTGAATCCGATTGAAAATCTGTGGGGTGATCTCAAGAGGGCTGTGCACAGGAGATGCCCTCGCAATCTGACAGATTTGGAGTGTTTTTGCAAAGAAGAGTGGGCAAATCTTGCCAAGTCAAAATGTGCCATGCTGATAGACTCATACCCAAAAAGACTGAGTGTTGTAATAAAATCAAAAGGTGCTTCAACAAAGTATTAGTTTAAGGGTGTGCACACTTATGCAACCACATTATTTTATTTTTAGATTTTATATTTATTTTTATTTTTTTGTACAGTTTATAGGTCACATTAAAGGTGGAAAAAGTTCTGAAATGATTTATCTTTGTCTTGTTTTTTTACAGCACAGAAACCTGACATTTTAACAGGGGTGTGTAGACTTTTTATATCCACTGTAAGTGGTAGAGTCCCTTTAAACACACTTTTTTTGACCGACAGCACACCTTATTATAACTTATTTGTTAAAACTTATCACTTCAAGATAAATATCTTATATTTTTATAGTATTTTAATCAGATACCAAAAAGGACAAGTTTTAACTTATTCAGTTGGGATACCACAAATTCACTTTGCTTTTCTATCTTTGATCATCCAGCATTACCCCCTGTAATATTCCTTCTGCAGTACAGCCAGGCTTTTGTTTGTTCTCTAATACTATCAAGTTAAAAACTGTCAGAAAAAAAACAGAGGATCTTAGCATGTATAGCTTGTAAAAAAGATAGTAGGTGGTATGATTTAAACACATAAAGAGAATCAACCCGGTAATAGAAGAGCGTACAGGAAAAGGAAAACTACTAAGAAAACAGGACATTTAAAAGTTAGATCAGAAAGTATGTGGTGGGTACACCTAAATTCACACCGGAAGCTCACTATGAGGATGCTGGAATGTCAATTCAAGGCTTCCCCCAGCAACATAGACAGCGGATGTAATAGGTACGAGGCTCCGGCGACTGTGGCTCAAGCAGTAAATCAGAAAAAAGCTGAGCAGCTCAGGACACAAATTAAAATATGTACATGTTGTTTACTAGAAAAAATAAATACAATTATCCCATAGGGTTCACCACACTGTAAATCCAAAATAGGAACAAAAAGCACCTGACGCGTTTCATGCCATGCTAGCACATAGCTCCTATGTATTTGCCATTTCATATTAAATTAAATTGCAATAAGGAGATTTCTCCACAATAAACATGCACTTCAAATAACACAGGACTTGTAACAACAGTGGTGGATGCATGGACAAGTGCAAGTGGCAGAGGTTGTAGTGAAGGGATATAAGCGTATATAGGGTAAGAACAACGTAATCCTAAACAATACAAGGACCATACAATTAATTTTACTGTACCTAGAAATAAGGGCCAGCATGTTCCATGTTTCTAAGTATAAAAGTAGAGAACTTACCTGTACGGTTTTACCTTGGTCATCTTCCACTCTGCCTAAGGTCAAACTCATGTCAGAATCTGTGGCTGATGTGAACCATTTATACCCATGCAGGCTATATGTGCCATCATCCTGGTGGTGTGCCACAGTCTCAGTGCCGTCCCCTGCAAGGACAATGTAAGGAAAATATTTTATCGCTTCTCAAGCAAGTCTCATCATTCCGGATTAAAAAGAACACACAGTGGAAGTTACCTACCTACATCTGATCCACCCCGACGCTCTGTCATCCACTGTCCAGAGGTCCAAAACTGTTTAGGGTTGCGAGAGGTCAAATGTTGAAAGGCATTCTGAAGATGTGTCGGGGTACCCAAGGACTATTAAAACAAAAAAAGGAACAAGGGGACAAATAATTTAGCTCTTCATTTTCTCTGCTAATTCTGCCTTTATAAACTATTCCAAATGTTAGCTACAATAATATGCTAATCATGGATCACCCAGGGATGGAGTGGTGCAAAGACCCCCATTGTGAGCTAGTGAAGGTCAGTAAGATACCAACTGACCACATCACTACTGCAGCTTTTTCCCCCTGCAATATTAACTAAGGGGATTTTGTGAGGTCTTCAGTCTAAATCTCTGTCTAGCAAGTTATCAATGGTGATGGATACTTTTTACAGTGTTGTATTGCAACTCTAAGAGGCTTGCTACAATGTAGTGGGCTACTGATTAATTCAGAGTCTGTGAGGATATATGGTGTGAGGAAGTGACTGTAACATTTTTCAGGAGCTGTAAGGAGGATACACTAACTGGGAGATTACTGTTACTTAGGGTGGCCTTTGGGACAGCAGAGATAATTCATACCACTTTCAACTGGACTGATGATCATAAGCAGTGTCTGCACCCTGACTGGAGAAGTGAAGGGTTTATTCTGTTGTTTATTATATCGATCCGTAAGTTGGTTAATGGGCAGCCCCTGATGTTCTATGTTCACCTACACAAATCAGGCACTTTTCAGCACCTGATTTTCTTTTAATAAATCAGTTTTTATTGATAACTTTTGCAAATTTAGGGGGAATAAAAAGGGTAAAAAAAGAAGAAAAGAAAGAAGGGGAAGGGAGGCAAGGTGAGGGGGACATACAGTAATGCTCCTGGCGCAGCAGGGCTACAGAGGTTCCGTAACTGGAACACCATTTGGGAAATAAGAAAAACATATATACAAGAATTGTAAACCAACCTGGGGGAGGGTGGGGAGTTGGTAGTGGGGTCAGGGTAGGAGGGGAGGAACTGTATATGAGGTGGGGCTGATAGGTGAGGGGCAGGGATTCACCTGCACAGTGAGGCTTCATGGCCCCAAGTTAGGTTGTGAGCGAAAGGTCAGTGATATATTGGATCCAGCGAAACCATGTGTGCTTCCGTTTTTCACTAATTTCTTACGGATCAGATGACCAAGTCTTCTAGGGCTCTGACAGCTTCAACACTCTCTACCCATTCCCTAAATGTGGGCGAGGATGAGGAGCTTTTCGGCACCTGATTTTTATTTTATTTTTTTTACATAGGCTGTGCCGGCGCAACAAGCGCCGACACAACCTAAATTTACACATTCGATGTAGGTAGCGTAGACTCCAAAAATTTGTCAGGAGTGTGCTTTATACATTGGTGCACACACTGATTGTGCCAATATTTGTGTGTGAGCCATGTTTATACATGACCCCCATTGTCCATTAATAACAGAGATCTGTTGTAGTCTGAGATTGCTATTACCGTATTTGCTCGATTATAAGACGTGGTTTTTTTCAGAAAAAAAATTCTATCAAATCCCCCTCATCTTATAATCGAGGTCGTTTTATAATCTGACCTCAAATTGAGGGGGCAGAGAGACAGGGGGAGGGAGGGGGGCAGAGAGACAGGGGGAGGGAGGGGGGCAGAAAGACAGGGGGAGGGGGGGCAGAAAGACAGGGGGAGGGAGGGGGGAAGAGACAGAGCAACAAGGGGAGGGAGGGGGGAAGAGACAGGGGTAGGGAGGGGGACAGAGAGGGAGGGGGGGACAGAGCAACAAGGAAAGCCAGGGGTGAAGAGACAGAGCTACAAGGGGAGGAAGAGGGGGGGGGGGGGGACAGAGCAACAAGGGGATGGAGGGGGGCAGAGAGAAACAAGGGGGGGGGGAATAGACAGAGGCGAGGGGGGAGTCAAAGGGAGGGGGAGAGAGACAAAGCTGGGGCAAGGGAAAGAGAGAGGCAGCATTGGCACATAAAAGGAAATAAAAACAAGAAATGCATTTTTTGATATAATTTTTTATTAAAAAAGCAATTTACATGTGAATATATACAAGTTTAACTTTTTTTCCTATAGGGTAGTCTTATATTCAGGCTTTTAGTTTTTTTTCCTAAAGAAATATCCAAAGTTTGGGGGGTCATCTTATAATCAGCGTCGTCTTATAATTGAGCAAATACGGTACTTTTATATGTTCAGATGCTTTGATGTTACACATTGGGGTGATTTATGTTTTTATTCATGCGACCAATCCAATTTTTTTTTAGCTTTTTGTATGTTAATTAAACTAATTGGCTGTAGTGTGCTCTCTAAAATGTTTTTTTCCGTTTCTCTTTGTTTTCTTACTTAAACATTTTGAAGCCATGAGCACCATTAAAGTTTGAGCACAAAACTCAAACTATATTTAGCAGTTCCAACAACACGATACTACATTTTAAATTCTGTTACTTTCTGAAGATGTAAATATGTTTTTTTAAAATTATTAAACTGTATATGACAAATAAAATATCAGTTATATATTCTGAATCATTTATAAGAGCTTACCTTTAACTTCTGTTTGTTTTCACTTGACCTACAATGATTGACAATACAAATATTTATTTAATCCATAACAATTGTTTTAAGGTAAAGTAATTTACCTTGATGGCTGTTCCAATTACGTCTTCAACATTTAGCTATTGGTTATTCTCATGTAGTAATATGTAACAGTTATATTATATTCTATCTATAATTTTGATAAATGGCAAGATGTGAATCTGCACATCTAGATGACCAAATATACCAGGTAAACAGGACATAAGACAAAATATCACAATCATCTCACCTCTATGACCTTTGCTGCCCCATCAGTCATAGCCAATGGACAGGTGAACAGCCCAGAAGATGGAGCATATAGATAGAGCTTGACAACTTGGACCAGGCGGCTGTAAAACAAATATACATTATGAAGTCTCTTCCAGATTGTGCACTTTGATCTGTACTATTTGTTTAGGTGATGGAGGTCTTTTAAAACAAACTATGAGAGGTCCTTTCTATAATGTTGGTACAGGTAATATTTTATGCCCTTGCAATCTATGGTTACATGATCACATATTTAGAAGCACCATCAATGACAGTTAATATTACAAGCTAAAGCACCTACACAACAATAGATTTCTAATCTGAATTGTATAGTCTCTGACAACTGTAGGTTTCATTATTTGCAATGAGTAACGTTAAACACATTTTTTCCCTCTCGTAAATAGCAAATCGTATTATGTTATGTATTATGTTAATGCAGCTCTTTTACACACTCCCTAGACACATGGATTCCATCCCCTAAACATTGTTTATATGGTGAATGTAGAAAATAGCAGAATTTATTGTTTTAAATGTGTCTGTGTGGGTCTCCTGTTTATGACATAACTTTGTGGCTTGTTAGGAACATTACACAAGTTTTTCATTTGCATATCAATTAAAAAATATATGGGTCATTCAATGGCCCCCTGGTAACTGGCATTAGTGGTAAATTAATGGTCATTGAGGATTTAATGCCCACTGCTCACACCATTAATGGGTTTGTTAATATCATTACTGCATCTGTTAAAAAAAACATACCACACCCGCTAAAAACAAAATCTGCATTAAAACACTGTTCTGTGCATTAATCACAGCACCAACAGTGATCAGTGGTTCTATGACATTTTTTCCTGCCAGCTGCTTATTTTTTTCCCTTTCAGTGTGGTAGGGAACACAAACAAAAAAAAAAATTTTTTTTCATATTTGGTCCCCCTGGGACCAGCGTCCTTCTGTGGGCAGTAATAAATAATCAAAAATGGCCCCAAGTGGCTACGGGCCTGGGAGATGCCTGCAGTCACTTAAAAAATTAACTATAGGTCACGATTACATTTTAAAAAATGCCCCCAAGCCCCGATTATATTAAAATAATAGTCTCCACAGGGCTTGGGGAGTGCTATGCCCCCAAGCCCCGATTCAATAACTTTCATGGGATATGGCATATGTCAAATGATTTTATGCCCCGTTAACCAGAGGGTGGACTAATAAAAAGATGCTCTGACTGAACTGAATTTATCTATATATGCAGTGCTGTATTTACCGCGAGGCATCCTAGGCGGATGCCTATGGCGGCAAATTTTGGGGGGCGGCAGCGCCCCCCAGCACTGGAAAAAAAAAAATGTAAAAAACATTTAAAAAAAAAAAAAAAAAAAAGTTAAAAAAAAAAAACCGGCCCTTTAAAAAAAAAAAACCCCACCGCGCTTGCAGGCAGAGACGGAGGTGAGAAGGGATCGGAAGATCCCCCCTCACCAACGCTCTGCCTGCCAGGCTGCACGGGGAGCCGAACAGGCAGCACAGAGAAACCTCCGTGCTGCCTGTTCGGCTCCCCGTGCAGTGTGCCGACACGGAAGTGCCGACAGTCACGTGACCGGCGCGCTGACGTCATATGCGCGCCCGGTCACGTGCCCTGTCGGCACAATCGCCGGGAAGCCGAACAGGCAGCATGGAGGGACCATGCTGCCTGCCTGCCAGGGAAAGGTAAGTGCTGATGGGAGACTGTGTGTGTGTGTGTGTGTGTGAGTGACTGACTGAGTGTGATGGGAGTCAGAGTGTGTGTGATGGGAGTAGGAGTGTGTGACTGAGTGTGATGGGAGTCAGAGTGTGTGTGATGGGAGACAGTGTGTGTGACTGAGTGTGATGGGAGTCAGAGTGTGTGTGATGGGAGACAGTGTGTGTGACTGAGTGTGATGGGAGTCAGAGTGTGTGTGATGGGAGACAGTGTGTGTGACTGAGTGTGATGGGAGTCAGAGTGTGCGTGATGGGAGTAGGAGTGTGTGACTGAGTGTGATGGGAGTCAGAGTGTGTGTGATGGGAGACAGTGTGTGTGTGATAGGAGACAGTGTGTGTGACTGAGTGTGATGGGAGTCAGAGTGTGTGTGATGGGAGACAGTGTGTGTGACTGAGTGTGATGGGAGTCAGAGTGTGTGTGATGGGAGACAGTGTGTGTGACTGAGTGTGATGGGAGTCAGAGTGTGTGTGATAGGAGACAGTGTGTGTGACTGAGTGTGATGGGAGTCAGAGTGTGTGTGATGGGAGACAGTGTGTGTGACAGTGTGATGGGAGTCAGAGTGTGCGTGATGGGAGTAGGAGTGTGTGACTGAGTGTGATGGGAGTCAGAGTGTTGTGATGGGAGACAGTGTGTGTGACTGAGTGTGATGGGAGTCAGAGTGTGTGTGACTGAGTGTGATGGGAGTCAGAGTGTGTGTGATGGGAGACAGTGTGTGTGACTGAGTGTGATGGGAGTCAGAGTGTGTGTGATGGGAGACAGTGTGTGTGACTGAGTGTGATGGGAGTCAGAGTGTGCGTGATGGGAGTAGGAGTGTGTGACTGAGTGTGATGGGAGTAGGAGTGTGTGACTGAGTGTGATGGGAGTGTGAGCTTGATGTGAGTCTGAATGATGGGGCATGTCTTAGGTGTGTAACGTGGGTGTGCAGCTTGGGTAGGGGGGTGCCCGGATTTTGTCTGCCTAGGGCAGCACAAAATCAAGATACACCACTGTATATATGTCTAGAAGAGTAGAAAACAGTTATGGTTCAGGCACTGTGTTTTTAACGTGTGTAAATTCACTGAATAAAAATATATAAAAGTGCGTTATTGTTGATTGTAGCACAGATCCTCACCCCATGTGAGATGAAAAGGAGTGCAAAGGATAATGTAATACTACGTGGTATAATTATTTCATTAGAGTAATAATTTTCAACTTGCCTGTATCAGCTCTTGTTAGAACCCAGAGCAAAGGTTTTAGTGTGTGAATCCCTTTTACAGTAAGGTAAGCTCCATGACACCTCCACTAGCAATGTTAAATGCAAATATATAACCTCCTCCAATGACTTTCATTCAAATAAAATTAAGAGCAAAATATCCATTGCGTAATGCTTTATTAATAATATGAAATTTCAAAACCAACGAAAAGTGACAACTTGCATGGCTTTACTCTGTCTCTCACCTGGAGCAAAGTGTTAGCTTGTGTGGGTTCTAACAAGAGCTGATACATGCAAGTTGAAAATTATTATCTTCTGATACAATATTTATACTTTGCAGTATTACAGTATCCTTTTAACTTTTAGTTACAGTATAACTATTTTTATTACGTGAATATACACATATTAACCCCTTAAGGACAGAGCCTTTGAAACATTTTTGTCCTTTCTGGACAATGGCTATTTTAACATTTCTGTGCTGTTTGTGTTTAGCAGTAATTTTCTTCTTCGTCATTTGCTGTACCCACACATATTATATATTGTTTTTATCGGGACAAAAAGGGCTTTCTATGGATGCCATATTTCTGATCATATCTTATCATATTATTAAAAATAATAATAAAATATGGTAAAAAAAAAAAAAAAATACACAAATTTCCTGACTTTTATTTGAAACAACTTCTCCTCATCGACAATAGCGAACGAAAAAACATGCTAAATAGATTCTACTATTTCTCCTGAGTACAGGGATACCACCCATGCATAGGTTTGTTGGGTTGTTTGGGGGCTAAAATGCCAAATTTGTGAGGTGCAGTTTTTTGTTTTCCAACTTGAAATTTTTACATGCAGACAGCCTGCACCCATGTCCCATTTGGGACATATTTGAAACCAGCCAGTGTATTTTACCCCATCAACCCATATATTTTTTAAAAGTAGACACCCTAGGCTATCTCAAATGGTGGTATTTTTACACTTTCCATGCACTAATTCTACCACCAGCCTTTGTCAAAGTTTGTGGTAGTAATTTGTTTGTGTTTTTTTTTCACAAACCTTGTACTTCAGACATGAATTCACAGATTTTGGTATGTGTCACTGCCAAATATCACCCCAATAAGTGTTCAGCAACATCTCTTGAGTACAGGGATACCACCCATGCATAGGTTTGTTGGGTTGTTTGGGGGGTAAAAAGCCAAATTTGGTAGGTGCAGTTTTTGGTTTTCCAAATTGAAATTTTGACATGCAGACTGCCTGCACCCATGTCCCATTTGGGACATATTTGAATCCAGCCAGTGTATTTTACCACATTAACCCATATATTTTTTAAAAGTAGACACCCTAGGCTATCTCAAATGGTGGTATTTTTACACTTTCCATGCACTAATTCTACCACCAGCCTTTGTCAAAGTTTGTGGTAGTAATTTTTGTGTGTTTTTTTTTCACAAATATTGTATTTTAGACATAAATTCACAGATTTTGGTATGTGTCACTGCCAAACAATAACCCAATATGTGTTCAACAACATCTCCTGAGTACAAGGATACCACCCATGCATAGGTTTGTTGGGTTGTTTGGGGGCTAAAAGGGCCACATTGTGAAGGTGCGCATTTTCAACTTGGAATATTGACGTGTAGCCAGCATGAGCCCATCTTTCATTTGGGACTTTTTTTTAAAGTAGGACAGTGTATTTTACCCCAAAAAGTATATATTTTGTAAAAGTAGACACCCTAGGCTATTTTAAATTGTGTTATTTTAACACTTTCCATGCACCAATTCTACCACCAGCCTTTGTCAAAGTTTGTGGTAGTCATTTTATTGTGTATTTTTTCCCACATACATTGTACTTTAGACACAAATTCACATATTTCGGTATGTGTCACTGACAAACAATACCACAATATATGTTCAGCAACATCTCCCGAGCACAGGGATACCACCCATGCATAGCTTTGTCAGCTTTGTTGGGTGTTGAAAGGCTACATTTGAGAGGTGCGCTTTTTGATTTTCAAACTTGGAATTTGAACATGTAGAGCAAGGAAGGGGTTAATAGCTCTTATAAGAGCCTTTGTAGTACTGTACAAAAATATTAACCCCTAAAAATGCACAGACAAGAAAAAATGTTCTGCTGTGCAGTGATCAGTGGCAGGGAAGGGGTTAATACACTACACTATACAAAGGGTATGGCTTTTATAAAAGCCCTTGGGACTCACAATTTTTTAACATTTTATTTAATTTATTACAATTAAAAAATTATGTTATACAGATCTGTCTCTTTCCCTCACTAAAACTCAAGTGAGGAGAGGGAGGCAGATCCATATGTGTCAGAACAATATTTACGAACCAGACGAATGGTGATGCTCATCTGAGAAATCACCAAACCACCTTTGCCACTGATCGGCTGTTCCTGATCGCTATACACGCGTTCAGACAGCTTCAAAAGGAATACACATAATCCCCTAGTGGGTATAACTAACCCCTAGCGAGTCTGACAAAAAAAATGCTGATAGCAAAAAAAAATCCTTCTGCGACTAGATTGCTCCATATGCGCTGCTTAGGCAGTGACCATATGCACTGCTTAGGCAGTGACCATATGTGCTGCTTAGGAAGTGATATACGGCAATTAAGGGGTTAATAGCTCTTAAAAGAGCCTTTGATATACTGTAATAAATCAAAGAAAAAATAAAAAAAACCCTAAAAAAATGCACAGATGTGCTGCTGTGTAAGATCACTGCGTACACAGCGATCAATTGCAGGGAAGGGGTTGAATACTGGAAACGGCTTTTATAAAAGCCTTTGGGTCTCAATTCTATTAAATATATTATAATTAAAAACTTACATTATACAGCTCTGTCTCCCTCCCTCACTAAAACTCAAGTGAGAGGGAGGCAGATCTACATGGGTCAGATCAAATATTTACAAATATTGATCTAACCAGACGAATGGTGATGCTCATCTGAGCAAACGCCAACCCGCCTTTGTCACTTATCAGCTGTTACTGATCGCTATACATGCGGTCAGACAGCTAAAAAAAATTTTTTTACGTTAAACGTAGTCCCCTACTGGGTATAATTAACACGTGACGGGTGTAATAAAAAAGTTAAAAAAATTTTTAAAAATGCTTCTGCAGCAAGATTGCTGCATTTGCGTCAGATCGCTGCTTAGGCAGTGATCTACAGCAAGAAAGGGGTTAATCTCTCTTAAAAGAGCTTTTTTTATACTGTAATGAATTACAGTAAAAAAAATGAACCCCTAAAAAATGCACAGACAGCAAAAAATGTGCTGCTGTGTATGATCACTGCGTACACAGCGATCAATGGCAGGGAAGGGGTTAAATGGCTTTTATAAAAGCCCTTGGTGTTTAAAATGTTATTAAATATTTTTTTTTTTTTTTTTTTTTTTACTTTATCTGATCTGTCTCTCTCCCTTACTATAACTAGTAAGGTGAGGGAGGCAGATCAATACTTGTCAAAGGCAATATTTGCTAATATTGCCTTTGACTGTATGGTACGTAGTATTACATAGTAAATTGTGCCGGCATCGATTGGCTCCCCCTAGAGCATCGGAAGTGAAATACTTTCACTTCCGATGCTCTTGCCATTAGAAGGGAAGCGTTCCCTTCTACTGAGCCGATGGGGTCGCTCAGGAGAGCGACCACCATCGGCTCTGGGCAGCCTGAAGGTGTTGTTAAGTGCCTTGCTAGCAAGGCACTTTAACAACACCGCAGATGCTTAGAAAGCGAACGATCGTTCGCTTTCTAAGCACATGTGTGCAGCGGGCGCAGCCATTTTTAAATGGCTGCTACGATCACTCCGTGGAGTGATCGTAGCGCGCCCCTGCACATTTGGGGGGTGTTGCACAATGCCTCTACCTAGAGGCATTGTAGCAACACCGTTAGAGTAAAGAAAGCGACCGCTGGTCGCTTTCTTTACTCAGTTTAGTGCATGACGTGCCAGGCACGTCACCTGTCGGCAAGTCCACGATTTGCCGTGACGTGCCTGGCACGTCATCTGTCGTTAAGCGGTTAAAAACACACCACGGGAACCATCACTCATTTCTACTGTTCTTTTATTATAGGCCAGTGACTGGCGCGGCCACTGTGTTCCTGCCGCAGTGTAATATTTTATTTTATTTGTTATTACATTATTAATTTTTTTACATTTTTACAGTGTATTGCTTTTGGGGAGCTCAATTTATCTTTCTTTGACACAGGGCCATGGTATTGTGCTGCTAGGGTCCCCCACCAAAAAAAAAAACACCCTTCAAAATCATGCCTACATACATTGTTATATCATGATAATTAAAACAAAGATGTAATTCAGTTTGCCAGAAAGCTCACACTCTAATGCAATTCAGTTTGCCAATAAAGCTTGCACTCTAATGTAATTCAGTTTGCCAATAAAACTTGCAGTCAAAGCCATCTTTGCCCCTGTCTGGCTTCCAAACAACTTATCAGTGGCATCTTTATCCCCATAGAGCTTGTCAGTGCCTTAACACTTAGCGGGGACGGAGACTACTCACCATTCCATACTCTGATGCAGGTCTATGTTGGAAGAAGCACAGACCTGTGTTTCTGTGCACTGCTCCCACAACCACAGCGGGGACAGTGAAAAAACCCTTTAATTTTTTTTTTTTAAGCAAGTGTCAGTCAAACCAACCACAGAATCGGATAGCATGGGCTCGGATCTAGCTTAGAGCAGCAAATTGCTGGCCCTATCAAAGTGCTGCATGGGTCCCATGGACCCATGTAAGAACCAACTCTGAGAAGACCAGTTAATTTACTGCTGAGAAATTTTTTTTCAGTACTACTGTGTTTATTTTGCCTTTATTTGGAAGCTGTTAACTGTGCTTTTTAATTAGGAAATTTTGTTCTAGCTCATTTATGCATGAGAAAGGTACCTAGTAACTTTATCTTGAAAGCTGGCAATTAAACGCTATAAATGGTAGCATTTTAACTATATTTGTTCCTTTATTTCCACAGCTAACAATGTATTATCCTTTTACCCATTAAGATACTTTCTGAAAACTAAAAGGAAGTAGAAAGTTGGAGGTAATGTTGAAGAGAGTTCCAGACACATGGGGCAGCTAGAGTGAGCTACTAAGGCAAAGTTCGTTATGGCAGTAAGGAGGGAATCACAAGTAATAGCTCTGCTTGGTTGAGTTTAAGATGGTAAAGAGATATCTAGGGCAAGATGGAACATAACAGAAGCAGTAATCCCATGAAATTAGAGAGTAAAGACCATGGGTATAGAATGTTATATTTACCTCCAACTGGAATATTTTCTTTCATAGGCTTCAGCCACTAGACCTTCCTCTGCAGACAGCTCCTTCATTTTCTTCCAGGCTGGACAAGTAACAATCCGGTCGACCCTACAGCCCCAGGCATCATACTGCTGCAGATATGGTGGATTCAGCTCACATTGTCTTCCCAGTGAGTCAATCTCATCCACCAAGCGTTGGCCAAATCGTACAAGATCTCGACTAACCTCTTCCAGGACCTGCATTAGGACTCCATTAATTAATGATCTATTCAGGTTGTGTGATGATGAGAATTTTTAAAACTTTGACTTGCTTTTCTCTGCTTTCACTGACTTTAAAAAACGACACTAAATTTACTGCAAAGGTTTCACCAATTACATAAAAATTCCATACGTTTCTCAAATGTAAATTCTAGCCAACCTTAAAGATCACCCAAGTCGTAGAAGCAAAAGTAATTTTTAAACTGCATTAGAAACAACACAAACAGCATATATTTTTAAGACATGTGAACATTGTTATTTTTATTGTGAAAAACTCTACTATGTCTCCTTTTGTGTGAGATACTCATTCTCACATTAAATTGGTAGATCAGATCTTGTTAACACATTCTCTAATAATATTACCGTAAGTGTTGTCACTACAGAATCAATGAGTAAATGTCACTGACTAAATCATGTCAGGGCAACAAGAGGTAAATCTTGTTGTGTGCAAATTTAAAAAAATATATGTGTCCAATAGACTAAAGCGCCAACCTAATATACTTGTCCCTCAACACACTTTACTTGCACACACACAGAGCGACAGTCAAACACATAAGTCAAAGACACACTCAGAGACCACACATGCACAGACCATCTTTCCCCATCCCCCTCTGTCTCTCTCCCCCATCTCATCCTTGTCTGTTTCCCTCTATCCCATCCCTCTTTTTTGCCCCACTAATCTCCCTTCAGGGCAATGTTTTTCTTTGTTTTGATGTCCATTCTGGACAATAGCTATTTTACAACTTTACACAGATATGTGTGCTTTTAAATAAAATGTGTGCCTGCTTACTTTTAAAATGAACCCCCCCATAACATTTATTCTTTTTAAGAACAGATAGGGCTATCACTTGGGACCATTTAAAAAAAAACTTAACCCTTTGTGTACTGTATAAATTTTAATAAAGTGTAAAAATGTTTTTTAAAAAAAGTGTTTTTTCTGGGACACAATATATGTCTTTCCTCACAAGATCAAAGTGTACCAGTTAGAGAGGGGAAGGATTTTGACAGTGTTTACACAACACGGACTGTCATTTCCTGTATTTTTTGCATTTATTGCATGTAATTGATTTTTCATAAATGCAAAAAATTATGGTTGATCATGGGTTTCCTAACTGTTAAGGCAACCAGGATCATCTCACTCCATCCCTCCCCCAAAAATTTGACAGACCCTTTTCTGGGTGTTTCAGACTTGCCTCCATCATAGGCAGTCTAAAACATCCCTCACCTGCTTTGCATAGAGTGAGGGGGCATGATTGACAGGTCAGTGACACTTGTCACTGGCCTGTCACTTTAAGACCTTTATTTGTGAGGCCTCCAGGAAAGCCAAAAATAGTGCGAATAGCGGCAAAAGGCAGCCTGTACATGTACAGGCGTGGTCACCAATACATTGCATTGGGAGCCCTTACATGTACGGGCATTGTTGTGAAGGGGTTAAGACTATGCCTTCTTGCTGTAATTTTTTTTCTTATAACTATACTCTCCTCCTTTACTGTGTTGATTCCCTATAAGTTTTTTTTTTAATGTTTCTATCACCCCCTCTGTCTCCTCTTTCTTGCTACTGCATATAAGCACTACAAAAATCAGATATTTGTAACAGAGCTATGAAGTTGTAGAATGTTCAAGTTCACTTGTCAGTTCAGTTTGAGTATATTGCCCCCACTCATATAACATTACAAAAACTTATAAAAATCTATTCACAAATAGTTTATTGTTAACTAGAATGTTATGTGTAAACATGACTCTCCCTTTAAGGATTTCAATAGCTGATATAGGTGACTGAAGCACCTATTTATATATGAAGGACCTCTATAAATACTTATCAGTTGACTCAACTCTACACTTAACTTGTAAATCTCTGCTGCAGACTATTATCATTTATTTAAAGTCAACTTCTTAAACACTATTTATATGATGTACTGACATTTCAATATTATTGTTTATCTTGCCAGCTCTCGTTTTATATCCCGTATAATTTTGTGTTATGCTTATCAATATTTCTATTATGTTATTTATGCCTGACCAACCAACAAGCATACATTGTAGGCTCTTGATCACAAGTGAGCACAAGAACTTGCTATGCAGACAAATGCAGCACTTTACAGTGACATGCATATATATCTATACATAAAAAAATAACTGCATCATAATGTTATGCTATGTAACATTAATAGAGAATAACATAGAGATTAAATATTTCGACTGTGTTTGGAATTTCTTTTAGCATTTGTTTTTCTAGACTGCATTCAAACAAAACTGGGCTCAATTAAAGTAATATTTTTTGTTTAGGTTCAAGTGATAAAATATTTGTTTATGTGTAAAGTGTTTGTTGTTTGCAGTTGGTACCCACCACTGGAGGAAGATATCTCTTCATGTAGCTTTGGAGTAGGGCATCCTCTAGAAACTGGTTTCCCAACTTGGGCTGCTCCTGGAAAAAATTCCCAATCATGGCACGGGAAAAAGGCATCTTTAATTCTTCCACGATTGCTTGCTTCTGAGAGTCAGGCACATGGGCAAGGACTTGAGCCTGGGTACTCTTGCTACCCATGGAACACACAGACTGGTACTGTATGCTGCTGAATACATTCTTGCTAAGCCTCTGACCCAGCATGAATCTTGCCAATTTCACCCTGCAACACAATGCAAGTTTCTGCATAAAAATTGAACAATACACCTGGGCTTTATAATTATTTGCAGAGCCAGACTAGATATGTTTATGTTACATGCATAGAGTTCAATGTAAAACAACCACTGAACCATATACACACACAGTCAGTGACACACGTTAGCAGTTTGTTGTTGTTTTTATTAACAGTAAAAAGAGTATATCAGTAAGTCCCACTGCCCTGTTACTTTACTTCATTTCAGCTTGGTCTGTGCCTTTCACACAGGTACATTCTCACTTCTAACCCTACTGAGCATCGGGCTGTCACATGACACCCAGAGCTGGGACACTATAGTACAGTGTGCGAGGTGGTGGAGCAGGAATAAATAATTCATTTTTTTTTATCCCAGATGCAAGGGCACAATGTGGGAATAACAATGTGCTGTGGTCTATATGCATGCTTACTATACAAAAAAAACACATGTACAGATTCATAAATACACAGAAATATATTTCTGTCACATGAAACTATATATAGGTGTACCTGCACACCGATAAAAATCCCCACAACCCATTAATACAAAAAACTGGCTCAAGATGTTAATATATTTTTCACATTAAATTATGGTTTTCAATAAATAACATGGTATCAAACCAAAGCACTAATTTGCCTTAAGTAAACTTTGTGTTACACAAAACGAGAGAGAAGATAAACACGCAAAACAAATGTAAACAACAGATCTGGTCCCTAAACACTTAGTATATCATATATACTACATATAGTAGATATATAAACCTTTTATCCCCAGTATGTATGTTTTCTTTCCACACGTATCCCCCTTATTACCCTGTCCTTGGCATTGAATATCTCCGGCTTCCTTACTCACACAGCATAGGGTTACGCAATGACGCGAGAGGCGGGGCTACAGCTTCCGTACTACACGCGAGACTTGGCAACATTCCATTGGGTTGTTAGAGAAGGGCTCTGCTTCAACAGCGCCCTCTATAGCATGAAAGGGCTGCGGCAGCTGAAATGTCTTGTTGTCAGGCCAACTAGACGGCAACACCGAGCCCGGTATTGTGGCTGTTAGTGTTGTTGTTGCTCGCTTGTACCTTTCGATTGTATCAGTTTATTTGATACTCGGCAACTCTGTTTATTGTGCACGACATTTACATTTTATTCATGATTATCATTATAATAAATTAATATGTATTACAATGTTAACCCCATAGTGAAATGGATTTTTGGCGGTGACTTTCCTTTGGCGACATGTGCTGTTGTAAACATTTCTACAGTGTCTTTGTTTAGCTGTAGTTTTCGCCTTTCTCATTTACTGTAAGCACCCAAGTTATATATTGTTTGTATCGCTATAACAAGGGCTTTCTTTAGATACCATTATTTTCATAATATAATTTACTGTCAAAAAATAAATCATAAACTATACTATGAAATAAAACGAAATTTTTCTAACTTTGACCTAAAAAATCATTTACACAGTTACAAAGCGTAAAGTACACTCTGTTTTAATAGTTTCCTGAGTTTAGAAATATGCTGTGTTACATGTTTTTTTCTGTAGGTTTTTGCACTTTACAGGGTGATAACTGAAAATAGTGGTTTTTTTTTCTAACCATTTTCTCCTACAGTGACCTTTTGACCCCAATTCTCACACTAAATGCAAACTTAACCCAAACCCAAATTTAACCAAACTCTAACCCTCATTTAACTGTAACCTTAACACTTAGGAATACCCTAATTTCATTCTAACCCTAGATATTATGTTAACCTTAACTCTAGTTTTAAATCCTAGTTTGTTTTTGTATTGCAGTGTTGTTGACTGCATCTATGATGATAATTCATCCCACAAGAGGGCAACAGGCATATTGGAGGAGCATGCTGTTCTGCAATAAGGCGCCCTCGATTCGGTCCCTGGCTAATTTATTTTGATGCTGCCTAATATTAGAGCAACACTGAAAGAGTGGTTTTGAAAATTGTTGATCATGAAAATTTCTTGGTTCACTGCAGATCGTTCCAGGGATGTTCTATGTCAGCAACAGAGTTTCTGGCTGGATGTGCCTGGCACGTACTATGCCGCAAAGGGGTTAATTGGTTCAGGTAACCTGGCGATTCCCTGTTGGTAGTGGCATCTGGATCATTCTTTTTCAGTTGTGTACAAAAATGTCTCTTTAGATGCCATTATTTTGCTCAGATCATATCATATGTTATAAAAAAAAAAATGACGTAAATTTGTAAATAAACACTTTTTCTAACTTACTTGAATTTTTTTTACACATTTACAAAAGCTAAAAAAAAAACCTTCTAGATGCTAAATAGATCGTAAGATTTTTCCTATATTATAGGGCAATAAGTAGCACATTGCTTTTTCCTAACCATTTTTGTTTTCAGAATTACCTGAAACAGAGGCATCCATTTTTATTTCTGAAGTGGGCTACATAATCAGAAATCCATTTTTTATTTACATGGTGAACAATAACTTGTTAGTCACTGAAACATGTTTGGTTATCTAGCAGTAATACAAAATTGTTCCAAAACAAGTTTAACCCCTTGGCGACACAGGACGGACTAGGTCCGTCCTGTGTGCCGAGGCGTTAGTGACACAGGACGGACCTAGTCCGTCCTGTGTCAAAACGAGCACTGAAAGCGGAGTTTTTCCGCTTTCAGTGCTCAAGCCGCATTGTAACGATGCTTCCGGATGGAAGCATCGTACAATGCTAAAAAAAAATGCCCGTCGGCATTTCGATCGCTCCGGAGAGCGATCGAAATGCCGGTTTTAAAGGCACAGTGCCTTTAAAACGCGGGCATTTCAAAAATGAGCATAGGAAGCGAATCTTTCGCTTCCTATGCTCAGAAAGTGTTTCTGATTGCCTCGCAAGTCGAGGCAATCAGAAACACAAAAAAAAAATGCACGATCTTGGTCACTGAGTGACCAAGATGGCGCTGCCCTTCTAAGGGCAAGAGCACAGGAGGCAGGAAGTACCTGCTTCCTGTGCTCTCTGGCTGTCACACGATTGCCTCTTCACAGAGGCAATCAGTGACTGTCAGGCACACTGACAGGCAGTGGGGATGCTCTCCTGAACATCCCCACTGACTGGTCAGATCAATATTAACTCTATATTGATCTGACCAGTTATGATCTGCCTCCCTCTCCTCACATTTTTTTTAGCGAGGGAGAGAGACAGATCAAAGTTCTAAAAGTAAGTAAAAGTTAAAAAAAAAAAAAAATACACAACACACAAATAATAAAACAATAAAAAAAATGTTATTAAAGCAATTCCCTGCGTTTAACCCCTTCCCTGACACTGATCTTGCATAAGCAGTGATCGTGCACATCAGCGCATTTATTTTTGCTGTTTGTGCATTTTTTAGGGGTTAATTTTTTTTGTACTGTAATTAATTACAGTACTAAAAAAGCTCTTCTAAGAGTTATCAACCCCTTATTTGCCGTCGATCACTGCTTACGCAATGATATTGACGCCAAAGCAATTTTTATCTGTCTGCATATTTTTATTTTATTTTTATTTTTTTACACATACCCGCTAGGGGATTACATGTAAAGTAAAAATATTTGAGATTTTTTTTTTTTAAGCTGCCTGAGCGCATAGCGATCAGTAACAGTGAATTAGTGGCAAAGGCGGTTTGGTGATTTCTCAATTAAGCTCACCATTCGCCCTGGTCAGATCAAAATTAATCGGATCAATATTCACAAATATTGATCTGCCTCCCTCTCCTCACTTACATTTTTGTGACGGAAAGAGACAGATCAGTATTAGTGATATAAAATAACATTTTATAAAATTGGCAGGTTTTATGAAAGTCTTTCACTGTGTATTAACCCCTTCCCTGCCATTCATCACTGTGTAAGCAGTAATCTTGCACAGCAACAGTATGTTTTGCTGTCTGCACTGTTTTATGGATTAATTTCTTTGTACTGTAATGTATTACAGTACTAGATAGGCTCTTCTAAGAGCTATTAACCCCTTCTTTGCTCGAGATCACTGCTTACGCACTGATTCTGAGGCCGCGGACTCAGGGTTCGATTTTGACCCTATTCAGCTTTCTGATACATCATCTAGCGATGTATCGGTGGCTGCTGAGCCCTTGCCACAAGTAGTGATGGGGGTCTACCGATAAAAAAATATATGGTTTGGTGGGGGTAAATTACATTGGCTGGCTTCAAAGATATATCCCATAAAGGACACGGACGCAGGTTGACTACATGTCAAAATTCCAAGTTGGAATTTTGAGATGCGCATCTCACAAATGTTGCCTTCTAGCCAAAAACAAACCAACAAACCTATGCATGGGTGCTATCCCTGTACTCGGGAGATGTTGCTGAACACATATTGGGTTGTTGTTTGGCAGTGACATATACCAGAATCTGTGAATTCATGCCTGAAGTACAATGCATGTGGAAAAAAACCTCCCAAAAAAGTACTACCACAAACTTTTACAAAGGCTGGTGGTAGAATTAGTACCTATACAGTATTAAAATACCACCATTTGAAATACCTTAGGATGTCTATTTTCCAAAAATATATGGTTTGATGGGGTAAAATTCATTGGACGGCTTCAAAAATGTTCCAAATGGAACATGGGCGCAGGCTGACTATATGTCAAAATTCCAGGTTGGAATTGCGCACCCCCTAAATGTGGAATTTTAGACCCAATACAAACCAACAAACCTATGCATGGGGGGTATCCCTGTACTCAGGAGATGTTGCTGAACACATATTGAGGTGTTGGTTGGCAGTGGCAAATACCAGAATCTGAAAATTCCTGCCTGAACTACAATGTGTGTGGGGAAAAAATGACATCCCAACCCTTTGACATAGGTTGGTGGTAGAATTAGCACTTGGAAAGTGTTAAAATACCACAATTTTAAATACCCTAGGATGTCTAGTTTTCCAAAATATATGGTTTTATGGGGTAAAATACTTTGACAGGCTTCAAAAGTGTCCCAAATGGAACATGGGCGCAGGCTGACTACATGTTAAAATTCCAAGTTGGAAATGCACCCCCCCTAAACGTGGCCTTTTAGCCCCCAAATAATCTAACTAACCTACACATGGGTGGTATCCCTGTACTCAGGAGATGTTGCTGAACACATATTAAGGTGTTGTTTGGCACTGACACATAATAGGATCTGTGAATTCATGCCCGATGTACAATGAATGTGAAAAACAAATTACTATCCATAACATTGACATAGGCTGGTAGTATAATTAGTGCATGAAAAGTGTTAAAATACTACCATTTGAAATACCCTAGGGTGTCTAGTTTTCAAAAATATATGGTTTTGTGGGGTAGAATACACTTTTTGGCTTCAAAAATGTCCCAAATGGGACATGGGCGCAGGTTTTCTGCACGTCAGAATTCAAAGTTGGAAAACCAAAAAGCGCACCTCTCAAATGTGGCCTTTTAACCCCCAAATAACCTAACCAACCTATACATGGGTGGTATCCCTGTACTCAGGAGATGTTGCTGAACACATATTGAGGTGTTGTTTGGCACTGACATATAACAGGATCTGTGAATTCATGCCCAAAGTACTATGTATGTGAAAAAAAATACTATCCATAACATTGACATAGGCTGGTAGTATAATTAGTGCATGGAAAGTGTTAAAATACTACCATTTGAAATACCCTAGGGTGTCTAGTTTTCAAAAATATATGGTTTTGTGGGATAGAATACACTTTTTGGCTTCAAAAATGTCCCAAATGGGACATGGGCGCAGGTTTTCTGCACGTCAGAATTCCAAGTTGGAAAACCAAAAAGCGCACCTCCCAAATGTGGCCTTTTAACCCCCAAATAACCTAACCAACCTATACATGGGGGGTATCCCTGTACTCAGGAGATGTTGCTGAACACATATTGAAGTGTTGTTTGGCACTGACATATAACAGGATCTGTGAATTCATGCCCAAAGTACTATGTATGTGAAAAAAAATTACTACCCAAAACATTGACATAGGCTGGTAGTATAATTAGAGCATGGAAAGTGTTAAAATGCTACCATTTGAAATACCCTAGGGTGTCTAGTTTAAAAAAATATATGGTTTTGTGGGGTAGAATACACTTTCTGGCTTCAAAAATGTCCCAAATGGGACATGGGCACAAGTTTTCTGCATGTCAGAATTCCAAGTTGGAAAACCAAAATGCGCACCCCCTAAATGTGGCCTTTTAGCCCCAAAACAAACCAACAAACCTATGCATGGGTGGTATCCCTGTACTCAGGAGATGTTGCTGAACACATATTGAGGTGTTATTTGGAAATACCCCTTCACATTTTAAGGTAATGTTTACCTAAATTGCAATATATGTGAAAAATTAAAAAAAAAAGATTTTTTGCTGCAAACTTTGGCATAGATTGGTGGTAAAATGGCTACATGAAATGTGTCAAAATACCCCAAGTTAAATGCCCTGAGTTGTCTAGTTTTCAAAAATATGTACATGTTGGGGGTCATTCATGGATTTAGTACAGAAATCAGTGTTACAATGTCACTATCGCTAATTTTGAAAGAAAGGATTTTAAAATAGCTTTGCACCACTTATAGTTCTGGCCCTGTAACATGAATAAAAAAGCACAAAAACATGGGCTATTTCTGAACTCAGGACATATATTAGAAACTTTTTAGCAGTGTTTTTTTGTTGTCTCTTGTACATGAGTATACAATTTTTCAAATAAAAGTCATAAAAAAATTATTTTTTCAATTTTTTTGCCATATTTTATTATTTTTTTTACATCAAATTATATGCTATTATCAAAATAATGGTATCAAAAGAAATCCCTTCTTATAACGATAAAAACGATATATAGTTTGTGCGGGTACACTAAATGAGACAGAAATAAATTACAGCAAAACACAAACACCTCAGAAATGTTAAAACAGCCCATGTCACCAAGCGTCGGACAAGCCAAAAAAGTCATGTCACTAAGGGGTTAAAATAACTTTATTCAAACAAAAGGATACATTTTATAGGGACAATGAGAATATGGGCATCTAAGTCAGGTGGGCTGCACCATTCTGTCAAACAGGCTGCATATTGGACGCCCCTGACATCTAGTGATATTGTAGCACTAACGCTAGGTCAACTAAAAAAAATAGTTTATTTTAAATGCAGGGACACAATGCCCTTTGATTGCTGTAAGGCTGAGAGAGACTACAGGGAGTGCAGAATTATTAGGCAAATTAGTATTTTGACCACATCATCCTCTTTATGCATGTTGTCTTACTCCAAGCTGTATAGGCTCGAAAGCCTACTACCAATTAAGCATATTAGGTGATGTGCATCTCTGTAATGAGAATGGGTGTGGTCTAATGACATCAACACCCTATATCAGGTGTGCATAATTATTAGGCAACTTCCTTTCCTTTGGCAAAATGGGTCAAAAGAAGGACTTGACAGGCTCAGAAAACTCAAAAATAGTGAGATATCTTGCAGAGGGATGCAGCACTCTTAAAATTGCAAAGCTTCTGAAGCGTTTCATTCAAAATAGTCAACAGGGTCGCAAGAAGCGTGTGGAAAAACCAAGGCGCAAAATAACTGCCCATGAACTGAGAAAAGTCAAGCGTGCAGCTGCCACGATGCCACTTGCCACCAGTTTGGCCATATTTCAGAGCTGCAACATCACTGGAGTGCCCAAAAGCACAAGGTGTGCAATACTCAGAGACATGGCCAAGGTAAGAAAGGCTGAAAGACGACCACCACTGAACAAGACACACAAGCTGAAACGTCAAGACTGGGCCAAGAAATATCTCAAGACTGATTTTTCTAAGGTTTTATGGACTGATGAAATGAGAGTGAGTCTTGATGGGCCAGATGGATGGGCCCGTGGCTGGATTGGTAAAGGGCAGAGAGCTCCAGTCTGACTCAGACGCCAGCAAGGTGGAGGTGGAGTACTGGTTTGGGCTGGTATCATCAAAGATGAGCTTGTGGGGCCTTTTCGGGTTGAGGATGGAGTCAAGCTCAACTCCCAGCCCTACTGCCAGTTCCTGGAAGACACCTTCTTCAAGCAGTGGTACAGGAAGAAGTCTGCATCCTTCAAGAAAAACATGATTTTCATGCAGGACAATGCTCCATCACACGCGTCCAAGTACTCCATAGCGTGGCTGGCAAGAAAGGGTATAAAAGAAGAAAATCTAATGACATGGCCTCCTTGTTCACCTGATCTGAAACCCATTGAGAACCTGTGGTCCATCATCAAATGTGAGATTTACAAGGAGGGAAAACAGTACACCTCTCTGAACAGTGTCTGGGAGGCTGTGGTTGCTGCTGCACGCAATGTTGATGGTGAACAGATCAAAACACTGACAGAATCCATGGATGGCAGGCTTTTGAGTGTCCTTGCAAAGAAAGGTGGCTATATTGGTCACTGATTTGTTTTTGTTTTGTTTTTGAATGTCAGAAATGTATATTTGTGAATGTTGAGATGTTATATTGGTTTCACTGGTAAAAATAAATAATTGAAATGGGTATATATTTGTTTTTTGTTAAATTGCCTAATAATTATGCACAGTAATAGTCACCTGCACACACAGATATCCCCCTAAAATAGCTAAAACTAAAACCAAACTAAGAACTACTTCCAAAAATATTCAGCTTTGATATTAATTAGTTTTTTGGGTTCATTGAGAACATGGTTGTTGTTCAATAATAAAATTAATCCTCAAAAATACAACTTGCCTAATAATTCTGCACTCCCTGTAAAGCTGTCAAAGCTAGACACTGGCTTTGACAGCTAAGCACACCCATTCTCTGTGATTGGCTCACAGTGACCAAATGTGACAGGGTGCCTCCACGGACATGGCTGAAGTGCCTTGGTCCTTTGCATATCTATGTCGGTTTACTCTGAATTCTGCCTCTCAGCTGACACAGTCTCTGCCCGTCTGATCAGTGTCTGTCAGAGATAGAAAGACCCTTGTTTTCACATGCTACCAACAAAGGGCATCAAACGCAGCGAGACTGTCGCAAAAGCCAGAGCCCTGATGCTTCCTAGAGAGGCATCATTGTTGTCGGTCAGAGAATAAACTGGCATGTACCTTAAGAAGTACATACTAGTTTATCCTCATACTAAGATTACTCAATGTTTCTGTGGTGCTTCTGTTTCAGATGCATGAGTGAAAAAAAAAGACTTTAATATGTTTGAAATAAAATATGAAACTTGACTAGTACTCATTTTGCTTTTAATCATCGATTAAACAGCTCACGATAAATGCCTCACTTCCACCATCTTGCCAACCCCCCCAATTGACTATGGACACCAGATGTATGTCCGGTGCTCCAACTTTATTTAAGGCACTGATTACAGTGGTGCAGAACATGGAGTCTGTGCCAATTCCATAATTTTGCCAAATGGTTAATGTGGAACAATGTGTAATACCGGTACATTGTTTGATATGATATATAGAAATAGGAAAAATAAGGAAATATTTAAAAACACTTGGCTTTTTTTTTTTGTTCCTATACATAGCCCCCCCCCCCCCCCCCCCACACACAAGGTGCGCTAAAAACGTAAATATAAATGAATTTTGTGAGGTGTTGTGCAAACAGATCAAAACAAATATGTAAAATACTATACAAACTCTGGTATATGATATATCTCAGACCATATCTATCCAACAGCTGTACGGAGTAGACACAAAACAGCACAAATTGTGTAATATGTACAAACTCTCAATATAGTTATGTATGGTAACTATTGCACTTACAAACATCCAAAATATCATGCCTTGAGTGCAATAGATGTTTTATTATCCAAAAATTAGAGGTGTTCATATAAGGAAAGCAAAAATTATAGGCGACACGTAGGCAATATGTATATATTAAATGAGTAATTGAAAATATACGACGTATGCACTCACACTTTTCATAGTATAATTTCGCCTTGAGGGGTAGTCTTACAACACCGGCAATATGTCTCCAGACATAGTTTCGCCTTGAGTGGTAGTCTTACACCACAGGCAATATGTCTCCAGACAAAGCAAACAGAAAACAAGTGTAGATGTAGGTAGAAATAATATGTATATGTAGCTTTAATCATAGGCATTATGATTGTCTATGATTAAGTGCCATTTCAGCACCTAAGGCATTAAAACTGTGCTCCTACTATTCACACCTGGCTGATATACTTAAAATCAACAGGATCTTTTCCTCCTTTTCCTTGAATCTAGCATTCATTCAGGCTTTGGATTGCCCAGTGTTAGAGTGGGGTCCAGCGGCCACTCTACAAATCTATATCACTGGAGGAGATTAAAAATGTCATACCCAGCTAGCCATAGAAGACACAGGTATTTCTGTTTTTTTCTCTCTCTGCACTTGCAGAGAGAGTCCCCCGTAACATACAGACCCTGATCAGATGAGAGGGGAGAGTCCCCGTTCTGATTGGCTGTATCTACAAATTTGTCGGGGTTACGTGATATTTTTTATTTTTTACCACTGCTTCAGTGGAAGCAAGGGTTAAAAAAGTGTTGTGTCCCTTTTAGCATGTGTTTTGGCACCTGCCAAGCAATCATACCTGCCAGCTCTATGTGATAGACTCGCAGGTCTCCACTTCATGTGCAACTACTGCATGATAGTCAATACAAAGAATATATTTCTGAAAAACAGCCAGTGCAGGATATTTTATTAGAGACATTATGCTACCAATCTTTGCCATATTTTACAAACACTGTTCTGTTACCTAGGAAATTTTAGCACAGGCTATAGGCAGCAACATTTATTAATAATAAATAACATTCATAATAATCCCCCAAAATGGCTTGAGATCCATGGACTGACACTGCGATCTAAGCGGCTTTCTTAGTCCTGAGATCTCACAATACGTCTGCTTAACTGCGGAAGATCTGTTGCGCCTCGTTATAAGTGAAATCACGTTAAAGCTAATAGTGCTATAATGGGGTTAGCTGTATATATTTCTGGAAGGCAGGCAGCTATGGCATCTCGTTTGAGGGACTGAAGCATTTTTCTTTGCACCATTTTGCATTGTGACCACAGTACTGTACAATTCTACACAACCCATTTGGTAATACCAAATTAAACCACTAGATGGTGGTAGAACATCACTCAAAAGACAACTTTTTTTCAACCTTTGCTTCCTTGTGCCACATGGTGTGCCCTTTTTCCAAGTAAACCTGATGTATGTTCTAGATACAGGGCCGGTGCTAGGTGTTCACCTAGGGCGCCAGCATTGCGGTGGCAGCTGTTTCCTGACGGCATCAGGCAGCCATGATTCTTTTTTTTTACTTTAAATGCATGTGTAGCGCTCATACTAGAGACAGTGTAGCGTCCTCATACTAGAGACAGTGTATTTTTCACTTGTGCTATATTAGAGTTATGAAAAATGTTAACAGGACAGGAAGAACTGGGATAATCGGAAAACCAATCTGTGTGACAGAGTACTATGTATACATAGGGGGAGATTTTTTTAGACCAGCTATTCCAGTCCTACCTAATAATGCACAAAACAAAATCTTAGTATAAAGTTGCTATCTATATTATGCAGATGGCAACACACAATACATTTGTAATCTACAAACTGGCCAACTCTGGAAACAAATGCAGACTTCTGGATTTCCAGCTGCAAATAATTTCAGAAATATTATGTCATTTTTTTTTTTTTTTAGTTTTGTTTCAAGTTCTTCAAAATTTCCCTCTGTTTTGAATTTCTGAATAGATGTCACCAGTCTTGATTTGCTCATGTTACTTCAATGAGTTTTTTGGTCTCTGATTTGCAGATAATCTCCATGACATTCTTAGAGCATACCAGCATTGCATTGTCCCACTCTTGTTTAATGGAGTCCTCTGTCAGGGGATGGGATGCTTCATCGTGTGAGAGGTCATCGCAGGACAGTTCATCATGGGATCGCATAGAACGTTAGTTTTAATAGTATTAGGTGTTAGGCGTTAGTATTGAGGGTTAGTGTTGGGGTTCGGGGTTAGAATTAAGGCTTTGTTTTAGGAATTATTATTGGGTTCAGAGGGATTAGCATGGGGGGGGGGGGGTTCATGTATTAGGTGCGTTATTACTGTATTCGTAAATTGGGAAATTTCCTCCCTAGAAAATTATTTGAAAAAAAAATTTGTCCTGAGAGGGCTGGAGATAAAGTCTAGCCCAACACATTACAGAGGCGTCTAACTGCATCTTTAATTATCGTGCACATTCTAATGCACAAGAAAGTGACACAAGGGGAATATTTATCCATACAAAACGTTCAGTCCTTGTGCTCAAATGGTATCTAAAGATCATAATTTTGTAATGATTATCCCTATTAATGGTCCACATACAAAGTGTGAATGAGACTACAGCCAGCCAGGGTTAGAAGCTAAACTACTGTGGCCTCTCACCACCCTTACATGAATTGGTCTACGTTAAGCTTCTCGGTACCAGTCCAACTGAGATCCGGTTAAGTTTCATAGAGCTGGTAAAGGTCTGCCTCCACATAAAGAGATTTTGGAGGCTAGATAAGTGCTCTCAGTAACATAAATCGGTGGGCATGCACCACATATACATGTTTCACTGGTTTTTTTGCAGGCAATATAGTAAGATGCACAAATTACTGCAGGATCCCTGCTCCGTTACAGATCCTAGAATGGCCCATGCTTCTCTATGCAATAGTAAAGGTTGATGATATTTCTTCTACATATGTTATCATTGCATCCTTCTAGCTGGAGAAAGATTTGTTGTTTTGGTTTTCGTCAGGCAGTGAAAGGTTTGTCATCCACTGGCCTACATATATTTTTTATTGCCAAAAGTATTTTTTTTTTTTTTTTAAAGCAGGAGGAAGGTTTGATAGCTGAGCCGTTATGCAGTACATCATTGAATCATTATCATCCTGCAAACCACAACAGACACAATAACTTTCTAATATAAAACCCAAATTAAGTAATGTTGTGATCAAGGTCAGGAAACGTAAAAAATTTTTTTTTTGCAATAATAAAATATTTTCTGGTTATAACTCATTTTCCTTATAACTTTTTATGCTGTTATAGAGATTGAATCAGATTTTAGTCATGTACTTTGGGGGGAAAAAACGAGTAGTGAAAGTTGCTAGTCCTGTGTCTATAGACATTCCTAAAGACATTCCAAAGCACGTATTCACATTTTGTTGTGTCTATTCCATTGAGGATTTTCCCCACTTTACTGTTTACAATAATTATGTGTTTGCACAAATACAGATTTTGAAATCTCCAGGTCAGTGAAATATTTTGGGCTGTGATTTTTGATTATTTTCTCAAATGTTATATTGGATTTATGTTGTGACTAAGCAACACATGGATATCTTTTTTTTTTTTTTGTATGTAATTAAATGTGGTATAAAGGGAAAAAAATATTCAAAAAATTTATCAAAATTGTATTGACGCAAATAATGTCACTTTGTATATCTGATGAGTTGCATGCACTTTTTCTATGTTATGTATCCATTTTAAAACTGATACAAATAAAATTTCAGCTATTTTTGCACAGGGTGAAAGGCTTGCCATTTTAAAATAATCCAGTTTGCCGTTTTAAAGTAATCCAATGTTAAAAATACTTACTCTTCACCTAGGAGTTTGAAAGAGAAGTAAAAAATGGCAAATGCTAAAGTAAATACCTGTGGCCCATGTAATGAACTCACATAAAGGATCAAGTTTCCAGACCCGGGTTCATTTGATGAAGGCATTTTACAATTAATCTCAAAGGTTATATATTGCATTATGACTGAATTCTAGTAGGGTGAGATGTGTTACTGACAAGAAAACCACCTCTGTGTTTAACAACATCACTGAGTACAGTACAGATGCCCCACATGTGTATGCTAGTCATTTTTTGGGGAAAAAGAGGCCTTAATTTAGGACCTAGGTAGTTTAGTTTTCAAATTTGAAATCTTTACACATTGCTTTGCAGGGCCCATTTTTGTTTTAGGGCAATTACACCCATTTATGAAATTCCCCATCATCAAAAAAGTACTAATTTAATTTTTTTATTTTTTATTATATATACATTCTTCCTTACGTATTTGTTCGTCCGTGATACCTAACGGTATTGTAATTTATGGTATGTTGTATGTTTATACTGTCTTTTGTATTTATGTATGTATAAAATTAAAAACTGAATAAATAATAAAAAATAAAAAAAAAGTTCTAATACCATAATTTGCACCACAAGATCAATAGTTGCTTTACATGCAAATCATTCAACATGGTATACCGCAACATACGTGTGAAGTGCCCAACAGCAAAGTATGTGGGACAAATTGGCCAACCACACCGATGGTTTAATTCCCACAGACATACTATCATACATAAAAAAACAGATACACAAAACAGCAAGAAACTATTCTAGATTTGGTATATTTAAAACATTTTCATTGCACCTACAACTAGAATTTGGACTGATCAAAGAAAATCTGACTGAAATGACTGTATCAGATCACTACTAGCAATTTTATTGCTGATGAAATTTGTCATAGCCATGGGTTTATTCTTTTTTTTTTTTTATTAAGCTATGAATTGTGATTTGTAATTAAGAAATGTAATCTTAGCTTGTCATTAATGCCTAAAGAAAAAACAGAGCAACTTTTCTTGAAACCTTTCAATCAAATAGTTAGCCAACAAATAGTATCATTTTAGCTCTACTTTTATAGAATGTGCCATTGTAATATGTATGCCTATCCTCTTGTGTTGTTTTGTAGTTTCAAATTATGGTTTGTGCATCCCTTATCCCTGTCAAGAGAGAATATGAAAAAAAAAACTATAGGGCTCAAGTAGCAGAATCAGTGGACCCCACAGTGTGCCTGAACTCAGGGCAGTTTCCCCTTTTGCTCTGTGGTAAATACGGCCCTGAGAGAGCAGACCAAACCAACTTGACAGGGTGGTGTATAGAATTAAATAAAAACTTTTTTGCGGCAATACTCTGTCAGAAAAGTGTTTTTATGATCTAGTTAACCTACCCTGAACAGCCTACTGCTTCTCCCTACCTTGCTGCAGGTCCAATTTACATGAGGGGGCAAGTGCCCCCACTGGACACCCATGACACACACCTGTCCAGAAAGCAAGCACTCAACAGTTTATTCAGTGCCCACCCCCCATCCTACGATATAGCTTTTCCATGCATGCTCAGATTCCCCCACCCCCACAAAAGGTAAATACAATGGCACGTGCAGGCCTGATTTTCCACTTCCCAACAATGCCTCATCTCAGCTACATCACAGTAAATGTAATTTATTTGCTCTATACAGTATTTGCATTGATACTACTGTATTTCATGAATGCTGAGCAGCTTTAATATATTATCTTATTGGTGAGAATGTTCCATTATCCGAAATGATCCATTATGCAAAATACTTCTGGTCAGATGCATTTTGTATAATGGATATTCAGTCTGTATTTAATTAAATGCAATCATCCAAAGAATATGTTAGGATAGGGGACATATGGCATTAATTATTCATTTAATTTTCAGTAGTTGCCTTATGAGCTAAGAAACCACAAACTACATAAAAAACTAAATTGCCAGGGAACACATTTTTTAAAATTTTTTTAATAAATTCTGGCATGTAGTTTTCTGGATGTGATATATATCCTCTCTAAATGATGTAAAGAATTCTAGACAAAAAAACTTCCTCTCTTTACAATTCAAATCATTTTGCTCAGATGTCACAACAGATCCAAGCAATTTTAAGAAACCAGAGAACTGTTATTACCTTGCCCTGTTTCAGAGAACATAAGAGCATGGTGGTCTTTATTACCCCTTTTATATGTACTGCATATGAAGGTATTTCTGCCCACTAACTTTTCTGTTTTATTGCCTTTTTTCCCCCAAAAAAATCTTACTTTTTTTTATTGGGCTATCTATATTACTACAATTAGTACAACAATTTTCTTTTTATTATAGCTACTGTTCTTATTAATTTAGAGCACCTAAAAATCCAGAACTTACACTAAACAAATAGTCTGATGTTTTATCAATAACTTTTCCAGTAAGACAAAACATTTTATATTTTCATATTATTATTAATTCCTTAGTGACTCGACTTCTAGTACATTTTTGGTCATTCTGGACAATGACTGTTTTTACTTTATAATGGTCCTCTATCATTTACTGCACACACCCATCTTATATACTGTTTTTATCACAATAAACAGGGCTTTCTTTAGATACCATTATATTCATCATATCAAATAATTTACCATATAAACAATAAAATATGATGATTTTTCTTTTAAAAAACTCACATGCAAATAAAAAACCTGCTAAATAGTCTTTTGTTGTGCGTTTAGAAATGTTTACATATTTTCTGCATGTTATGGGGCAATAAATGAACGTGCTTTTTCCTAGCCATTTTCCCCTACAGTCACCTTTTGACCCCAACCATAACCCTAAATCTAACCCTAATGTAACTCAAACCCTAACCCTAAACTTAGATCTTGTTACCTACAGGGAGTGCAGAATTATTAGGCAAGTTGTATTTTTGAGGATTAATTTTATTATTGAACAACAACCATGTTCTCAATGAACCCAAAAAACTCATTAATATCAAAGCTGAATATTTTTGGAAGTAGTTTTTAGTTTTAGCTATTTTAGGGGGATATCTGTGTGTGCAGGTGACTATTACTGTGCATAATTATTAGGCAACTTAACAAAAAACAAATATATACCCATTTCAATTATTTATTTTTACCAGTGAAACCAATATAACATCTCAACATTCACAAATATACATTTCTGACATTCAAAAACAAAACAAAAACAAATCAGTGACCAATATAGCCACCTTTCTTTGCAAGGACACTCAAAAGCCTGCCATCCATGGATTCTGTCAGTGTTTTGATCTGTTCACCATCAACATTGCGTGCAGCAGCAACCACAGCCTCCCTGACACAGTTCAGAGAGGTGTACTGTTTTCCCTCCTTGTAAATCTCACATTTGATGATGGACCACAGGTTCTCAATGGGGTTCAGATCAGGTGAACAAGGAGGCCATGTCATTAGATTTTCTTCTTTTATACCCTTTCTTGCCAGCCACGCTGTGGAGTACTTGGACGCGTGTGATGGAGCATTGTCCTGCATGAAAATCATGTTTTTCTTGAAGGATGCAGACTTCTTCCTGTACCACTGCTTGAAGAAGGTGTCTTCCAGGAACTGGCAGTAGGACTGGGAGTTGAGCTTGACTCCATCCTCAACCCGAAAAGGCCCCACAAGCTCATCTTTGATGATTCCAGCCCAAACCAGTACTCCACCTCCACCTTGCTGGCGTCTGAGTCGGACTGGAGCTCTCTGCCCTTTACCAATCCAGCCACGGGCCCATCCATCTGGCCCATCAAGACTCACTCTCATTTCATCAGTCCATAAAACCTTAGAAAAATCAGTCTTGAGATATTTCTTGGCCCAGTCTTGACGTTTCAGCTTGTGTGTCTTGTTCAGTGGTGGTCGTCTTTCAGCCTTTCTTACCTTGGCCATGTCTCTGAGTATTGCACACCTTGTGCTTTTGGGCACTCCAGTGATGTTGCAGCTCTGAAATATGGCCAAACTGGTGGCAAGTGGCATCGTGGCAGCTGCACGCTTGACTTTTCTCAGTTCATGGGCAGTTATTTTGCGCCTTGGTTTTTCCACACGCTTCTTGCGACCCTGTTGACTATTTTGAATGAAACGCTTGATTGTTCGATGATCACGCTTCAGAAGCTTTGCAATTTTAAGAGTGCTGCATCCCTCTGCAAGATATCTCACTATTTTTGACTTTTCTGAGCCTGTCAAGTCCTTCTTTTGACCCATTTTGCCAAAGGAAAGGAAGTTGCCTAATAATTATGCACACCTGATATAGGGTGTTGATGTCATTAGACCACACCCCTTCTCATTACAGAGATGCACATCACCTAATATGCTTAATTGGTAGTAGGCTTTCGAGCCTATACAGCTTGGAGTAAGACAACATGCATAAAGAGGATGATGTGGTCAAAATACTCATTTGCCTAATAATTCTGCACTCCCTGTAGATGCAATGCTGCTATCTGCCTCTACGGAAATCTAGAAACACTCCCAGAATGACGGGAGCTCTTTCCCACTACAGGGCAGTATCATATTGAAATAACATTGTCACTAAATGGTTTTGGAGATCCACTGTGATGGGGGTTCTTGGAGGGACCTGAGGGCCAAACACCTCCCTATAGATAATGGGCCGTGGCTTATGTGCTATAACTCTATACTTTAATAATGTTATTTAGTCAGATTACCACATAAAAAATCCTACAGTCTTGATAATTCAAACTAAAATGAAACTTATCCGGAAGTGATAATTTAATGCAAGAGCATCTTTCTATTAGCAAAATTATTTGGTGCGATTATTGGCAGACCATGATTAAAATGTGTACCCTAAATGTTTGAGCAGTTAAACTTAATGTACAATGTTTGGGTCATGTTATAGGTCAGTGGTCACATATTATGTTTTGAGGAATTGCACAGCCTATTTTCATAATAATGTTTGTTTTACCATTTCTTTCCTTTCACCTCTTGAGTGAGCTGCTTGAAATTTGTTTACATTTTTATAGGCCCACTAAAGCTCTTCTTATATACAAAATAATATATTTTTGTTTTCAAAGAGCTCACCCATAAGATGAAAAGAGAGTAATGGTAAAACATTATTATGATAATAGGCTGTGCAATTCCCTAAAACATAATGTGACCAGTGACCTATAACAAAATCCAGATAGATATAGTCAGTGTCAGACGAGTAAACCCCTGGATTGCTTAACATATGTAAGCAGTGTCAGAAGAGTTAACCCCTTGGGTGGCTAGACAGATATAGGCAGTATCAGATGAGTTAACCCCTTTGTCCACACACTCACACACATACACAGACAGTCTGACACAGACACTCTCACTCACACTGACATATAGACATGCTCTCACTTACACTGACATACACACTCACACTGACATACACACACACTCTCACTCACAATAACATACCCACACTCACTCACACTGCCATACACACTCTCACTCACACTGACATACACACACTCACACTGACACACACACTCACACTGACACACACACTCACTCACACTGACATACACACACTCATTCACACTGACATACACACACTCACACTGACACACACACTCACACTGACACACACACTCACTCACACTGACATACACACACACTCTCACTCACACTGACAAACACACACTCACACTGACATACACTCACACTGACATACACACACACACACACACACACACACATTGTCAGTTTTCAACTTACCTGCTGCAGGCATCTCTTTGCTTTGAGCTCCATGTGAAGGAAGGACTGAGCCAATCACGGAGGCTTCTGAACTCTCAGCCAATCAGGATAGTTGAGAAGTCTTACCTGATTGGCTGAGACCTCCTTCAATCAAGCTCCCCTGGCACAGGAAAAAAAAGGCCGCTGTCTGTGCCAGGGTGCCGCAATGGAGCAGCTGCCCCACTCTGCCCCATTACAGTCTCGATGGACATACATCATAGCTGTAAATTAGATCGTATAGGAGATTTCTGAATAAAAAAAAATAGCATGGACATACCGAAAAGAATCCGAAATCATACCAAAAAAAATATGAAACACTCATAGGCCCAGGTTCATGAAATCAATACAAATGATAGATGCAATTAACTGAAGCCCAATCCCTATAAAGAACTGTTTGCATTTATAATGAACACAAGTCCAGACCACAATTTGAGATTATGATTTGCAGCATAACTGCAACAACAAAAAATGGCAAGCCAGGGATCAGTGTCGGGGGGTGTGGGGGGGAGGGGTTACCAGGACAGTGGTAGCAGGAGGTGGGGGAAGTCTAGGCCCAAAAGGGATCAGCAGAGGTTTTCTGTGGAGGAGAACACAGCATTGGTACATAAGCTGTGCTAACACTACAGCCATGTGATAGGGGCAGCAGCAAAGTGATCAAGCCAGAGGAGGAAGAACAAACTCTGGCAGCAGATTGTGGGAGTTGTTAACACAGCTGGTGGGAATAACAGGTCTGAGGAGGTGGTGAAGATAAGTTAAGTGCAACATAGGCAGCTTGCTAAGTCATGATGAACTCACACCTGTACTCCCACTCATGAGACCTGTTGCATGTAACTTAATGCTGCAAGTAGCTAAGGGTAGCTAAGGGTCATGGGAGTTGCAGTGCACAGTTTCCGTACATATTCAATGTCTGTGTTTCAGTTGTACTGTACATCTGTGGTAACGTCTATTTAAAGTCTGTAACACAAACTACCTCTGATTTATGACTAATTTGGCTAAATCCCCTAAAATAAAACGTATTATTGGAGCAAGGAACATGGGCAAAAGGAATAAAAAACCTGACAAGCCTCAATCCAGCCACAAATCAGATATAGCAGACTTCCTGACACCGCCTGATAGGCCCCAGCTGAATGTGGCGGCGGCACCTTTCGCTCCCTCCCAGCAGGATACAGACTCCTCGTCGGAGGAATCTGTGAGAGACTATCCAATATGTAGCCCTACTAAAAAACACATTTAATCGGCTGGAGGTGAGCACTATGCCACCAAGAACGACATCAAAAACCTTTTCCAAGAATTTCGAGAGGCATGGCAAGCAGATATCCATATTCTGAGATCTGAGATGTGGAATATTCAAGTTAAATTAAATGCTTTGGAAACAACTTCTGAGGCAACGGTACGAAAACAGGCTGTGACAGACAAGCTCACCTCGGCTTTGACCCTACAGGTCAGTAGCCTGAGCAAACAGGTGGCTCTCCTAGAAGCCAAAATGAGGAATAATAATGGCAGACTGTGAGGTATACCGTAGACGGTTGGTCCCTCCGTTCTCCGGTCCTACATGGGGAAATTGTTGACGCACCTGAAGCTCCCGGCTGATGCCGTCACAGCACTGGACGTGTTCAGAGTCAGAAAGGCTCGCCTAGCCTCCTCAGTAGCCTCCAGAGATGTGGTCTGCAAACTGCCATCCCTAACTGCGAAAGTGTCCCTCTTAACCGCAAGCCGCAAGTTCGGAGAAATCACTCACGAAGGAACAGTGGTCCGAGTCTTCGACGATCTGCCACCTGCAACACTGGCTTGGCGCCGACGGATGGCTCCACTAACATCTCACTTGCGATCACAGGACATTAGATACAGACGGGGACTACCATGTTATCTCACGGTCACCAAAGGGAATAAGGAACTCACCATAGAAGACCCAAAGGATAGTACAACATTCCTGCGGGACCTGAATATTCCACCAATCCCTGACCAGAAACCAACCCCAGCTCCCCTAGATAAAATGTGGACTGGCAATATTGTCTCTTTGAACCTCACCTAATCCCATACTCACCCTCTGTAGAACTGCCATAGCTTGTCCAGATATCACACCTACCATTCCCCCCCCTCTTCCCCATCTGTTTTTATAAGTTTGCTTAAGTCCGTCCACCCTTTAATCCATTGATCACATCCTACCCACACACCCCCTCCCTCCCCTTCCCTTTACAGGGGCCACACTTACCCCTGGGGCATTGCCTTTTGGTCCTCCAGAGTTGGAGCCAAAGGTGTGTTTTCTGACTGTCAAAAGTACGGCCCAGGTGCCCAATTTTCGTGCAGCAACTCTTGAGCTGCCGGTGCCTCCGATCTAGGTGACACGTTCTCCCTTTTCTCTCCTTTGCCTTTCTTCACTCTTTCTGCATTTATCTTATTTTGATCTATTTATCCCTTTTCTTTTCCATTCTAAAAATATTACCTGGATACCATAGTTCTATTCTATTTCTTAGATTAATATGTGTTTCTGATTGTACTGTTTTTTTATTGCCTGGGGATCTCGGTAATTGTTGTTTAACATTTTGTCCTATTTTTTGTTTTTTTAGGTCTCCTATTTAGGCGGATTTGCAACTGTGTAGATGTTTTATCTATATCACTAAACTTACATGATTTTAGATTTACATGTTCTCAAAACAAAAATATTGTGTTCCTCCCTTTTTTACGTACTTGATTCGGTGTTGTACATCGACTGATATGTTTATTGTGTGCTATTTGACAATTTATTGTGTGCTATTTGACAATGAATTAAAAAAAATAAATAAAAAAAACTGCTCACTTCAAATTCCAGTGAAACGTGTTTGTTGCGCACCCCTCATTGCACGGAGGTTCGTGATATCCAAGTGGAAGCAGTCAGCTGGCATCTCTCGGTTAGTTCGGCATTTTGGCTCCAGTCGTCACATTGAGGACAGCTCAAGAAGTAGATGGTGACGTATGACTGTTGTTTTCATCTAAGTGCGCTGTGTGTGAGATTTCTCACTTTATACAAAGTAAGCCTTGACTGTATGGGATTTTAATATATGCTCCATTGACCTATGCTATTGGTGTCTGTGTCTCTTTCTTTTTTTTACTTCCTACATATTTGAGCTTCGTGTGAATGTACACAGACTCCCTGATCCCTAAGAAAGAGGTGGAGGTTGGACTAACGGGGATGAAGCCCCAAGTCTCCCTGTGAAAGCCCTGAATATTTAGTTTAAAAATCCAGCTTATCATCCATCTCACCCTTTACCTCCTGCTTATCACCCCTATCACCCTCCATCTCACCCCTCCCTTCAACTTATCACCCGTCTTACCCCTTCTGTCCAGCTTATCACCCCTTCCCTCCAACTTATTACCCCCTCACCCCTTCTATCCAGCGTATCACCCCTCTCAACCTCCATGTCACCCCTCCCATCAGCTTATCATGCCACTCTTTCTTTCCATCTTATCACCCTCCCTTCAGCTTATCATCCCACTCTTTCTCTCCAGCTTATCACCCCTCTCACCACTTCCCTCCTGCTTATCACCCTTCTCACCCTCCATCTCACCCTCCTGTCAACTTATCACGCTCTTACCTCTTCTCTGCAGCTTATCCCCCTTCCCTCCAAGTTATCACCCCCCTCACCCCTTCCATCTATCTTATCACCCCTCTCAACCTCCAGCATATCACCCCTCCCTCCAGCTTATAACCCCCTCTCTCCTCCATCTCACCCTCCCTCCACCTTAACCTTTTTCAGTGCTTCAAATCTGAGAATTTGCTTCAGAACATTTTTTATCTCTTCATTGATTGGGATTTTATATTACAGAGGAAGTTTTTAATTGTCAGGTATGTGAAAACTTTATCAAGAAGTAGGGGAAAAGTTTTCATTCCATTTACTAAATACAAGTCTGCAATATGTTGTATTCATTTTTTTTCCCCCAATACCAGGACAATATTCTCAACATTGTGTTCAATTATACTTAATGCATGAACCTCACTGACTGTATTTAAAGAGTATGGCCTTTATTTTTTTCCCAGATTGGGATAATTGTATTTAGAGTTGAGCGGACACCTGGATGTTCGGGTTCAGCAGGTTCGGCGAACTTCGAAAAAATGTCCGGGTCCATGCTCGAACTTGACCCCGAACCCCATTGAAGTCAATGGGGGCACGAACTTTTGGCCTCTAAAATGCCTCTAAAAAAGTCCTGGAAAGGGCTAGAGGGCTGCAAAATGAAGTAAAATGTGGGTAAGAGTAGGAAAAGTGCCCTGCAAGCAACTGTGGATAGGGAAATAACTTAAAATAACATAAAATACATACAAATTACAAATACAGCTGAGCCATAAAATAGCACTAGATGGAATCTTTGATTTTAGCTTCGGAAGAACATAAATCTAAATCTAAAGCATGGCTGCCAGGAGGATCAACAGAATTATCCATTTGAGAGAGGGTTGGAGTGCAGGGTATTCTCTTTCAGTTTATACAAAGTGACCCATAGGTTGAGGAGGCGGTGACCGTGGGGGTGTAGGTGGAAGCGGTGCTGGAGGAGGGGGAGGAGGAGGTAGCCAGAATTTTTCAAAGTGCGCTGTAAGCACAGTATTGGACTGTTCTATTTGACTCTCAAAATGTAAGTTCTATTTGACTCTTAAATTGGGGTAGCCCCCAAAAGTTTGGGACATATAACAACAGAAAACAAAGAATAAGTATAACAATGACTGGGTAAGGTCGGTATAAATGTCTATTCTGCACAAGGTAGAGAGAAGTCTGCTGGGATCCATGCCGGGTTCATCTTAATAAACGTGAGCTTGTCCACGTTGGCTGTGGACAGGCGGCTGCGCTTGTCTGTGATAACGCCCCCTGCCGTGCTAAAAACACGCCAGCACCTCCAAGGCATAAAGGGCAATTTTTTTGTCTATTGGACTGCAAGAAATGCACCGCAAGACGTTAATGTACTATTTAGCACCCAAAACAATTCAAATTTTTCAAAGTGCGCTGTAAGCACAGTATTTAACGGTTCTATTTGACTCTCAGATATGAAGTGCACCGCAAGACGCAAATGTACTATTTACCACCCAAAACTATTAGAATTTTTCAAAGTGCGCTGTAAGCACAGTATTTGACGGTTCTATTTGAATCTTAGATATGAAGTGCAGGACGCAAATGTAATATTTAACACCAACAAATTGCAGTATTTAAAAATACCTAGATGTTGCCCACTGAGCTAACAGAACAGGATTGCAAGTGCACTGCACTCTCTGTGGCACTGGGCTCAGGGCAGGGTACAAATATGTAGTATAGCACCCACTAAAATAATCACTGTAATTTGAATAATCGCTGTAGTTTGAATAATCGCTGTAGTTTGAAGATTCAACACCAGAATTTTTTTTAATCTGTCCCTCACAGCTGCAGCATCCTCTCCCTACACTAAGATGTGCGTGTACGTGACTCCAGCTTATATATAGAGGCTGGGTCACATGCTGCACTGGCCAATCACAGCCATGCCATTAGTAGGCATGGCTGTGATGGCTTCTAAGGGCAAACGAGTCAAACGCTTGTTTATTGGCTGCCCTGCAGCCTTTCAAAACGCGCCATTAAATCGCTGAACCCCGAACTCCAACCCGAACATACAGTGAAATGTCAGTGTTCGGGTCCAGGGTCCAAAAACCGTAAAGTTCGGTACGAACCCGAACTGTACGGTTCGGGTTCACTCAACACTAATTGTATTCAAGATAAAGTTACTCTTGCAATCTGGTTTACAAGTCTCTAAATTCTATACTACCAGAATTAAATCCCTATAAATACATGACTCTTATTCCATTTGTACCATCCTTCTTGTTTCATTTCCTCCACTTGAATCAGATGTATATGACATTTTATTACACTGCCTATTGTTTTGTCATGGGAAGGGTCATCCCTCTATCAATTTTGTTTAGATTTCTTTTACATCCTATTTTCTCGCATTAATGAAAAGGGCTAAATCTCCTTGTATGCTGACATCACGCTCATCAGATGTTCTATTGAGTTCAAGAGGTCACTGACAGTCAGCAAGATATTGTCTACATAAAGACAGATTTTCAAATCATCCCCCTTCACTGGAACACCCTTTATCATCTTATTAGCCCACATATTAGTTGCTAGTGACTCAACACAAAATATATAGAATAGGGGACAAGGAACACCCGTCTGGTTCCATTTGCCAAAGGGAACCACCCAGAACAAAAATTATGTCCCACCGTTCTCGTGGTTGATCTTGTATACAGACACATTATTGTTCTATGCATCCAACCTACAATAATTACGGTCTGTAATGTCTGACTCATCAAGCCCCAACAGAACCTGTTAAATGTTTTTTATGATGATTGGGTCAGAAGGGGCAATTTGTTTTCCTCTTAACTAGATCAAGTATATTGCCAGTCTCCGTGGCACAAAGCTTATCTGATCCCTCTGGACCATACTTGGTAGGATATATTTTAATTGTTCTGTGCAAACAGTTTGGCGTGCACATCTTGGGCAATAATTTGTCACCACAGATGAGTTCTTGTCAGATTTTGGAAAATGTTGACTCTGGGCATCTTGGGTGGAAAACAACCACTCTCAACTATCTCATTAAATGTTTTTATCAAATGTTCTGTTATTTTTATTATTACTGCAAGTTTAACTTGAGACATTTTCCTTAAACAAAAATTTAGTAATCTCAGATAGCTCCTCCAAAAATTTTTTTATTGCACAAGAGTCATTCAATCGCCATGTTATATATAGGTAGAGGACCACATCATGGTCTGACCGCGAAATGGATTTTACCAAGGATTTCGATATTTTTCCCACCACTCTTCCATCGCCAAAGATCATGCCAATTTTCGAGAAAAAAGTGTACTCTCAAAAAGTGCGAAATGTCTGGTTGCAAGATCGTATCCACTGCTTATTTTATCAAAGGATGTTCCATGCTGTTACAAGGTTCTCAATGTAAACAAATTGCATGACGGCATGTAATGTCCTCATTGGCTTAATAAACATATTTAAAGTTATGTGATTCTCAAGAACCTGACTGACAACCCTCCACCTTTCCAACCTGCACCTATGTTGCTTCACCACACTATGATTCCCATTGCACAATAAAAAAAATCGATCACACAACACTTGCTTAATGAGGCAAAGGTGCTGATCACAGTGCATTGGGGTGATACGTCCCCCCTTTCTATCAGAGAGTGGATTTTAAGGGTGGAAAATACTAGACAGTTGGAAGAACTTATCAGAAAGGCAACCGATTGCCATAAACGTTATATTCAAACCTGGTTTTACTGGTTAGAATTCCTTGACAAACCTCAAACACTGGCTCTCCTTCAGGGCACACCCCCGGTACCTGTTACCCGCCCCCCTGAGACTGCTGAGATGATAATTGAAGTGTTTTTTGTTATGCGAATGTAGCCGTACTCCAGGTATATTACGGAGTCGGTAAGCGATAGAGATTGCATATTTATTATTCTGTATTTTTTAGTTCATGAGAATCTCTCATATGTTTTTTCATTAATATTATTTGTAATGTGTTATGTGGTATTTGAGGCAGGACTTTGCTGTGCCAGTAGCCTGTCTATACTCTACCCCCCTTTCGCGGGTCCCAAGGAAACCAACATTGTCTATCCCATCCCGTATTCTGTAACTTGTCTTTTACTTTACTTTCTCAAACAACAACAAAAATCTTCAATAAACATTGATTTACAAAAAAAAAAAAAAACATATTTAAAGCATTAAATTGCTTTGTACTATTTTTATCTACTTTCTATCTTTTAGGGAGTTTCATATTACATTACATTACCATTTATTTATATAGCGCCAACAATTTACGTAGTGCTAGATACAGAGCATAGAAGGGAACTACATACTAAGTTAGACAAACTAGAACAGACTGGTACATGAGGTAGAGAGCCCTGCTCGCAAACTTATAATCTAGAGATATATATCCTTATTGACATTCTATATACAATTTAAATCTCCAGCCACAATGAGATTGGGGGGAATAGAAAAAAAACTCTTCTCCATCTCAAGATTGAATTAATTGTGCGTTTTTACAGGGGGTTGCAGGGGGGCTGCAACCCCCTGTAAAAACTCACAATTAATTCAATCTTCTTATCCTTTAGCCATCTACTGACCCTTTGCATGAAACTTAAAGTCTCTACTTGACCCTCAGCTATAATTCTTAACACAGTGTTGAAACCCCAGATGTACTTAATATTCTGCTGTCTGAGAATAATTGTCATGGATGCAAACGTTGCCATGCATTCAGAGTATAAAATGAGAGATCTTGGAGGATAATGATGTCTGTATACTGTCCTTCTTTTGGCCTCTGTGTTCTATTAGCTTTCCAAACCAGGTTTTTACCGTATTTGCTCGAATATAAGAAAAGGTTTTTTTCAGAGAAAATATTCGAGGTCGTCTTATAGTCTGACCTCAAATCAAGATCAGACTATAAGACTGGGATCCAGGTCCCCCACAGAGCTGCAGGGGACCTGGACCCCCTCTCAAGCAGCCGGGGGATGTCTGCCCAATGCGCGCAGACATCCTCTGCTGCTGCCCGGCATGTCCGACGGCACTTCTATGATAAAGCGGGACCTTCCGGCTTCATCATAAAAATCTCGGCGCTCGTTCAGACATCCTCCGGCTGCCCCCACTAGCCACCAGGGATATTTGGACAGCCCGACACTTCCGTCTATTATGACGGAAGCCAGGAGGTCCGGCTGTCCGTCATAATAGACGGAAGTGTTGGGCAGCATCAAGTATGTGGACACATAGACAGCGGGCAGGAGACGGAGGGGGAGAGACAGACACAACATGGAGGGAGGGGGAGAGACAGGCACAACGTTGGGGGGAGGGAGGGGGAGAGAGTGACAAACACAACATTGGGGGCAGGGAGGGGGAGAGATTGACAGACACAACATTTGAGGTGAGGGAGGGGGATAGAGTGACAGACACAATGTTGGGGGGAGGGAGGGTGGAGGAGAGAGAGACAGACACAATGTTGGGGGGAGGGGGAGAGAGAGAGAGACAGACAACGCTGGAGGGAGGGAGGGGAAGAGAGTAACAGACAACGAGGGAGGGGGAGAGAGACAGAGACAACGTTGGAGGGAGGGGTAGAGAGACAGAGAAGCGTTGGGGGGAGGAAGGGGGAGCATTGGGCAAGTCTTTGGGGTAGAGGCAGAATTGGCACATAAAAGGAAATAAAAACAAGAAATGCATTTTTTTTTTATATCATACTTTTTTATTACATTTGAAAAAGCAATTTACATGCGAATATATACAAGTTAAACTTTTTTCCTATAGGGTAGTCTTATATTCAGGCTTTTAGTTTTTTTCATAAAGCAATATCCAAAGTTTGGGGGGGTCGTCTTATAATCAGGGTCATCTTATATTCGAGCAAATACGGTAAATTGAAGGACTGAAAGTACACTATCACATCCCTGGGATATTTGGCTTATAGATTCTGTGTATTTGTTCTAATGTAATATTTTGTTGCTCTATGTCTGGTGACATTGCTCCACATATATCCATTGGAAAGTCCTTAATCTTCTCCTGTGTTATAGTTTCAAGGATATTTCAAAATCAGAGATTGTTTCTCCGTGAGCGATCTTCCAATTCGCTCATTTTACTTTAATCAGAACTTTTTTTTCTTGCTATTCCAGGTGGCATTAGGAGAGATGGCTACACCTTTCCGGTAGGGCTGGAACAAAATAAAAGCTGAACCTCCCCTTTTCTTCCAAGTGTTATTCCTGCCCTAGTCAGGTAGGGTCCATCTTTGCAGCTCTCCTTTTTGTTCTTTTTATAGGGACTCTTGGGAAGTTTCTTTTTTCTCTTCACCTCTGCATGTATTTTTTAGTACATTGGTGACAGTTGAGTCAGTTTGGGTTCTTGAGGAACCAGGCTACTGAGGTTTTTTCCAGTTGTGACTGGAATTTGCCATTATTTCCCTGCATTCCTGGCAACTGTAGGGAATTTACTAGTTTTGTGGCTATTTCCACATTCAACCTGTAGTGGCCACTCTTCCTGGGTTTGAACAATTGCTCCAATCTGATGTTTTCAGCTGGGCCTTATTTATCACCTGTCTGCTCATCAGTCTGATCTTTTAAATGCATGTTACTCCTTGCAAATTGGACCTTTGTTCATTTTTGTTTCATTTTAGTTTTTGTGTATCTCTGAAATCCTGACACTGGGCTTTTGATATTGCAACTACTAGCATCCTCTTTGCATCCTAAACCTGGTTTGGTGTTCTGATTGCTTTGTATCTGTAGATTGCAAATTCCTGTATGCACATCTCTGCTTGTATGCTCCAGATACCTTGTGATCTGCCTGTGCTTCAAGTATGGTCTACCTCTTTTTTTTTCAGGATGCAAGCTTCACATTCCCCACTCCATATTGTCTCTTTTAGACTTATTTAGGGAACTTTTTTCTTCTTCCATCTCCATTCCCATGGAATTCTCTGCCGTGCTTTTGAGAAACGACTGCCTTTTTATAAATTCTATCTTCTACTTTTCAGGATCTTCCTTTTTTTCCAGAGGGCTAGTTACTTAGCCCAGATCAAGATTATCGGGTAATCCTTCTTCTGTCTATGTAGAATATCCATCATCTATCCGACCAAAGTCCTGCTTTTTATATGTATGGCTCACCACTTTTAGCATTGGTGTGAATTTCTGACGGTTAGCAGTGGTTATGTAAGACTATTTCCAGATTTTGAGATCTGTCCCTCCCTGGGATCTGGCTTTTGCCATTTATAACATTTGCCCTCTGTAATTGTTGTTTGGTGGTCCAGTACCATTTTCTCTGTATGTCTTCTTTGTTATATTAATGTCTTTACTTGAATATGTTTGCTGTTATTCACTTGATGCTCACATACCTTCTACCCTGGTATTGTCTGGGGTTTCCATGTTGAGCTTCTTGAATGTGTGTATTGTCACTGCACTTTGAGCACTTCTAAGGGATTTCTCTTAACCTTTCGGTGTATTGCCCTATTATTCTCAACTTAATCTGCCAGAAGTGTCAGTGAGCCTCAAGCTATCTTCATTCAGGAGCCTTCTTCCAGATTCTTTGTTAATTGGATGGTTCTGAGTCTGTCTCTAGATTTCCTGTTTCTGAAGCCCAGGCTATTCCAGAAATCACCTTGCCATAATGCCATTGTTTTCCCTTCTCCTATGACCATTAGAAAAAGGCAATTACATACCCTGGATTCTAAGGATGTTTCTGATCTGTGATTATGTTAGGATCTTGGTGTTAGTCACGTTCCCTATCCATCATCCTTGCAGGAGCCAGGTTAAGGATTTAATAAGCCTCCATAAGTCTATGGATCATGACTAACTTTTTAGATTTTTTATTCATGCCGAAAAAGGACCTCCTTCTGGTCTGAAGACACATTCTGCTAGAGCAGTTTTTCTACTTTCTGGACTGAACTAGCTGGTGTAGATTCTGCTCTCGGTTGTAAAGCTGTTTTCTTAGAAGTCTGTGCAAATCTTCACCAGGCTCTACAGGCTCAACCTCCTTTCTTTAGGTTTTTCCAGGTTCAACTTTCCGCTGTGAAAACTCACCTAGTGCTGCCTGGAATGGCAAGAACATTGTGAATTCTTACCTGGTAATTCCTTTTCTTTATTCATTCCCATGGTGGCTAATTTCCCTCCTCCCTTTTATACTTATTGGTTATCTGAAATAAAGTTGTACTAATTTGTTTTGATTATTTTATATAGAATTCTACAAAAGGGGGGTTTAGGGGAATGGCAATTTTTGGACCAGGGAGCAAAACCAATTAAGTGGCCCATGGTGAAACTACCCTAGCCATCTCATTATCATCCGCAATAAACACAGATAGACATGCAAGACAGATATGTTGACAGATAACATACAAAGATTGATAGACAGAAAATTGAATAGAAGTATAGAAAATGCTACACATTATGGTATCTAGGAGAGAAAAGTGATGTAACCGTAGCCCATCAAGTGAGGTTAGAGAACAGCCCAGGGGGCAATAGCCCCCCTTACCAATCCTCCCCTGTCTGTCTCTATATTTTATCTTTTGTAAAAAAAAGCAAAGCTTATTTTTAAAACTTGGCGGCACTGTACGACTGAATGATTCATGCATCATTAACACATGATCTAAACTGGATGTCTTCAGACACTGTGATACATCCATGATGTCATATTTCTAAAGAATTGCTTATTTCCCCTGCACACAGAAAAGTAAAAACGACTGACTAATTTCCGTGTTTTTACTGCTGCGACCATGTCTGTAGCATACAAGTATTCACAAATGTCTAGTCTTTAAGCCTTACAGTGACTTGTAGTATTCCATATATTATTCTATTCATGTCTATTAATAGTACTTTTGTACTTTTTTGTAAGATTTGTCACAGATCCACCCACAATAGTCCATAATGTAAAATTTGGAAAAGAAATCTACATAATCTACAAAATTACCTCACCCGGGTTAGCCCTCCCCCATATTAAGAATATTTGTTAGACCAGTTTAGATCAACAGCTTTTTTTGTTAGATCTGTTCTAAAATATGAAATATCAACAGTCTTTTGTAGCGGGGGATAACCTGTATGATTGCATCCATAGATTTAATACCTAAACCCAATTTTATACTGGCCTGCTGGGTGGCAACCCTGTTTGAAGTGTGTGTCGGTGCAGGGCCGGCCTTAAGTGTTTCTGTGTTGGTCTCCCCCGTGGCCCCCCCGTCTTTTTCCTCCCCCCGTCTGTTTCCTCCCCCCTATGTATGTGTCTCTCTCCCTTCCCATGTTCCTTTCCTTGCCATGTCTGTCTCTCTCCAACCCCCCATACCTGTTCTCTCTCTCCCTCCTTCCCAATATCTGTTCTCTCTCTCTCTCCCTTCTCTCCCCCTCTCTCCCTTCTCTCTCTCCCTCCTCTCTCTCCCAGTGCTGTATTTACCGTGAGGCATCCTACGCACTATCCCCGCACTGAAGAAAAATAAAAATTAAGAAAATGTAAAAAAATAAATAAATCTGCCCCTTTAAAAAAAAAAAAAAAAAAAACGCGCTTGCAGGCAGAGAGGGAGGTGAGAAGGGATCGGAAGATCCCCCTCACCTTCCCTCTGCTGGCAGGCTGCACGGGGAGCCAAACAGGCAGCACAGAGAAACCTCCATGCTGCCTGTTCGGCTCCCCGTGCAGTGTGACACGGAAGTGCCGACAGTCACGTGACCAGCGCGCTGACGTCATACGCGCACTGGGTCATGTGACCTGTCGGCACAACCGCCTGGGAACCGAACAGGCAGCATGGAGGACACCATGCTGCCTGCCACTAGCCACCAGGAAAAACAGGTAAGTGCTGGGGAAATGAGGGGATTTGGGCAAATTGGCAGGGGCTTATTAAATGGCAAATAACACTGGCATATTACTGGGCAAATTGACTGGGGCATATTAAATGGCAAATTTGCATATTATTGGACAAATTAGCAGGGGCATATTAAATGGCAAATAACACTGGCATATTATTGGGCAAATTAGCAGGGGCATATTAAATAGTAAATAACACTGGCATATTATTGGGCAAATTAGCAGGGGCATATTAAATAGCAAATAACACTGGCATATTATTGGGCAAATTGTCAGGGGCATATTAAATGACAAATAACACTGGCATATTATTGAGCATATTGGCTGGGGTTTATTGATGGCAAATAACACTGGCTATTATTGGGCAAATTGGCAGGGGCATATTAAATGGCAAATAATACTGGCTTAATATTGGGCAAATTGGCTGGGGCATATTAAATGGCAAATAATACTGGCTTAATATTGGGCAAATTGGCTGGGGCATATTAAATGGCAGAATAAAACTGGCATATTATTGGGGAAATTGCCTGTGACTTATTAATGGCAAATAATACTGGCATATTATTGGGCAAATTGGTTGGGGCATATTAATGGAAAATTATACTGGCATATTATTGGGCAAATAAGCTGGGGAATATTAATGGCAAATAATATTGGTAATGTGTATGTAATGGGCATTTAAATTGGGTGATGGGACATGTCCTTGGTGTGCAACGTGGGTTATGGGTCATGTCGTGTGTGTGCATCATGGATAGGGGGGGTGCCCAAAATTTGTCTGCCTAGGGCAGTACAAAACCAAGATACACCACTGCTCTCTCCCCTCTCTCTCTCTGTTCTCTCTCACCCCTCCCTTCCTCTGTTCTGTCTCTCTCTCTCTCTCTCTCTCTCTCTGTGATGATATGGGAACTGGATGGAGACCAATATGCAGGGCAACAATATATATAAAGGTATAAACGTAATAAATACGAGAGATGAACAACCTTGCACTGATATAAGGATATAATCTGTAGGAATCCGTTAGCATATAGTCCATACCAACATAGGTAGTATACAAGTACAGTCACTAGAAATCCGCAATAACAGAGGTGGTAAAAGAATAACGATATCACTTGTAATCCACAGTAGCAAAGGTTGCTTGGAGGAAGATGTACACTTGTAATCCACACTGCAGGGGTGATTGGAGATTAATGAGGATAGCAATGGTCAAAGGAACACAGACAATCTTCAGTACGATAAACAGTCCGGGATCAGGGGCGATAGAGAGACAGCAAACGATAAACAAGCCAGGGTCAGAACCAGAGAATCAGCAAAACGATGAACAAGCCAGGGTCAGAACCAGAGAATCAGCAAAACGATGAACAGTCCAGAATCAGGGGCACAGGCAGACAGAAGAGTAGTCAGGTAAATCCAAGGGTCAGTAACGATAATCAGGAATAATAAACGCTAGGCTTCAGGAAACACGAGAATCACCAAGCACTGCTTGTTTGGTGATTCTGCCTTTTAAATCCTCCCGCGCCTCGCGGGTATGCGACGGGCGTGACGTCATCAGGCGCGCGCCTCCGTGTAGAAGGATAAACTAGCAGCGTGAACGCACTAGCAAGCGCGTGAGACGGATCCTGGCTGCAATGCAAGGGTGTGTACTCAGGAGAGTTGCTGCGGGGAAGATCCTGACACTCTCTCTCTCTCTCTCTCTCTCTCCTCCTCCCTCTGTTCTCTATCTCTCTCCCCCTGCCTCTGTTCTCTCTCTCTCCCCCTATCCTTCCTCTTAAGCAACACTCTCTCCCCCTCCCTCTGTTCTCTCTCTCTCCTCCTACCCTTCCTCTTGAACAACACACTGTCTCTCTCTCTCCCCCTCCCTTCCCCTGTTCTGTCTCTCTCCTCCCCTCCCCTTCCTCTGTTCTGTCTCTCTCCCCCTCCTCTGTTCTGTCTCTCTCCCCCCTCCCTTCCTCTGTTCTGTCTATCTCCCCCTCCCTTCCTTTGTTCTGTCTCTCTCCCCCCTCCTCTTCCTCTGTTCTGTCTCTCTGCCCCCTCCCTTCCTCTGTTCTGTCTCTCTCCCACCCTCCCTTCCTTTGTTCTGTCTCTCTCCCCCTCCCTTCCTCTGTTCTGTCTCTCTTCCCCCCCTTTGCTCTGTCTGTCTTCCCCCGTTCTGTCTCTCTCCTACCCGTTCTGTCTCTTCCCCCCTCTGTTCTGTCTCTCTCCCCCCCTCTGTTCTATCCCCCCCTTGCTCTGCCTGCAATTTGATCCAGGGAGCGGGCGGAGCTCACCGCCTGAGAGGTCTAGCTCCGCCCCCACCTAGTGAAGCAGAGCAGTGTCTGCTTCACGGGGAGCCACGGGCAGCAAGAGAAAGTACTGCTCTGGCTCCCCATGGGTGCCCCCTGGTGTGTGTGCTTGCACAAGTTGCACACCCCTAAGGCCGGCTCTGTGTGGGTGGGTGTGTGAGCATTCAAAATAAAGTTTACCGTTATGATGACATGAGGGTTCCAAGACTGCACACATGATAAAAACTGTATACCAGGTAATTCATACATTTCACAAGGTAGTCTAACTTTTAATTTAAAGGGTTCTCTTAGATTTGTGACTGTTCCGCGCAAAGCAGGACAGTTGGGTGTATGTGGTTGTGTCATTGCTTCAGTTAAACTGTATTATTTGTGTATAAAGATCTTTGGAGAAGAGAAATATGTACTACAAAGCCATCTCTGTTTGGGATTAAATACGTGAGTCAGGACTGTCTGACAATATAGTGCCTGGTACATGATGATGTGTCTGGTGCAGGATACAGTTTTGTTGGTGATACAGGAGAACCCGTTGTAGCTGTGGTTTTGAGGGCAAATTTACATTTTTTAATACTCCAGAATAGAAAATGAAAAGGTAGACTCACATTAACTTGAATGTTTGAGATCATATCTTTAATAAACAATGGTGATTTTGTGACCACCGCATCACTGCTTATAGACCACACAACTATCAATTCTATTATATATCAGTTCTTGTAACATCGTAGGATAAGGCAATTAGTTTATTTTGATGCTGCAACACTGTGTTGCTCAAGTTGTAAATTGTTATATGGCCAGGCAAACAGGTCAATAATCATCAGTTTTAATTCTATAGGCGCTGCGCAGTTCAACAGCCAAGACCGTGGAAAACATCCTTGGGACAGGCTTAACCCCTTGGTGACACGTCTACTTTGGCCTATGATGTACCATTGATGATACTTTTGCCCCCTCCTGGAAAAAATCCTGCTGACACCTATGGTCTTATCCTTCTTTCCATGGACACTTATACAGGGAGTGCAGAATTATTAGGCAAGTTTTATTTTTGAGGATTAATTTTATTATTGAACAACAACCATGTTCTCAATGAACCCAAAAAACTCATTAATATCAAAGCTGAATATTTTTGGAAGTAGTTGTTAGTTTGTTTTTAGTTTTAGCTATTTTAGGGGGATATCTGTGTGTGCAGGTGACTATTACTGTGCATAATTATTAGGCAACTTAACAAAAAACAAATATATAACCATTTCAATTATTTATTTTTACCAGTGAAACCAATATAACATCTCAACATTCACAAATATGCATTTCTGACATTCAAAAACAAAACAAAAACAAATCAGTGACCAATATAGCCACCTTTCTTTGCAAGGACACTCAAAAGCCTGCCATCCATGGATTCTGTCAGTGTTTTGATCTGTTCACCATCAACATTGCGTGCAGCAGCAACCACAGCCTCCCAGACACTGTTCAGAGAGGTGTACTGTTTTCCCTCCTTGTAAATCTCACATTTGATGATGGACCACAGGTTCTCAATGGGGTTCAGATCAGGTGAACAAAGAGGCCATGTCATTAGATTTTCTTCTTTTATACCCTTTCTTGCCAGCCACGCTGTGGAGTACTTGGACGCGTGTGATGGAGCATTGTCCTGCATGAAAATCATGTTTTTCTTGAAGGATGCAGACTTCTTCCTGTACCACTGCTTGAAGAAGGTGTCTTCCAGGAACTGGCAGTAGGACTGGGAGTTGAGCTTGACTCCATCTTCAACCCGAAAAGGTCCCACAAGCTCATCTTTGATGATACCAGCCCAAACCAGTACTCCACCTCCACCTTGCTGGCGTCTGAGTCGGACTGGAGCTCTCTGCCCTTTACCAATCCAGCCACGGGCCCATCCATCTGGCCCATCAAGACTCACTCTCATTTCATCAGTCCATAAAACCTTAGAAAAATCAGTCTTGAGATATTTCTTGGCCCAGTCTTGACGTTTCAGCTTGTGTGTCTTGTTCAGTGGTGGTCGTCTTTCAGCCTTTCTTACCTTGGCCATGTCTCTGAGTATTGCACACATTGTGCTTTTGGGAACTCCAGTGATGTTGCAGCTCTGAAATATGGCCAAACTGGTGGCAAGTGGCATCGTGGCAGCTGCACGCTTGACTTTTCTCAGTTCATGGGCAGTTATTTTGCGCCTTGGTTTTTCCACACGCTTCTTGCGACCCTGTTGACTATTTTGAATGAAACGCTTGATTGTTCGATGATCACGCTTCAGAAGCTTTGCAATTTTAAGAGTGCTGCATCCCTCTGCAAGATATCTCACTATTTTGTGACTTTTCTGAGCCTGTCAAGTCCTTCTTTTGACCCATTTTGCCAAAGGAAAGGAAGTTGCCTAATAATTATGCACACCTGATATAGGGTGTTGATGTCATTAGACCACACCCCTTCTCATTACAGAGATGCACATCACCTAATATGCTTAATTGGTAGTAGGCTTTCGAGCCTATACAGCTTGGAGTAAGACAACATGCATAAAGAGGATGATGTGGTCAAAATACTCATTTGCCTAATAATTCTGCACTCCCTGTATGGTTATAATTTTATGGCTGGAGTTCTTATATATACCACTGTAGCTTCGACTACTTGAACTAATACTTTTTGAAAGCAAGTATACATGTAGAGGCCAATCAGGAATAAAAAGCAACCCTATAATTGTTTTTATTTGCACCCTCTCAGTAATGCACCTTAAGTCCACATTGTGCATAATATGAAGGTGAATTTAAAAAAAACAATGAAATGAAAAAATAAACCTCTCCACAGCTTTTTGGTTTACTTTGCAGTACATCAACACAAAAAAGCTGTACAGATTTCTTACATTGTAACTTCTTTAATACATGTCACATGTAGGTGTAGGGAGCGCAACACTAAAAAAGAATAAAAATATATTCTAATACTATTCTATTATACGACTTTTGCTGCTAGTTGTCACTGTAATTGTACAAATACTGAAAAAGATAATGCCATTGAGGAATCCCTCTCATGAGTGTCCCTGGTAAGATATATTCCAGAATACTGGTGTTGGTTTTTCATTGTCTATGATTAAGTGTTAGTATAGCACGAAACGCGTAAAGGCGTATTTTGTTGCTGTTTTTTTGGGTAAGCAAGCCCATTTACTGTTTGAAGTGGAACCGGCTTCCAGATGGCACAAAGTCGCTGATTGGTTGCAAAGAAGGCTGTTTGGGATGCTGATTTGTAACAAACAGCCTTCTTATGTGGAATTTTTTTTACCGGGTCCCTGTGGTTCTTAGTTACGCCCCTATGAAAAGGCCTTCGCTGATGATGTCACCCCTTCTATTAGAACAGGTGAGCACCTCCAGCAAAAATGTTCCAAAAAGAATTATAAATAAAAATCACCATTCCATAAATATTAAAAATGCTTTCCACTGTGTTTAGTAGATTTCAAATGTTAAACCTAAAATGGCTTCTTGTTTGGAATTGTTAAATTCCTATATGTTATGCTCAGATTATTATTGTTATACTATTTTAAAATGTCAGTTTTCATGTCCGTTACACATTAAAGAAAGGAATAACTTTTTGTCACAGTGCCTTATCCATGAAAGCAGGCATTGCAATCTTAAGCCCAAAGTACCAGAGTGTGAAATATTCTCCAATTCAGCTACAGTTCAAACTCTTCTCTCTTGTCAATTTCCTGCAATTTCATATTTTGTGAATATAGCTCAAAGTTTGCGTCCTATTCTCAAACGTATAGGTCTTGGAGCCTCCAAGTGGAGTATAATATGCACTGCAGGCTAACTGCTTACTTGATCTATTGTGGTATGAAATTAATATGATTTGTTTGCTAGGGCACAAATGCAATGTATAGCTTACTGCATGCTTCAGTGAACAGTTTGTCTTTCCTGTTTAGGTAGCGTTTACTTATCAAGGCATGATAAATTCGTATCCCTCATTTTTTTCCAATAATTCTTCAACATTAAGAAGCAGCTCCAGTATTGCTGTTTTGACTTAAATAAATACAGCCAATTATAATTATTAGATAGAAAATCCTCCAATAGGAACGACTGCTTAGTATTGATAAATTGTGTGTGAAATGTCAGTCTATATGTTGTGCTTTTTTCTTTTCACACAGACATTGGTTGTGTCAGCATAATGACCCATGTTTAAGGGCACATGTCTGCTTTAGGGTTGTGAGACTGTGGTTAGCGATTGTGATTAGGGTTAGAGATTGGGGTTAGTGATTGTGATTAGAATTAGAGATTGGGGTTAGTGATTGTGATTAGGGTTAGAGATTGGGGTTAGTGATTATGATTAGGGTTAGAGATTGGGGTTAGTGATTGTGATTGGGTTAGAGATTGGGGTTAGTGATTGTGATTAGGATTAGAGATTGGGGTTAGTTATTGTGATTAGGGTTAGAGATTGGGGTTAGTGATTGTGATTAGGGTTAGAGATTGGGGTTAGTGATTATGATTAGGGTTAGAGATTGGGGTTAGTGATTGTGATTAGGGTTAGAGATTGGGGTTAGTTATTGTGATTAGGGTTAGTGATTGGGGTTAGTGATTATGATTAGGGTTAGAGATTGGGGTTAGTGATTGTGATTAGGCTTAGAGATTTGGGTTAGTTATTGTGATTAGGGTTAGAGATTGGGGTTAGTGATTGTGATTAGGATTAGAGATTTGGGTTAGTTATTGTGATTAGGGTTAGAGATTGGGGTTAGTGATTGGGATTAGGGTTAGAGATTTGGGTTAGTTATTGTGATTAGGGTTAGAGATTGGGGTTAGTGATTGTGATTAGGGTTAGAGATTGGGGTTAGTGATTGTGATTGGGTTAGAGATTGGGGTTAGTGATTGTGATTAGAATTAGAGATTGGGGTTAGTGATTGTGATTGGGTTAGAGATTGGGGTTAGTGATTGTGATTAGGATTAGAGATTGGGGTTAGTTATTGTGATTAGGGTTAGAGATTGGGGTTAGTGATTGTGATTAGGGTTAGAGATTGGGGTTAGTGATTATGATTAGGGTTAGAGATTGGGGTTAGTGATTGTGATTAGGGTTAGAGATTGGGGTTAGTTATTGTGATTAGGGTTAGTGATTGGGGTTAGTGATTATGATTAGGGTTAGAGATTGGGGTTAGTGATTGTGATTAGGGTTAGAGATTGGGGTTAGTGATTATGATTAGGGTTAGAGATTGGGGTTAGTGATTGTGATTGGGTTAGAGATTGGGGTTAGTGATTGTGATTAGGATTAGAGATTGGGGTTAGTTATTGTGATTAGGGTTAGAGATTGGGGTTAGTGATTGTGATTAGGGTTAGAGATTGGGGTTAGTGATTATGATTAGGGTTAGAGATTGGGGTTAGTTATTGTGATTAGGGTTAGAGATTGGGGTTAGTGATTGTGATTGGGTTAGAGATTTGGGTTAGTTATTGTGATTAGGGTTAGAGATTGGGGTTAGTGATTGTGATTAGGATTAGAGATTTGGGTTAGTTATTGTGATTAGGGTTAGAGATTGGGGTTAGTGATTGGGATTAGGGTTAGAGATTTGGGTTAGTTATTGTGATTAGGGTTAGAGATTGGGGTTAGTGATTGTGATTAGGGTTAGAGATTTGGGTTAGTTATTGTGATTAGGGTTAGAGATTGTGGTTAGCGATTGTGATTAGGGTTAGAGATTGGGGTTAGTGATTGTGATTAGAATTAGAGATTGGGGTTAGTGATTGTGATTAGGGTTAGAGATTGGGGTTAGTGATTATGATTAGGGTTAGAGATTGGGGTTAGTGATTGTGATTGGGTTAGAGATTGGGGTTAGTGATTGTGATTAGGATTAGAGATTGGGGTTAGTTATTGTGATTAGGGTTAGAGATTGGGGTTAGTGATTGTGATTAGGGTTAGAGATTGGGGTTAGTGATTATGATTAGGGTTAGAGATTGGGGTTAGTGATTGTGATTAGGGTTAGAGATTGGGGTTAGTTATTGTGATTAGGGTTAGAGATTGGGGTTAGTGATTGTGATTAGGCTTAGAGATTTGGGTTAGTTATTGTGATTAGGGTTAGAGATTGGGGTTAGTGATTGTGATTAGGATTAGAGATTTGGGTTAGTTATTGTGATTAGGGTTAGAGATTGGGGTTAGTGATTGGGATTAGGGTTAGAGATTTGGGTTAGTTATTGTGATTAGGGTTAGAGATTGGGGTTAGTGATTGTGATTAGGGTTAGAGATTTGGGTTAGTTATTGTGATTAGGGTTAGAGATTGGGGTTAGTGATTGTGATTAGGGTTAGAGATTGGGGTTAGTGATTGTGATTAGGGTTAGAGATTTGGGTTAGTTATTGTGATTAGGGTTAGAGATTGGGGTTAGTGATTGTGATTAGGGTTAGAGATTGGGGTTAGTGACTGTGATTAGGGTTAGAGATTGGTTTTAGTGATTGTGATTAGAATTAGTGATTGGGGTTAGTGATTGTGATTAGGGTTAGAAAGTAGCTATTGAGTTAGGGCCCCCAATCTGTGATGTGTCCAAATATTGCTGCTATCTTAAAATCGACATATTGACACGCTCCTTTAAGATGCGCCTATTAATGCTAATTTGATCTAATTTCTGTATGACTATGTGGGCTATTCACTAAAAGGTGAGTTGAGATGAAATCAACATTTCGTCTCACCAATTTGGCATTATGTTGTGCAGGGACAAACCTGGTAAGTTTGCTGAGCGGTGGAAACTCACCAGGTTTGTCCCTGTAAAATGAATAGCTAAACTTGTGACATAAAATATTAAACCCACCGCAACTCACTTTTAGTGAATAGTCCCTTATGTAAAACATCAAAAAAAAAGTGACGTATAGACATGTTATATTTCACACACAGAAAATCAATAGCAAATCAGGAATGAGAAATCCACTGAAGAGCTCCCATAATGATTCCAGTTAATGGCTTTGGGAATACCAATTAGCAGCAAATTATTCATCATAGTCATTTTCTAGGTTGAGAAACTTATGCAACAAAAATGAGATTGTTTCTTGCGATGATGTCATGCATTTCTGCAATGAATGATGTCTAAGTCACACATGATTTCCACCCTGGCTGACTTAAACTTTGCTCCGTCTTTATGCCCCAGTTTTGTTCAGACAGTTTGGTCGTTGCTGTGAGTTTCTGACTGGTATAATTTTTTTTATGGAAATAACTTCACATTTTTATCTGTCTGTACAGTATGTGGTCGTGGAATTTTTGCTTAAGTTAGAAAGCTGGATTTATTTTTTTCCCTTTCATAAAACTGTTTGTATAAGAATTTTGTTTTGAGATATTGGCACACATTCCAAATAACTGCTGTGTAAATCACATCACATTCTTCTAGGATAATTAGTGTCTGTCTATTATATTTCATGGGATAAATGTTAATAACAACTGCTGACCAGAATCAGCCCCTTTGCAGTTGATGGTTTTTGTTTTTATGTAAATCAGTTATATTACATTTACATGGACTCCAAAGAGCTTTAAGGCATGTCTGCATTAAAGAAATGCTAATGCCTCAGGAAAAGTGCAGGTTCTGCAATTATGCTTATTTAATGACAACATTTTTATTTTTAAATTAGAGTTTTATTTGAGTCATAAGTATATATATAAATCTATGATATAATTCACATTTCAGTACACAGTACAACATATTAAATTCCATAGAACTGGTTAACAATGGAGACTCATTTAGACAAATTATGTCAAATATTAATAAAAGAGCAATAGAAGAATTCTGATGCTGGGTATCTATAAAAATTGTCATCATCTATGCCCATATCTCAGGCGTGTGGTTCCCTATATCGGCGAGTCTAATATTAGCCAAACAGCAGCCATTAAATTATACATTATGAATATGTATTCATTCACTCCATGTATAAAGTATATTGCTTATAAATCAGTTTTGATCCCAAAATGTTGAAGGTAGGTAAGTCAGATTACAGCCTCATCTGTTAAATGCTCTTGAATCAAATAACATGAAACCTCTAAGTTGTTCATCGAGTTTAATCTGCCTTTTAGAGCAAATTTTGTAGTAAATATGAGGGAACAAAATTGCCATTGAAGGAGAAAAAGAAAATGCAAGGGGGATGAAATATGTTAAAGAAAAGTTCAAGATAGAGTTATGCTGGGACAAGCGTGCTCTGGCAAAGAAGGGGCCTATGGCTCCATATTTTGTGGCCACGGGTTCTCTGCTCCAATAGTGAGCGAGAAGTTGCTCTGAGGGGGGAGATATAAAATATAACGGGTTCATGAGTAGCAAGGTTGCAGGGCTCAACGTAGTGTAGGTAGTATCAGCGACTTAAAAATAAAACAATGTTCAAATGTTCATCAAAACGTATAGGTGCCGGTCGTCCCAGCAGTAAACTGTATTGTTATCTTCAGCCAGGCCTTCCGCCAGCTGTGATTGAGAAGGCAGAGGCAGTAAGTTTAAGGGTCTCAATAAGTTTGGGATTACCTCTGGTGTTTCGGCCTAGAAGAGTTGGCAACTACTCTGCACCATAATTGAGTGGGTCAACCCCCACCTGTACTTAATGTCTATACTTTGTAGATAAGATGTTAAGCAGGTCATGGATGTTCTCTTGGGGATTCTTGAGGGCTTTTGCCATATGTTGTATATGGAAAACGTCTAAGATTATCTGGTCCAGAGGATCAGCTTTTGGGCACAGGTATTTTAAACCAATTGACCTGGAACATCCGGAGGAAAGTGGGCTCATGAGCCTGAGGAACGCCCCGTTCACAAAATTTTGTGTCTATTAGAGACATTTGTTTGTGGACATCATGCAGCTGATGAGCCGTAAGGCCCAGTTGGCCTTGTAATTCTCTTCTATCTTTAGGAACATTTATTTGTTTGGCATCGAGGGCGGTTACTTTTCCTCTTAGTCTGTCGACAGCTAAATATATCAGTCTTAAACCCCATTACATGCCCCAACCACCCCATTACATCACCCCATTACATGCCTCCATCACCCCCATTACATGCCCCATCACCCCATTACATGCAACTGTCACCCCATTACATGCCTTCATCACCTCCATTACATGCCTCCATCACCCCCATTACATGCCTCCATCACCCCCTTTACATGCCCCCATCCCCCCTCACCCCAGGACTTACCCTGATCTCTGGTGGCTAGTGGCAGGCAGCATCGTGCCAGAGCGTTGGGTCATGTGACCAGTCAGCACTGTCATACCCCGTCATACCGCATGGGGAGCCGAACTGTGCTGCCTGTTCGGCTCCCCATGCTGCCTGCATGCAGGCAGAGCAGTGGTGAGGGGGGGATAGCCACGGTCTCTGCCAGCAAGCAAGTTGTTTTTTTTCTCAAAGGGGCAGCTTTTTTTTTTTTTTTTTTTTTCATTTTTTTAAATTTTTTAAAAATGTTTGCCACCCCCAGAGGCATACAAGGCAAGTGCCGCCCTAGGCAGTTGCCTTGTTTACCTCGCACTAAATACAGTGCTGCCTAAGGGTCTATGCTTTACAACATAGAGGTGTTTATCACAAATTTTACTTATCAATATTTTCTTGCCAGTGGCCATGTTTTTAATTCTATCTCTGTTCTGATTGGCTCAGTGTAGAACTGCAACGGCACTGTATTCACTACTATAGTATGAAAAAGCATGTGGAGGCATGTATGATAGTTTGAAGTGTTGTAATGTTGCCAAAAGAGGCAGAGTAGGGCACCATATGGCACTTCTTTTCACAACCCTTGATCTGTTTTCGATCAGATAATTCTGAGTTGACTGTTGTTTGCTGGTTGAGATCAAGTGAAATAGAAAGATGTGCACGTATGTTACTGCGATAAAACACAGTGGTTTTTAATTTAATCAAGTATGATCTATGTCTGGAAACTGTACTAATTGAAACCATGAAAATTAATTCAGATTAAATTACTTTGTTAACATTATGTTGTCTTAACAGAGTGTATAAAGTAATTTCAAACAAAAACACATTCAACAGTGTAACTTAGTACACATCACATGAAGGATAAGTAAAGTAATGCAAGGTCCACTGGCCTTACAGGCAGACAAAAAAAAAAAACCTATATCCTACTCTGAATGTAAACCAGATGGCTTCCTGAGAGAGAATCCAGAACATCAGATTTTCATGTGCGCTTAATAAGAAAATGAGAACAATATAATGGGAATGGAGTTCAGCAACTGGCATAACAATAGTTGCATAGATAAACAGGTTGAATAAACACATCTGTTATCTATTTCAAGCATATCAGAATCCAAATTACTCCACTCCATTAGTTTCTTCTGTCAAGATATAATCAATATGTCATATTATTGCAGCATTTATTATATAATCCATACACATCTCATTGGTATGTCACTTTTTTACAGTTGTAGTAATGGTAAGTAGTTTATCCGTTAACCCTTTAAGACAGAACCTAAGTGTTTAAATGGCACATCTAGTCTGTTCATGTGTGGGTCGGTGATACTGTACAACACAGTTTCATTTTTTTATGATTCATCTGACATGTAATGACATAAAACCACTCCCAAATAGTAGCACAAGTTTAATCTCAAATTCTTAGTTAGCAAGTGAAGACTATTCTAGACGCATGTGGAAGACATGCTCCTCCAGTGACCGAATTTCACGCACTGCTAGGTCTCCTCTACTGATTATAATCAAAAACAGAGCGACTGCCGTTATCCTCAGACCAAAGGCAGATGAGAGAAGTGGTTGGCCGCTCAGTTGACTGGTTCAATGACTTATGCCTCACATGTAATGTCAGGTTTACCGAAAAGGAAGAGCACTAAATATTTAACTATTACTATAGCTAAAGTGGCACAATCCAACAAAGATAACAAGCTGTGAAAAGAATGGACAAGGGTAATCCAAAAAGTAAAGATTCTGATCAAAATTTCTATCCAGAACACCAACTGTAGGGAAACCAAACTGATATGAATAAAAAACAAACAGGGAACACAAATGTTTAGAAACCATCTAGAGATTTATTAAATTAGTGTCCTTGTACACTTGCACTAAAATTCTCAGTTGGCCAATAAAGGTGACAAGTTCAGTTATATGAATCCATTCCCCCCCCCCCCCCCCCCAAAAAAAACATTCATCACTTTATTTTCAGACAAGTTTCTTCCATGATTGCTTTACACAACCGAATGCTGCAGTGTGTAAATATTTGACCCATATGAACTAGAAAGAGAATTTGCCCTTAGGATAGTAGTGGGAGCAGTAGTGTTTCCACCATGAATAAATTACATGACTCATGCATATGTTTATAATTTCTCTTTAATAAATGTTTTCTAAACTGAATGAGTATTTCTTACATTTTAACACTTGTGTACACAAACCTCTATTGGTGTAGAGGCACAATCATCATTTCTACAATGGTATCATTTGTAATTATTATACCACCTACTCTAATCTGTTAGTTTTGCATTTCCTCCGATGGGACAATGCATCATTTTAACTTGGTTGAACATTTTGATAATGGGTAAGTTTTGTTTTGGCTCATCACTCTGAGTATTTGGGCGTGATTTCAAAATTCACTTGTGACTTATTTCCTGAATTATATGTTTGGTCCTTGTCTACCACTGACCTTCTGTTTTATTAATGCATCTTTGAAAAGTTATGACTACATTCTGTTTGACCCTTTCGGTTCTTTGATGCAAGTCATTGTCTGTAATTTTGTCCAGTGACAAACTATATGACTCAATACCCCGTGGCAAATACTTAAGACCAGGGCATTCAATGTGCTTTTCCTGTCCCTGAACTTACACTGATAAATTAGCCATACAGGAAATCTTTAGAGATTAATAAATCTGTACAAAGTCACTGTTTTGACATGCTTTGAAAACCCCACAATTATTTAAGTGTAATATCTAATATATGAGATGGACACCTGTCTGGTACACACACATAGAGTTATTAAAAAATAACTTTATTGTTTTTTTCCCTCCCCAACAGCGCTATGCACCTGGTAAGAAAGCTGTCCTTTTTTGGGATTGTATCTGATCCCACCCAAGGGAGATTGAGCCCTGCAGGCTGTCACTATACTAATTTCCTGATCACTGGGGACTGATATGGCAGCTTCCTCATGAGGTAGACGGCTGGGGCAGGACAAAGATGCTAAAGTCCTACTTTAACTATTAAAAAACCTACACTAATGATTTAGGGTTGTTTTTACATAATCAGTACCTGAAATTTGCCCTTCAAAGCATCACTCCAAATGAAAAAATACAAACACATGCATATGATGGAATACAGTTTAAAAATAAATATACATTTATTTATGAAAGTTCTGTTTTTTAGTTTTTGGAATATTTGGATCTAAAGCATACTTCTCCTTGGGATTGCATCTACCATCATGAAATTGTTAAAAACAAGTTTGTTTACAGAATACATAAGTAATAGAAGAGAATTTTGAAAGGCTTTTGCACAGATTACTAGCAGACATTTGTATGTACAAATCATGTATAATGTACATGTTACACTATCCTATGCATTAAAGGTAATTTGATGCTTGCAGTGTCCGTTTGTCCTTTTTAAGGGCTTTCCTTTTTGTAGATTTGAGGACTTCCAAAAGTTAGACATGATTATAGGGATTACCTTTAATTCCTTTTTATACTGTCACCTTGGTCCAAATACTTCCTTCGTTCTGATAAATGTTATATGTAGGAGAGAATATTGGTATGTTTTTAAACATAGCCCTCTGCATTTCCAAGAATTCCACATGGGCAGAACTGGTGCATGACTGTTAAATGAGTGGTAGGGAATGATGGGGTGAGTTGAGTCTTACGTAGTTGTCACCTAACCTCAATAGAGCTACACTGGATCCTGATACAGTATGACAGTACATCAGACCCCTTGCGGCATATAGATATCCATTTGGTAGAAAATGTGACAACACATTTCTGGTAACATTTTATTAAAATGTATTAAGTTATTAACTGCTATAATAATGATTTATCTTACCCAAGAGAGCTTGGAGCTAAAACAGCATATTTTTTGCAGTCATCTAAACAGTTCTCGATTTACTGTGACCTCTTACAAACAAAGAATCATTCTAGAGACTCACATCCATCTGTTCTCTGGTGCACATCTCCTGCTGGATATAGTTTCATAACCAACCCAGTTTGAACTGAGAGCTCACAGAAGCGGAGATCTTAAATGTTTTAATTCATCCTTGTTATGTCTCAAACATAATTTTTTGGGGGTCTCAGTCATGGTATATTTGGCTGTCTCTCACTTCATCCTTGTCTGTTTTTTCTCACATCTGCCACATCTGCCTCCCTTATGTCCTTCTCATCCTACATCGTCTGTCTCTGTAGTGACATCCTTGTCTGTCTTTGAGAAACCTCTGTGTGCCTCTCTTGCGTCATCTTCCTCTCTTGCTGAATCCTTGTCTGTCTCACGTGTCACCCTTGCCTGCCTCTTTTAGCTCGTCATCATCTGTTTAGCCATTTCTGTTGCATCATCCTCACTCTCTTACCTTCTGTCTGTTATAAATATTGAATAATAGAGAACGTGATTTGAATGTTTTCTTTTAATAAGTTGTAATTCCATCATTATAATTAATAGGCTTACTTCACTCATGAAAATGATTACATCTGCATGCCTTCAAAGCGTCTGATATGTTTCTGACCTCTGGAACAACTGCATCTCTTTTTTTTCCCCCAAATGATATTTCTGGGGTATTGTAATGTGCTATTGAGAGCCTCTAAATCATTCATGGCAAAGGAAATGCATAAATACTGCACTAGTGATTGTCAACCTTTAGTACTAAAGCTCTTGTGAATTATGTTTCCTAGGATGGTTACCAAACCATATGATTGCTGTTGTAGATTACCATACATTTCTTATAAAGTCACCATGTAGTTGGTTGAGCATTATAGAAACAGGTATTCCACAGTAGCTGGGTTGCCAAAAGTAGCGTATTATTCTATTAGCAGAAGAAAGCAATATGGCAGCAATTTGGGCATATATAAACATTCAGTTGGCTGAGCATGTTTATTAATCAATATTTTGAATCACTTTGATGACTGCCATGTTTGGGATAAATACAGAAAAGAGAAGACATTACAATCCATGTAGACTCTCAGAGAATCTTCTGAACAACTTTTGGATTACCAAAATAAGTCCCTCTTTAAACAAAATCTTGGGAATGAGTCTTACTTGATTTTTTTTTTTTTCATGATGGGATCTATTTTCAAAATCTCCTGTTTAGCAATTCATCTCCTTGCATGTTTTCAAGTTAATGTTTGCAAGTTAATGGATATGAAATTGTTGATTAACGTTGAATAGGACATTGTTATGAGGATACAGTGGCGTAAAATAGTCAGATATAAAAAAAACTCCACCAAAGTAAAAGTAAAAAAAAAGACACTTGTTACCCTGTAACCAATGGTAACTCCCAACAGACAAATAGTTCATCCCCATGGAATTAAAGGTCCTCATGAATTTTAAAGCAACATTTTTAAAAACAATATTTTTTAATATTGTAAGCGTAACCAGTATTTACATGGCTAAAACTATCCTTTCATATAACTCCCTTTCCCTTAAACATTTGAGGCTGCCAGAACCAATCAGCTCCCTCCAAAGAAGAACAACAAAATAATGCTGTCATCAGATAGTGATTGGACCATGGAGGATTTGCAATCCAAGAGATTTATAGTATTTAATTTGGTCCTCCAAAGATCAGATTTGATACTTAACCGACATCTAACAGAAAACCTCTGAGTCTGATGACATACCTGCCAGCATCCTGCTATGTGGTGCCTGGATGCGATAGGAGCAGAAACTAAAGTGGGTGGAGTTACATCACGTGATGGAAATCAGCATTTCACGACCCCAGGAGATTGAGCTGCCATCTCAATTTCTTCACATTTAAACTATGTATGTCTTTCAGTATGTAACTTATAACACTCACTTCCACATCCTTTAGTTGTAATTATTTAATTAGTTCTGAGGTACATGGAAAGGTTGCTGCTGCTTTATTGGCATATGTCCAGTGTGTACACTTTTTGTTGTTAAGAATAATAATAAGACATTTTTATTGGGATGAATGTAATAGCACTATTTAACCCCAAATAACTTGCCTGAAACTGGATAAAAAAATCCGGGCCATGCTTTTGGCACCTTTAACAGTGGGCTCAAGCCAATTTTAAACTCATTTCTCCAAACATAAATCAACAATCAAAACAAAAAACTGAATCTGCCTGTTCCACAACACCTTCATGTAAAGGGACATACACTCATCCAGTACCCCTTCTGGATTATTGATTCCATTCTAGGGAAGGGGAAATAGAAAAACTCTGAAAAATGGGAAGGGTGGTGGATCTTTGAACTTGACTGCTTGACTCCTAAAGGACTCAGTAAAGAATTGGATTTAGTCCCATATTTATGAGTTGCAGTAGATTATATACCCTGTCATATTAATTACACATTTATTATGTTTTCTCATGATAGATTCTTCATGCATGGACATAATCTTAGAAATAACTGCCTCAAGATACAGCTGTTCCTGTATTCTTTGTGTAAGTTTTTCTACAAACATTTTAATTGTTGATTTAAGTATTTTGTCAGCTATTGGAACAACTGCACCTTGAATAAAATCAGTTGTGTATGTATTAAAAAGAAGGAAAAAAATTATAAATTGTACTTAAGAGATACATTTTATAAATATGGTTGCAAACGCTATGGTTTTCGTTGTGGTGTTAAGTTTTCTATAAGAATAACTGCTACATGGTTTTTGTCACATTAATTTATTGATGCATATTATATTAGATTAAGATGAATTTATTCATATTGATTACTATACAATGTTTATTATAACATTATAATTCTATAAGTGTCTTACTGAAAGTACTGTCACTTTAATGTACTGTTGGTTTTGACCTGTCCTCATTATATCACGTGGGAATTTGTGCATATAAAAACTCTTCTATGGCTTGGCTTGACAACCTGTGTTGCAGTAAACACCTCTTTTCATCTATCTGTTGTGATGATCCTCTTTAGTAATCTTATTATATTTGGGTCACTGGGTGGAGCAACCTTAGTTGCTGAGTGCAGCTATCCAGCGTCTATTTTGGCCTTTTTTTTTATGGGCTGGGTTGCTACCTTGGACAGAAAAGGAATAAGCTGACGTCACGTATTTACTAGATAGAAACACACAACAGTGAATATGTCACAAAGGATCCTCTAAACTGCTCCCAAAGTAAATAAAATAAAATGTATCCATAAGGATCTCTTGAATATGGTTATCTTAATATTTTATATTTTGGGAAGACAATATTATAAAAGATTTGATTACGTGCCTGCTAATTAACTGGGTGTATGTCAGATTGTTCTTCATGTAGTACTTCTTGTTGCTAACCTAGTCTCTAAAGTATTCACTGGCCATTAGAGTAGATTTTGTTGCCAACAAAAAAAATATATCAATCTAATAGTTTGCACTCCAAAGAATAAAATTACATAAGAGCTGTTTCTTAACAGAAAAGTATTTTGGAATGAAAAGAGAATAATTTTTACCGTTAGAGTATTATGAAAACAGAACATTACTGAAAGCAGTTACCAAAGCATAAACCATTTTCTATAATACTTGCAGGTTTTTAGTAGAACAGTATTTAAAAAAAAAAAACCACATCTATACAAATAGACAGGGTGGTGTTAGTGTTAATGGGGGTCTGGCAAGTCTTTCCTGCCACAGCTCTATCAAACCAGTAATCAGTGTCCTTATACATTATTGTTCTTATTATTCAAGAAGAAAAATTCTAGCTCTTTTGAGGCTGGAAGGAGGTGAAAATCTATTTTACGCTATATGGTACAGAACATACCATAAATGTTCAATGAGGTATCAGTCTGATACTAAAGAAAGATCTTTATGAGAACATTACATTACTAAAAGGGTAAGAATCTTTTGTTCTCCAACCTTGATCTAAATATATTTTTTTGTGTGTGAACATATCTCTTTTCATGGAAGATTTCTCTTAAATAAACATAATTTTATTGACTGATAATAACTACAACTGATTTCTTTAGGTATACAAATAAACTGATTTTATAGATCATATTTTTTTATAACTGAACTGCCAAAAGAATGAAAAAGCCCCACTATCGAATCCTGAAGAGGATGACTTGTACGTTCATACAACCTTATAGAATCCATTTTCCTTCTGTCCCCACTGGAGCGACCAGCACTTTTGAAAATCTAGTCTATAGGGATTTGGAAAAAATATCCAACAAAAAGGAGTTTTGACAATAATCTTATCGAGCAATACAAAGCATTGAAAGAATTGAGGAATAACATTAGCATAGAAACATAGAAACATAGAATGTGTCGGCAGATAACCATTCGGTCCATCTAGTCTGCCCAATTTTCTAAATACTTTTATTAGTCCCCAGTTCATTATTGGAGAAAGGTTACAGAAAGGTATTCTATCTGCGCCACCTGTAAATCCACATGCAGGAATATCAACTCCTTTTGTTCCTCCACTACCAGAAAGGTATTCAAAGTAAAATGATTCTAACAGGAGTCCTGTGTCATTTATTTTATCAGTTGCCCCTGCAATTTGAAATATCTAGGGAGAACATTGAGGGACATTAAGAATGGCATAGAAACATGGTGATGGGAATTGCAGTGGTGTTGGCTGCTATCTCTTGAGAGTCATTAAGTTCATTGGTCTACATTGACCAAGGAATATGAAACACATTGTTTTTACCAAGAAAGGTACTTTAAAGGACAACTAAACTTTTCTGACTGATCTTATTAAACTTTTACATTTTTCTGAGTTCTAGGTTCTGTGCACCTGAAACTAGGTTCTCCATACTTATGATGTGTAGTTTTTGTTGGCACTGGCTAACAGAACTATGATTAAATTCCGGAATTTTTTTTGTATACTTTTGAAGCAGTTTGCAACTGCCCTGTTAGGTTTCTATCTATCCCTCTCACAGAGCTTTTAATATTTTCCTCTTTTCCAGTGCAATTTTTCCATGTTTGGCTAATGATGTCACAGTTTTTCAGACTGACATTAAGTCATTTTGCAGTTTGTGTGTCGGATGTACTGATGGAGATCTAGGAAAATATGGCTTGCCATTCAGCCTCTGTCTCCAGAGAGTAGTGATTTAATTATTTACTACAGTACACATTTTCAAATTTTCAAATTAAACCTGATTAAATGGGCAATATAGTTACCATGTATATATAGACAAACATTTAGAAACAAAGACATATGATTACAAACTCAAAGCGCCTCAACAATAAAAACTCCCTGTGCATTGAGGTATCACAAAGCTTCACATCAATGAAACTGGCAATAATGTGTGGTCCGTGGGAGTGTACAACAGAGCTCCACTCCACTGTTGATATGTAAAACATATTTCCACAGCAACAGATCTCCACATGAAAGGGTGGTGTGAGAGTGCATCACAGAACTTCACAGCAAAGTGGGAGTGTATGACAGTGCTAAGGAGCAATAAAACACTTCGGAATGTATGGAGTGTGTGAGTGTATCATTGAATACCACATAAATATAACTCAAAGTAGTGTGCAGTGAGAATGTATCCACAGCAATAAAGCCCTGGCAATAAAGCCCTGGCAATAAAGCCCTGAGTGATGTTCAGTGTATGAGTGTGTCACCGTGCTCAATCTGTGTGTATCACGCAACAATAAAACTCAAAGTAATATGTTGTGTGTATAAGTGTATCACAGAGTTCCACAGCAAAAGATATCACAGTAATATGCAGCAGTGGTGTCCCGAGGGGGGTGCAGACCGCACCTCCTGCGGGGGTGACACCCTTGCTGCCCGCACCCCCCGCGCTGCGCTGCTTAACTTTTTTTTTTTCTGGCAGCCGCATTCGCTAGATTCGACCGCCGGAAAAAAACCAAAAAAACAATCACAGTGACCTGATGTGACGTTATGTCACATCCGGTGACTGTGTTTCCCTCTTCCGTGCAGGAGGGAAGACTGCACGGAGGAGTCGTCCGTCCGGAAACACGGAGCAGCAGCAATTCAGTAAGTGATGGGGAAGGAGGGAGGAGGGTGGTTGAAAACGAGCACTTTAATTGCACAATATTCCTGGTATCTGACTGGCATAATATTACTGGGCTCTGACTGGCACAATATTCCTGGTATCTGACTGGCATAATAATACTGGGCTCTGACTGGCACAATATTCCTGGTATCTGACTGGCACAATATTACTGGTATCTGAATGGCACAATATTACTGGGCTCTGAATGGCACAATATTACTGGGCTCTGACTGGCACAATATAACTGGGCCCTGACTGGCACAATATTACTGGGCTCTGAATGGCACAATATTACTGGGCTCTGACTGGCACAATATAACTGGGCCCTGACTGGCACAATATGACTGGTATCTGACTGGCACAATATTACTGGGCTCTGACTGGCACAATATTCCTGGTATCTGACTGGCACAATATTACCGGGCTCTGAGTGGCACAATATTCCTGGTATCTGACTGGCACAATATTACCGGGCTCTGAGTGGCACAATATTACTGGGCTCTGAATGACACAATATTCCTGGTATCTGACTGGCACAATCTTACTGGGCTCTGAGTGGAACAATATTACTGGGCTATGACTGGCACAATATTACTGGTATCTGACTGGCACAATATTACTGGGCTCTGACTGGCACAATATTACTGGTATCTGAATGACACAATATTCCTGGTATCTGACTGGCACAATATTACTGGGCTCTGAGTGGCACAATATTTATGGGCTCTGAGTGGCACAATATTCCTGGTATCTATAATTGTACAATTGTCACCTCGTGGGGCTCCTGTGTGTTGCATAATTAATGGCGGTCCCATGTGTGCACAATTATGGGACTCTTTTGTGAGGCATAAATAGTAGGGCTCTGTTGTGGCATAATTTATGGGGCTCTGGTGTGGCATAATTTATGGGGCTCTGGTGTGGCATAATTTATGGGGCTCCTGTGTGTGTTCATAGATATAGGGCTCCTGTGTGTGGCATAATTAATAGGCCACAAGATAAAAAGGTCAATTCGAGCACTCACCGGTTTTAGACAAAAGGAATATCCGTAAAGTGATGGTGGAAAAAAGATGTAGTATTTATTCAATAAAATCACAGGAATACATGGAGACGTGAGGACATGGGAAGGCAGACAGGTTGCCTTACGCGTTTCGTGCCTAAATGGCACTTAATCATAGGCTAACGTGCTGACATATGTGGCTAGTTTAAATACAGAGTTTAACCAATCGTGTGAAAGGTCAGCAGTGATTAGGTTTAACACAACACAGCATATTGAAAAAAAACATCTTATGAGTGAAAAGTGACAAATTGTTGCAATATACTTAGTAAAATACATGATGTGATACATTAGAATTCTATAAAAATAAGTAGCAAAGTGGTAATAAATGAACAGTTATAATCATAGAAGAAAATATATAAGTATATATATAAATACACATTATATCAATAAAGACGTATACAAGTGATCAGACAATATAAATCTAGACAAAGAAAATTGTCTGCAGTTGAAAAATGCAGGAAGGTGCTACAGTGTAAAGGAAACTACCTTGAAATATCGACAAGGAAAAAAGGAATTAAATTGGAGATAAAAGAATTTTAGTAAACATCATTTATTCATAAAAAATAAAAAGTAAGTGAACGGAAGAGATGATATCTTATCGTGAATATTTAGCGAGTTATGCTAGGGTAGCATCGTCCTGCATTCGACACTTTGCAGAGAGAATACAAATTCAGTCTAAGTGAGATGCTGGAAATCTTGTAGAGAGTCTGAAAAACAAGACGACAATAGGTAGAGACGTAAATAAGAATAAAGGGACTTCGTATACTATAAACTATGTAGGCAAGTGGGCAAAGGGAACAGAGAGGTATGTGGGAGAAAGAGAGGTATATAGTAATAGGAAAGCAACGGTGACATTAACTTTGGAAGAAGCAGGAGATGTCAAATTCTGCATTCATACCTAGAGGTTGTCTAGTGCCTATATGGAAAATCCAGTATACCTCTTGAGGACAAAAGCGTTTGTGTGTGTGTCTTCCCCTCTTTGTCCTCATAAAATAACATCTATAACTGAGACTTTAAAATGTTGCAGAACATTGGACTTGCAGGCTGTAAAATGTCGTGCTACTGTGGTATTGGACTTATTGTCAATGTCGTTAAGGTGTTCCCTGATGCGACATTTTAATGGTCTGCTTGTTCTGCCGACATACTGTTTTTTGCAGTTGGTACATGATAGAATGTAAATAACATTTTTCGTGTTCCAGTTTGTGTATTCTTTGGTGTGAAAGATTTTACCATTTGCATATGAGATAATATTTTGTTTCTTAGTGACATGTTGGTAGGTCCTGCAGATTCTGTTACCACATGGAAAAGTGCCAATAGCATTGAGCCATGTCCCTCTATTTGTTTGAATAGTATTGGATGTGTCTGACTGAAAGAGACTTGGTGACAGTAAATCCCTGAGGGTGTTTGATCTGGAAGCTGAGAATCTTACTCCGATAGATAATATATTGTTATAGGATTCGTTGGCTGTCAGGATGGGAAGATTTTGTTTAATTTTGTTAATCACTTGCGGAAATTCCACGCTATGTGATGTGGTAATTAATAGGCCATCTAACTGGCATTACTAAGGAATCTGTTTGGCATTGTATTGGAGGAAATCCAGGGGAGTGACACCATGAGTTTCCGCACCGGGTGACACCAACCCTAGTGACACCCCTGATATGCAGCATGATCTGTGAGGGTATCGCAGAACCCCACAGCAATAAAACTCACACCAAGTTGAAGTGTTAACACACAACAATAAAACTGACCATAACATTTGGTATGTGGATGTGTGTCATAGAGTCCCACAGCACTAAAACTGTACACTGCACATTGCTCCACAGCAAAAAAATAAAGTCTCCCATGTTGCTAGCTAAGCATCATAGGAAGTGTGATTGATCAGCAGGGAGGTTGGATTTTTTTTTAGCTTTTTAAAAGCCCATCCCCAGGACCCAAGGATACTATTCCCTAATTGTCCATGGTGTGGAGTGGACTGCAAGATTGGCTTGCGTCCCTCCTGACACCAGTTGCCATGGGCAGGTCCTGAGAATGAGAATATAGATTCATATCCTTGCATTCCCCTCTGATTGAGCATGCCTGAGAGATGAGGGACAGCAGCATCTCTCGGCTGGAAGACAAAGGGAGCTTACGTTTCCCTGAAGTACAGCAGAATGTTATGTTTCATATGGCCTCCTGTCATTTCTTTATGCACGCTGTCAAGGAGTCCACAAGGAGCGAGCATTATAGAGTGCATGATATAGATATTAATTTGAATACAATAGTGTAAAGAGAAAGAGTGGGAAATCAGGGTGACCCAGGAGTAGGTGTAGTTTCTACACTGCTAAAAGCAGAAAAATGAAGATAGATAGCTAATTTTACTCTTTGCCAGGACTAGAAAACAAATTTTATAACTCATTTCTGTTTAAATATCAGGCTTCAACTTGTTTCAGTTAATAACATTTGTATTATTATTATTTTGTGAAGCCTTGTATGTTAGTGTGGGGAATTATTTTATCAGTAAAAGAGTTCAATCAAAATCTTTTTTAAACAGGAACTGAAAATGTTACTAATGATGATTCTGTGAAACATTGGCTCATACCAAAATTAAATCTGCCCTGTCCAGGCACTGATGTGAATTAGCGCACATAAAAACCATGCAGTGAGGACTGCCATTGTACAATATTTATTCATAATTCACTATACAGTTAAAACAAATGCAGATAATATAGTATCATGTCAGGCGATGCCTTCTGCAACCAGTGTCTGAGGCATTGCCAAACCTGAAAGAAACTTAAAAAAAAACCCAAAAAACATTCTAAAACATGCACAGTAGAAAAGTGCTGTGAAAAGAGACTAATGAAAGTCAGATATTCTAATGTGGATATTAGTCAATGTGAAACTGGTCATTTCACTTTCTACCCCTAAAATAATCCAAAAGAGGATTCTGAACTTCTGGTTCAACAGCCACAGTGGTGTGATGAGAGTATGACGCTAGACAAAGCATTAGGGGAGTGACAGGGAATCCCCCAGCTTGAGGTTTTGTTTCCTCATCCCACACAGGCTCCTGAACATTGCTAAAATGAAAGAGGGCACACTGAACAATAAGTCTGCTTTCTGCTTCAAGCACAAGCTTAAAAGGACAGTTCCACCAACACTCTCACAAAAAAAAAAAGGAAGTATCATGTAAAGTAAAGGAAAAAGAAACAGATCTGTCTCATCAGTTTTTCCTCAACAATTATCACACTTGGGGAATAGTGACCATAACATGGTATCATTTGAGATGAATTAAAAAAAAAAGGCAAATTGGTATGGTTCCCAGAAAAACACTGAATTTTAAAAAGGCCAACTTTAGCAGGTTTAACACATCCCTTGGTCTTGTTAACTGGGATGGATTTTTTTCAGGAAAAAAGCACAGAAAGTAACTGGAATACCTCCAAACTAATACTTCAAAAATGTACATATAAATTTATACCCTTTGAAAACCAATATAAAAGAAGCAAACTAAAACCGGCTAACCGGTAACGAAAATCAGGAAATAAATAAAAAGAAAGTAGCTTTCAAGCATTTTAAAGCTGAAGGATCAGCAGAGACATTTAAAAATGTCAAAAAAAGCCTGTAAAAAGGCAATATGCAAAAAATTCAGAAAAAAAGAGAACGATACTCTCCTTAACCTTTTAGTGACAGAGTTCTATGATGCACGTGATGTAACTTGAAGACCAGAATTCCATTAAGTTTGTAACATTTTTGTAAAACGTTTTTTTAACTGGGATTTTCTTTCTTTGAGTTCAGTACATCTACAAAAATTATATATCATTTTTTAAAGGACAGATAGGGATTTCTTTTGAAACCATTATTTTCATCATATGATATAATTTACAATTTAAAAAAATCATAGAATATGATGAAAATATGCAAAATGAAACACTTTTTGTAACTTTGACCTGAATTTTTTTATACAACTACAAATGGTAAAAAAGATCCTGTCTATATAGTTTCTAATATTTGTCCTGAGCTTAGAAATACTAACGTTTCCATGTTTTTCTGTTTTTTTTTTTCAAGTAATAGGACAATAACCGACACTAGTTTTTTTTGTTTTCCTAACCATTTTTGACCTTTTGACCTCAACGCTAAATTTAACCTTTACCCTAAATCTACTCCACCCCTTAATCTAACCCATGCACTAACCCTAACTCTAACCCACCTGTAACCCTAATCCTAACTGTAACCTAAACCTAATTGTAACCTAACCTAATTGTAACCCTAACCCTAGATCTAGGGTTAGTAGATCTTGAGTTAGCTTTTTCCTTTTTTCCCCTTCAATGTAATGTTGCTGTCTGCCTCTAATGGCAGTCAAGCAATAGTAACAGAGTGATGGAAGAGATTTTTATCACTTTCGTCGTTCTCTGCTAGACAGAGGGCAGCGCCAAATTGGAGGAGCATGCTCCTGCGATCATCGGGTGATCACGGTGCCCTGGGGGGAAAAACAGGTGTTGTATGAGGCCTCGATGTTGAGGAATCATGTCAACACTGTCCAAGCAAAGGCAGCAAAATTGATCACTGCTTATGCGCACCTATTCCTGGTTATCAGATGCGCAGAAGGGGGGCAGGGGGTGCTGAAAGCACACTCAGAGGCTGCTTCAGATCCAAAGCAGTCTCTGAAACTGAGTGCCATAATGTAGCGTAGGGCTAAGGCGTGCACTCTATAATAAAACTTAGGATGTATATATTCGTCCACATGGTCCTCAAGACCATGCTTTGCAAGACGTATACATATACGTCCAAATGGGTTAAGAGGTTAAAGTGTCAGTAAGGACTCCTAGGATCCCGCAATCGCAATACTAGAAAACTGACACCACAAAATTCAGACAGAAAAGAAAACACTAGATGTCTTCACAGAGACTCAGGTGGACATGTAGTTAAAAATGACCAGTATAAAAGCTATTTATTAGGAGCTACACTCACAAAAGAGGTGCACTAAGTGCAAACTCAAGTCCAATGTAATGCATATAAGTGCATCAAGGTTTACCGGATCACTGTCCCCTACAGTAAAGTGCTGTTGCCTTGTGGAATAAAGTGCTGGGGAAAGTGTCATGGCTTTAAAGTGCTTCAAAGAGTCCTCAGACTGCTCCACTGACTATAAAGTGCACAATATCTGCCAGTAATCCTTGATCATAAAAAAAATTACAAAACTATAAACATATGATTGGTGTCAAACCCTGCTCAACACATTTTGATAGTGTTAAAAAACTTCATCAGGAGCCAGGTAAGTACACCATACAAAACATTCCTAACTCATAACACTAAATATCCCCCTGGTTCCTCCCTATTGTCAAACTCTATCCAGCTTTTTTAAAAGTCCTAAGGTTTGTGCAATAAACTTCATTAATGAGCCGATTCCATTGCTCTATGCGTTCCACTGCGTCACTTCCTGTTAGGCGTTTCATTACAGTACTTGCACGTTTCGGTCAAAACTTCTCTCTTAAGAATTGAATAAACTTTATTGCCCATAACAACAACACGCTACTGCTTTGTTGCACTCTTCTGAGCTCTGTAAAACACAGGATAAAACTGTTCAAACTTTACATATTTATTCAAGTTGATAAATTCCAATGTCATAAAAATAATAGATTTGTTCTAATTGTTTTTAATGATCTTACTTGAGACCTTTAGCTGAAATTTAAGGTGGAAATACCCTCTAAAAAGGAATTTTATTAAATTATGTCAGTATGTTTTTTTTCAATTGATCAAATGGATCTTCTGTCAGAGAAATCACTCGTATCAACATTATTGTAGCACTTTTAAATATTAGAACATTTTTTGACCAAAATCTGCGATTTATTTTAAGTCATGCCAATGAAATGTGCTGGGATTCCTTGTCCCTCTCTCACACAGGTAATTAAATGTAACATAATTAAACATGACACCTTTAGATCCAGACATCCAGACTACAAGAGACAGTAGATGGTTCACAGGACAGTAAACACTTATTGATGCGATAAGTACACATTTCAACACTAACATATAATAACATTTCTTAACCTGGGTTAAACAAGATCAGTGGGACAAAGGCTTGGCCCTCAAACTAACTGACATCCTGAGTGAGGCTGTGTTGAAGTCCAGCTGAATTAAAGCAGGGTGTCACTGGTGCCCCCAGAGTTTGTACCTCCTATCCTAGCATATCCACAGACAGGGTCCATAGTCTACAGGGAGGTGTTTGGCCCTAAGGCCCCTCCAAGAGCCCCAGTCACACAGGCTGTCATGATTCACTTTGTGACAGGTACCTTGACACTAACTTACATGCCGTCATAAGGAACATACCCTGTTAGAAAATTAATAGGTTATTATAAGTCAGTGTTTCGCCCCCTTGGGGATATATGAATCATTAGCCACACTAATAAAAAACATGCACTCAGGTTTTGTAGTCTGTAATATAAAATAACTGTTTCATTGAAGCAGGAAGCACATTATAGGCCATTTCAAGCACTTTCCAGTGTAAAGGAAAGGAAATGATGCTGACTGATAAACACTTAACCACAGTGATAACATTTCTGTAAATGAAACTTAATTTGGAATTGGAAATATGTTATGTTCTACATATTTTTGGATAGTCTGGATTATCATGGTTGTTAAAATTCAACGCGTTACATATTTTTTGACTAAGCAGAAAAGTGGAGTATAACATAAGCAAAAAAAAACTCAAAACAGTTATTTTTATAACCTAGCTTTTACAAACATAAGTGTGCCTTTCATAATCCTCTTTTCTTTTCTATGACTAGCCTAGGTTTGTAATGGATTCTCTGTACAATGCATATAAAAAGAATTGTATACATAGTATAGCCAATTATACTGTATGTGCAGCACTCACATGCTTTAACCCCTTCGTGACTCATGGTGCTTGTGTCCCAGGAACAAATCGTGACGTTTTAGTGCTTGCGTCATGCAAGCACTAAAACGTCACGATTTGTTCCTGGCCACTGATCACAAGGTGGCCGGGAACACTATGGCAGAGACCCGATCAGGGTCTTAATTGACCCTGTGGGTCCCTGCCAAAAGATTTCGAGACCTCCAGAGGTCACGTGTGATGTCACAGAGGCCTGCCTGAATCCAGAAGTTTGGGCATGGCACTATTTAGTAAAATGTAGCCAGTGCTCACTTTGAGCACCAGCTAAATTACCCCTGTCAGACTGAGGCCACTCAAAGTGGCCTCACCTGACAGGTGGGATCTTGCTGCAAGTCCTTGCAGCGGGATCCAATAACAGCTCATTGCGGGGAGCCGTGATGAGCTGTATAAAGCTTTACATACTATGCCGGCCTAGCATCCGTTAGGCACCGTAAAATCAGGACAGCATAGTACATCCTAGCGTCGCGAAGGGGTTAATATAAACTTAAAGGAACACTACCACTTACATAAGATGTAACTAGATTACCAACACATATATAAGACATATGCAATTTAATTAATTGCATATAAAAGTAAAAGTACAATTAGGTGCTTATCTCCAGCATCCTTTTTGAGAATTTTACCCATGATGCAATATTCTCCATAATCTTCCAGCAAGTCACACTTTACAACTGTGGCCAAAGCTTGCATGATGAATCATAGGGGGGCAGGACTAGGTGGCGGTGTACAACTTTGATACCTGTCTTCCAAAACAAAGAAAGGAGATTGACCTGATCAAACAGGATCATAACTCCGCCCCCTTGTGATGTAATGCTTACATTAACCCCCCATTCAATGCAAGTCTATGATCAGAATTCTGATTTATAGACTGCATTCTATGCCCCCAGAACACTATATTTTTTAAAAATGGAGGCTCCATGTCACACTTTTTTAGAAAAAATATTTTCTAAAAAAAAATAAAAAATAAAAACATCTGAAATCAACAATACAGATGACTATTTTAGTCATCTGAATCGTTTTCATTTTTATTATCTCCAGTAGGCTTTAGTCAACTAAAAACGGAGGGAACTGGTCTGAGACTGTTACACAGTACACAGTATTAAGTTAATTTGCTAGGGAGATGGGAGGGAAAACACTCATGTGACAGTACCAGGCGAATCAGATGGAGGAGTATCCTTTTCCTTTGAAGATTGCAGTACATGGGAACCAAAACCAGATGTCCAAATAGGTAAATGCAATAGCCCCTCCCTCAAAATTTTAGTCACATTTTAGTCAGTTGATGAAAATTGCAATGCATTTTAGTCATGGTTTTAGTCCTATTAATTTAGTTTTTATCTGGTTATTGTTTAGTTTAAGTCACTGAAAACATGCAGTTGACTAAAACTATAACTAAAATGTTTAGTTAACGAAATTAACACTGGTTCCAAGTATATACTCATTATTCAGAGGATAACCACTAACAATATGGGGGGGGGGGGGGGGGGGAGCTGTAGGCATCATGGCTCATGTGCTAATGAGAATTGGAGCAGGTGTATTAGGGAGTATCCGTTGTGGAGCTAGAAGAGGATGCACATTAGAAGTTATCAGTTTGGTGAGTGGATAGAGTGGTTACTGGAACTTGATGTGTTGTGTAGAATAAGATCGGCATGAGGAAAGAGAATGCAGATAGATGTTAAGATGCTTGAAGTGAGCACCAATGCAAATCCATTTTCCTTGCTTTCGAAATCTAATTTTCTCTTTTAAACTTCCAGGTCACGGACCTGCAGATATTAGTGTGGTGATGAGTAACATAGAAGCACACACAGTAAAGTTATAATGATTTTTATTATTAAACATGCCTCTGCTACCCCGTGAAGTGGAGGGGTGTTCACATCACCTTTGCCCCCACCACAACTTGTGTTATGTATTCTGCACCTTTGTCCTGGGCTAGGTTTAAAGGCTGTCTAGTACACACAATTTGTTCTGTAACCCATGTAAGCATACTTAAGAGTGGAGTACTGTCACAATTAGTAGATTCGTTCCTGGTTTCCTTTTATTTAAGCAACCGTACCCTGTACCAGCAACAGACAGTCAGATGAAAGACCTTTAATCACATTGGTCTTCTATATCTCAAATTCTTTCTCAGTCTAAAATCAAACAAAAGAATGCCACTGATAAATGCAGGACTAAGGTCCCTGCAATTAACCTGGGGAATTACATTTGGTTGTCTGCTAGGAATTTGTATCTCTCACAGGTGGCTTGTAACCTGGGACAAAATTTCATTAGTCCCTAATAATTCAAAGCTAGAAGTTAGTATCTTATGCGCTGAAGTTACCATCTAAGTCGCACATTCGTAATGGTTGTTATGTTTCCCTGTTTAAACCAGCCAACCAAAAAAAGAGTGACTAACTAAATATCATGGGCATGTGGACTTGTCTGCTTCTCTTCTGTGGATAAACTTGGAAGCTGGAGCCACCAGGAACCAGGTATAATTGGGACCTATTAAGTTTCCACAAATGGCAATACCGTTGCTTAAAACTGCCCTTGTTTGTTAGGCATTTAAGTATGGGTGTGTGAATCTCTCCCTTTGGTTTCTTTTTTTCCCTAAATTTTTATTGCAACAAAATATCACATACATGGTGAAACAGTTGTGATGAGGTACAGGTACAATCCAGGCAATGAAATGTACGTTAGTGATAAAGTATGTCATGATTCTAATAGAACCCGTACAAGATTATGTGTAGGGTCATTAATGAAACTCAGAGAAAAGGCATAAAGTCAAAACAGAACAGTAAAACATTGTCTCCAGATTGGTAATTCAGTCAGTAAGAGCTGGGAATAGTCGGTCTCTAATAGGCACCTAAGCAAGTCCCAATGTAGAAAAAGATTAACTATATCCATATCCTAACCCACCTGTTGATAAAACACTTAAGTTTTCATCACATTTCTAAATGTTTGGGTACCCATGCAATCATAGTGAGGCCCCCTCATGAGTGTGGCCCCAATAGGTTCCTGCCCTGGATGAGCTGGTCCATGTACCACAGTGCTCCCTTTGGTTTGCTTGTATTCCCAGCTCTTGAGGTTCTGTACCCAGTTCTTCCCACACTGAAAACAATGGTCGGAGTAATAAGTTTGCGTGTTATGTGCACATGCTGTGCAATGCATGATTCACAAGTAAAGGGACTCCTAATGTTGTACAAGTGACACCATGCTCTAGCAGAACCTTCTGATTTAATCCCAAGCGATGCAAGTGATACTCCTTATGCAGAGTGTAAAAAGACATCTCCTCTCGGGGTTACTTTTCTCCTAGCCTGCAAGGGATATCAGCCAGAGTACCAAATCATTCACTATCTCGCCTGCTCTTTGTCCCCAAGAATCACACATGACACAGTTGTAGGTACAGCAGTAAAAACAAGAACTTTATTCCAGGGAATAGCAGACTCTTTATACAGTAAAATATCAGATAACGTTTGATTGAACAATAGGTAATGTTGACAGTAAGCAGTTAGACTTGCAGATTGCATTATTTGGCTTGGAAAGGCACCAATCGGAGGGGATCTCTAAAACAGCCACCAATCAGGACATAAGGTGCAGGCGGCAACGCCACCAGACACTTTTAATCCCTTTACCAAGGAAAGCCAATGGGGAAACTGCTGACAGAGGTTGCCTAGAAGTGACCAATCGAAAAAGCGCCTACATTCCTAATGCTTCCCCTGGTTCTTCACACAGAGTATCTATGAAAACAGTCTACAAAAGGTCTTCAGAAGGTAAGTTTTCAAGTTCAATATTTCAAAAACAACAACAAAAAATGCAGAATCAATAGTGGGCTGCTGGAAAAACAGCTTGACGCGTTTCGCAACAAAGTGCTTAATCGCAAGCTGATTACGCTTTGCTGTTATCAGTGCACAGAATTCCTGTAAATCTACAGTATTCTAGCAGATAGGATCCACTGCATTTTTTCCCCCCTTTCCTGCACTTATGGGCAGCATTTCCTGGTGTCAGAGATTTCGCCACATTGTTCATGTTCTCAGCTTTTGAAAAACTGTTTTTTTTTTTTTTTTAAATGTCAGCTTTAACATCCATTAATTTGTTTTGTATATTTTAAGGTTGGAATGGTTCTTTATGGGCCTTTAAAAAAACATTTCATTGCACTTTACCTATTTCACGTTTATCAGCCTGTAAATCACATACAAGACTATTTTCTTTTGTAAGATATGTAGGTGGGTTTTCTGTAAGCAGTGGGATCTGGTTTACAATAAGGTAGTTTTGCAGACATATGGGGTGATCCCCACGGCCCTTTTACTCATGCACATACTACAAGGGAAAGAGAGTGTAATATATTTCTCTGTAAAAGTATGTTGCTAAGAAACATTTGGTTTTACCTGGAATAGAAGTGGACACAGTTTAACCAGGTTAAACCACATCCTGATGTGAGTACTAATCAAAGCCAAACAGACATGTTTTGAGTTTAGTATATCTGCGACAGGATGAATAGTGATTCAATGGTTGTTGTGTTTAGATTTAAAACAACATGGATAATGGCTTAATGGTTTAGTGACTATAATGAGCTAGCATTACCTATGTGAATTCAACTGATATTTAATTATCAACCTTCAGGATGCAGTTACATTAAATGAGAACACTGAATCACTGGTTTTTGTTTCAACATTTTACAATTCACACATTTACTACTATGCAGAATGTGTACAGTGGTAATGAGTATCTGGGAGGCTGTTTTGCTATTCAACAACGAATGCTTGTTTGGTAGCCATCTCTCTGCCAGTATAAATGGGAGAAGTGGTTGCACTGGCATACTGTGTGACACCCTCTCTGAGGCCATACCTCAGATTCAAGACATATTGCATAGTTGATGTATCAATTTCACATAAGAGTTAACACTGGCAAAATGGTTTATGAAGTGTCTGTTAAAATTGAAAGGCTCATAAATTGTCTTCTTATAACATATAATATGTAGGGTCTACTCAATATAGCTCAATCTGGACAGAAATGTGGCCAGATCAGGGTTTCTAGGCAAATGAACAGTCAGCTGCCTTCACTGGTTCTCTATGCCTGTGAGTGAGCTCCCAGACTAGCCCCAGACAACGCAGGATGGGGATTACTGGATTTTAATACACGTAGGATCCGTTCTGTATTTCTTTAGATCAAGTTTTTTATAAATCAATATGGTATAGAGATAAAGTAGGGTAGATTCCTATAATTGTTCCCTTCTGTCTATAATGAAAGTAAGACATATGAGAAAAACCACCCTTCCTTCCATGGGGTAGAGAAGCAAGTACAGCACTTTCTTGGTATGTAAATTAAAGGAAAGACAGACAATAACCCTGATAATAGGGTTATAAAACATCATATTTTGTATATATAAAATAATCACAAATTAATTTCTCTTGATAGCAATGGTGAAGTGAAACATTGTACCAATAGCTCAACCACACTGAAACTCTTTTATAGAGCAGCAGTTACACTCCAGCATATACGCACTTATATGATATAGCACACATCAGTAACCCACATCAACAACATCATCCATCAATTTCCCAGGTTATATATAATATCGCATGGTCTCATACAGCACCACTTGTGACTCTTGTGGTCACATGTTTCCTCTTTGTCGCTCATATAGCCACCACCTTTTATCTCTTGTGGCCCATTCTTTACTCTCTGTCTCTATTGTGGTTCATGTCTTTTCTCACTGTGTTTTTTTTCTGCAGCCTGATCTGTCCATATGCGATCTTTCTCTAACCTATGTGTTCTCCTCATACCTCTTTAAATCTTTTCTGTCACTGGTTTTTCTTTTAATCCCCATTCACCTTTATGCTTATTATTATTTTGTTTATGCTGTTTCACTTATTGGATATTTTCCTTTATGTTGTCTCCTTCAAGCTATGAACATGAAGTATGACTTTATTTCAAAGTGTAGAGTGTTTTATGATTATGCTTTTATACCCTTGCCACATGCCAATCTGTCAGTATGCTGCATAAAAATGAATCTTTTTTTGTTTGTCTAAATCTCTTTTAAAGTTGTTCTCCTACTCATTTTGATGAATAGTCTCTATCAAGTGCAACAATCTCCACCAGATGCACTCATTTGCTAGTTATGAAATTGCCAAAATTCCTTTCTGAAGACTGAAGACAGAAACCTCAAGAACATTGACTGTACTTCTTGCAGAGTCCTACTTTTGACATAGTTTAGTGGAGAAAGTTTAAGTAAACTATTACACATATAGTGGTATACATCTTAAATTATTGATCATGTGGCCAAGTACCTTTGAATGTTGGCACCATTGATTTAACAATCTACATTAAAGAGTGTACTCTAATTTAACCAGACTGAGTCCCTGTTATACAGCACCAGTCACTCCTACATGCAGGAGTATATGCACTTATATGATACTGCACAAATTAGTCTCCAACAGTTTCACGCTTTCTTTTTTAAAAATAATATTTGTTTATTGATTTTCAACAGGTATAAGCACATAAAACAGAACTTCTCCAGTATTTTGACTGTATCCAAGATGACATCTAATACCTATAAATAAACTGACAGTGGAGGAATTTACATCTTATTAATCTGCATGTCAGATAGTGTTATACTTATTAAATTCGTATTAATATTAATTCCATTTCCAATAAATTAAATGAGAAAATACCAGAATGTGTAGTCATCTATTTTGTTTTACATTATATTCTCGTTTCATAGTTGCATCCCTTACTGCCAGCCCTGACCAGTTGCCTGAATTGTACCTTTCCTGAACTCTGCCAGCCCTGACCAGCTTGTTGGTTATAACCATTCTTCCAGCACAGTGGGGCAGCTAAGTCTTCACTGGTTTGCAATCTGTGGCTCAACCAAAGGTGTGTTACCATTGTGGAGAATTCCCTGGTGCCTACTCTGTACTGAGGATCCTTTCCTCTAGTACAGATTATACAGATTATACAGATATCACAGGCCTTTAATATGGATCCTACAAATATAGTATGAATGCGTCAAGACAAGGTACTCAGGACCAGGTACTAACTATCAAGAAGTGGGAGAAGAGGCATGCGAACAAAATTAATCCCCTGCGGCTGCTCACCGTCTGCTGGACCCCGGGTCCCGAACCCAGCCGTAATTGGCAAAATAGAGAATAAGGAAGCACAAGAAAGTCCAATATGCAGAAATCTCACGAAGCTTGATCCTTATAAAACATAACGTTTAATCCAATAGAAAAATAAAATGACATGGGGGTAGAATAAACACCTAACGCGTTTCATCCATTCGGACTTACTCATAGGTCTGACCAGGGAGAGGAAAGCAAGCACATATATATGCTCCCAATTACCCTAGATCAGAAAAGGTGCTTGTCCAATTAGTAAAAACAAACGATTAGACAATAAGCACACATTGTGTTCCCATTAAGTTAAACAGCAAAGCTAAAAGTAAATAGTGAATATAAAACCACAAATATGTACACATAAAAGACAATCAGAGGCATTGGAATAAAAATAAAAGAAAAAGAGCAAGAAACAGTGTTATGAATTGAATTGTAAACCAAAGCCTCACAAATATGGATACATATAAACGAGTGAACTGACTCAGAGTCAATGTATTGGATCATTAGCCTAAAGACAGAAATCGTCAGCTTAATGAGAAGGTGAGTATGTGAAACTTAAACAATACACTGGAATAGAAATACCTATTAGAAATAAATACACATAATAATGGACACATAAATACATGTAGGCAATAGAAATGCATTAATAAGCTAATTGAGCTAAAGATAAGTATATATAAAATATATAGGTATAGTGATATTGCAATACAGAAGATACATATATTAAATGCAAGGGAAGTTGTAGAAGCCTAGATATAACTGGGTAGGAGAGAGCTTACAGATGCAAGCAATAATCCTATAATGAATATAAAGGGATCACTTGGGTGTATCCCTTGGTGCAAATAGATAAGCTAAGTAGTTATATAGAGTATACAAGTTTAAACTGATTGAATCCAGTACAGCCAAACTATGCACTTAAAGGGGACCTCCCAGAGAACCTAAAGAATAAAAAAAAAAAAATTTCTTCCTATCTCTTTTTCTTTATCTTTCCTATCTCTCCTTCCCTCCTCCTTCCTTCCCCATCTCCTCACTTCTCTCTCATCCCTTCTTTCTTCCCTCCTTTCTATCCCTTCCCTTCTTTCCCCTTTCTTCCTTGAAAAAATTAGATCCGGTCAACCACCCTTTTGGCTTTCAAAACCTCTGACCTAGAGTAACCCCTTTCCAGGAACCTAGTGATCAGATCTTGGGACTGCAGCTGATAAATAGCATCTGAGCTGCAAATCCTCTTAAGTCTGATAAACTGGCCCTTGGGGATACCCTTAAATAAATGTTTGGGGTGACAGGACCTGGCGTGAAGGAGAGTATTGCGGGAGTTAGGTTTTCGGTAAACATCTGTGACGATACGGTGATTGATTGGATCACCTGTAAGTAGCACGTCTAAGTAGCATATCTGATGTTCTTGTATATCATGAGTAAACTTTAAATTAAACCCATTATCGTTGAGATAGGTAAGGAAATCTTTAGCTTGAGTAGCGTCCCCTTTCCAGATAATATTCAGATCGTCAATGTATCTGTAATAGGTGACTATATGAGATTGAAAAATATTCTTGTCACTGAACAAGTGCAGATGTTCCCAATAACCTAGAAAAAGATTAGCAAATGATGGGGCAAATTTCGCCCCCATGGCTGTTCCACAGAGTTGAAGGAAAAATGAATTGTCAAACATAAAGAAATTGTGAGTAAACAGAAAATCAACTACCCGCAATATAAACTCTACTAAGTCACAAGAGATGTGAACCTCGCGAGCGAGAAAGTGTCTAATGGCAATAAGACCCAAAGAGTGGGGTATTTAAGAATAAAGGGATACCACATCAACTGTAAGCCACATATATTCCTTCTCCTAATGTAATCAATTTATCACGTGCAGTAAATGTTTTGTATCCCTCAGGTAGCCAGGTAAAGAGCAAACTATATCCTGGAGAAAACTGTCCACCCAGAGAGATAAGTTCTCACTAAAAGAGCCAATGCCAGCAACAATTGGCCTTCGTTGGGGACAGTCCGGGGTTTTATGTACCTTTGGTAGATGGTAGAATACAGGTATAATGGGGAAGTCAACAATAAGAAAATCTGCAAGTTTATTTGTAATTAAACCTCCTGCCAAGCCATCATCCACCAAAGACCTTAGTTCTGCATTTTAAACACTTAGTGGGATCCATACTAAGTTTGCGATATGATGTGGGGTCAGAAAGCTGTCTCAGGGCTTCTTCCCTATACTGTCTCGTGTCCAATACCACCACCACTCCTCCCTTATCTGAATTTTTGATGGTAATGTTACTGTTGATTCTTAGTGACCTTAAAGCTATACGTTCTTCCTGATTTAAGTTATCTAAACTCTGAGACATTTTATTATGGTCAATTTTCTTGGACAGGGCACAAATCTCTTTTTCAACCATTTTTTGAAAAACGTCCAAAGCTGGACCTCTTGAGTTAATGGGATAAAAGGTAGATTTAGAAGCAAGTATACGTGGGTTGCTGGATGAAAAATGTTCCTGGTGATCAACGTTAGATTCTTAACAAAGGTCATCAAGTGTTTTTAATATCAAAACATCCTTAAATTGTATATTAATATTTACACCAGGATCATGAACATTTGAGTCAGAGTAAAGGAAGGTAGATGTCACCAGAGACTGTGGCGGGTTCAACGCCTCCACCCGCTGCAGAACCCACAACAATACAGGGAGAAGCAAGCGGAGGCATGGAACCCCCACAGACGACAGCTGTAGAAGTTAGGGGATCGACATCCTCACCGGCTGCAGAGCCTACAACTTAACTTTGCTTGCATCTGTGGGCTCTCTCCTACCCAGTTATATCTAGGCTTCTATAACTTCCCTTGCATTTAATATATGTATCTTCTGTATTGCAGTATCACTATACCTATATATTTTATATATACTTATCTTTAGCTCAATTAGCTTATTAATGGATTTCTATTGCCTACATGTATTTATGTGTCCATTATTATGTGGATATATTTCTAATAGGTATTTCTATTCCAGTATATTGTTTAAGTTTCACATACTCACCTTCTCATTAAGCTGACGATTTCTGTCTTTAGGCTAATGATCCAATACATTGACTCTGAGTCAGTTCACTCGTTTATATGTATCCATATTTGTGAGGCTGTGGTTTACAATTCAATTCATAACACTGTTTCTTGCTCTTTTTCTTGTATTTTTATTCCAATTCCTCTGATTGTCTGTTATGTGTACATATTTGTGGTTTTATATTCACTATTTACTTTTAGCTTTGCTGTTTAACTTAATGGGAACACAATGTGTGCTTATTGTCTAATCGTTTGTTTTTACTAATTGGACAAGCACCTTTTCTGATCTAGGGTAATTGGGAGCATATATATGTGCTTGCTTTCCTCTCCCTGGTCAGACCTATGAGTAAGTCCGAATGGATGAAACGCGTTAGGTGTTTATTCTACCCCCATGTCATTTTATTTTTAATTATTCTATTGGATTAAACGTTATGTTTTATAAGGATCAAGCTTCGTGAGATTTTTGCATATTGGACTTTCCAGGTACTAACTACCCATGCAACCCATCGATACCTATCGATAGAGTGCAAAGTGGATGAAGTGGCTGATCTGTTAAGAATTATGATACCAATGTCTCTCCTGTGATATTGCCCAGTACTTCAGTTACTGCCTCATTACAAGGTTCAGAGAAAGGAGCTTCACCCAACCATCCAAGATACCTATGCCAGAAAAAATCTCTGGAGAGCCACAAGAATGCAGAGGATTACTAAACCAGTGTTCTTTGTGTTTAAGTACTCACCTGCATACTTTTGCCTCATATAAGGGTGAGGGTGTTGAAGGGTGAAGCCTTAGCCTGGGCATCACCTTTATTAGAACAGAACACCGTGATACAGAAAGATGCAGATGCATTTATCAATGCATTCAGGACCATTTTGATGCTTCAGGAAGAGGAGAGTCTGCAAAGTCCAATTTAATGGAATTCTGTACCATGGCGTATTAGACAGATAGGAATGCCAGTTTGTCATGGCCACTTTTTGTAAAGGTCTAAATGAGTCACTTAAATGTGCCCTTGCCTACCAAAATTTTTCCTCACGATATTTAAAACCTAATTGCTTTGTGCCTTAGCCTAGAAGCCTGAAGACATGAAAGAAGACTTTAACAAGACCGTGAAAAAAAAATGAAAACCCTGTCCATACCGTCTATTCAATAATCTCTACTCTTAGAAAAAAAAAATAGTACAGCACGTGTGACTGTGTGCGTGTGCATGAGTGAGTGTGTGTGTACCACTATGTGTGTGTTTGCATGCATGCGTGACTGTCTGTGTACTACAATGCATGTACAGGTGTGACTGTATGTGCACATGCATGTGTGACTGTGTGTGTGTGTATGCATGTGTGACTGTTTATGTCATTTATCCTGCATAGTAGACATGTGCAAAACTAAAAATTTCGTTTCGTTTTCGTTCATTCGGACGAAAATTATATTTATTTCGTCTAAAACGAATTTCGTTCATAACTACATTCGTTTCGGACGAAATTCGTTTAACATTTTCGTTTCGTTACATTCGTTTCGTTTTAACTACTCCCCATTAATACGAATAGGTCAATTGACCTATTCGTATGAATGGGGACTCTAGTTCGGTTTATACAAAGCCAATAGCATTACTCCATAAGCAGAAAGTCTATAAACCGAAGATCGTTCGGTTTATAGACTTTCGGCTTATGGAGTAATGCTATTGGCTTTGTATAAACCGAACTAGAGTCCCCATTCATAAGAAATTCTTATGAATGGGCACTCTAGTTCGGTTTACAAAGCCAATAGTATTCCATGTACTGCATAAGCCGACGACGTTCGGCTTATAGAATACATGTAATGCTATTGCTGACTGTTCTATAAGCCGAAAGTCTATAAACCGAACGACCGTCGGTTTATAGACTTTCGACTTATAGAATAGCAATAGGATTACATGTATTCCATAAGCCGACAGCCTATAAACCGAACTTCGGTTTATAGACTTTCGGCATTTGTATTGTAATGATGAATCGTAGTACTACTATTGGCTTTCACTACACGGAGACAGAGTCTCCATTCATAAATTTATGAATGGAGACTCTGTCTCCGTGTAGTGAAAGCCAATAGTACTACAATTACATGCATTCTAAATGACGAAAGTCTATAAACCGAACGTTGTTCGGTTTATAGATTTTCGGTTTATGTTTAAGTCAAACTCAATTCATTTATTACTAATAAATGAATTGAGTTTGACTTAAACATAAACCGAAAATCTATAAACCGAACAACGTTCGGTTTATAGACTTTCGTCATTTAGAATGCATGTAATTATTACTAATAAATGAATTGAGTTTGACTTAAACATAAACCGAAAATCTATAAACCGAACAACGTTCGGTTTATAGACTTTCGTCATTTAGAATGCATGTAATTGTAGTACTATTGGCTTTCACTACACGGAGACAGAGTCTCCATTCATAAATTTATGAATGGAGACTCTGTCTCCGTGTAGTGAAAGCCAATAGTAGTACTACGATTCATCATTACAATACAAATGCCGAAAGTCTATAAACCGAAGTTCGGTTTATAGGCTGTCGGCTTATGGATTACATGTAATCCTATTGCTATTCTATAAACCGAAAGTCTATAAACCGAACGTCGTTCGGTTTATAGACTTTCGGCTTATAGAACAGAAATAGCATTACATGTATTCTATAAACCGAACGTCGTTCGTTTTAAAGACTTTCGGCTTATAGAATACTATTGGCTTTCTATAAACCGAACTAGAGTCGAGTCCCCATTCATAAGAAATTCTTATGAATGGGAACTCGACTCTAGTTAGGTTTATAGAATGCCAATAGTATTCTATAAGCCGAAAGTCTTTAAAACGAACGACGTTCGGTTTATAGAATACATGTAATGCTATTGCTGTTCTATAAGCCGAAAGTCTATAGACTTTCGGCTTATAGAACAGCAATAGCATTACATGTATTCTATAAACCGAACGTCGTTCGTTTTAAAGACTTTCGGCTTATAGAATACTATTGGCTTTCTATAAACCGAACTAGAGTCGAGTCCCCATTCATAAGAAATTCTTATGAATGGGGACTCGACTCTAGTTCGGTTTATAGAAAGCCAATAGTATTCTATAAGCCGAAAGTCTTTAAAACGAACGACGTTCGGTTTATAGAATACATGCAATGCTATTGCTGTTCTATAAGCCGAAAGTCTATAGACTTTCGGCTTATAGAACAGCAATAGCATTACATGTATTCTATAAACCGAACGTCGTTCGTTTTAAAGACTTTCGGCTTATAGAATACATGCAATGCTATTGGCTTTCTATAAACCGAAAGAGTCCCCATTCATACGAATAGGTCAATTGACCTATTCGTATGAATGGGAACTCAATTTCGGTTTATAGAAAGCCAATAGCATTACATGCATTCCATAAACCGAAAGTCATTCATGTCGGTTTATGGAATGTACATTTGTACAATGCTATTGGTATTGTATAAACCGACTCTATTTCGGTTTAGAATGCCAATAGCACGAATGGACGAATGGACGAATGAACGAATGATTTTCGTTTATTAACCATTCGTTCATTCGGATTTTGTTAGTTAATATTTTCGTTATTCGTTTTTCGGACGAATGGACGAAAATGCTATTTTCGTCCGAAAATGCTATTTTCGTCCGAAAATGCATTCGTCCGAAAACGAATGCACATGTCTACTGCATAGTCATGATTCAGGACAGCAATCCCGCAGTTAAAATTTTTATTCTCTGGTGTCAGGACACTAGAGAATTGGTTCGAGGCCAATGGTTTTTAAATAGGCAATATTTTTTTAAGAGATGGTGGAGAATGAATATGGTTCATGGTCAGTTACGCTATTAATTTGAGTGACATCGCTACCACGCACTTGCTGTAGCACTGACGCTTGACCTCTGAAGCCCCCTCCCAGCTTCCCAGTTCACCGGTCAAAAAAGTTGTGAGGTATGCATATGTCAAAACATTGTAAAGAGAGTATCTTCTAGCCCTTGTACCCTCTCCGACTGCACCCAACCTGTGCACCTGTGCACCCAACCATAGATAAAACAAAGAAAAACAAATACACAAAAGAGTGATATGGGTTGGTGCACAATGGAGACCACCACCAAATGTAAACAAAAAAAAAAGCAAGTGATAATTGCCTGAAATACTGGTAGGTTCCCAATGCTTAATATTATCTCAAATTGGGTATATGTAAGAGAAAAAAGAGACAACATACATGGTGTAACAGAGTTTAAAATGTAAATTATGTGGAGTTGTTACTGGTAGCACTCACAAACATTTGAGGTTTCAAGGCTCTTCACAAGATACTGCTTGTAATTTTCAGTAAACGCCTCCTCTCCCTTCGCCCTCCAAATGGTGTAAACAGAGAGAATACACAGGAGCAGGGGGAGAGTAAAAAATAATGATACAGTTTAATAAAAATAGTAAATGCTTACATATAATTACTGGAACATCACGTGGGAGGTCCTACAAGACCAAGCAGAAGGGGAGTGGAATTTCTTCCACCCTGGGACTCGGTACTAGGGGGCGGGGCCATGGGTAGTTAGCTCCTATATAAATCCCATGCTAGTATCACTCCCTGCTTGCTTTTAAAGCTTGTTGGTGCTACTTTAGTCACCTGCATTTTGTCTCTAGTTATTGTCTTCCTGGTTTTGACCCTTGGCTTTAGTCTACAACTATCCTCCATTCTTCTATCCTCTAACCTCGGCCTCTCAAGATTCTTTGATGCCTGCCTTGAACCAGCAACGCTCCTGATACTATCCTGTTGCAGGCTACCTGCTCTATACTCCAGCAGTCTCCCCTAGTGTACGTCACCGAGTATGTTCAGCATTTATATTGACTCCAAAATATAACTTAATAACAATGGAACAATTAGCACAATATCCACAAGAAACACCCTTAACTTTAAACCGGCCCCATGGAGGGGTAGCGGAAACATAATAGAAAGTAAAGAATACCGATATTTAATATCACAGACACTAGAAAATATTAGATTGCTTTTATATGTAAGCCAATAATTTTATACTCAAAATCTAAAAATTAAAAGTTAACATAATCCACCTAAAATAAAAAAGAATCAATACCTTGAAATAATTTAAGAAAATATTATATGCATAAACTCTAGATTTTAAATTAAATATTTAGATAAAATGTACATAAATGTTTATATATTTATTAAATAAAATATAGATATACAGAATCTAATGTTGTAAAATGATTACTTACTTGTTATTTAACTCCTTTTTCTCTTCTGTAATCTCTCCCATTAAAATTGAAAATGTTCAGTAAAAAATATATTTAAAAAAAATATATTCATTACATATTTTAAACAATAAAGACACATGATTGTCCTGGCATGGCAAGGCCAATTAAAAAAATGTTCACACTACATTCTGATCAGGATAATCCTTAAATAAATATTACATAGTTCAATATTTGACCCACAGCCCTTCCCGTGATTACTCTGCATGTTTACTGCTAATGCGGCAGCAAAGATTATGTAGATGCTGCGGATATAAAGCTTTGTTTCATTTAGTCACTTCATGTGCTCCTGGAATTGAATACATTGTTTGGACTCTAAGTGACCTTGCTCTTGTGCTCAGTAGGATCTCTTACCAGTACAACACATTGTCTGATGACAGGAAATTCCATTAATTTGAATGAATCTAAATGAGTTGAATCTATTTTAATGCAATTATCCTGCACAGTTTTTACCTTAATTCCGCCTGCCTTTGGTTCACAGCATATACAGGGAGTGCAGAATTATTAGGCAAATGAGTATTTTGACCACATCATCCTCTTTATGCATGTTGTCTTACTCCAAGCTGTATAGGCTCGAAAGCCTACTACCAATTAAGCATATTAGGTGATGTGCATCTCTGTATTGAGAAGGGGTGTGGTCTAATGACATCAACACCCTATATCAGGTGTGCATAATTATTAGGCAACTTCCTTTCCTTTGGCAAAATGGGTCAAAAGAAGGACTTGACAGGCTCAGAAAAGTCAAAAATAGTGAGATATCTTGCAGAGGGATGCAGCACTCTTAAAATTGCAAAGCTTCTGAAGCGTGATCATCGAACAATCAAGCGTTTCATTCAAAATAGTCAACAGGGTCGCAAGAAGCGTGTGGAAAAACCAAGGCGCAAAATAACTGCCCATGAACTGAGAAAAGTCAAGCGTGCAGCTGCCACGATGCCACTTGCCACCAGTTTGGCCATATTTCAGAGCTGCAACATCACTGGAGTGCCCAAAAGCACAAGGTGTGCAATACTCAGAGACATGACCAAGGTAAGAAAGGCTGAAAGACGACCACCACTGAACAAGACACACAAGCTGAAACGTCAAGACTGGGCCAAGAAATATCTCAAGACTGATTTTTCTAAGGTTTTATGGACTGATGAAATGAGAGTGAGTCTTGATGGGCCAGATGGATGGGCCCGAGGCTGGATTGGTAAAGGGCAGAGAGCTCCAGTCCGACTCAGACGCCAGCAAGGTGGAGGTGGAGTACTGGTTTGGGCTGGTATCATCAAAGATGAGCTTGTGGGGCCTTTTCGGGTTGAGGATGGAGTCAAGCTCAACTCCCAGTCCTACTGCCAGTTCCTGGAAGACACCTTCTTCAAGCAGTGGTACAGGAAGAAGTCTGCATCCTTCAAGAAAAACATGATTTTCATGCAGGACAATGCTCCATCACACTCGTCCAAGTACTCCACAGCGTGGCTGGCAAGAAAGGGTATAAAAGAAGAAAATCTAATGACATGGCCTCCTTGTTCACCTGATCTGAACCCCATTGAGAACCTGTGGTCCATCATCAAATGTGAGATTTACAAGGAGGGAAAACAGTACACCTCTCTGAACAGTGTCTGAGAGGCTGTGGTTGCTGCTGCAAGCAATGTTGATGGTGAACAGATCAAAACACTGACAGAATCCATGGATGGCAGGCTTTTGAGTGTCCTTGCAAAGAAAGGTGGCTATATTGGTCACTGATTTGTTTTTGTTTTGTTTTTGAATGTCAGAAATGTATATTTGTGAATGTTGAGATGTTATATTGGTTTCACTGGTAAAAATAAATAATTGAAATGGGTATATATTTGTTTTTTGTTAAGTTGCCTAATAATTATGCACAGTAATAGTCACCTGCACACACAGATATCCCCCTAAAATAGCTAAAACTAAAAACAAGTTTTTTGGGTTCATTGAGAACATGGTTGTTGTTCAATAATAAAATTAATCCTCAAAAATACAACTTGCCTAATAATTCTGCACTCCCTGTAGATGTATTTTCAGCCATTTTTTGGCACACATATACATTTTACATACAGCATGTATAATTGAAATGTATTCAGAGGGGATTAAACAAATAATTCAAGGTAGATGTGAGGGCTACACATCCAGGTATAATTCTGACCAATTTTTTATAACCTTGTACAAACAATTACCAAAACATAAATTGTGATTTATATCTGGTTTGTCATAGAGGTATTATACTCATAGTGTAAAATAGTGCTCACTCCCTGAATCGGGGGGAGGGGGGTGTCAAGTTATTACGTGCCAGTATGAGAACATAAGGTAAATTTCTGTGGCCTTCTGCTGCTATACACAAATTATTTTGCACCTGGAACCACAAACCCTCATACCACACTTTCTCTTTTGTTATGTCTATGCTCCTAATATTTTCCTTTCAGAACTCCTAGTTGCTCATAAACATATTTAGTGTGATCTAATGCTTTTTCAATACCCACTCACTCTGGAATTCTACCTACTCATTTTCTTAAAGGTTGAGCTATTAAGTAAAAAATTCTTCTTGTATATGTTTAATTCACAAAGTTCCCATGGGTAATGAGATCAGTAATACTTTTGTTTCCTGCTGAAAACAGAATTCTCAGACTACACATTAAACTGTTTGAATGACTATAACATGAGAGATAAGATTATATCTTATGCACATATCATCAAAATGACAATTGTTTTTGTTGATTCGGGAAATATTCTTCCGATCTGTACAAAGGACAAACACAACATATAAATAGAAGGTAATGAATTATAAATACTAGAACAAAAGACTAGTATTAGATGAGCTTACAGTCTAAACAATGTATGTATAATATACATGCAAGGTTATATTCAAACATGTTCCATTACACATTATCCTCATAAATGTCATATGCTGAAACATTGATAAACAAAGATACACTGAAAATTATCATTCATCATTTTTTCATATGTTTAAATGTTCAATAAGGTATTAAAATGACTTTTTACTTGAGGAAACATTTCAACATTTCCACTTTAAACAGCTTCTCAGAATTATACTGAAACACATGGACACACATCGGTGTAGTAAAGGGGATGTTTCTGTATGAAAAGTGAGAATGTGAGTATAGTTTGGTGATTGTTATTACAAACCAAAATAATTTTTGTTAATTCCTTATGATAAATACGGTGGGTGTTACCAGTGGCACGAAGCAAACTGGGACACACATTTTCATAGCATCATGTGTTAAATCTATAGAAGATGTCAATAGAATCAGTAGATGCACTTTTTTAATTGCATCAAGTTATACCCCTTTTTTCTAACCACCCAGTTTTTCCAAAATGATGTACTAAGAGCTCCTTATGCATGTGCAGTATGCTCACCCCTTTTGTGGGTCTTTTGGTTGAAAACTAGGATTAAGGTTAGTCTTGGGGGAATATGGTATTGTGTGTTCGACTTTTGTGTGTTAGATTTTACGTTAACTCTACCTACCTCTGGTACAAAGCCATAGTTGCCATCGGTCTCAAATTTGCCAGTGCACAGAGCAAAGCACAATGTACCGGCTGCATTGTGTTTAAACTGTTTATGTCCATTAGAATTGAGCTCCAGACATGTACTATGGAGGATGGAGCTCAGTGGAGTAGCCATTTAAACTAATCCTACTAGAATGTCACTACCATAAAAGAAAAGACTATATATGATTTAATAGACAAATGAATCCTCCATTAAATCAGATATTTCTACACTGTACATAGGAGAGGGCTGGCAATGGGGCAAGGGGGCAATTGGCCACTGGGTTGCACTCTAACCTAACTCAATGGGCCAAAGCTTCACTACTTTTCATTCCTAATTGCCCTTGTCCGTAGGCTTGACAGCAATCTTCCTCAGATAAGACTCTGGATGTGATCAACAGGTTGTGATAGAATGCACTACGGTAAGATATTCTCCATAGTTTGACCTTCCACACAGACACCATACACCTACACTTGTATGAAGGTCCCTACCTGTCTCTACCTTCACAGCCTTTCTTCGCCTCTGAATGTTGAGATCTGATGTAGAGATGGGCCAGTGGAAACTAGGGACAAATGCATTCCAGCCCAACCACTTCTTTGTCTGTCTATGTGTCTTGTCTGTCTTTCAATATATGTGGCTTATCTGCCTGGTCTGTCTATCTCTGTCTATCTCTGATGATAAAGGGTGAGTTGATAAGGTTGCACCATGGGCAACTAAATTGTTTTCCCCCTCCTCAGGCTAAAAGTGGCCTGAAGGCAGATAGATTATCTCTAATTTAATAAAGTCTAATAAAAAAGTGTGTTCATGTAAATTTGAAGCATAGCGGAAGAGATCTAAAATATGAGAGTATAGGATTACAAAATAATGTAAAAAAAAAAGTATGAAAGAAGGAAACAACATCGTAAGCAGAAAATACTTATGAGATTGGTTAAAAACCCAGCCTTGCACAAAGATATCTTTCGTGTCACAAACAATTCACAAAGGTCCTCAGAAAAAGTTTTTTAAGGAAAGGATACAATATGTGTTGGGCAACAATAATGAAATAATAATACAACACTGCTGAGCAAGGTTCCACGAAAAGGATGCATTTAATCAAATTGCAATTTCAAGGGTTCTTGAACTGACTTGGCATCAATACTCTTAAAGCTTCCACCAAAAGGGTGGTGGTGCTAGCACAGGTGAATAGTCATGCTGTTACGTGCTGCTGAAGCATGAAGGAAGAGCGTGTTTCTGTATTCAGAGTTATTTTTAGCTGATGTTATTCTTGGCATTAAACTGCAAGGCATGCGTTCATCACTGTACTATTGCAGCAATACTGAAGTGGACGTGTATACAAAAAACTTTCACTGTGTATTTGGTGCCAGGAAATCTTCAGGAGCTGTAATATTGGACTTTTTTTAAGAATTTCATTTGTTTTGAAACACTTTCCCCACTTTATTTTTCTGACGTAGACATAATTTGAAGAGTCAAGTTCACCACGCGATAGGTGCTTTATATCACATAATCAGATTATTACAACTCATTATTTACATATTAGCAATACACTTCCTTCAGCAAATGTGAGTCAAACGTTGGTGGATATCAGTACTATCGAAGATACACTTTTGTAAACCTTTGCTTTACACATTTTATATGTCATCTATGGAGTGGAACAAATTATTCACCATCATAGTGCTTTAAATAGAAATTACACCAGAGTGAAGCTCCATCAGAAGAAATTCATACTAAATGTCTCTGTACTATATACAATTAAGAACATTATAAATTCAATATCTACTGGTGTGTCACAAATTTGTCTGAGGCTTCATGTGTAATATGTAGCATAGAAACTATACATTTTAGCAAGTTTGTTTTGCATACAAATGCATGCAGGGAAGTGCCATGCTCTAGTACTCTTGTTTACATAGCAAGAGGATCAGTTCAGATAAACAGAGTTCTCTTGCATAGCTCATTTGTAGTAATAGCTTAATTTCAATTCTGGTAACTGCCTATTTTTTCTCTTTTTTTACTGCACTGAATGAGTGCAGGACAGATGTGTGATGTCACTATTGACATCCTACATATGTACAGTGCATATCCCCATGCATCTCCATAGAAGACCAGTAGCTTTTTGAAAAAAAACCTTTTTTTTTTAAATACAAGATACCTAAGAGTTCCTGGTTGGAGGTTCTATCCAACAAAAAATCCTAGTACAGGGCATGCTGGCTAAGAAGCAAACCAGCCTCCAGAACAGTGAGCCAGTAGCCACCCTTCCCTGTCTAAAACGTATATATATATATATATATATATATATATATATATATATATATATATATACACAAGTCCAAAAGAGTCCAAGACTCACGGGTCTTAATGAAACAATTTGAAAATGCTTTAGTCGATATTCATGAGATTACAATGTGAGAATCTTCAACATAATCAATGTTTCGGTCCGAACCTAGGACCTTTATCAAGACAGTCTTGATAAAGGTCCGAGGTTCGGACCGAAACGTTGATATATATATATAAAAAGACTTAGTGGAGGTCACGAAGAAGACTGAAGTGCAGATCTTGGAGTTATACTGTTTGGAACGGGGATGTCACTGAGGTGCCGTCGGGCCGACTTTTTAGGGTGCTGGACGCCCAAAGTGCTAAAGTGGGAGCGTTTAATTAGGACCCACCACCAGATCCTGTAAGCCTCCAGATACTGCTACTATTCCTTTTTTATTTCGTGTTTAGCCTTATATGTTTGTATGTCTTTATTTATGTTATTAATACAGCTGTATATTTAAAATATATTTTTAATTTTATGTTTAATAGATTAAAATTTTAAATACTTCTATATTCACATGCTATTTTAGCATCTAATTCTTTTTTTCTTGTCCAAAATTAAGGCTATTAGTCTTTATAAGGTTGGTCTCTATTTCTAAACAGTAGTCCAAGATGTTACAATTTGTTATTTTACTATCCATCAATTCATACAGATAACGCCATGTGGTGAACTTGTTTCCTCTTTTACATATTCACCTCTGCCCGAGATTTGCTCAAAGAGATGAACTCCCATTACAAAGAACATACGAGTCTACTTGAGTATATATGTATCTTTTATATTTTTTACATTTTATATATTACATATTCTATCACTCCAGTATTTTTGTAAATCACTTTAAGTTAGTTAGTTATAAGATTAATTTTGGTTGTTTTTCTTGTACTGTGAGCAGCTTGTTTCATTATTAAGTATGTTTGATTGAGTAGCACCACTTTTATCACTGTTTTTTCTATGTCTCTCCCATAAGGCACAGCCTTCAAAGTGTTTGGCATACCATACAGGGTCTATTACTGATATAGAAATACAATTCCTACAGCTGCCTAAAGGAATACAGGGGAAGTCTAGACTTATTCCTGAGGGGCTACATAACTTTTTCCCCTTTTCAAAAATATTATAGGATATGGAATATTAGACACCAAAGGAGTAAGGAATGCTTTGAGAATAGTGGTCTGATTATAACGCCAAAATCAAGGAAGGAGGCGACTGCTTTACTTAAAAGAAATGTTTGGATACCAAGGAAATTAGTCATATGTAAGACTACAAAGCTGGATATTAGTTGAAGTAAGGGCCGGACCTAAAGCAATATGAGCCCTCAAGCAAAATGAGATCATTGGGTCCCTTAAGTGCAAAGAAAATGCACATATACAGCATTTTTATGACGTTATACTGTAGGAGGGTATTAGAAGGAATTGCTCTCTGTATGATATGGCTTGAACAACTTGAAGGATAAACCTATAAACAAAATTCAGGATTTGATAAACTTCACCAACATCTAGGAGCTAGACACAGAATGTGTAGAATAACAGTAATATGTTCCCGCTATGAACAGTGTGTTTGGAACTACCAATAATTAAACAAGCAATTGATCAAATAATCAGTGGACTCACAATTAGAAGCTACAATACCTGAGACTGGCATCCACAATCTCTCGTGTCCTATCAATGCACTCATTTATGGAGTTGATTCCAACGTCACTGTGGAGGATTAAATACTCCTATATAGGAAATCGTTTTATTATGGTTGCTGGTGGAGATGAACAGAAAGTCTCTGACACATAAAGCTCAACAGAAAAGGCAAAATAGGTATCAGCTAACTACAGACATACTCCATTATCCATACACCATATTGAAGATGGAATCTGTGGCATCTGGGCCCATCCTCCAATACATCTGCCAGTGAAATCAAGAGAGCTTTTTATGATACAAGCAGTCCTAGTTGTGTGATGTACCGGTACATATCTGTTTTTTCATAAAAGCCAGTACCTGCTTCATATGAAACAGATGAATGTCTAGTGAACAATTTGAACAATTGAGGTTTTATTGTTTATTTATTTTTAATATACTGTTTTTTTCAGGCTATGCTAAATATGTTCTTATACCATAGCGAGTACTTGAGTTTTGGGACAAGAACAGTAATGATGTCAACCCATGAGGACACCTCCTATTAAGGTGACAATAGTCAGGTATTTACAATCAACAGATACCAATACTGCTCCAAGGATTCATTTTGTTATTCTTCCTTAATATTGAGAGCTGTATCAAAATGTTGTGCATTGTAACTGTTATCTGTTTAATGGTTACTTTTGGTTGAATGATTTTAATTATGTTCTGCATGTTGTGTAACCCTTTTTAAAATGTGTATTTTTAATTTATTCTCCATGTTCCTTCCTTGATTTTTATATTTTTTTATTCTAATAATATTTCAGTACAATGCGTTTACTTGAATATAATCTATGTATCTATTTTATCTTTGTAAATTCCACATGGCTCTTCTCCCCCCCTCCACCTCCCACTATACCCTCACTGATTTTCTATCTGTTTTTGATTTTACCTTTATGTCCGTGATTACTGTATGTCATACAATCTGTGCATTTAGTTCTAAAATGCATAAACCTAATAACTACATCTAAATAACTGTGGGAAAACATGATGAATGTGGTCTGCTATGCCTTACATAGCAACCCTAATTGGATAGTTCTCAGTAACTTATCCCTTTAAAGGGACACTAAACTATATTTAAAGTTAAAAACGTAATGCCCATTCTCTTGTGTAAACCCTATGTGCATCTTCCAGCTAATCTGTGTCCTGGAAGCCGCAGACATCTATCTGATATCTGAGGTCACTGACTGTCACTCTGTGGTCTATTCACTAAAATCTGAGAATAGCTTGAGGAGGTCGACTTTCAAACTCAACCTCCGAGATGACCCCACCCTCGTTGTGAATCAACACAACTCGCCACAGTCAAACTGGAATGCCTCTGGGTTTTTCAGGTACTGAGTTTGGAGGATGAGTATGACTAAGAAAAACATTTTTTCCCCCATAAGAAATAATGGGACTTGCCAGCATTAAAGTAGGTGATTTCAGAGACATGAAGTCAAAAGTTACCTCCAAACTCAGGTGCCACATTTGACTTAGTCTCAAAAATAACTTTGATCAATTTACCTCCTATTATAACCCAAACTTGGTTTAAGAAGAAAAAAATGATAGTTTAATTTTGTCCTCCCATAGGCTATAATGGGAGGCAAATTGAATCAGATCTATATTTGAGACTAGTTAAATCTCAGGTGGCGATTTTGAGTTAGTCTCGACCTCCTTGGCATTCCACATCCTGACATCGCAAAACTGTTGGTGAATATCATTTTGCAAGGTTGAGATGAGGCATTCGAAAGGGGAGTGAGTCTGTTTGAGACACCTCTGTCATTGCAGCGAGAGATCCTCATGTTTACATCAGTAGGTTTAAATGGACTAACCTGCATTTTTCACAGAAAATCATGGAGGTTGAAGGTCAGGCGGCAAGATAGCATGTAACTTTAAAAGTACATGAAATTCTATCCTTGTTCTATAGTCACTTTGCTTTTCAACTGTTTTATTTTTTTATAAAAGAAGCACACATTAAAAAAAAAGTTTAGTGTCACTTTAACTAAAAAAATATCCTTCTAAAAGGAGAAGTGGCAATAAGTATACATGACGAAAATATCAATATTTGAACTTTACAGAAGAATCTGCGACCAAAACATATAGGGCATTTTAATGCAATTCATTTAGAAGGTGCAAATAATATTTGGCATACGTGAGTTTTAAAATATACTTGTATAATTTGAATTATTCGTGTATCACCTCCTGGTACTGAACAGATTCCATAATGTCCTGGAAGCCTCATCTCTGACTCTTCTGGCTCTCAGTCTAAATGGAACATGTTTACGTCTTTTAGAAAGCTGCCTACATCATGTTCCCTATACATAATAGTGGAATTAATGGAGTAATAGACACTAACCTTCTGACTTTTTCAGCACACTTTGTAGTATAATTACCTGTGTACTTTGTCAGACACATGGTGCTTTTATCTCTTTAGCTCATAGCTGCGAGACAGGCTGCTGACTGGTGGGTTGTGATTTCTCTTTGATTTAATCAAAATCTCCTCTACTGAGTTTTAGCAGAACAAAGAAACCAACAACAAAAATAACTGAATAATTCACCTCAAACTCATCAAGTAACTTGCACTTGTCTTCTATTTTTTGTGTGGACAGTGAGCATTGGGACTTACATTGTCACAATATTGCATGGAGAGGAGTAATGCTGAATATCCCTCTCTATATTTGTTTAAAATAAGAAGTTTGAGAAGTTGGAGCTGTCTATCCAGGAGAACAGATGGGTGTACACTATGAATTAAAACACTTAAATATTATTATTTTTTTGGTTTATCTTCACCTCAGTGTGATTACCTGTTGTGGTGCGCTTTGCTCCAAGAACACGGCATGTAGAGGAATGAAGAGAACAAAAAAGGATCTAAAAAATTTGAAATACTGTAGAGCTCCTCTCCAAGGCCCACCAAAATCCTCAGCTCAAGGCCCTTGATGCTCTTAATCCGGCCCTGCTAACATGTATAGTGCAGTGTGTGTGAGTCTATCACAGAGCTTCATAGCAAGAAATCTATCTGTAATGTGCAGTGTGTGTGAGTATATCACAGAGCTCCATTGCACGAAATCTATCTGTAATGTGCAATGTGTGTGAGTCTATCACAGAGCTCCATAGCAAGAAATCAATCTGTAATGTGCAGTGTGTGTGAGTCTATCACAGAGCTTCATAGCAAGAAATCTATCTGTAATATGCAGTGTGTGTGAGTCTATCACAAAACTCCATAGCAGGAAATCTAGCTGTAATGTGCAGTGTGTGTGTGTCTGTCACAGAGCTCCATAGCAAGAAATCTATCTGAAATGTGCAGTATGTGTGTGAGTCTATCACAGAGCTTCATAGCAGGAAATCTATCTGCAATGTGCAGTGTGTGTCACTAGGGTTGGTGTCACCCGGTGCGGTAACTCATGGTGTCACCCCCCCTGGATGGGTCTAGGACACTTCTTCGCCTCATCTTCATCGCTGACAGTTCAGAGCGGCAGTTAGAACGCTGAACTGTCAGCAATGAAGAATAAGCAATGTAAGAGCTGACAGTGCAGCGCTGAACTGTCAGCTCTTACAAATGTAAAAGTAAAACGAAAATAACCCCCCTAATAAATGATTCCCAAACCCCAATACTAAAAATAACCCCAATACTAAAAATAACCCCAATACTAAAATTAACCCCCGACCCCTAATACTAACCCCCGATCCCTAATACTAACCCCCTAAACCCTAATACTAACCCCCGACCCCTAATACTAACCCCCTAAACCTTAATACTAACCCCCGACCCCTAATACTAACCCACTAAACCCTAATACTAAAATTGACCCCTTAAACCCTAATATGAAAATTAACCCCCTAAACCCTAATACTAACCCTCGACCCTGAATACTAACCCCCTAAACCCTAATACTAACCCCCGACCCCTAATACTAACCCCCTAAACCCCAATACTAACCCCTGACCCCTAATACTAACCCCCTAAACCCTAATACTAAAATTAACACCTTAAATCCTAATACTAAAATTAACCCCGAACCCTAATACTAAAATTAACCCCCTAAACCCTAATTCTAAACCCCTAAACCCTAATTCTAAGCACCCTTAAACTAAAATAGGTAAAATACTTACCTTTAGCGAAGAAATGTCCCGCGATGAAATCTCCAGCGACGATCTGCGTTGGGCTGCAGAGTCGGCGGTGAAGCGGCTGCGCGGAAGCAGCCGCGATGAAGAGTCCCATCCCCCCCTGGATTTCCTCCAATACCATGCCAAACAGATTCCTTAGTAATGCCAGTCAGATGGCCAATTACATATGCCACATACAGGAGCCCCACAAATTATGTCACACACAGGAGCCCTTTAACTATGCCACACACAGGAGCCCATAACTATGCCACATACAGGAGCCCCATAACTATGACACACAAGAGCACCATAAGTTATGCCACACCAAAGCCCCATAAATTATGCCACACCAGAGCCCTATTATTTATGCCTCAACTTGGAGCCCAATTAATTATGCCACACACACAGGCGCCCCTTAATTATGCCACACATAAGCGCCCCATGATAATGCCACACAAAAGAGCCCCTTAATTATGCCACACATGGGGCCCAATAAATATGCCACACATGGGACCACCATTAATTATGCGACACACAGGAGCCCCAAAAGGTGACAATTGTACAATTCGAAAACAATACATATCTATAAACACAGACATCTCTCTATAACTAGTTGCATTTATACTTATTTAATATTATATTTAATAAAAATGTTATTGAAAAATTGCATTCCTACTTTTTATTCCCTTCCTCTGCCCCAACATTGCACCTAAAGGACTTAATACAGCACCATACAGTACCCACAGAATTTGCCATGCACCTATATTGCAACCACAGTACTTGGCTTGCTCTCATATTGCACCTACACGATTTGGCATGCCACAGTGTCACTTTGCCCCACAGAAATAGCCAGTGTCACTTTCCTCATAGTACATGTTATTTTGCCCCACAGACCACGACACAGCATCACTTTGCCAATTAAAATATAATAATATAAATATAAAAAGTATTTAACCCCTCAATATGCCATAATTTAGCCATTCAATATGCCAGGATTATTTTGCCACTCAATATGCCATGATTTAGCCATTCAATATGCCAGGATTCCCCCCCGCCCCCCAATATGCCATTTAATATGCCAGGATTTTGCCCCCCAATATGCCATTTAATATGCCAGGATTTTGTCCCTCAATATACCATTCTTTAGCCATTTAATGTGCCAGGATATTGCCCCCCAATATGCCATTTAATATGCCAGGATTTTGCCCCCCAATATGCCATTTAATATGCCATGATTTTGCCCCTCAATATGCCATTCTTTAGGCGATTTAATGTGCCAGGATTTTGCCACTCAATATGCCAGACTTTTGCCCCCCAATATGCCATTCTTTAGCGATTTAATGTGCCAGGATTTTGCCCCCCAATATGCCATTTAATATGCCAGGATTTTGCCCCTCAATATGCCAGTATTTTGCCCCTCCAATATGCCATTTAATATGCCAGGATTTTGCCCCTCCAATATGCCATTTAATATGCCAGGATTTTTCCCCTCAATATGCCAGGAGTTTGCCCCCCAATATTCCATTTAATATGCCACGATTTTGCCCCTCCAATATGCCATTTAATATGTCAGGAATTTTACCCCTCAATATTCCAGGAGTTTGCCCCCCAATATGCCAGTATTTTGCTCTCAATATGCCAGGATTTTGCCCCCCAATATGCCATTTAATATGCCAGGATTTTGCCCCCCAATATGCCATTTAATATGCCTGGATTGTGCCCCCCAAAATGCCATTTAATATGCCAGGATTTTGCCCCTTAATATGCCAGGATTTTGCCCCCCAATATGCCATTTAATATGCACGAATTTTGCTCTCAATATGGCAGGAGTTTGCCCCCTAATATGCCATTTAATATGCCAGGATTCTGCCCCTCAATAATCCAGGAGTTTGCCCTCAATATGCCAGGATTTTGCCCCTCAGTATGCTCGTTATGCCACCCTCCTCCCCCCTTCCCCTTCCCCTTCCCCAGTACTTACCTCCTTGCTGCTGTCTCCCGGTGCCCTGCAGGTCCGCGGCTGTGAGGGAAGCGTTGTGCGCTCCCCTCCAGCCGTGCGGCTTCAATAAAGTTTGTTTTCAAAAAAAGTTTCAACAAACTTTATTGATCCGCGTGGCTGGAGGGGAGCGCACAACGCTTCCCTCACAGCCACGGACCTGCACCGGGAGACAGAGCAGGAAGGAGGTAAGTTTTTAATTTTTCCGCCCCCCCCCCCCCCGCTTACTGTAGCGCCGGCCGCAATGATTTTTTTTTCCCGTGCAAGTTCAGCAGCGCAATGCAGGGGGTGCCGGCAGCACGGGTGTCACCCCCGCTGGAGGTGTCACCCGGTGCGGTCCGCACCCCCTGCACCCCCTGTCGCCACTAATGTGTGTGAGTCTGTCACAGCGCTCCATAATAGGACATATATCTGTAATGTGCAGTGTGAGTCTATCACGGAACTCCATAGCAAGTGATCTATCTATAATGTGCAGTATGTATGAGTCTATCACAGTCTGCACAGAAATAAATCTCACAGTAATATATCTTTAAACGCAAAACAGATAAGTGATTTGTGTAAAGTGAACCTTGTGCAGGAAATTTGTAAAATAATTAATACTTGCAGTACCGCACCCGCTGCAGCCTTCTGGAGCACTCCGAAATGCTCAAATACAATAATAAAGATAAAAAGCAGATGGGCGCGAAAGAGTGGGTACCTTTGAATAAAACAAAATATAATAGTGCAATAATGCCACACTGTTACAGTGTAATAGAGAAGTATAAATGGATGCACTCACAAACGTACGTGAGTGAAACTTGCTGTGATTGACACTCACGTACGTTTGTGAGTGCATCCATTTATACTTCTCTATTAAACTGTAACAGTGTGGCATTATTGCACTATTATATTTTGTTTTATTCAAAGGTACCCACTCTTTCGCGCCCATCTGCTTTTTATCTTTATTAATATATCATTAAACTGCAGGAATTGTGTTTATAAAATATGTTATGTAAATAAAATAATTTGTTCATATTCTGTAAAGCAATAGCTATCTATAATTTATAATAAAAAAAAAAATTTAATTCTTGGAATTGTTCACATGTTGAGCAGTATCAGTGCAGACCAGTGAACGGAACACTCATGATTAATGTTGAGCACTGTTCGGGTTCGTACCGAACCGGGAGACACACACAGACAAGGGGAGGGAGGGGGAGACACAGACAAGGGGAGGGAGGGAGGGGGAAGAGAGAAAAGGGGAGGGGGGATAGAGATAGACAAGGGGGGGATAGAGAGAGACAGGGGTGATAGAGAGAGACAAGGGGAGGGGGGAAGACAGACAAGGGGAGGGGGGAAGAGTCGAGGGAGGTGGAGAGAGAAGTTTGGGGGGGAGGGAGAGAGAAACAACGCTGTGGGGGGAGAGAGACAGCTGGAGGAGGGGGAGAGAGGCCGCATTGGCACATAAAAGGAAATAAAAACAAGAAATGCATTTGTATAATATCAATTTTTTTATTAAATATTAAAAAGCAGTTTACAAATATACAAGTTAAACTTTTAGGAATATACAAAGTTTGGGGGGGTCGTCTTATAATCAGGGTCGTCTTATAATTGAGCAAATACGGTATAAGCTGGAGCCACGTACATGCACATCACATGAGCTCTTCTTAGTGTAGGGAGAGGATGCTGCAGCTGTGAGGGACAGATTAAAAAAAATTCTGGTGTTGAATCTGCAAACTACAGCGATTATTCAAACTACAGCGATTATTCAAATTACAGTGATTATTTTAGTGGGTGCTATACTACATATTTGTACCCTGCCCTGAGCCTAGTCCCACAGAGAGTGCAGTGCACACGACTTTAATCCTGTTCTGTTAGCTCAGTGGGCAACATCTAGGCATTTTTAAATACTGCAATTTGTTGGTGTTAAATATTATATTTGCGTCCTGCACTTCATATCTGAGAGTCAAATAGAACCATCCAATACTGTGCTTACAGCGCACTTTGAAAAATTCTAATTTTTGTGCTAAATAGTACATTTACGGCCTGCAAAGAGGAAGATTTCTGTGATGGGATCAGCGTTAAGATCACTTAGACAGAGGATCTGGTAGGGTGTTTTATGTAAGAGTCGGATATTATATCTGACCCTTCATTGTATGAAGAATGAGAATGTGCCGAGGGTTCAAAATTTACTTGTGAAATATCGTGTTCATAACGTTAAGATTGTTCACTCTGGTGAAGGTGACGTTGGACAACATATGGCCACAGGAAGATTTCTGCGATGGGATCAGTGTTTAGATCACTTAGACAGAGGACCTGGTAGGGTGTTTTATGTAAGAGTCGGATATTATATCTGACCCTTGATTGTATGGAGAATGAGAATGTGCAGAGGGTTCAGGATTCACTTGTGAAATATTGTGTTCTGAACGTCAAGGTTGTTCGTTCTGGTGAAGGTGACGTCGGACTACATATGGTCAGAGGAAGATTTCTGCTATAGGATCAGTGTTTAGAGCTTCCATGCCTTCAGTTCACTGTAAAAGGAATGAAGATTGTTCGCTCTGGTGAAGGTAACGTTGGACAACATATGGCCAGAGGAAGATTTCTGCAATGGGATTGGCATTTAGATCACTTAGTCAGAGGACCTGGTAAAGTGTTTTATGTAAGGGTTGGATATTATATCGGACCCTTGATTGTATGGAGAATGAGAATGTGCAGAGGGTTCAGGATTCACTTGTGAAATATTGTGTTCTGAAGGTCAAGGTTTTTCGTTCTGGTGAAGGTGACGTTGGACAAAATATGGTCAGAGGAAGATTTCTATGATGTGATCGGTGTTTAGATCTTCCACACCTTCAAATTCACTGTATAAGGAATGAAGATTGTTCGTTCAGGTTAAGGTGACGTTGGACAACATATGGCCAGAGGAAGATTTATATGATGGGACTCGCGCTTAGAGCACTCAGATAGAGGATTGCACCGTGGGACATTGATTGAGAAGGTACGCCATGTCAGTGGGTTTTTAGTAATGCAAGTCCACAATCTGGTACTGAGTTTTATGTAAGGGTTGGGATAGTACATATGACCCGTGATTAGAGCATCAATGCCTGCAATTCACTGTAAAAGGAAAAAAGATTGTTCGCGCTGGTGAAGGTAACATCGGACAACAAATGGACAGAGGAAGATTTCTGCAATCGGATTGGCATTTAGATTAATCAGATAGAGTATCGCGTCGTGAGACATTGATAGAGAAGGTACACCATATCAGATATTTTTTAGTTATACAAGTGCAGAATGTGGTAGTTGGTTTTATGTAAGGGTCGGGATACTACATTTGACCCTTGATTGTATGGAGAATCAGAGGGATCAGGATTTATTTCTGAAATGTCATGTTATGAATGTCAAGATTGTTCTCTTTGGTGAAGGTAAACAACATATGGCCAGAGGAAGATTTCTGCTATGGGATTAGTGTTTAGATCACTTAGACAGAGGATCTGGAAGGGTGTTTTATGTAAGGGTCGGATATTATATCTGACCCTTGATTGCATGGAGAATGAGAATGTGTAGAGGGTTCAGGATTTACTTGTGAAATATTGTGTTCATAACGTTAAGATTGTTCACTCTGGTGAAGGTAACGTCGGTGTCAGGGTCTGAGACCCACTCTGCCACCAGCCAAGGGGCCCTTACCTGATCCTGCAGCTCCCCATTACTCCTCTGCTTGCTGAATGAATGCTCCACGATGCACTAGACCGCATCCCCGGCCTCTTGTAACACAGCCACCGCGAATCGCAGGCCGTAAAAGGGGCGTGGTCTAATTCCGTCTGCTGCAATCTCATTGGTGGATGGGGGAGAGGCAGGGGAGAAGGCTGGAAACCTTCATCATAAAGTACCAGCAAGTAGGAGGAGCTAAGGTGTCACTCTTAACTGGTGGGAGGGGTTTTGGTCCTCCAGCCCTATATAATCCCAGCAATACCTTCAATCAATGCTTGGTTGTCAAGCTGTTCATAGCTCTGCTCTGTCCAGCCCCTGGTTCCCACTTGTGGATATCCATATTGATTCTAACTGATTTCCTTGGCTATTTGACCCCGGCTTGTCTACTGATTTCCCTGCTCGTACCTTGCCCCGACTCTGGATTGTTACCCCGTTTTGCCTTTTACGCTGCCTGCCCCGACTCTGGATTGTTACCCGTTTTGCCTTTTAAGATGCCTGCCCTGACTCTGGATTGTTACCCGTTTTGCCTTTACGCTGCCTGCCCCGACTCTGGATTGTTATAAAGGATTTTTCTTACTGGATCTACTGAGCTGTGTGTATTCCTTTATCCTTTGGGCCTCAGTTATCCACCCTGTGAAGTAGCTCCCTTCCCGAGCCCGAGAGTACAACCAAGCCATCATGGAGCCAGCAGGGGTGGCCGAGGCCATCCTCGCCTTGACCCAACAGATTGCAACTCTGACTCAAACGGTCCAAAATGTACAAGACCACCAACATCAACTACAAGCTCAAGTACAGGCTCTTCAAGTAGGACCTCCTCTGGGGTTACCACCTCCACCTCTTCCTGCACCCGTGCCTCCCATGGAGGGTGCTGCCGCAGCTCCTGAACCCCATGTAAAGCAACCGGATCGATTTGATGGTGATCGCTCTCTTTATCGATCTTTTGTCACTTCCTGTGAACTTCTATTTGTCCTCAAACCCAGGACATATGCTACTGATTTTGTACGTGTACGCACCGCCATCTCTCTGCTGTCCGGTGGTCCTATGGCATGGGCACAACACCTTCTGCAAACCAACCACCCTGTCTTGGATACCTGGGTCACGTTCCGTCAAGCTATGGACACTCTGTATGAGGATCCCCACAGGGTTTCATCAGCTGAATCTACCATCAGATCACTCAAACAAGGACGCCGACCGGTAGAGGAGTACGTTTCTGAATTCTGAAGAATCTCAGTGGAGACCGACTGGAATGAACCAGTCTTACTCCATCAGTTCCGTCTTGGTCTCTCAGAGAACCTAAAGGATGAATTAGCCCGTGTGGGTATGCCCGGTACCCTAGAAGAATCCATCCATCTGGTTACCCAGATAGATAGAAGACTGCGAGAGAGGCGGTTGGAACGTGCTACCCTTTCCACATCCTTCCTCCGTTCTGTTCCTCCACCACATTCCCCGGTAACAACTCCGGTTTCTTCAACCGAAGAACCAATGCAAATTGGAATGACCCGAGGACATTTAACTGACTCAGAAAAGAACCGAAGAAGACGTGCCAACCTCTGCCTAAATTGCGGCAACTCTGGACACGTGGTACGCTCCGCCACCATGATCCTCATATTTAATGGGCCACTGGCAAAGTCTCTTTTTCCTCACCATATTGTCGAAAGCACTGCCTCCCACAAACAATAGCAGCACTCATCCAACAGAACCCACAAGTTCCTGTGATACCTGCACCCTACAGCCAATTCTACAGAGTGTTTGACAAAAAAGACGCAGAACAATTACCCCCACACAGACCCTACGATTGTCCCATAGACCTATTACCAGGAGCCAACATCCCCTTCGGTCGAATATTTCCGCTGTCCGAACCTGAACTCAGAGTCTTAAAAGAATACATCGAAGACAGTTTGAGGAAGGGCTTCATCCGACCCTCCACATCACCAGCCGGGGCGGGAATATTTTTCGTAGGAAAAAAAGATGGTGGCCTGAGACCCTGTGTGGATTATAGGGAACTCAACAACATTACAATCAAAAATAAATACCCTCATCCTCTAATACCCGAACTCATGGACTGTCTCCGCGGAGCTAAAATCTTCTCAAAAAATCGACCTATTAGGTGCCTACAATCTGGTCCGGATCCGCGAGGGGCATGAATGGAAAACGGCCTTCAGAACCAGATATGGGCACTTTGAGTATTTAGTCATGCCCTTTGGTCTGTGTAACTCCCCAGCAACCTTCCAACACTTCCTCAACGATGTGTTCCGGAATATGTTGGACTCCTTTGTTGTTGTGTACTTGGATGACATCCTTATCTATTCTTTGTCACTTCAGGAACATCGGAAACATGTTACCAAAGTCCTTACTCTTAGAGGTACATGCCTCGGAATATGCTACCCCGTTTTGCCTTTTTTGCTGCCTGCCCCAACTCTGGATTGTTACCCGTTTTGCCTTTTAAGCCACCTGCCCCGACTCTGGATTGTTACCCGTTTTGCCTTTTATGCTGCCTGCCCCGACTCTGGATTGTTACCCGTTTTGCCTTTACGCTGCCTGCCCCGACTCTGGATTGTTATAAAGGATTTTTCTTACTGGATCTACTGAGCTGTGTGTATTCCTTTATCCTTTGGGCCTCAGTTATCCACCCTGCGAAGGAGCTCCCTTCCCGAGCCGACAGTTGGACAACCAATGGCCAGAGGAAGATTTCTTCTATGGGATCGGTGTTTAGAGATTCCATGCCTGCAATTCACTGTAAAAGGAATGAAGATTGTTCGCTCTGGTGAAGGTAACGTCGGACAACATATTGCCAGAGGAAGATTTTTGCAATGGGATTGACGTTTAGATTAATCAGATAGAGGATCGAGTCATGGGACATTGAAAGAGAAGGAACACCATGTCAGATATTTTTTAGTTAAACAAGTGCAGAATGTGGTAGGTGGTTTTATGTAAGGGTCGGGATATTACATATGACCCTTGATTATATGGAGAATCAGAGGGATCAGAATTTACTTCTGAAATGCCATGTTATGAATGTCAGGATTGTTCGCTCTGTTGAAGGTAATGTTGGACAATATATGGCCAGAGGAAGATTTCTGCAATAGGATTGGCATTTAGATTAATCAGATAGAGGATCGCGTAATGGGACATTGATAGAGAAAGTAAACCATGTCAGATATTTTTTAGTTAAACAAGTGCAGAATCTGGTATGGGTTTTTATATAAGGCTCTGGATATTACATCTGACCCTTGATTGTATGGAGAATCAGAGGGATCCGGATTTACTTCTGAAATGTTGTGTTATGAAAGTCAAGATTGTTCGCTCTAGTGAAGGTAACGTCGGACAACAAATATTCAGAGGAACATTTCTGCAATGGTATCGGCATCTAGATCACTTAGACAGACGATCTGGTAAGGAGTTTTATGTAAGAGTCGGATATTATATCTGACCCTTCATTGTATGAAGAATGAGAATGTGCCGAAGGTTCAGGATTTACTTGTGAAATATTGTGTTCATAACGTCAAGATTGTTCACTCTGGTGAAGGTAACGTTGGACAACATATGGCCAGAGGAAGATTTCTGCAATGGGATCAGCATTTAGATCACTTAGACAGAGGATCTGGTAAGGTGTTTTATGTAAGGGTCGGATATTATATCTGACCCTTGATTGTATGGAGAATGAGAATGTGCAGAGGGTTCAGGATTCACTTGTGAAATATTGTGTTCTGAACGTCAAGGTTGTTTGTTCTGGTGAAGGTGAAGTTGGACAAAATATGGTCAGAGGAATATTTCTACAATGTGATCGGTGTTTAGATCTTCCATACCTGCAATTCACTGTAAAAGGAATGAAGATTGTTCCCTCTGGTAAAGGTTACGTCAGACAACATATGGGCAGAAGAAGATTTCTGCAATGGGATTGGCGTTTAGATTAATCAGATGCCGGATCGCATTGTGGGACATTGATAGAGAAGGTACACCATGTCAGATATTTTTTAGTTAAACAAGTGCAGAATGTGGTAGGGGGATTTATGTAAGGGTAGGGATATTACATCTGAGTGTATGGAGAATCAGAGGGATCAGGATTGACTTGTGAAATATCCTGTTCATAACATCAAGATTGTTCACTCTTGTGAAGGTAACGTCAGACAACAAATGGCCAGAACAAGATTTCTGCTATGGAATCGGTGTTTAGAGCTTCCATGCCTGCAATTCACTGTAAAAGGAATGAAGATTGTTCCTGCTAGTGAAGGTAACGTCGGACAACATTTGGCCAGAGGAAGATTTCTGCGATTAGATCGGCGTTTAGATCACTTAGACAGAGGATCTGGTAGGGAGTTTTATGTAAGGGTCAGATTGATTGTATGGAGAATGAGAATGTGCCAAAGGTTCAGGATTTACTTGTGAAATATCATGTTCTGAGCATCAAGGTTGTTCGCTCTGGTGAAGGTAACATTGGACAGCATATGATTTAGAGGAAGATTTCTATGATGGGATTGGCGTTTATATCACTCAGATAAAGGATCACGTTGTGGGATATTGATGGAGAAGGTACGCCATGTCAAGGGTTGATTAGTTATACTATTGCAGAGTCTGCTAGGGAGTTTTATGTAAGGGTCAGAATTTTACATCTGATCCTTGATTGTATGGAGAATCAAACTGTGCCAAGGGATAAGGATTTACTTCTGTAATGTCATGTTCTGAGCAGTGCCTATCATAATGTCCAAAACCCGTTCAGCATGCTCACATGGAATGTTGTTCTTGTCAAATGATATCGTGTCCACTCTAATAACCCCCTAAATCCTCCAAACCCTAGTGAAGGTGACTTTACACAGACATGAACATTCTTAATTCTGCACCCGCAACTTTAATTGTGGCATTAACCTCTTAACACCCAGAGGGAAGGGTAGTCCTTTCAGCCATGGTTCCCCAGGGGGGGGGGGGGGGGGTCTCCTCTCCTGAGTGCTGAAGGGTGACTCTGAGCGAGTCTAGAGTTTTTTGTCATTGGGCCCTTCTATGAGGTCTTTTTATTTTAATTCAACATAAACTTCTACTACAAATGTAATTATTATACTGCTTGGTTATTATTTTTTGTCTCTTCTCAACTATTTTCTGGTTCTTTTAAGTTTGAAAAAATGAAAAATAAGTTATGAAAAATATATATTTTACTATTAAAATAATAATTTTACATTTGTGAGATTAACCAATTCATTATATGGCCACAAAGAAAGCTGCCTTATGTTGTAGTAGCAGATATTGCCTTGTTTGGTCTTATACATAAAATGCCTTATAAGGTGTTAAACATAAAATGCCTCATATGGTGTTATAGATAAAAATAAAAAATATCCTTTAATGTGCAGGATGATGCCAAGGTTACCTTAGGGATTACATGAAATAGTCTGTATGGTATGTGTTAATTTATACAGATGTGTATCACACTCACATATCATCTAACGGTTACTTACAGGTTCATATGGTGACGTATTTTAATATTCTGGAATATTGTAATGTTTACACACACCTAGATCGCTGCACCTAGAGGGATACCAGCCGTACCATACCTGACGAGGCCAATGAAGGCTTAGGAGACCTGCCATGCTATTTGGATCTGGACTGCCCTTATGGGTGGGACCAGTCTGATATGCTAATGGAGAGGTTTCCTCTGTTATGGTGCTAGCAAGCAAAAAACGGTGATTCCTCTCTTGAGTAGGTTACATTCTATAGGGCTGGCTATTTCATCTCTTGCCCGTTCTCGTTGAGAGGGATCCCACATCTTTTGTTTTTGTCTCAGTGTTTACACACAGTAAAATATCCCTTACATGATAAGTGGGAAAGGCATGCACACCGTCATTCAGAGCGGGGGGCTAGCCCTGCTCATCTTATCGGGGTCTGAATATAGTTGGTTTCTTTCTCTGCTGCTGGTGCAGTAAAACTGAGAGTCTCTCTCTGCACTAGCAGACTGAGACAATCGCCGACCTGACCAAGCTTCCTGTTTCCCATGGAAGGAGGCATTTGCCGGTCAGATGATACACTGACTGAATGTTGTTAAAAGAACATGCCTGTTATCCTTATACTAGGGACACTAAGATTTGTGCTTCTAGATTTGGTGCACAAGTGTAAAAAAAAACAGTTGTCCTTTAACACATAATACTCCAATCTCACAGGTCTGTAAAGATTGCAGGGTTTTGCTCCAGTCCCATTTACTGTATAATTTGTATCTGAGCATCATTCCCAGTCTCCAAGTCCATTCCTGTTGGCACAGGTTTGGCAATAGGTTTTGGTTCAATCTCCACCATTTCATGTGTGGCAGCAGCACATCGTATCTGTGCTGAGCAGGTGAATTAGCCACAGGGATGAGAAGCCCTTTAGCCTAAATGTGTGTAATGTTACCATTCCTTATATGAGAGTCACAAGATACTTTCCTTACATGGAAAGTACAACTATACTCTACAACCTGAAGACCTATATAAGCCATGAAAGTTCTCATAGGCTCAATCTAAAAGAATTCATCAAAATGTTACTCCTGTGAGTAAGTGCTGGGGTAAGTCTTGGGTGCTGGAGCAAATCATGTGAATGCAATTTAAGTGCTGGAACATTTGTCAAGTGTCTTATGCCCAATATAATATTATTGTAGGTCTCACAGTACCTTCATCCCAGGGACCTACACTGTCTTAATAAGCCCATGACATGATTAAGCGATGAGATGTCAAGTTTATACATTACTGCCAATTTTTCCATGATAAACCAGCTTTATATTTTACTGCTGATTATTTCAAGGGTTACGCAAGGTAGAAAATGTAGTGAACTACTGGTATAATTAAATTATGTGTGTAGATATATGTTCTTCACTCAAATCTTAAATGGACTGTATAACATAAACATTCATTTTACTGGGAATGCAGAGAATAAAAAATTATCTAGAAAAAAATAAAATTTTGACTTCTCCATGATTAGGTGCTGGGGTGTGCCAATAGAGCTCCTCTCCAAGACCCACCAAAATCTACAGCACCAGGTTCTTGATGCTCTTAATCCGGCCCTGACCACAACTAGAGGACATAATCTTAAATTAGAGGGGCAAGGATTTAAAAGTAATAATAGGAAGTATTACTTTACTGAGAGGGTAGTGGATGTTTGGAATAGCCTTCCACACTCAAGTATTTTAAGCATGTGTGGGATAGGCACAAGGCTATCCTAGATATAAGATAGGGAACTAGGGACTAATAAAAGTATTTAGAAAATTGGGCAGACTAGATGGACCGAATGTTTCTTATCTACCGACACATTCTATGTTTCAGTGTAGTCTTGTTATTATAATCCGTTAGTGACCAGACAAGCAGATTGAGATCATTTAACCCCTATAGTTACCAGACAGCAGTTAGAGAGCATTTAACCCATTCTAGTTACCAGATAGGCAGTTTGAGGTCATGTAGCCCACTCTAGTTACCAGACGAGCAGTTAGAGAGCATTTAACCCACTCTGGTTAGCAGATGGGCAGTTTGAGAGCACCTAACCCCCTCTAGTTATCAGACAATCAGTTTGAGATCATTTAACCCCCTATAGTTACCAGATGAACAGTTTGAGCGCATTTAACACCCTCTAATTACCAGACAGTTTGAAATCCTTTAACCCCCTCTAGTTACCAGACTGGCAGTTTGAGAACATTTAACTCCCACTAATTACCAGACAGTTTGAGAGCATTTTACCCTTTTTAGTTACCAGACAAGCAATTTTAGAGCATTGAAACCCCTCTAGTTGCCAGACATGCAGTGTGAGAACATATAGCCCCATCTAGTTACCACACAGGGGTTTTTTGCCAATTAAACCCCTTTATTTCTATCTATTACACACACACACAGTCTTTCGCTCACACATGGACTGACACAATCTCACTCACACATAAACAGATACACAGACACACACAGTCTTTCATTTACACAGATACACACACTGGCAGAGAGAGAGTGTAGGTTTTGTTTTCTTATCTGGTACAGGCAGGCAGCTCCAGCTTTGATGTACGTATGAAGGAGGGACTGAGCCGACCAGGAGAGAATTCTGGACTCTCAGACCTCCTTCTCTCAGAGCTCTCAATCCAGTACTTTGCATTGTCCCAGAATAAGGCGGCCCGGGACCTAGGCATTCCAGGACACATGGTCACCATAATGTAAATGAGTTGAACAAGTGTTGAGGAATTAGAATTTTCTTCTCCTTGTTCTTCATGATTGTTTTTTTTTACAAGGACTGACTTAGTCTGTTATTGTCTTAGTAGCAAAATGTTTGTTTGAAGCATAAATTCAGTTTTTGTTAATTGTATTTTTATCTGAATTGGAGTGGAGAGTTGGGAAACTTGTTTTTGAAGTTATTTTGTTTATATTGTTTTGTTTAAAGATCATTCAGAGAAAGACCATGTTTACATAGCAGATGTGAGGATTGCTGTATGTACAACTGTATGCTGTATGCTAAACTTTAACAAAGGTTTTATGCGGGTTCCAAATTGTGGGAGTTTCTGGGAGTGAGCTGAGTCCTGCAGAAATATAGCATAGCTCAAAATCACAGTCAGGCTCATAGTTACAGAGGTCTTCCTATTGCTTTGTGTTAGTGCTTGGTAGGACTTCATGGCTGTAGGTCTGTGTGAATTAACATCTCCACAGTCCAGCAGTGAAGCCTACCACCTAGGCATACAGTTAACTAGGACAATAAGTAGATTAGCATCTGGTCATATCACAGAAATAAATGCCAGCAATTCCAAATCTTGGACTGCTTAGTAAAAAAAACATGGACAGCAGAAGAAACATAGGACATGCTAACATGTTTTAAAATATGCAACATGCGTGCAAGTAGAGGAAAATTGATAACTAGTTTTTAAAATCCATTCGTGATAACTCTGCAGATATAATTTGTTTGTTCTTGACACAATCTGATAAAAAGAGGACAGAAACCAGATTGTGATGCTGCACAGAACAGATTTGTTTACATAAATAATGCTACAATACAATTTATTACATAAAACGATTTCATGAGTAAATGCTATTTTTATTGAGCAAATATATTGATTGCACTATTATTTTGAAGTTGTTCAAGGGACACTACAAGGAGAAACATAATCCTATTAAATTATAAAAATGATAGATATAATGTAATAAATAGGATATGTAAAGTGTATTTAACTTGTTTTGAATATGCGGTACAATTTTGGGCACTGGTCCTTAAGAAGGACATCATGAAACAAGAAAACATGTAAATGCAAAGGATGGCTACAAAATTAATAAGGAAACTGGAATATCTTAGTTATGAAGAGAGACTATATATGCTAGAAAAATGGTGGCTTAGAGGGGATATTATCACCTTTGCGACAATGGATGTGTCTGGCACATCCTGCGGTGGAACTAGCAGTTTTCGGGATCAACAATCGCAAAAACTGCTCTGATGGTGCTGCTCTATTGCCTCAATGTCGAGGCATTAGGCAGCACCAAAATTTTCAATGTGGGGCACCCACAATCACTCATGCTCCTCCAATATGGCTGCTGCCCTCTTGTGGGTAGAGCGTTGTAAGTGAAATAAAATTCACTTCCGTCGCTCTGATGGTGTTGCTTGACTGCCCCTAGAGGCAGTCAGCAACATTGCAATAAAAAAATACTTAATTAGCTAAAAACTAGGTTTAGAGTTAGAATATTTGTTATGGTTACAATTAAATTAGGTTTGGCATAAGGGATAGAGTTACGATTCAATTAAAATTAGACTATATCGAGGGTTAGCATAAGGGTTAGAGTTGGAGTTAAATTTAGGGTTCAGGTTGCGGTCAAAAGGTCACTGTAGGAAAAAAACTCTATTTTGGGGTTTTGCCCTATAACTTGCAAAAAACTGCAGAAAAACATTGAAACAAACATTTTTCCTGAACTCGGGACAAAATCTAGAAACTATTTTTTTAATGGTGTGTAGATTGTTTTTTAGGTAAAATTTAGAAAAACTGATTTTTTTTTCATATTTTATATGTAAATCATAAGACATGATGACTATAATGCTATGTAATGAAAGCTCTCTTATGACGATAAAAATATCATATAATTTGTGTGGGTACAGTATGTGAGAAAGAAGAAAATTACAGCTAAACAAAGACACCCCAGAAATGTCAAAACAGCCATTGTCACCAAGGGAAAGGCAAAGTCAAAAAGGTCTTGTCACTAAGGGATTAAATGCTATATGGAAATATGCAGAGATCTCCAGTGACCTTTTCATTAACAGACATTAAAAAATCCTCTGAGACTGTAACAGCATAGATTTAATAAACAACAATAAAAATCTCCATTCCCATGTCTGTGTCTCTCCTCTTCCTTCCCATGTGTGTCTGTCTCTTTTCCTTCCTATATCTGTCTCTCTTCCTTCCCATGTCTGTCTCTCTCTCCTATCCCTTCCTATGTCAATCTCTCTCCTATCCCTTCCATGTCTGTCTCTCTCTCCTATCCCTTCCTATGAGTCTCTCTCCTATCCCTTCCATGTCTGTCTCTTTCCTTTCCCTTCCCTTGTCTGTTGCGTTGTTGTCCATGATAAAATCACATTTGTTTATCACACGAACTGGAGTGCAGCCATGTCCTCGGTTTGGCTCACCCTGTTATTGTAGCTGCAATTTTGACGATTTGCTATCGGCTAGAGAACCTTTGAAAAGTTCACAGTGGCAAGACAACACTCCTCACTTTAATTTGCCAGCTGCAGGAGCCCGGGATTCTTTCTCCATCGTGGGGATTTTTTGTCTAGCAGCGAGAGACCCTCTCATTCGGCTGTCAGGGCGGGGGATTGGCTGTGCACGTGCTGACGCTGTGCGCGCCACAACCAGGAACTGCTGTGTCCATCTCTCTCCTTTCCTTTAAAACTCATATCCCTCCTATTACCCAGCACAACCTCTGTGCTCCTCAAATGGCCTTAGTTTTCCTCTAACATTATCATCTCTTCCCACGTATGCCTGCATGATTCTGCCTGAGCTGCCCCCTCCCTCTGGAACGCCCTTCCATAGAGCATTTATAAAACGCAAATCTTTAAAGAAGCTAACTACTCATCCCACAATAATACCCACAAATTAAACTTTCGCCAATCCCACCTACCTCTCCCCATCAATATTATGCCAATTGTGCTAAGATATATATTTATATCAATAGTGGGGTCAAAAATTAGATCCCCTCTACTGATTATCTGCCAAACTGATGGTTTCTCTCTGAAGTCTCTCTGCATAGTCATACCTCAATGAGTGGTGGTTGACTGCTCCAATTGACTGTCACTGGGGGCTGCATTGCCTCAGCTGAGATATAGAGCTGTATGTAAATCTGTCATGTATCTGTACACATCAGATTAAGGACAATTCCCCCTTTTTTTTTTTGCAAGAGCTTCCTTCAAGCAAATATGTCCTGCTGGTCTGGAGTAACAAGTGAAAAATAAAGTATAGTTGTTCTTTAAAGGGACATTGTTTAACCCTTTATCTGACAGCCGAATGAGAGGGTCTCTCGCTGCTAGACAAAAAGTCCCCACACTGGAGAAAGAATCCCAGGCTCCTGCAGCTGGCAAATTAAAGTGAGGAGTGTTATCTTGCCACTGTGAACTTTTCAAAGGTTCTCTTGTCAATAGCAAATCGTCAAAATTGCAGCTACAATAACAGGGTGATCCAAACGGAAGACATGGCTGCACTCCAGTTATCCGTGTGATAAATAAATGTGACTTAATCATGGACAACAACGCAACAGAAGAATGGACAGAAACACTTGATGCTTTTCGAGTCTACTGACTCATAATCATAAGTGAGCTTGCGTAGAGAGAGACCCTTGTTTTTTGCTGATCTCATGCAAAAACAAGGGGCTCCTATGGAAGCATGGCAGCTGTCGGTGAGAGGATAAACTGGCGTGTACTATCAAAAGTACATGACACTTTATCCTCATACTAGGGACAACTAAAATTTCACTTGTGCTTATATATTAGAAGCACAAGTGAAAAAAAAGTTTAGTGTCCCTTTAATGAATGTTTTGTAAAAAAAAAAGAAAAAAAAACTTTACTGCCATTTTAAGAAACAGCTGTTGAGCAGGGTGAAGTATCAAACATGCTTTTTAAAGGATAAAGCAAAACTCTTACCAAGAAAAGCCTCTTATTTGAAAACACACCAGTTTAGTATATCCAGCCTCTTATTTGAAAACACACCAGTTTAGTACATCCAGCAAAAGTAAGGTAAAACCATTAAAAACTAAATAACCAAGTTTTTACTAGTGCAGTATTGACACCATATGCAAAAGTTCTTGTAAAACTTCTGATAGGATTTCACCTATTAGAACTAAGGTTAAGACAAGGAATTTATTAGTACAGATTTTATGACTTGTGGTTCATCCAGTCTTTTAAATCCATTAGAATGTCCACTGAACTTCACTTTTTAACGCAAAACCACAAAACCTTTGAAGAAATACTTACAGGGATATAGTTGAAAACTATGACATTAGCAAAGGTGGTAATGCAACAGGCTTTTAGTTCTTTAAACACTAGAAGGTTTTGGACAATACAATATTTTATGATTTCTTTTATTGAATTGTTTTCCCCTTTTTGAACGATCAACTAGCTATTAAGGTTATATTGGGGCATCAGCAAACATTCATTGTTTCTTCAATATTATTATAATGTTTCTTTGTTTTACAAAGTGCTGAATGCATTTATTATATTTATTTATGTGAATGCTATTTTACACCGCACCAGACATAACGCTTTTACATATTTGGTTTTTAACTGCATGTTTTTTTATGTAATTGAATAAAAATATAAAATAAATGCAAATAAAATAGAACATTATTTCAGAATGTATTACATTTCTATGTGTAATACTTTTTGTGTCAGTAAAGCTTTTGAGAAAAGTAAAAGCACACATATTTCTCTTTGGGCTTTTACTCATATGTATATACAGTGGATATAAAAAGTCTACACACCAATGTTATAATGTCAGGTTTCTGTGCTGTAAAAAAATGAGACAAAGATAAATAATTTCAGAACTTTTTCCACCTTTAATGTGACCTATAAACTGTACAACTCAATTGAAAAACAAACTGAAATCTTTTAGGTAGAGGGAAGAAAAAATATAAAAATAAAATAATGTGGTTGCATAAGTGTGCACACCCTCTTATAACTGGGGATGTGTTCAGAATTAAGCAATCACATTCCAAATCATGTTAAATAGGAGTCAGCATACACCTGCCATCATTTAAAGTGCCTCTGATTAACCCCAAATAAAGTTCAGCTGCTCTAGTTGGCCTTTCCTGAAATTTTCTTAGTCGCATCCCACAGCAAAAGCCATGGTCCACAGAGAGCTTCCAAAGCATCAGAGGGATCTCATTGTTAAAAGGTATCAGTCAGGAGAAGGGTACAAAAGAATTTCCAAGGCATTAGATATACCATGGAACACAGTGAAGACAGTCATCATCAAGTGGAGAAAATATGGCACAACTGTGACATTACCAAGAACTGGAACTCCCTCCAAAATTGATGAAAAGAAAAGAAGAAAACTGGACTGGGAGGCTACCAAGAGGCCTACAGCAACATTAAAGGAGCTGCAGGCCAGTACCATGCTTCACTGTGGGTATGGTGTTCTTTTGGTGATGTGCAGTGTTGTTTTTGCGCCAAACATATCTTTTGGAATTATGGCCAAAAAGTTCAACCTTGGTTTCATCAGACCATAACACCTTTTCCCACATGCTTTTGGGAGACTTCAGATGTGTTTTTGCACAATGTAGCCTGGCTTGGATGTTTTTCTTCGTAAGAAAAGGCTTTTGTCTTGACACTCTACCCCATAGCCCAGACATATGAAGAATACGGGAGATTGTTGTCACATGTACCACACAGCCAGTACTGGCCTGCAGCTCTTTTAATGTTGTTGTAGGCCTCTTGGTAGCCTCCCAGACGAGTTTTCTTCTTTTCTTTTCATAAATTTTGGAGGGAGCTCCAGTTCTTGGTAATGTCACAGTTGTGCCATATTTTCTCCACTTGATGATGACTGTCTTCACTGTGTTCCATGGTATGTCTAATGCCTTGGAAATTCTTTTGTACCCTTCTCCTGACTGATACCTTTTAACAATGAGATCCCTCTGTGTGAGGTAAACAGGGGGTGGAAACCAACATGCAGGATAACTAAGCCGCAATACCGTGATCACGGTGAGGAACACACCTGGTAGGAAATATAGGCACTGACATCGAAGGCAGACAGTCTCACTGGAAGGTGTAGTCCAATCAGTAGTAGTATACAGCAATATACAAGCGGCACTACGGTTGAGGAGAATAATCCGGGGAAACGCCAGGTTAATGGGAGCCAGAAGAGAAGCAACGTCAGCCGGTCCAAAGGTCGGGGGCACAAGCATAGGAGAGTAGTCAAAAGGAAATCCGAGGTCAGGGGCACAGGCAAGGTAGCGGTAAACGAAGACAATCCAAATCGGCTGAAGTAACGGAGAATAATAAGGCAGGATACACGAGAATCACTCAGCGTCATACTGAATGCAGAGTCTCCTTTTAAATCCTCGCGGGCCTGACGTCACGCGCCGTGCGTAGCGTGTTCTGCTTGTTGTCAAGGTGATGGTAACTTTGCAGGAGAGTATTGTATTGAGTCTAGAATGGAGGAAATTGTGATCGTCTGGATTCCAGGATATTCCGGTGAGTTACTTCTTTGGGGAGTCTGACAGTACCCCCCCCCCAAGGCGGGACCTCCGGGCACGCTGAGGACCAGGCCGATCTGGGAAGCGAGAATGGAAGGAACGAACCAAGTCGTCGGCATGAACCAAAATAGCAGGCTCCCAAGATCTATCAGAAATGCCATAACCCTTCCAATGGACTAGATACTGAAGTTGTCTTCTAAACAAACGAGAGTCCAGAATCTCCTCTACTTCGTACTCCTCCGCACCATCCACCAAAACAGGGGCAGGAGGTACCACGGATCTATTGGGAAAGGGATCAGATATCCACGGTTTCAGAAGGGATACATGAAACACCGGGTGTACCTTCATAGAGGGAGGAAGTTCCAGTCTCATGGCCAAAGGGGAAATACGTTCCAGGATACGAAAGGGGCCAAGATGTTTAGGGCCCAGTTTCCTTGAAGGACATGATAATTTGAGATGTCTGGTGGAAAGCCATACTCTATCCCCCACTTTGTAGACAGGGGCCGAAGATCTGTGTTGGTCAGAAAAAAATTTATAATGGGTTTGAGCTCGCCGTAACGTATTGCGTACCACTGTAAAGTTTTGGACCAGATTGCTGACATGAAGTGATGCAGAGGGAACCGTGCTGGATACAGGGGAACCTGGAAGCATTGAAGGATGATAACCATAGCTAGCGAAGAACGGAGACATTCGGATGGATCGGTGCATATGGTTGTTGTAAGCAAACTCGGCGAGAGGCAAATAGTCCGCCCAATTATCCTGAAGGTGTGAAGAAAAACAACGTAAGTACTGTTCCAGGGTCTGGTTTGTACGTTCCGTTTGGCCATTGCTTTGAGGGTGAAAGGCAGTGGAAAGTGATCGGTGGATGTGCAGACCGTCACAAAATGCCCTCCAGAATTTAGAGGTAAATTGGGACCCACGATCAGATACGATGTTTTCTGGAAGACCATGGAGACGAAAAATGTTCTGTATGAATAGCTCGCAAGTTTCTTGAGCTGAGGGAAGGGTCTTGTATGGAATGAAATGTGCGGTCTTGGTGAAGCGATCCACTACCACCATCAAGGTGGTGAATCCTTTGGAACGAGGAAGGTCTGTAATAAAATCCATAGATATATCCCCCCATGGTCTTGAGGGAACAGGAAGTGGCTGAAGTAGACCAGATGGAAGTATTTTCTTGTTTTTGGATCGAGCACAGATCTCACAAGATGACACGAACGCATAGACATCCTTGTGTAATGTAGGCCACCAAAATGTTCGTTGGATAAGATCTCTGGTTTGTTGTATACCACCATGACCGGCCGCCGGAGTATCATGAAAGGCTTGGAGGACCTGTAAACGAGTCTCGGGGGGCACAAAAACTTTATCTCTGTGAAAATATAATTCTTGACGGTAATCGAGATTAGTGTGTTCAGAGGGTGGGAGTGAACGAGAGTGGGATTTGAGAGATTCCCAGAGGGTTTGGGTGACTGCCAAGAAATGCTCTGGTTGTAGGATGGTAGTTTTCTCTGCAGAAGGTAGTTCCTCCCCTTCAGCCATTCTTGACAGTGCGTCGGCCTTGCCATTGCGAGAACCTGGGCGATATGTAATATGTAGTTGGAAGCGGGTAAAAAATAAGGCCCATCTGGCTTGTCGGGGTTGTAGTCGCTTAGCGGTACGTAAATACTCCAGGTTCTTATGATCAGTATACGTGGTAATGGGGAAAACAGACCCTTCCAGTAAATGTCTCCACTCTTCTAATGCCAATTTTATGGCTAAGAGTTCACGTTCCCCCACATCATAATTGCGTTCAGCAGAATTCAATGACCGTGAGAAGAAGGCCACAGGGTGCAGTAGGTCATCACTCTCTTGACGTTGTGACAGAATAGCCCCGACTGCGGTGTCAGAGGCATCGACCTCCAACGTATATGCTTTAGTGGGGTTTGGCAAAATTAGAATGGGAGCTTGTGTGAATTTGAGTTTAAGAGATTCAAACGCAGCTTGGGCAGCCGTGGTCCATTGAAAGGACTTTTTCTTAGAAGTGAGTGAAGTGATAGGTTGAATCACTTTAGAAAAGTTTCGAATGAACTTTCGGTAGAAATTTGCAAATCCCACGAAGCGCTGTATGGCTTTTTTGTCCGTAGGGATAGGCCACTGTAGTATTGCAGATACTTTCTTAGGGTCCATTTGGACATTATTGGGGGAAAGTACAAAACCAAGGAATTCCACAGTCTGTGTATCAAAGATGCATTTCTCCAACTTTGCATAAAGGTTATGTTGTCTTAGACGGGAAAGAACCAGCTGCACGTGACGTCGGTGCTGTTCTATGGAAGGGGAAAAAATTAGAATATCGTCCAGATAAATGATGACAAATTGGTCTAGTATGTCGTGAAATATGTCATTGACAAAGTGTTGGAACGTGGCTGGCGCATTGCAAAGGCCAAATGGCATAACGAGGTACTCGAAATGCCCATAACGAGACCTAAAGGCTGTCTTCCATTCATCACCCTCCTTTATTCTTACTATATTGTAGGCTCCTCTAAGGTCAATCTTGGTAAATATTTGTGCAGTACGTAGATGATCCATTAGTTCAGAGATTAAAGGTAGAGGGTAACGGTTCTTGGTGGTAATTTGGTTCAATTCTCTGTAATCCACACAAGGTCTTAGGTCTCCGTCTTTTTTTTTGACAAAAAAAATGCCAGCTCCTGCTGGAGAGGTGGCAGGTCTGATGAAACCTTTAGCAATATTTTCGTCAATATATTCCTTCAGAGAGGACAGTTCAGGCTCCGCCAAGGGATATATTCGTCCGAAGGGTATGGGAGCCCCAGGCAGTAAATCAATTGGGCAATCATAGCTTCGGTGTGGAGGCAGGGTATCTGCTTTTTTCTTTTCAAAAACATCCTGGTACGTTTGATATGCCAATGGAAGGTTCTGTATGGGATTGTTGGTGAGACATATCAAGGACCGGATCAGACATTTTGAGGTACACATCTTAGAAGAAAATACTAGGGTGCCTGTCTCCCAGTTAATCATAGGATTATGGTTTCGAAGCCAAGGTAGCCCCAAAATCACTGAGAATACTGGAGCAGGTACGATATCAAATTGTAAAATCTCCTGATGTCTTTCTCCAATAGTAACAATAAGTGGTATGGTTTCATGAGTAACCGGACCAGTCTTTAATGGACTTCCATCTACTAATTGTATTTGTAGAGGTGTGGCTTTCTTTTGGAGTGGAATGCAAAGAGTCTTGGCCAATTCTATGTCCAAAAAGCAACCGCTGGCGCCGGAATCAACCATGGCTGATAATCGTATGGGTTCTTTAGTCCACTGTAAGGAAAGGGAAAGAGATAGGTGAGGCATCAGGTTGGGCGGAATAACTGTGTCAGTGGAAGATGTTGCAGAATTGTTCTTACCCTGAGTTGGGCGTCGTCTGATCCTGCAATCTCTATATGCATGGCCTGGTCTTCCACAATAAAGGCATAAATTTTGGGCTCTCCTTCTAGCCTTCTCTTCAGCAGGTAGAGGTCCCCTAATAAGACCGATTTGCATGGGTTCCTCTGTATTAGGGATCGTTGGCGTGGATTCAAAAAAGATCTGAGGTGAAGTTGGGTTCATAGAATAAGATGGTACCCCACGCTCCGCTCTTCTTTCTCGTAATCTACGGTCAATTTGTGTCACCATGCGTGTCAGTGTATCCAGGGAAGAGGGTATTCCCACTCGTGCCAATTCATCTTTAAGAGCATCGGATAACCCCAGGCGAAATTGGTCTAATAGAGCCGCTTCATTCCATGTGGTTTCTAGGGCGACTCGGCGAAACTCTGTGATATATTCCTCTACCGGTCGTTTTCCCTGTTGGAGGGAGCGAAGTGTGTTGGTTGCTGAAGAAATTCTAAAAGGATCTTCATACAGTGAGTCTAGTGCTTGGCGGAAGGATCCCCAAGATTCAAGTAGAGGGCTGTTACTGTGTAGCAAATGGTGGGCCCACAATTGAGGTTCCTCAGTAAGAAGGGATATCACTGTGTGTACTTTTACAAAATCAGATGCATAAGTACGTGGTTTTAAATTAAACAGGATTTGACATGCAGTAATAAAGGTACGGTATTTCTTTCTGTCCCCTGAGAATTTGTCTGGCATGACGACTTGAGGCTCTAAGGCTGTGGCCCCCTCCAGATTGCTAGATGCCGGGACTGAAAAAGGAGCCGATACTGCAGGTTCTGGAATTCTGGTTTGTAGTTGTTGTAATTGTTGTTGCAACTGATTTTGTCCGGTCTGTAGTTCTTGTACAGTTTGGGTTAGGGACGATACTTGTTGGGTAAGGGCCGTAATTGCTTCTGTAAGTCCTGCGGTTTCCATAATGGCTGAGTGATTATGTGAGGTAAACAGGGGGTGGAAACCAACATGCAGGATAACTAAGCCGCAATACCGTGATCACGGTGAGGAACACACCTGGTAGGAAATATAGGCACTGACATCGAAGGCAGACAGTCTCACTGGAAGGTGTAGTCCAATCAGTAGTAGTATACAGCAATATACAAGCGGCACTACGGTTGAGGAGAATAATCCGGGGAAACGCCAGGTTAATGGGAGCCAGAAGAGAAGCAACGTCAGCCGGTCCAAAGGTCGGGGGCACAAGCATAGGAGAGTAGTCAAAAGGAAATCCGAGGTCAGGGGCACAGGCAAGGTAGCGGTAAACGAAGACAATCCAAATCGGCTGAAGTAACGGAGAATAATAAGGCAGGATACACGAGAATCACTCAGCGTCATACTGAATGCAGAGTCTCCTTTTAAATCCTCGCGGGCCTGACGTCACGCGCCGTGCGTAGCGTGTTCTGCTTGTTGTCAAGGTGATGGTAACTTTGCAGGAGAGTATTGTATTGAGTCTAGAATGGAGGAAATTGTGATCGTCTGGATTCCAGGATATTCCGGTGAGTTACTTCTTTGGGGAGTCTGACACTCTGATGCTTTGGAAGCTCTCTGTGGACCATGGCTTTTGCTGTGGGATGCGACTAAGAACATTTCAGGAAAGACCAACTAGAGCAGCTGAACTTTATTTGGGGTTAATCAGAGGCACTTTAAATGATGGCAGGTGTATGCTGACTCCTATTTAACATGATTTGGAATGTGATTGCTTAATTCTGAACACAGCTACATCCCCAGTTATAAGAGGGTGTGCACACTTATGCAACCACATTATTTTATTTTTATATTTTTTCTTCCCTCTATCTAAAAGATTTCAGTTTGTCTTTCAATTGAGTTGTACAGTTTATAGGTCACATTAAAGGTGGAAAAAGTTTTGAAATGATTTATCTTTGTCTCATTTTTTTACAGCACCGAAACCTGACATTTTAACAGGGGTGTGTAGACTTTTTATATCCACTGTAACTAAGATTTGTTTAGTTATTTAACAGTTGAGATTCATTCGAACTACACATAGCAATGATATATAACCTGTCCTATAACTGATATATTTACAGATCGGAAACAGAATAAAAACATTAATTAATTATATTATGATATTATTATATAATTAATTAATTGTATTTCCTTCAACAGATGGTTAAAAAAAATGAAGATGTCCAAGAAAGTATTGTGTCCAGTACATGTTACATAATAATGCAGAGACATAAATGGAAATATTACAGTTCAGTAAATGAGAAAGAGAGAAATTACACGAAAGCAAAACTTTTTTAAACCCTAGCTTCCTTAGAAGGAGGCATAGCAGGTCAGGGAGGCTGGCACATGCTGACATTGTCATCGTGCACTCAGCCAATCAGATCAGGGGTGTGCTCCACTCTGATCATTGGGCTTTGTTGGAACCAATGTCTCTCTTTCTTTAAAAATAGAGGACTCTCAACACAGTGATAGACTGTTAGCGACTGCTGCAGTCCTGATGCTTCATGGCTTCCAGTTAGATGATAAATTGGCATGTACCTTAAAAAGTACATGCCAATTTATCCTCATACTGGGACCTTTTTTTTTTTTAATCTTCATTAGACCAACAAGTGAAAAAAAAGATTAGTGGCTCTTTAAACACACATACAAAAGATCCCCCAAAAATATATTGTGCTTAAGAGTTTAAGGAAGTTTAAGCTTTATGTCTATCTATTTAAACAAAGTTCAATATAACTTTATTTCCTTTGACTTATTTCACATCCTGTGGTTATATTTTTATTTATTTGACACCATTGCTTCTCGTTTTGTCTCCATGAAATAAGTCCTGTGACATGAAATGTTCTCCTTTCACTTCCACAAACCATTTGCAATTATTCAATTCCACTTTCTTTGTAAAGATTCCTGGAAATTTCCTTTTACTAGTGTGAATACACCCAAGAACACGCTAACTGAATTTATAGAGAGCCTTTCCTTTTACTTTATGTTATTTTATATTTCCATTGAGGAGCAAACATTGACTGTGATGAGAAGCTATCTATAATGTAGCATCCTGCGTTTAGTATATGCTGCTATGCATATTTATGATTCTACATGTTGTACTTCTATAAATAATCAATACAACCAATAGCTAAAAAAGTTATTTAATCAATCCTACTTTTTTCACATTGCAAATTATAATGATTGATTAGCTTTACAATTGTGTAAGGATTAAATATTTAAGTGTGGAACAATATGTTCACCATGAAAACAATAACTTGAGAATAATCTAAAACGACAGAGTCAACTAACATCTAAATTCAAGGTATATACACCGATCAGCCATAACATAATGACCACTGACAGGTGGCAAGCCGGCTTGGGTAGTATGATGCTTTGGGCAATGTTCTGATGGGAAACCTTGGGTCCTGCCATTCATGTGGATGTTACTTTGACATGTACCACTTACCTAAGCATTGTCGCAGACCATGTACATCCTTTCATGGAAATGGAATTCCCTGATGGGATTGGTCTCTTTAAGTAGAGGAATGAAGTACTGAAATAAAAGGTGCGGCCACCAAAAATGAGTTGAAAGATGAAAAAGATTAGAGAGCACTCTGAGATCTTTAACTTTGTTTCTACAGAAGACTGATTGCTCCTACTTAAACAAATTTGTCATCAGCGATCTTTGTATTAGGAGAGGCAGAAAGCTAAGTGAGCACCATCAGCATCATGTTCAAACACTGGAGAAATTTGGTAGGTCCTAGTTGGATGAACAGACCTCTTTGACAAGGTGAGTTTTGAAGAGACATCATGAGGGTCATGTAAGATCTTGAGGTTCTATGGAAATATGTTCTACATATTTGGTACAGCTCAAGAGTCATATGTGTGAAAGAGAGGTGATAATGGTGGAGCAGACCTGTAGACTTTGGAAAGAAGTGGGAAAGGATAATCATTTCTGATGTAGAGCGAAAATATATACAGTATGTATTTTAGGTATTCTTCAAGCTGCGTATGGCATCTAAGCTTAGGCAAATTAAAGTGAATCAGGCAACAATAGCTGAGTTGAAAATATAGGCATGCTAGAGAATTTCGTTTTTCACTTCACAGTTAAAAGAACTCTGTCAATCTAAACATTTCATACACTGTGTTACCAACATTGCATAAAAATGCAAAAACTAAGAGAAAAATGTGTTGTAAAAGTGTATGTAGTGTTTCCAGTTTATGACATCGCCTTGTGGCTTAATCTCAAAATTACACATTTCACATTGAAAATTAGTTTATTTATTTATAGAGTCACATGAGATGTTATAAACTGAGGTCACCAGAGACACTTTTATATAACGTATATTGATGTTATGCCTTTGCATGCAGGTCTGCTAACACAATGTACAGGTCATAAAACAAACAAACAAGTGAATTTGTGCGCTTCCCAAAACACTACACACTGTTATTTACCCTTTTTGGAGGCAATATTCTCTGTATAGGGGAATGGGGAGAAAAAACTCAGTTTCATGGGTATCCGGGAGCCCCTCTAGGGGTCTTGAATTCTCAAGAGGGGGCTCCGGATACCCATGAAACTGAGCCGGGTACTGCTCAGGAAGATGTGAGTGAAACCCTCATATTCATTTTATTGGTTCACCAATTTGTTTAAACATACTACACTATATTATTATTTTTTGTTTTTTCTGCCCTTTCCACTATACGGAGAATATTAATATTAATCCTCCACAGAAGTGGCGTCCAAAATGCAGCCCTTGAGCTCAGCAGCGGTAGCCGCACCTCCAACTGCTGGTCGCACGGAAAGGAGCATCAGGGAACAAGCGGAGGAGGGGTCTGAAGCTCTCAGCCCCGTTCAACAACAAAACAAAAAAGAAAAACTGTGTGGTTGGCAGGTACTGTGTGTATGCAAGTGTGTGTGTGTCAGTGTGACTCTGTATGTGAGTGTGTGTGTCCGTGTGACTGTATGTAAGTGTGTGTGTGTCAGTGTGATTCTGTATGTAAGTGTATATGTGTGTATATTTTGACTGTATTTTTGTACGTGAATGTATGAAAAAACTGGACACCCCTGCTCTACAGTCACAGTATAAGCAATGTGTAAGTTGACCTTTTTGTAGTTGACTTGTAAGTTCCTCACTGTTTACCTTTGAATATGCTTGTACATAAGAATAAATTGACCATGTGTTTTATAGATGTTGCTGCCACCCAACAAAAAACACAAATTTACAGGAAATGCTCAAAATTGTAAAGCTTATTTAAAAATTGTTTTTTTACCAATGTACAGTGTATGTTCCCATTTATATTTGGTGTACTCTTCCTAGCCTATTTTGTTCCCTTACGTTTACTTTTATTTTCAAATCTCCTATTTAATTTACCAGTACTACATGTTCTCCAAACCCTAGAAGGACACCTATTTCATTCTGGGTTTATAATCTTACATCATTTACATATCGCATCATCTAAGAAAGCTGAAACACTGCTTTTAGCTCTTTCAAAATAATTAAGAAAAGAAAAATTTGGGCTAAGCACAAAACCACATCATTTGTACAACTGCTATCTAAAGCAGTTCATGTAATTGTTACCCTGTTCTCTACACAAGTAACAGTTTTGCTTCTAGTCCTATATGTTTAAGTTGTATTTCATTTCAGTGGATTACATCCATATTGCATCACCCTGATATATGTGTTGGCTTTCGTTTTATCAAAAAGCCAGACATATTTCTCAATAACAAATTTCAAATAGCTTCCCACCTACACATGTTTATCTCAAATGTCTGTAGTTTTTATGCTTCTTTTTAAAATATCAGCACCACATTTGTCTTTTCCATTTTAAGCTTTTATTGCTTTCTGTATATAAAAAGACATCATATGACAAACATACACATAGCGAGAATCAAGTCTCAGCATTACAGAAACAACACAATAAAATCAAAGACAAGTTCCCCGGGAAACAGGCATAGCCTAGGTGGGAGGGGGCCCTGTATGAGGAAGGGGAGTGACTGACATGACTGACGTGGTAAGAGTGAAGGGCTGTGGGCAGGGTATATAGGCAGCCCTTCCCCCTTGCTGTGTCAGCCATCTTAGTGAAATGGACACAGCAGGATTCTTTTCCCGCCCACCCTCCCTGTATTTGGGGTACAAATTGTTTCTTTATATGTGATTAACGTTTTTCTCCTTTGTCGCAGCAGGCGAGGTGTCCTTGTCAATACACTAGTTAAGGAGAGAAGGGATGGAGTCTTAAGGATGGTTACGATGTCCCCTCCCCTAACCTCTGATCAGTATGCAGGTGATACTAATGGTCGTGCCCACCGAGCTAACAGCTGGCCGGTGGTTAGCATTAGATTTGCAAGGAAGACAAAGAGGCGATGTGGAGGAGGGGGGGGGGGTTACCTTTTGTAGGGACCTTAGTTTTAAAAGGTCAGGATTGTTTTGTTTTAGGATTGTTTGGCAAGGACTAGTGATAACTGTATGTTAACTTGAATGTTTAATGTTATTTATTTCATATTCATATATATTTTAAGAAGTTATAAAGCATAAATAATAAATGGAGGATAGTTGGTGGCTCATACAGTTATTTTGTTATATTAATAAAGCTGTGGCCTAATTTTAACTCCATACAAGTCTGGTGTCTTTTATTGGGGGGGAATGGGGGTTGTTGGTTATCTTATACATTTAAGGAACACTTTACCCTGTACGACATACGAGAAAAACGATCACAAAATGCACCCAGTAGTGCTTAAAGGTGTATATCCACAGATTATCGCCAAGATGTATAGGATTTAGGACACTACCAGACTCAAGTCCCATTCAACAATGGCCACAATAAGTATAATACTCAGGTCCAATATCATAGTTACAATTGAGTGAATAATTCATCCTTGTAACCTTCATTCAAGACATATTATAAATATGAATACATATTTCAATATAACATCTGTAATGAACACTGACATTTCTTTTTTTCAGATGTTTCATCGTTTTAATACTTGTTAAAAGGATGCAAAGTCACACGATTCAGTGTTGTGTGTCCTTGCACTGTACTATCGGGTAAGGTATCTGGAGCTTAATTCTTCAAGGGACTATTCATTAAAGAGAGAATTACAGGGAATTGAGATGAGAATTTCACACTTTAGGCCAATGTAGCCGAGTTGGAAAAATAATCCTATGTATGCTGAATAAGAGACTTTTTTTCAACTCAACTACTTCTGCTTTAAGTTTGAATTTCCTGTCTTAATTCCCTTCAATTCTCTTTTTAGTGAGCAGACCCTTCAGTGTTTAGACTGTGCCGAATGGACATACACAGTTTAAACACAATGCTGCCTGTGCACAGTGAAATACACATAACAGGACCCAAAAAAACAGGACTGTCCTGGCAAATCTGGGACTGTCGGCAACTATTTTTCCCCCACTTTTCATCTATTTGCCATTTATGTACTTTGAATCGCATTTCCATCTCTAGTTAACTAAATGTATTATTGTGTGTTTTGCTTTGCCATTATCTGGTCTATTTCTTTTATTTGCAGAAAGATGCTTCCATCCTCTTCAACTAAAAACCTACCTATCTTTTGTCATGCATATTAAAATTCATAAATTGTGACATGTAGGTACTATTTGAATGGCTAAATTCGAAATATCTTTAATTTACCCACAAATATATAAGATGTTTCAAAAAAGCAAATGATACAGACATTGCACAGGCTTTTTCCACCATGTGTTCAAGTAAAGTAATCAAATGTGCCAGGTTTTTACAGGACACATATAACTTTTACATGCTCGCCTGCAGAATGTAGAATGCAGGCATGTTCAGGGGAAATCAATTAAAGGAGCATCTAAATAGTTTCTATGGGTCCAATTAGAGCAGTGTTGACAAACCTATGGCATTGGTGCCAACTGTGGGACTCAGGAGCCTCTGAGGTGGGACTTAGGATCTCAGTGCATTGTCTCCATCCTCATACATGGAGGTAAGTGAGGCCCACAAAAGGACACTGAGATGGGGTAACAAAAGAAAAGGGAACAATAACAGAATAACAAAGGAGGGGAATCAAAAATAAGTAAAGTCTACAGTAGAAATGGTAGAGCGGAGCACAATCTCGGGGAAAATGGCCATCACTGAACTAGAGTATAAACAATGGTCAAAATAATCAATATATTGTGATAGCATAATTGCAGAAAAAGGCATAAATTATGAGAAAAATGTGCTTTAGGTGTGTCTGTAGTGTCTCTTGTTTGTGGCATGTTTGCTGTGGTTGGATAAGCAAATTACTAATTTTTCATTCAAAGTAGTTTGTTTGTATATCAAGCCACATAAACATGGAACACCACAGACACATTTAAAAGATATTTTCAATTTGTTTGCATGCAATTCTGCTAACATAGTGTATAAATTATTTTTTATATTTTTTTTATTCACTATATTCACAGTGTAAACAATGTTGGATAACAGAGTCCCTTTAATTAATTCAATCAAGAATAGTATCCCATAATGAAAATACATTTGCATTCCACATTATATAAAACCCTTAAAAATTACCAAACATGCATATGTACGGCAACAAAAGTCAGTTAGCAATCCAAATAGTGAGTTAGCTGCTTAGGGTACAAGTAAAAACGGTAAAAAAATAATAATTGTTTGGAGTTGGCATATTGTTGCTTACCCATTTACTTGCATTACATTAGTTTAGATTTGTTTCTGATCAATTTATTTGTACAAGTACAGTACCTGGAAGAACTGATGGACGGTCACACCAAATAGTGATTTACTGTATTTTTCCGTGTATAAGACGACCCTTTTTATAAACTTTCTAGACCAAAATTAGAGGTCATCTTATACATGGAGGTAGGGCCAAACTGGCCTACCAGTATACCGGAAAACATCTTGGTAGGCTGCCTGCCCGGGGTCCCCTTAAGGCAGCTGTTAAGTTTTCAGCTTCTTTAAGAAACTGTAATGTTGCAGCCTTTTCCCTCCTGCACAGCGCAGCAGGCTGATAGAGATCCTCAATGCTGGCAAGACCTGTGAGTGCGATCTAATAGCTGGGGTAACTCCTGAGGACCAGTGCTGTGAGTGCAATCTAATAGCTAGGGTAAGTCTTAGGGGCAAGTGCTGTGAGTGCGTTCTAATAGCTGGGGTAAGTCCTGAGGGCAAGTCCTGCTGAGTGCAATCTAATAACTGGGGGCAATTCCTGAGTGCAAAGTGGCTTGTGGGGCAATTCCTGAGTGCAAAGTGTTTTTTGGGGTAATAAATAACTTAATTAAAAAAAAGGTAAAAAAATATTGATTTCTTAATTTTGGGTTAAAAAAAGTAGGGCTTGTCTTATACACATAAAGTAGTATGCCTGAAAAGCTGGTTTCACAGTCGAGCTGCGTGACATTTAATGGTAAGCTTTTTGTATGTTGATTTCGTTGTGATTAATTTAGTTAAATAAGTTAATAGAATTCTTCAAATCAGACAAATGGAAATTATTTGAACTTCAAAGTAAAACCACCCAATTAGGGAATCACTGCTTCACTATGTTAGGCTTTTTGTGGGTATCTATAAACTAAGTAAAGAAGGTTTAAAATGAGCATATACATTGAAGGAAAAAAAATCCTTGTTTGCCTGTGAGTCAAGCTACTTCCTATTTCGGGGGGGAAATTTGAATGGGTGTATCCAACTAATTTACTTTGACAATCACCCTCCAGTAAAAATAATACAGATTTTTAATGATGGATTTAAACTTTTCCCAGTTATTAGGAGTGTGACTCAGTAGACTGGTGTTTCTATTAATCCTGTTCCGGAAATAAGTAATTATGTTCTACTTAAGCACATTAACAATGCATGGCACACTTTTCAATGACCCGAGTGACAGTTAAATCTAGGCAGCAGACATTCACTTTTTCAATGTTTCTGTAAATATATTTCTCCCCATGTAGTAATTTGATGGCATACATATTCCTCGCTTGTTTAATAATTAAAAATCTTGCTGGCTATTTCTAAAATAAGTGTTTTAATTGCTTTGATTTGTTCTTTATAGCTGAGATTTACCTAAAAACACAGAAGATTTAACCCACTTTTGTGAGAAATAATTTGGCAAAAAAATCCAAAAGGATAAAAAGTGTTGGCACTCCAGTTCAGTTGGTGAAAAAGTGAAAAAAATGTATTGTAGGATCATATGAACAAAATAGGACAGGGTGACACACTTGACAAACGGACTCTTAATCATAACATATAAATTGATTTTAAAAATTGTATTTGTTTTATTCACTAACCTGTGAACTGTGGTGAAGTGACAAATGAACTGCATACATCAGGGATAAATAGTTGAGTTGGAAACTTGGCAGGATTTATGGAGTTCACTTGTCAGCTCCCCATTATTTTCTTTTATTTGATCATTTTTAATATAATTTACTAATTCCCTTCCAGATTGAAATAAAGACAATGGGGACTATTCAGTGAGGCACATCACCAGAAAAAAAAGATAACGTTTCTTTAATTGCAAGGAGTTCAATAGTATTAAGAAGTGAATAATTTGTGATTCAATTAAAATGAAAGCAATGAAAAAGTTTGCATCATTATGATACTGCTACAACCTAATAACCTCCCCTGGTATCTAGTCTTTACCCAATCCCAGAAATAATTATCTTGGGGCGGTGGGGGGTTATATGGAGTTTTCTGCTGCTAGCTGGTGGACTTTTCTATGGTTTGCTGTTGATTCATCTGTTTTGTACAATGCACATTTCTGATTATAAGTACAATTACCATTCGTACTTTTGTGTATTTGTGATACTGTGCCATTGGGTTCTGCCCAATTTTTTTAAGCCTTGGAGACATTAAATAATTTGTGTGATGAACCTTCTTGATGCCTTGCAGATGTGAGTGCAATAATTACCTCCATCACTATCCCATTTTAGTTTGCAGTACTACTCTATGGTTTTTTGCATTTCTGCTCTCCTTGTGAAGATTTGTACCATTTTTGGACTGCTGAAGAAGCACTCTCGTGAGCGCTGCCAGTCTACAGTGAGAATATCATTAATTGTTTGTATACCACCTGTGGTCTGTGTGTTTGCATTCGGTACTATAATTGGTGTGTGCTATGTACTGAGACAGAGTCTAGAGTAAACACGTGTGGTTCTATAAAGATACCCATCAGATTTACTTGGGGAAAGGGGACAACTTTTTAACCCTTGCTTATTCCAAGAAACCCTCCAAGGAAGCAAAGGTTAAAAGAAGCTTAATTGTCCTTTAGGTACTATTTTTCTTCATATTCATTTTGTTAATTTATTTTTATTCAGGATTCCTGTCACAAAACAGGGAGCAAATGATGAAGACACATTTACTTTCCAAAGAAAATTAAAGTGCAAGCTTTTAACACAATTTGTTCCTGTGTCTGAAAGCCACAACATAACAATCAGCACCAATCAAGGGGCACAGAATCTGGACAAATTTAGTAACATGAGGTATGGTCAGACCTGTTTTAACCCTCTAGGAGGATACTGTCAACATTTGCATAACAGAAATGGTGGTTTTTCATGATCCAGGGAATCTGGATCATATATGTGAAATGTCCTGGAACCCGACAACTAATTAGCAAAGAGAAGCATTTAATTCTATGGTGCTGATGCCTGTTGTGTGGGATTGATCCCTGTTGAGTGCTAAAATCTCTGACACATTAGATCTCTACAAATGTAATATATGTAGAAATCTAATGTGACTTAGAACTAATGTATCTGAGTACTATTTCATATGGAGAAATCTAATGTGTATGAGATTTTGGCTCCCAAACAGAGTTTAATAATACAACTATGCTTCAGGCAGGTACCAAAAACAACCAGACAACCAGCCATTTAACAGCACTCTAGGATATTACAGGAAAATGGAAGAGATGGCGAAAAAATGTATTAGTATCAAATATTTTTAGTCCTGTATAAAGACACATTCCTTATATTTTTCTATTTGTTTTGAATTTTTGCTCTGGTCAAATTACCTCTAGGGGTATTGGGAATTTTTACTGCTTTTAAGATGAGGATTTGTATATGTTATTTATGCTATTTGCCGTATGTGCTTTTTTATGATAAATACATATGACAATCAACAAAACAGTCAACCATAGAATAGATTTGAAATAAATTTATTACAAAAATAAAAAACATAAATTTTTAACGCTCCATAATCTGCACACAAAATAATCTTACAATTGATACAAATGTAAATCAGATTTTAAACAAAGGCACTTTATTCTGTATGCTGTTTAATTGTATTGTGCAATCCATTTTAACCTATTTGGTAATCAAACAAGTTAAAACGTGGGTTTACAATATATTAGCACTGAACTATTTTCTTAACATGTTTCAAAACAACATGTTTCAAAAAGTGAAGAAGTTACTACCAATCCCACGATTTTCCAAAAACCAATGTGAGAATTGATTTAATATTAAACATATGTTTTACCAATTATTTCCAAGGTAAGGCATCATAAAGCAAACACTATTTTCCAGTTTGATTGAAATAAAAAAAATACATAAATCATCATCCACAATTAGAAATACACAATGAAATACAGTGTAAAAAAAAATATTAAATACTAAATAATAATTAAATAAATAACATGAATAAATACATTCAATGTTTTCTTTTCCTGTCCCTGTATTGTTTCCAGTTTTTTTGAGGTACACAACACTAAGTGCTTTTCAAAATGAAAAGTTTTTCCATGTAAACATCTCCCATGAACCACTGGGATATATTAACAACACAAAGAAATAACACAATATTAAATACAATAAATACATAAATAATTAAATATTTCTATTCTGAGGGTCCACACGTAATCCAGTAATCTATGACGCAACAGTGCGGGAAACATGAGCAAATGTAAATTAATCAATGTCTACTTCTCTATTAGAACTCTATCAGGTGAAGATGGTTAGGATGTTAATAAACTGATGTACAGAACTGTACATCAGTACTTAATACTGTACTTAATACTGAACTGTTTTTCTTCCACTTGTTATGCGTTATACTTTTGTCTTGGTATTGTGTTTGTATGTTTATAGTTCCTTGAATTTTTGTTTACATTACAACTCCTTTAAGTGTGTTCCCATCTGGCCTGCAGATGGTATTAGAAACAGTATTTGAGGTACAGAGATTTTAAGTTCATTTCTTTGCAGGTCACTTGATTGGTAGACTTGGCTTGACATTGTGCCCTAGGCAAGGTAATAGTTTAAGAACACCCTCTAAACGTCAGAGACAAGTGCTTAGGGTGGTTAGCAAATCTGGGCTTGGTTACAATTTTCTGCGGTTTGCTGTCTCCGCACCTTTGCAGATAAGAGCTGGAAACTTCCTGGTACTGGACAAGTGAAATGTTTCATGTTGGCTTCACTCTTTGACCCTGCTAAATTACAGTACTTTTAAAGGCATTGTCATGTGGTTGTCATTTGTGGTATTAGTCCGTCACGATATAGGCTAAAATAACCCAGTTCCCTTATGCGTGTTTTGAAACCACTGACCTACTAATGTGGATTTCTGTTTTGTATTTGGTCCCCTTCTTCTTTTTTTAACCTGATGTTAGTTTGCATCAGTTTTGATTTAGTTTACCACATCTGAAGAAAGCACACAGTATACTCCGTATTATGCATGCACCAGACGCTCATTGTTCATCAATTTTCCATCAGTTAATTCGTAATGTTTTGCCAATAATCCAGTCATAAGTGCAATGATTTTTGTTCTTCATACCAGCAGGTTTGTTCAAGAAATAATCCGCTTTCCTTATTTTTTATCAGATGTCAACAGTTTTTCAAAATCCATTTCGGCAGCTTGAGAGATGAAATCTTTGTATTTCATCACCACTCTGCAACCTCCCACTTTCTTCTGTAATTCTTTTTGCCTTGTAGGAAACTTTATATTGTAGTTTCCAGTTCCTTGAGTCCCATTATACTTTTTGCAAATTAAACAGGACAGGTTGTAAATAACCGCTTTAGTTCCACTCACAGTATTATTTAGTTGTCGAATCCATGACTTTTCGTCATTCAGCCTCTTTTGATACTCCGTGATACTGCTCAGAGCTTCCCTCACGTAGATGAACATATTCAGAATGTCAACTATGTTATGTTCTTTGCTGGTATTTATTATGTTAAGGGTGGGTGGTAATAATTTGGGGTTGCAAAGATGTTTGACATCATGACTAAATCCATTTCTTGACACCTAAAATAAATGAGAAATCAAAAATCATATTTTACTACAATGTCTATATTTTCAAATCTCCGAATTCACTATTATTAAAGATGGTCATCTGAATGATCATTACTAATCTATTCAAGGATGTTATCTTTCTTAAATTGTATGACCTTAACACATTTAACATAGGAACATATATATATACAGTTTTGATACCCGTTAACATTTGCTATACTTGTGGCAATAAAAACTGTTTATTCAGGACTCGATTGAGCTGATGGCCTATGTGTAAATTGTGTAAATGGATTTTGTATAGGTAAAAGACGTCAGATTAGTTTGAAAGTTGCATCTCTTGGATGGATAACTTTATTATTAAAAGTGGTTCATTTTGAGAATAGTATGACAATTGGAAATATAGTGTATGTATTCTTTAAATTTTAGGCTTTTTTTTTTCAAGGACTAAGTTAAAAGTGGAAAATGGTCAAATGGAAAGAACATCCTTAGAGGAAAAGGAAGAAATCTGTAAAGTGATAAAACAGTGAGGAAAGAAAGGGGAAAGTAGACAGGGAACATCACTGAGTCACAAATTGAAATAGAAGCAACCTTCACTATGTAACCTCATACATGTTAAGCATCAGTTATGTTAAAGACAACAGTAAATCTGTTCAGTCCGTAGAGGACTGTTAAACATGTTTACACATCCCACACAAGCCAGCAGATCTGTTTTTCCCCCAAAGGTATCTCAATTGCACAGAACTCAAACTACTGCAAGGGATTCTGGGTAAGCATATCCAGTATTTGTGGGGAAAACAGGTCTGCTGGTTTGTCTGGGATGTGTAGATATGTTTAACAGTTCTCCGCCAAACTTATAAATGAGCAGATTATATGAGCGAATTGCTGCTTATCTGCCTATCCGATCTATGTTTCTATCATAGGATTGCCAGATCAGGAATTTATTACTGTATACAAATAAGTTCTACAGGCTGTTGGGTGATGTATGAAAAGTGTAGTCTGGGAATATGTTGCATTCATATGTTGACAGAAGAAAACTAAATAGTAAAGCATGGAAAATACCACCTTTATTAATTTTGGAATCCATTATTATAGAATTTTTAATTACTGCCAGGTAAGGAGGATTTTTAAGTGCCACCCAAAAGCATATAACATTTGTGTGCCTGGAAAAAATGCAAAATCTAGTACCTAACAACCAAAACCTCCTAAAACTGTAAAACCTTATAAGTAATGTAAGGAAATACAAGAAACACCAGCCAATCAGAGGTCTTCTTTTTGATCAGATCAACTTAAGCTCAGCTCTGTTGAATTGACTTGATAATAATTGTAACTGTTTTGAGCAGTCCTACCAGTGTAGTCAAGACACAAGGGCCGTTTTTACCAACAAGAAAAAAGGTGGTATTTCACGAAAAAGTGCTAGAATAGTAGTAATAACCATGGCAGCCGATGGAAAGCTATGACAGTTTGCTCCAAATGCAGCACTTTCTTAAATTGCCCCTTTTTGCCTTGATACATCTGGCACTTAGGGCTCTACTCTTCCTGTAAAGGGGGAATTGCAATGAATTAACAAGAGGATTTCAATCTTAAGGCCAAAGTCAGCTGAATTAGAGAATATTTCTAACTCAACTAGTTTAGTCATAAGTTTAAATTCCCTTTTCAATTGCCATGCATTCCCCTCTTTCGTGAATAAGCCCTAAATGATATGAAAGTGGGAGGAGGGGATTCTCTAGTTGCTATTCTTATAGCATAGTATAAAATGTGTAGAAAACCTACAATGTGTAATATATAATGTTTTCTAAAACAAGTCACAGATTGGTGTCCGTGGAGGTGTTACTATGTCTAATGTAGATGAATATATGCAAAGGCTAGTAAAAAAAATCATGGGATCCACACTTTATCAACGCCAAGAGTACAGGTTACCTACGACTGTGTAAGTCTAATAGTTTTAAGTGGTTTGTACAACAAACGAGAACCTCACAACAGTGCAAATTTCACTTACGTATTCTTCTGAGAGGTTCTGGGCTACTGCATTCATCTCCCGAATCTTATTTTGTATCTGTGTAACAATGATAGCGATATCATTGCAACTACTGTTGTACTCGCAGCTTGGAGAGTTCACTGGCATCGCCCTTCCCATCATCAGATTCCAGCTCTGGAGTAAAAGCAGTTGCACAATTCCTGTTCAGTTGGAAAAAAAAACATATGTTTTAGATTATTATGTTGAGCAGTTTGTTTTCATCCAGATGACAAAAGATATCTGTAATCGCTCTGCTGTGTGGTAACAGAGTTTTAAGGATTAAACAAAAATCCTCCTACTCTGCGTGCATTATCAAAATCCAGCAGTGCTGGGAAATGTGTGTTTCAGAATTATGTGGTACAGTTTCCCAGTTTCACACACTTCTCATACGTATGGAGACGTCAGTCGTCTCCTTCCCATTGGAGACTTTTTTTTTTTTATTTTTTTGGAAAAAAACTTTGGTTTAGGATGATTTAAAGATACGGAACATCATTTCAGAAACATTGTATTGTAGAGCTAAACTATAAGTTTCAAACCAGAATAAAAACTTATTACACATTTTTGGTTTTGGATGCCATTCTGCCACTGACAGGATGACAGGCTTAAGCCAATTTGGCCACAAAATTAAAACGGCCAATTAATATTACTAGATTACTTGCCATTTCTGCATATTTCTCAAATGTGTCTTAACCCCTTCTTGACACTCTACATGTCCTCGGCTAGTAGCACTGTATGCCAGTACTTTTATAGTTCTAGGCATTTTTAATTGTAAATACTATATTTCTTCAAGTAGAAATATTCTTCTACAAATGTATGACCAAATTATTCCTTCAAGGGGAGACACAGGCACAAAACACTGCCCCTGCTAAAATCCCAGAGGGGTTTTATATGAAAAGACCACATTGTTCCTCAGGAAAAAAAAAAACGTACAGAATCATTTTATGTCATGACAAAAAAAAAAAAGTCAGCTTATTCAAGGAAAGAATGCAAACAATCAGCCACTAATGCCAGGGAATATGAAGACACAGTTCCTAAATACATATTTCATTTCCAACAAAAATGTTTGGTATGTCAGTCTGTCACAGAACCCAGAGCAATGTAACAAGATACAACAGTAACTAGTAATCCTTGTGAAATACTGGGGGAACATAAATTACCTGCTAAAAGCTTCATTTTACAAGTATTCCCAAATCCCAGAGGGCAGGCTGCTGTATAGTTGGTTGTTGCAGATTTTCTTGTTCAAATTTGGAGCAAAGCATGACTTATATACGAAAGAATGTATAAAAAAAAATACAAGCCCTTTTTTTCTGGGCCAATCAGAAGTAGTAGGAAGTGACAAAAAAAAGTTCTTAGCTTGTGGTCAGGGGAGCTGCAGAAAGATGTCATTTGAATGAAAGAAATATATATATGAATCACATTTCTTGGGGAATTTTGGGAGACAGGTGAGAAAGCTAATCCACATGTAATGTGATGTAAGGGGGTTAGACTGCTGAGTCACACTTTCTCTTTGAAGATATGCGAGACTCACAGCTATGAAAGAGAAACTTTAAGGCAAGGGGGCTGTGGCAAAAGAGTTAAACTGTTAGGAAGCATGTAAGAAGCATCAGCTCCAGCACTTTTTCCTAGATGAATTTATAGGTCTGTTCCAAAATCCAGATAACTAAAGGTTGTGGTTTATGACCACATTAGGAAAAATCATCTGCATGGTGTTCAGACATTTAGACTCCTAATTGTCTAACACTTTCACATTGTACAGTATCGACAGGTAGGTCTACATGAAGTCAACATTATCACAGTTATATACAATTAAAAAATATAAAGAAATGCTAAAAATGTATACGATTACACCTACATACTACACAAAATGATATAGAGCAGAGCGCGACAAAACTAAAAACTTTCAGCACCTAACATCAATTGAGAACTTTTTGGGCTATATTTTATTTTTGGCATCTATTGAACAAGTATATTAAACAAAAATGAAAATTAGTTTGGCAGCTAAATGTATCAGTCTGCTTTCCGAATTCCAAAATGATTTGTAACTATAACTCGTGATATAAGTAGTTGTTACATAAGTAGCGCTTATCACAAACTGGGGGTAATAGGGGGTATGTATACAAGTCAGTTCTGGGGCAAAGCTCTAAAAGTGGAACAATTACCATGGAAAGCAATGGGCCATACATGCTGTGTAGATGACTTTTAGAACATTTCCACAGAATAGACTTTTATAAAATGTAAGCTAGCGAGCAGCGCTCTCTTCCTCATGTATTAGTCTGTCTCAGTTCGTCTACTACTGTATGTAGTTCCCAGTCTATGCTATGTATCAACTGTTACATAAATTGTTGGCTTAATATAAATAAATGTTAATGTAAATAATATAAATAACGCATTTTAGGACTTTGGGATACACGCCTGGTTCAATAGGATACACGGACTAACAGCTAATAAAAAAACAACTGCTCCTATAAATAGTTATTATGTATGTCTGACTACATAATAATTATTTTAAGTTTTACTTAAAAATTAATTGACAGATAATTAGAAGACAGATAGATAGACAAACCAAAGCTCTTTTTTGGGGTTCTTTTTTTACGCAGTGTTTTACTACACTGAGTCAATAATTAACTTAATTGAACCTATTTATTTTTTGGGGAGTGGACCAACTGTATATTTTATTTCATTCATAGACTCCCAAGACCCTGCTAGGTATTCTATTAACCCCTTCCTGACGTTAGGACGTACTATGCCGTCCTAATTTTAAGTGCCTAAAAGTCGTTGGGACTGCATAGTACGTCCTTTGTTAAACAGCTCCCCGCGATGAGCTGTTCTCGGATCCCACTGCAGGCACTTGCAGCGGGATCCCACCTGTCATCTGAGGCCACTTTGAGTGTTTGGTGGCGTCATGAAGGGGTTAATGTTACATCCAAATTGCATTGCTGACATTTGTGTCGGCAATGCAATTCAGAAGATGCCCGGCAGTGAAATGTACGTGCGCATATGTGGTTGACACTTTTACATTTCCCGTGATTCTGTGGTGGAAGAAGTCTCAATCGCACATGCGCATACATAATTCACCGTCGAGCATCTTCAGAATGCATTGCCGGCACAATTGTCAAAACATTGTTTTTATTGTGAATGCTGAGCATTCCAGATTATTGAAAATGATCTGTACACTGTATCAGGAAAACTGCAAACAAATGCCTACATTAGAAGACAAATTTGTTTTAAATGTGTCTGTGGAGTTTCCTGTTTTTGGCATCACCTGTGGCAAAGTATGCAAATTACACATTTCCCACTGAAAAGCAGTTCATTTGCATAATCTTACAAGCAGGGTTCTCTACCTCACGTACCAGTTTGTTCTAGTGTGTCTAGCTTAGTATGTAGTTCCCTTCTAAGCTCTGTATCTCGCACTATGTAAATTGTTGGCGCTATATAAATAAATGTTAATGTAATGTAATACTGTGCCATAGGTGATGTCATAAGCGGGAGGCTCCACAGACACATTTAAAACACAGTTTGCTTGCAGTTTTGCTTAGACAATGTATAGACATTGCCGCCATCAGGGGATCATGGGTGATACATGGGCGACACGTCCCAGGCCCTTTAAAAAAAAAGTTAAAAAAAAAAAGTGCGGCCAAACGGGGCATCTGCCCAGGGCCCACTCATTCCTGGGGGACCAAGGCAGCTGCCCCATGGTCCCCCGTGCCCATGTGACTGTCTCACATGGAGACAGTCACGATCAGGTAGAAGCTGGCCAGCTGCACCTCTAGGAGGAGGGATCAGGGGGAGAGCTCCCTGTCCCTGGCCAGTTTCTACCGATCGTCTCCATGTGAGACAGTCACACGGGCAGCAACGGGCCGGCAGTGTTCTGCCTATGCAGACACCGCCAGAAATGTCCTCCTCCCTGCAAATTAAATTAACTAAGCAGGGAGGAGGACCAATAGTAAAACTTTTTTTTTTTTTAATTAAAGTGTGTGTGTCAATGTGTGTGGGTGTGTCAATGTGATGTATTTCTCTGTCTGTGTAATTGTGTGTATTTCTCTGTGTGTGAGTCAATGTGCATGTTACCTTCTGTAAGTGTGACTGTGTGTCTAAGTATGTAAGGGTGGCTGTAAGTGTGTATATTTATGTGTATATTTCTGTGTGTGTATAAGGTTGTCTCTGTAAGTGTATATATGTGTGTGTGGATAATGATGACTAAGTGTGTGTCTGGGTAAGTGTGTGTGTGACAGTGTGTATAAGGGTGTCTCTGTAAGTGTATGTATGTATGTATGTATGTATGTATGTATGTGTGTAAGTAAGGGACCCTGAAATTTCTGATGGTGGCACTGTGTATAGATCATTGTCAATAATTATTCCTTCTATACATGCACAGTAAAAACAATGTTCAGATGATACAGTCCCTTTAAGTAATGTACATAAATATTTACCCATGGCATTCAGATTATCCTGCTCATACTGACAGATAGCAACATACACATACATACAAACTATCTATGTAGTATGTGTGTACTTATATTTATGTATAAAATATATAATTGTGTGTACCAGAATAACAATTGATTTTATCTGCAATGGAGGTAACCTGGTTAGTGTACATTTCATGTACCTACCACAATCCCACATTCTTTTACAGACCCCCCTGCCACAGGAAACTGTCCAGAATGCTTAAGTGTTTTGTTTTTTTTTGTTTTATAACAGTGCAGTGCTGAGACATGCCTGGACATGGTTAAATTCCATTTTGCTCTGTGACCCATTCTACCATTCTATAAGCAGTGCATCCGAATAGCATTAAAAAGACTATAACAAGCAAATTATTTGTATATACATTTCTACACATTGAATAGCAAGCCATTCCAAAAAACATATTCTGCCACCTACTTTTACTAGAGGTAAATGCTAAGTGTAATTGTGTATGTTGTCACCATCACCAGGTGATATTATGAATGCTTATGTTCTAAGGGAAGATGCACATTCAGAGTGTGTTAGTGCATAGATGTACATGAGTTTAAATAGTTATGCAGTAACCCTCAGTAATATACAATTGTACCCTGCCCCCCCCCCCCCCCCCACCACAAGAAGTGGTTAAAATAAACATATAAACCATGCTCTTACTTTTCTGTCTATGAGTGTGTTAAAGTATTATTGCTGAATACTGACATTAACCATTTCTTCCATGGACCGCTGGTCATCCACAATCCCCTTCTGTTTCCAACAGAGGTCAGTATAATAAATAGTTAATACCACCCTGCCAATGTCAGTGTTTTTAAGAACATATGAATACAATATAATGTATATCCCAACTTGTACCAAATGGGTATACATATGTTTGAAACCCATTAGGTACAAGTTGGAATATACATTATATTCATTTTTATCAAGTTTTAGTTTGGTCAGTTTCACTTACTTAATGCATGTTTGGTGAAAATCATTATAATGCTTTTACAATATTAAACATTCATTTTCTTTGCTATTATTAATAAAAATAGGAATGCATTATTCGTTTTATAATTGGAATATGAAAAGAAGAAATAAAGAATAGCTACAGCGTAAGGTTAAAACAAATGGCAGCATGTAAACAAATGTACTGTTGTGCGGCCACCCAGGGTTCCTGTCTGAGACACATTAGTGCTCTATATTTGAAACCCCTGTAATGAGTGAAAGTACCCACCAGATTTGGACAAGTACAGAACCCTGAAATGATTAGACGACGTATAAGAGAGTTCCTCATTCGCATCTTGTTTCCTCAGAACGTGGGCATGTCTGGACGTAGTTCATTCACAAAATTCAGCTTCCTCAGGATAAAGGAAAGCTACAAACTTGCATCCTGTGATTGCGAAATTAGCTACGTCCTCGATATTTATACTTTTCTAGCTAGTTTTAGACTACACAAAAAATACAAAAAAAATTCTGCAGAACTGAATGCTCTTTTTTAAGAAACTGACCCATGAAGGTACCCATGATCACTATAAAAGTCCTTATTTATAAGCTGCACCAAAGTAAGCACTACTGTAACTATATTTATGTCCTACAAATTCCTACAAACATAAAAAATCATTAGTAAGCTTTTGCTGATACAAGAGCAATATGGCTGCTTGGTTTACACCCATTTACCACAAATGTATTCAAACAAACTGACTGACCAGTAGTTGGTTCCTTAGGTGCCAGCCTAAGGGAACAGGATGGTGCTTGGGATAATGGAAGCAAGAGGCCAATGGCTCCACATAGCCTGAACACATCACAATTTTATTCCAGAACATTTATGAGAAATATATATTTCAGGGTAGTATTTAGTATAATGTAGCTCAGTCAGCAGTCTTCATTTTAGCCTGCGCAGCCCTGAAGTATGCATTTTTCATAAATGTCTCTGAATAGATCATCAATGTGGTCACCCCACCTGCACAACCACAGATGTCTCTTACACCTTTTCCTTGTTGTAGTGCTGGGTAGAATATCATAATCATTTTTATTGTGATTTTCCCTGTTGAACTATATTTTTGTTCCTTTACATTACATTTTCCTATGCTGGGCTGCAGCCCTTAATAGTAGATTTTCCCCAGAACAAAAAAGCTTTTGTCATCATAATGTCATTGGTAAATTGCATCCTTGAACTAGCAATGGCACTATTTACAGTCATGTTATACAAAACCAAGTCATTCCTATTTATGTATTACTAACAAGAAATTAAGCAGATAATAAATAGTTTGGACTAATGTACAGTGTAGGATATCTGACCCCGTGCAAAGTATTAGTGATTGACAATAACCACAATGTGTAACAGTGTTGACCCTGTCCAGAGACGGCCCCCAATAGGTCTCCAACATGCTCACTCTCTTTTCTTATCAGGCTTTGAGACTATTGAATGCAATGACTCTCCCGGCAGCTGAGCAATAACACCCACACATGTTGGCTAGCTCTCTGGCTTTTGTGACATCATATTTTGGCTTTTAAGGCTTGCCAGGAAATGTTACTGACAATTCCAGTAGCTTCCTACTCACAAATTGACAGCACAAAGTATGGATAATGAGCAAACATAAACATATTTTTAACATGTTGGCGCCACCTGTGGTAGAGCAAAGATATGAATGGGAAGTTATTGGGGGGGGGGGGGGGTTCAACTTGAATTTATTTGTGTTCTATTCACAGTTTCTTTATAACTGGGTCAAACGAGAATGTAAAAGTATAAGTAAACAAAACTAAAGCAGGATTCAGATTGTTAAACTTTCACTCTAAGGATGGCAGATAGAAATTTTTTACTAGCTCCCCAAAAAAGCCACTTTGTTTTCTCTATTTCATAGACCCTTATGTCCCGGCATTACTGCTACCTAACCTATGTGTAGTGTTTTGCACTGTACACAGGCCACATTGGGTCTAAACTGTGTATGTCTAACAGGTAAAAAAGGGACGATTAGGGGTAAAACTAAAGTGGCAGAGCTACACAATGACCCTTGGAAATTGAGTTCCAGCTTATGCAGTACAGATACCTGGTATCATCCTGGTTAAAGATGTGATTGTCTTTAAGACGTACACATGTTAAACGTAATGCTGCTTGTGCACAGCTCACAGGCGATATGAATGCTGTGACAAACCCACATTTTCAGGGACAGACACCCAAATTTTTGACTTTTGGCAACTATGCTCTGGAAGTCAGTGGAGTTGTTACACAGGGAATAAGGCCTGGTTGTGAGTGAGCTGTGGAGCTGGACACTGACTGGATAATATTAGTTGCCTCAGCACGAGAGGAGTCTGTTTTTTTCAAGATGGCACCAGACTGCCAGAAATATGGAACATAGTGAGGTGCAAGTATCTCTAGAAACAAACAACAGGCTGGCACTTTTTTGCAGGGAGCACTCCATTCACAATTCCCTTCTGTTTCCAACTGTAATGACTGCAGGTGAATCCGCTATGTAGATACTTGACACTGTGCTGTTGCGGAGACAGATACCATAGTTGCCAACATCGGCCATGTTTCTAGGGACACATATGAGATCTCCACCCCGATTAATTAATTGGATTGTGTCTGTTCGTATCTCCATCCTACATACTGCCAGGCTGCACTTTGCATGCTCTGTCTGCAGCATTTGGAACAAATATGTGTCCCTGGAAACATGGCCGATGTTGGCAACTATGAGATACGTCTGTAACCTGGGCCTTTGAGTGGTGAGAGGAGGTTTTCTGCCGCAACCAGAGGCACAAAGGAAAATTTGCTGCACCCCTACCACTCTCCGGACACCAAGCTGAGACAGTATCAGAAAAACAGAGTATAGTCATAGCTGCAGCACACCAGGAAAACGCAGAAGTGAAGTCAGGGGATGAGCCGGGGTCGTGGAGCCTGGAGGATTGGAAAGGAAAGTCGAGGTCAGAAATAGAGAGGACAACATAGTAAATAAAGCTGGACTGAGGTCAAAACAATGAACGCAGGAGAATGAGGGTAGTCCGAGGAAAGCCAAAGGTCGATACACAGGAACACACAGTAGAATACTCAAAAGCTCAAAAACGCAAAGGATGAAAACACAGGCAATGAGAGGTAAATGAGCTGAATTTATACCATTAGGTGCCATTAGGACCACCCAGTAGCATGGGGAAAAGGTTATAAGTGCGGCAGCCATGTTGGAGACCATAAGGCTTCAGAACCATTGTGCTGCAGGATATTGAAACTGAAACTGGCTATAGAGTGAGGACAGACACAGAGGGGGCAGAAGGCAGGTGGGTGACAGTACCAATGAGAGAGGGCAAATGAGCTGAATTTATATCATTTAGGTACCATTAGGACCACCCAGGGACATGGGAAAAAGGTTACAAGTGGCGGGGGCAGGGCTTAACTGTCAACGAGAGCAGTAGTGCTGTCCTTAAGCTCCCAAGCATTGTACTCTATTTTGGATAAATTGGCTACATTTTTTATTTTTTGTATTCTTTATTATTCTTTTTTTTTATATCATATAAAAAAAGACAATACAAACAATCATACTATACAATACAAAAGCACAATGGCAATAAATACTTCAAGCAATTAGAGTGTTGGGATAATACTAACAGTAAGCAAAAATCGTTAAGAGGATCATACCGTTCCAAAGATTGCTTATCCTAATTCATATACATTGTAGAAATATCCTATAAGTTGGTTCAGCTGCCAATTTGCACAACGACAACAAACAGGTATGCAGAGACCCCGGAATGACAGTTCCTTACAACTTTGTATCTTTGGTTCTAAACAGGCTGGCGGGTGGGGGGAGTCCGTTTTTATAATAAGCCCCTCCAGGGCAGGTTCTCTCCTATGTACAGTCAGTGGTGGGAAAGATAATGGGGTTCCAGATTTTATAATGCGAAGAGACTGACACATTGTTTAAATAAAATGCTTTTTCCATCGTGCACTGATAGCGTATTTGTGTCCATATCTCTTTTTCAGTGGGTATCTCGGATTTTCTCCAATATTTCCAAATACACATGTTGGTAGCCATCAATATGTGTACCACCAGTTTTTTTTTATTGTTCAGGCCAGAAAGTCCGAGATGAAACAAGAATTTTTCTGGGACCATCTCTCCCACCTCTAACTGTAATTCTAGAACTATTTTAATCAAAATGTAAAGTAACCCGTCCTATTTCTCACATTCCCACCAGATATGCTTAATATTGCCACTTCCCATATTGCATCTCCAGCATTGTGGTGACGTGTTTATTTTGTATTTGGCCTTATGGGGACCAGATACCATCTGTGCAAGATTTTAAAATATAATTCCTGCAGCCCTATGCAGTGAATGGATTTTCTAACATGGGAACAATGCAGTTCCCATGCATTGCGCCAGGCATTCATTGGGAAGATTTTCCCCAATTCACCCTCCCATTTACACACTGTTTCTAATTTCTCCTTACTTTGTTCTAGTTCTTGAAGTGCTTTCGTGATTCGCGAGGTAATCTTTAAGTGGGTGCCAAGCATCACTTTCTCGAGTGGAGAGTCGGATTTTATTAGATTATTAAATTGGCTAAATTTGAAGGAACTTCAAACCTCACACATGATGGGGAAAAGGTAAAAAAACCAAAAGAAATCCCAAATGGGAACCCTCGACATTGGGGGACTACTATCTCAGCCTGTAATGGCGAAAAGTGGCCACATGCCTCCCGTGTACGCGTCTGACTACTCAGAGGACTCTGATTACGGCTTACCTCTAGCAGTGGAGACATGGGTGGACCCTTCTCCACCTCCACCACAGAAAGCCTCAACCATAGAGTCTACTATGGAGCTCATGACTTCTAAATTTGGGGCTATCGACAAATGAACCTTCGCTATGGACAAACAACAGTATCTTATACTCCTTAAGATTGAGGAACTTGAGAACAAATCCCATAGAACAAATATCCGATTGAGAGGCATCGATGAGGATGTTCTACTTCGAGACCTTCCCCAATTTTTCCGACACCTATTAACCAAATTACGGTCCAATTTTCAGGCAAGACCCCCCATATAGAGGATATTTTCCGGGTGCCAAGGTGCTCACAGCCCCTCAGAAGGCCCCCCGTGGCACCACTGTACAATTCCAGAATGTACAGGATAAAGTTGTGGTGCTCTCAAGTTTCACTGGCACAGTGCCTATACTGTTTGAAAACTCCTCTATGCAAGACTGTTGTGTGGAGATGTTTTCTGAAGGAGTACACTGAACATCTTCGAGCACACAAGGTGCTGTACCGCTGGAGTCCTGATTGTCGATAAGAACGGGATCCCCCACCGGCTGATATCCGAGAGACTCTCTCGTTTTTAAAAGGTCTGGACTTACCTTCTATTGTGCCTACAGTACACCCTCAGTTAAATGGGGACGCTCCACCTTTCACACAGTCCACATCCTGCTGAAGGATATGAAGAGGACCGATGGACACGCAGCCCAGCAGGGAAACAGGATTTCCATAAAGCCTGCAGAACACAGAAGAGTTCCTGCTAGGGACATGGACTCTAACCTTTTTCCTGGAAGACAACCAGAATGTGGACTTTTATTCCGCACCTGCAAAGTATTCTTATATGTTTTGTGGTTCTATGTCTGGAAATTATGTTATTAAACAAAAAAAAAATAGAAATCACATTTAAAAAAAAAAAAAGTTTATAAGTGCAGCTGCCATGTTGGAGACCATAGGGGTACAAAAAACATGGTGTTGCAGTATTTTGAAACTGAAACAGGCTGCAGCATGAGGACTGCACGGACAGACACAGAGGGGGCAGAAGGCAGGTGGGTACCCCCTCCCCCCCCTCCCCCCCTACAAGGGCGCGCCCAGAGCTCCTAGGAGAAGGCTTATCGGGAAAGCGGCGATGAAAACCCCAAGATCTCTCCTCAGGACTGTAATCCTTCCAGTCAATGCGATACTCCAGGCCATCATGACATATCCGAGAGTCAAGGACTCATTGTGGCCCTGAACCAGGGTAGAAGTCGGAGAAGGCAAGGAAGATCTTGCAGACACAACAGGTTTCAACTGTGAGACGTGGAAGGAGTCCGAGAACTTCATGGAAGGAGGAAGGGCCAACTCCTGAAGGGTCGTTCAGGAACAAGAAACTTTGTGCTCTTGATTTTGAAGGGACCAATGTACCTTGGACCCAGAGTTCTGGAGGATTGGTGGAGACAGAGATTAGCAGTCATCGACTTGGTACACAGGGGCTTGAGTATGGTGAACATCCACAGCCTTTTTCTGCTTGGCTTTGGCAGAACAAAGCAGATCTCGGGTCAACGAACACTCCTTATGGACATCCCAGGCATGAGCCTCTGCTGCAGGGATGTCAGAAGGAACTAATCCAGGTGGCCAAATAAGAGGATGATACCCATAAGTGGCTTTGAATGGAGAACATCGAATAATAGGAGAATTCCGCCATATGAATTAACTCTGAGGGTGGTAGGCAGAAGAAAGGTGTAGATGGATGCCTAGATGAGTTCAGAGGTGTCTCCAAAACCTGAAGCTGTATTGTGAACCCCTGTCTGAAAGACGGACGATCTCCCGGAGAAAGACAGGGGTGAAGTCACTGGCAGAGGGTAATTTGGAGAGAGACACAAAATGAGCCATCTTGGAGAACAGATCCACAACAACAAGGATAGTGTTTTTTCCTTTGGAACAAGGTAGCTCAGTGATGAAATCCATGGCTTTATGGTTCCATGGTCGTTCAGGAACAAGAAGAGGGCACAGGAGACTGGTCTTTTTCGAGCGTGAATTTTTCATACGGACACACAGGGAGCAGGGCAGAACGTAGTCATTAACATCTTTGGTCATGGCGGGCCACCAGTAGGTTCGTTGATGGAGGAACAACGAGTTCTTGATACCACGATGACCAGCCATGGGGGAAGAATGATACCACGACAGAAGTGGTTGCATAAACCGTATGTGGACAAATAACCAGTTCCTGTGAATAGGTGAGGTGGATGGACGAGAGTGCTGGGATCTGGTAATCCGTTGGAGGATATTCAAATTAATAGCCCCAGCAAAACGTTCAGGAGGACGTATGGGGTCAAGGCTGGGCAAAGAGGTGAAATCCTCGAACTGGCGGGAGAGAGCATCAGCCTTGGAATTTTTTGATCCGGGACGATAAATTATGATAAATCTTGTAAAGAACAATGTCCATCTGGCTTGGATTTAGGCATTTGGCATTCTCCAGAAAGGTGATTCTTATGGTTGGTAATGACTGTGACCGGAACTGTAGACCCTTCCAGCAGATGGCGCCATTCCTCAAATGCCATTTTAAATGGGCAGTAGTTCCCTGTTACCCACATCGTAGTTACACTTGGCTCCAGAAAAACATTTGCAGAAGAATGAACATGGGTGTATCTTATTGGAGGGTTGTCTTTGGGACAGGACGGCACTGGCTCTTAGTTCAGAGGCGTCATACCTCCATGATAAAGGGCTGTTTAGGGCCAGGGCATTTGAGAATGGGGGAAGAGACAAAGACGGTGAAAGGCTTCAGTGGCCAGAGGTGGCCAATTCTTTGGATCAGCCCCTTTCTTGGTTAACTTGGTGATTGGACTGATGATCTGTGAAAAGTTTCGAATGAACCGTCTATAATAGTTTGCAAAGCCGATGAATCCATTTCAAGATTGCCTTCAGAGACTACGTACCCCAAGAAAGCTATACGTGATTTTTCTAATTCACATTTCTAGGTCTTGGCATACAGTGAATGTTCGTTAAGATGCCACAAGATGACTTTAACATGCTTCCGGTGTTCCTCCAGGTTCTTGGAATAGATCAAGATATCATCAAGGTACACCATAACGTAAGACAGTAACATGTCCCAACGGGGCATTGCAGAGCCCAAATGGCATCACAAGATACTCATAATGTCCGTATCGCATGTTAAAGGCTGTCTTCCACTCATCCCCAGCGCGGACACGTATTAAATTGTAGGCTCACCATAGATCCAGCTTGGTAAACACCTTGGTTTCTTTGATATGGTCATATAGCTAAGAGATCAAGGGAAGGGGGTATTTGTTCTTAACAGTGATTTTATTGCAAGGTCTCAAGAATCCTTCCTTTTTGCTCACGAAGAAGAACCCAGCCCCAGCGGGGGAGGCAGAAGGAACCCTTGCTAAGACTTTCCTCGATATATTGGGCCAAGGCACAGTTCTCCGGCTCAGACAGAAGGTAGGTTCTCCAGAAAGGGGGAACTGTTCCCGGTAAAAGTTCAATAGAGCAATCATATGCCCGATGTGGGGGCAGTACTTTAGCCTTCTGTTTAGAAAAAACATCCAAGAACTCCCAATAGGGTTGTGGGACAAAGAGTTGAGAGTCTTCAGCATATTAATTGGCATAATTCTGGCATATTAATTGGCAAAATCCTGGCATATTAATTGGCATATTGAGGGGCTAAATCCTGGCATATTGAGGGGCAAAATCCTGGCTTATCAAATGGCTAAATCCTGGCATATTGAGTGGCAAAATCCTGGCATATTGAGGGGAAAAATCCTGGCATATTGAGGGGAAAAATCCTGGCATATTGAGGGGCAAAATACTGGCATATTAATTGGCAAAAGAATGGCATATTGAGGGGCAAAATACTGGCATATTAAATGCCATACTGAGGGGGAAAATACTGGCATATTGAGGGGCAAAATCCTGGCATATTAAATGGCAAAAGAATGGCATATTGAGGGCAAAATACTGACTTATTGAGTGTCAAAATATTACTGGCATATTGAGTGGCAAAATATTACTGGCATATTGACCAACTACTCCCAACCACCCTCCATATTACAGTAGACCGGTATAACATGCTTGTGAGGGTAGGTGGGGCGAGTGGGAGATATAGTCAGGGGGGGGGGCAGAAAATTTTGTTCAGTAAGGGGCCCTCAAATTCCTGGAGGCGGCCCTGCCATCGAGAACGTCCTCCTCCCTGCACATAAAGGTAATTAAGCAGGGAGGGCGACAGCATTTGTTTTTTTTGGGGGGGGGGGTAAAAAAAAAAAAGAAATGTGTGGAAGTGTGTGTCAGTATGTAGGTGTGGGTGCGTATAAGTGTGTGTGTGTGTGTCAATGTGTATAAGTATGTGTGTGTTACTGTCTGTGCAAGTGTGTGTACATGAGTGTTTGTGTAAGTGTGTAAAGGTGGCTGTGTGTGTATTTATGTGAGTGTGACTGTGTGTAAGGGTGGCTGCCTGACAGTGTGTGTGTAAAGGTGGCTGTGTTGTGTGACTGTATAAGGGTGTCTGTAAATGTATGTGTGTAAGGGTGACTGTGGATTTATGTGTGACTGTCTGTAAGTGTGCTCTTTCCAGGGGCGGACTGACCATTCCGGCACTGCTTGAGGGCATGGGCCAGAGGGGGGGCCCCGCCATATTTAAAAAAACAAAACAAAACAACGAAGCTTACAAAAAAAAACCCATTGAGGGGGGAGAGGGGGTTCTCCGTCCAGTGCCGGCACTACTCAATAGATTTCCTGGGGCCCAGTCAGCACTGTTGCGCTTTAAGAGCACGACCGGGCTCCAGTGATGATATCAGAGCTGGGAGGAAGCCATCACTTCCTCCCAGCTAACAGGGCGCTGTGCGGGAGGAGACCGCTGGGAAAGCAACCACTAGACCCCAGGGAAGTCACCCTCCTGCACCTAATAGGTTGGAGGGGGACAAGTGTCTGTATGTGTATCTGTATGTTTGTCATTAAGATGTGTATCTCTTGGTCTGCATGGGTATTTGTTTGTATGTGTATCTGAATGTTTGTCGTGTATCTTAATGATAAACATTCAGATACACATACAAACAGATAGCCATGCAGACAAAGAGATACACATGTTAATGACAAACATTCAGATACATACAAACAGATACCCATGTATCTGCATGCGTGTCTGTATGTGTATCTGTTTGTCTGCATGTGTATCAGTGTGTGCCCCTATGTACCTGTATGTGTGTCACTGTTTATATCTGTATGAGTGTCATTCTGTGTATGTCATCCACAGTAGGATCTAAAGAACCACCCCCCCCTAAAAATAAAAAGACTGTTGGTGTGTATGCATGTGAATGTGACTGACTGCATGTGTATATGTGTGTTTCTGGCTGTATATATGTGTATGTGATTGACTGCATGTGTGACTGTATATTTATGTGTATGTATGTGTATGTGATTGTATATGTGCGGATGTGACTGACTGCATGTGGGACTATATGTGTGTGACTATGTAACTGTATACTTGCATACACTGTGTGATTATGTGACTGTATTTAATTATGTATGTGCATGCATACATAATCACATATACACATTGGGGGGCATGTATAAACACAGCGCACACTGGTGCAATCGGCGTGTGCGCCAATGTATAAAACAGACTCACGGGAGTTATCTACGCTGAATGCGTAGATTTAAGTTGGTTCGCGCTCGTTGTGCCGGCGCAGCCTATGTTTAAAAAATAAAGCATTGAAAAGTGCCTGATATGGGGCAGGAGTGGAGACCGAGAGAGAGACAGACATGGGGCAGGAGGGGAGAGAGAGAGACAGACATTAGGTATGAGTGGATAGAGAGAGAGAGAGACAGATATTAGGTATGAGTGGAGAGAGAGAGAGAGGGAGACAGACAGACATTAGGTATGAGTGGAGAGAGAGAGAGAGAGAGACAGACATTGGGTATGAGTGGAGAGAGAGACAGACAGACATTGGGTATGAGTGTAGAGAGAGAGACACACACATTGGGTATGAGATGAGAGAGAGAGACACACATTGGGTATGAGTGGAGAGAGAGAGACACACATTGGGTATGAGTGGAGAGAGAGAGACACACATTGGGTATGAGTGGAGAGAGAGACACACACACATTGGGTATGAGTGTAGAGAGATAGACAGATATTGGGTATGAGTGGAGAGAGAGACAGACATTGGGTATTGTGGAGAGAGAGAGACAGACATTGGGTATGAGTGGGAAGAGAGAGAGACAGTCATGTGGGTATGGGGAGAGAGAGAGACAGACAGACATGAGGGTAGGGGGAAAGAGATAGAAAGACATGTGGGTATGGGAAGAGAGAGACAGACATGTAGGTATGGGAAGAGAGAGACAGACATGTAGGTATAGGAAGTTAGAGACAGACATGAGGGTATGGGGAAAGAGAGAGAAAGACATGAGGGCATGAAGAGAGAGAGACACATGAGTGACTGGCATGGTGGAATATTATTTATCTCTCCTTGTGTACTTCTTTTCCAGTGATGCTCAGCCAGACTTTGGCTGGTTGGGCATCATGGGAACGGTATTAAAAACTGATTCTGCTAGCCAGCAAAAACTCTCCCATGTTGCTGGCTGAGCATCATAGAAATAAATAAAACCACTTCACAGTATTATGGCAAAATATATATCTTTATTTAAAATAAAAGTTTGTGTTGGTCCTTTACATCAAAATAAAGTTTGTGCTCTCCTCCAATCTCCCCAGTTATGAAATGGGCGTCTGGAACAGACATGTCTAAAGGGGAGGAGTTCATAATATAACCACGCCCACCTTTGGGCGCCAAAAAAAAACTGACCCTAGGATCGGCCCTGCCCAGGGATATCAGTAGTGGTACAGACCTGTGAAAGCTATACTCACACTGCTGCTGGCTCAGTTGGTAAACTCCAAACACTCAAACTAAAAATTGTTTAGGTTCTTCCCCTTTCCTTTAATACAGTTTTGTATCTGGATCATAATTCAGGTAATTTGTGCCAAATAAAGATTGAAACAACTTTTAACGATACCTAAATAATATGAATTCCCAAAACTCTAACCTAACAGTGGTTTAAACATTCTAAGGATGTTTAAATGTCGAAACCCAAGTGTTTGCTACCTGCTCTAACATTCAGCATAGTGAATATAGCCCAAAGCATTTCAATGTATTTTCCTAGAGGCTACATATTTACCAGACACATCCACAGCCTATATATAGGCTAGTGGACTATGATGAAGACATCTTTGTGGTTTATCTTGACAATGAAAATGAAACAGATAAACTTTCATTGAATCCTTCCCTTACTAATTAGCGGAAATTCAGAGCAGTAGTTTCAGTTATCAAGACGTTAAACCAAAGATGTAAGACTTTCACTTCTGAAGTCTGTCACACCCACATTGTAATTACAAGAAATGGTTGCTTATCAGCAGCACCACTTGCTGTGCACCATACATGGGTACATACAGGGAAAGCAACAGTCTGCTAGTACCAGGGAAATGGCTCCGTTTTTTCTAAGCATGTCAAATTGGTAATATTTTCTAACTGTCACTGTGGTCTGTGTAACAAATGATTAAATGAAGGCTTTAGTCACTAGAACCCAAGCATCCCGAATCTCTTGTCACATTTCTGATGAGACTGGAATGTATTACTTCAGTCATTCAGGAATGACAGGTTGGGTGGCATTTGGCAAGTAAACATGAAATCACCAGTCAATTTCAATTAACAACCTTCAAAGGTTGATGATAATCAAAATAAAAGGTCAAGGCTGCAACAGGAAGCACTGTGGTCACAGCAACACTAAGTTGCTAGGGTCAGTTCCAAAATATATAAAGCATGTTGCAAAACTTTCTAGAGAGTAATCAGTTGGGCAGAATAATAATCAGATCACCCAGACTAAATGTGGAGGAGAAAAAAAGATAAAATGCAAAATCCTTATTATCAGAGTTGGAAACATCTCCTGACTTGCCTGTCTTTCTATGTGTTGGACCACAGTTGCAATGTTTCTTGCCAAGGTACAGGGGTCTTGCCAAGGTACAGGGGTGATGACGCAGAGATATACACATGCTAACCACTGTCCCTTATGGGATGATCCGAGGTTCAAGTTAATGCTGGATTCTGTTCTTCCATCAAAGATCAAAGAGTATCAGCCAGTAACAAACAGGGCGGTGCGCATTTAATCAGAGTTTTTAACTACTGTAGTCTGTTCCATAGAAATAGAGTGTTTTCAATAAGAGATTATACTCTGAAGTTTGCAGTCAATACTTAATATAATGGGTTTTTTCTTACAGACTGTGATTTTGGACTAAATGTACTCCCACATGTCTACTTGACTGCTCTCATAAAATATTCCTCTCCTCCTCCTTCTGTTCCCACCTAAAGGATGTTATAAATGCTGCACCCACTTAGTGGAATTTGTTGCCTCAGTCCAAAGCATGATATTTTCACCACAGCTTTAAAGATAACTTGAAGAATCACCTGTTCCAAGGAATGTGTATCTTCATTATCTAACCTCATATTCCCACACATGTCTTACTTACATGGCTTCATTTCCTTGGCATATAGCCCCATGATTCATATCTTTAATTCAGACCTCCATGCTCCAAAAAGTCACCATGCATTTTGTGGCTAACATACTGATATCCCACTCGATTATCTTGTATGAAATGTGTATTCCTCGTATTCATTGGTTTATGTTAGTCGGATGAAAGGTGTGTCTTCAGCCATTTTTAAACATCTGTATAGGATATGGAGTTTCAGATTATGGGAGGGGCATGCCCAGTGGTGTATTTTGTGCTGCACTAGGTATGACTAAATTCAGGCACCCCACCACATTGCACAGCCAGGACAAGCCCCAGCACCCCAGGACATACCCCATCACGCATATTGCACATCCAGGATGTGCCACATCACTATTGTGTCTAGTCATAGGCAGCATGGTGTCTGTGTGCTGCCCAGACACACATCCTACCATGTTGCTTCTTGCGCTCCCCATGTGGTGCCTCCCATGTGCCTAAACAGCACATATTTTGGGGTAAGACCGCTTTTATTAAAGCAGAAACCTGATGTTTAAGTGACAACATAGAGTGAGGTCAATGTGGGCTCACTGGTTAGGGGTACAACTCTGTATGTGATGAAGCCCCATCTCGTTGTTCCCGGTGCCTCTTCGTGTGAGTGGCTAGCACCAATTAGCCATAGAAAGAAGAGGAAATGCTAAGTGGACACTCACGAAACTAGGTGAAAATGCAATGATTTTTAATGGTGTAAAAAATCCAAAATGGTTCACAACAGTGTAAGGAAATCCAACAAATCAGCTGGTGTTATAAGCTTGACGCTTTTCGCACATCTAGCGCTTAGTCATAAGTGACAACATAGAATCAAGCAACACTTAATTAATTAGGAGCTGAATATGTTTGGGATTTTGTAACAGAAATAAAAATAAGCTTGTGTATTTAACCACTTAGTGATATGACTTTTTGGCTGTGTCTTACCCTTGGTGACAGGTAACATTTCTGCAGTGTTTGTGTTTAGCTGTAATTATCTTCTTTCTCATTTACTATACTCACACATATTATTTAATGTTTTTATCGGCATTAGAGGGACTTTCTTTAGATACCATTATTTTCATCATGTTACTTCAAGAAAATCATAAGATATCATTTTAAAAAAATTATAAACACTTTTTCAAACTTTGACCTGAAAAATCTTTTACACCATTACAATTGGTAAAAAAATACCCACTTCTAAATAGTTTTTAAGTTTACATATTTGCTGTTGCTTTTTGCATGTTATAGGGCAATAACAAAAAGTAGTGTTTTTTGGATACCCAATCCTAAAACTTACCATAAACATAACTCTTATACTAACCCTAAGCCTAATGTAACTCTAAAGCTAATGTTAACACTAACCCTGATCCTTATGCTAGTCCTAACCCTTGATCTCTACAACATTTCAAACGAGATTGCCACAGATTCATATGTATGGTCTATATAGACATTCACTACATTACTGGATAGCAATAGAGAAAGTCACACGACTAAGCAAAATCATTTGCAGCCTGTAACTTCTGAGTAATCAAACAGTCCTCACAAAGGAAAAATGTTACTGCTCACAATCTAATCCCTGGCTATGACTGGAAGGCTTGCATTATTACAACATAGTTCCTATGCTAAGTCAGCAGTGTCAGCTCAGCTGATTTCCAAATACTTTTTGAGTTGCAAAATAACTTATTATTATTTGTTATGAAATGTGCTCATTACCCTCTGCTTACAGCTAAAGAGGTGGGGAGTTGGAAATGTATTTGCATTATATGGGTAAATACACAGGCACTATTATTTCCCTAAGGTCATACAATATAACCTACTGGCTTTTCAGCAAGGATATGGGCCATACAAATACCTTGCAGGGCCACACATGGCTCTGGACATCAACAGAATAGACCAAGGAAAGTTTGTAAGCAGCACAAGCTGAAGAAATGTATTGCAGGAAGCATGAGGTAAATGTGGAATGCCAGGCAATAGTACAAACAGCACTGCTATTATCAGTGGTTGCACCAGGAAGAAATGCAACAGGCAAAGTGCGGCATCTGTTGGTAGAAAAACATAGGTACCAGATACAAATAATGATGATAATTATACAATTATAACATTTGCTGTTTAGACGAGAAATATTCCCTGATAACTCATTTTCCCATTTATCGATTGTCTGAAGAGTAATCTTCATTCTTTTTAGATCAACACATTTCGAGTATTTTAATCTAAGTAAACATTTCTCCATGCAAGAAGGCTGTTTCTACCCAAGAACTGATCAAAGGACTTTGGTCCATTTAGGTCACACAATCCCTCTATTGTTGTTATACCCTTTTTGACCCATCTATTTAAATTTAGTTCAACTATGTACACTTTTGAACGCTAGACAACTCAACAGATAATTATGCGGGTTCATCTCCTTTTTCAGTTTTTCCCAGTAATGTACCAATATGTCTAACACCAAACATTTACCTTCCTTGTCTATTCTCACCCCTCATTCTGGCGGCCAAAACCATAGCCCCCAAGTCCTGGGTATTATAATGCTGAGGTCTCCCACCTTGAAATATGGAATCCACAACTAGAATATCAATCAGGGACAGCAGCATTGGTAAAGGGTGGGGATGGGAGGGGGCATTATTTGTAAAGGGAGGGAGCATTATTGGTAAAGGGAGGGAGCAGCATTGGTTAAGGGTGTGGGTGGGAGGGACAGCATTGATTAAGTGTGGGGGGATGCCTTGGCTTGGGCTGAAGAGTAGATCGCTGTGTGGGGGACAAATTATGCCACAGCAGAGCCCATTATTTATGACGCACAAACAGGCACCCCTTAATTATGCCACACACAGGCACCCCTTAATTATGCCACACACAAGTGCCCCGTAATTATGCCACACAAAAGAGTCCCTTAATTATGCCACACAAAACTAGTTGCATTTATACTTATTTGAATTTTTGAATATTATATTCAACTATTTTCATATGTAATATAAATGTTATTGAAAAATAATCCTCTGCACCCACATTGCACCTAAAGGACTTAACACAGCACCATACAGTAAACACAGAACTTGCCATGCACCTATATTGCATCCACAGCACTTGGCTTGCACTCATATTGCACCTACACGATTTGGCATGCCACAGTGTCCCTTTGCCATACAGAACTAGCCAGTGTCACTTTCCTCATAGTACATGTTATTTTGCCCCACAGACCATGCCACAGCATCCCTTTGCCAATTAAAATAAACCAGTTTTCCCAGTAACATGCCAGTGTTTGCCCATAAATATGGCACAGCCAATTTGCCCAATAATATGCCAGTATTATTTTGTCATTAATAAGCCAGACAATTTGGCCAGTAATATGGCAGTATTATTTTGCCTTTAATAAGCCAGCCAATTTGCCTAATAATATGCCAGTATGATTCTGCCATTTAATATATGCCAGTATTTTGCCATTCAATATGCCAGTATTTTGCCATTAAATATGCCATCCTTTTACCATTAAATATGCCAGTATTTTGTCACTCAATATGCCAGTATTATTTTTCCATTCAATATGCCAGTATTTAACCCCTCAATATGCCAGAATTTTGCCATTCAATATGGCAGCATTTAACCCCCTCAATATGCCAGAATTTTGCCATTCAATATGCCAGCATTTAACCCCTGAATATGCCAAAATTTGCCATTCAGTGTGCAAGCATTTAAACCCCTCAATATGCCAGAATGTTGCCATTCAATATGCCAGTATGTATCCCCTCAATATGCCAGAATTATTCCATTCAATATTAAAGCATTTAACCACTCAATATGCCAGAATTTTATTATTCAATATTCCAGCATTTAACTGAATATGCCAGGATGTGTCACTCAGCATGCCAGGATTTAACCCCTCAATATGCCAGGATTTAACCCCTCAATATGCCAGTATTGTGTCACTAAATATGCCAGGATTTAACCCCTCAGTATGCCAGGATTTGTCACTCAATATGCCAGGATTTAACCCAATATGCCAGGATTTGTCACTCAATATCCAGGATTTAACCCCTCAATATGCCAGGATTTGTCACTCAATATGCCAGGATTTAATCCAATATGCCAGGATTTGTCACTCAATATTCCAGGATTTAACCCCTCAATATACCAGGATTTAATCCCCTCAATATGCCAGGATATGTCACTCAATATTCCAGGATTTAACCCCTCAATATACCAGGATTTAACCCCCTCAATATGCCAGGATTGTGCCACTCAATATGCCAGGATTGTGCTACTCAGTATGCCAGGATGTGTCACTCAATATGCCAGGATTTAACCCCTCAATATGCCAGGATTGTGCCACTCATTATGACAGGATTTAACTGAATATGCCAGGATTTTTCACTCAATATGCCAGGGTTGTGCCACTCAGTATGCCAGGTTTGTCACTCAATATGCCAGGATTTAACCCATCAATATGCCAGGATTGTGCCACTCAGTATGCCAGGATTTAACCGAATATGCCAGGATTTGTCACTCAATATGCCAGGGTTTAACCCAATATGCCAGGGTTTGTCACTCAATATTCCAGGATTTAACCCCTCAATATGCCAGGATTTGTCACTCAATATTCCAGGATTTAGCCACTGAATATGCCAGGATTTGTCACGCAATATGCCAGGATTTACACCTCAATATGCCAGGATTGTGCCACTCACTATGCCAGGATTTGTCACTCAATATGCCAGGATTTAACCCCTCAATATACCAGGATTGTGCCACTCAATATGCCAGGATTTAACCGAATATTCCAGGATTTGTCCCTCAATATGCCAGGGTTGTGCCACTCAGTATGCCAGGATTTGTCACTCAATATGCCAGGATTTAACCCCTCAATATGCCAAGATTGTGCCACTCAGTATGCCAGGATTCAACCGAATATGCCAGGATTTGTCACTCAATATTCCAGGATTTAACCCCTCAATATGCCAGGATTTGTCACTCAATATTCCAGGATTTAGCCACTCAATATGCCAGGATTTGTCACGTAATATGCCAGGATTTACACCTCAATATGCCAGGATTGTGCCAATCACTATGCCAGGATTTGTCACTCAATATGCCACGATTTAACCCCTCAATATGCCAGGATTTAACCACTCAATATTCCCCCTTTCCCCAGTACTTACCTTATTTGCTGCCCTGTCTCTGCTCCGACCGTCTCCTCCGTGCAGTCTTCCCTTCTGCACGGAAGAGGCAAACACAGACACCGGATGTGACGTAACGTCGCAATTAGTTATTTATTATTATTTTATTTTTATTTTTTTTTCCATCGGCAGCCGCATCCCCCCCAAAAAAAGGTTCAGCAGCCCGATGCCCTGCGGGGGGATGCCGGCAGCATGTCACCCAGTGCGGTCCACTCCCCGCTCAGGACGCCACTGGTGGGGGGTGATATTGGCAAAGTGTGAGGGGCAGATGTCTGTGTGGGGGATGCATTGGCTAAGTCTGGGGGCAGATGACTGTGTTGGGGAATGCACTGGGTAAGTGTGGGGGCAGATGGCTGTGTGAGGGGATGCACTGGATAAGTCTGGAGGAAAGTTGGCTGTGTGGGGGGGATGCATTGACTGGGGGTCAAATTGAAGGAAATAAAAATAAGAAATGCATTTTTTTCTATCATAAGGTAAATATGAAAAAACACTTTTATTTGAATATTTACAAGTAAAATAGTTTTTTTAAGGGTAGTCTTATATTGAAATGTATTTATTTTTCCTAAATGAATATCCAAAGTTTGGAGAGTTGTCTTATAACCAGGGTCAGCTTATATGTAATAACTATGTAAAATTGTTGATACATTGCAATAAAAAAAGAAATATAGAATGCAAAATGCAGACAAACCGCATACGTGCAATATAGACACCAAACTCACTCACTAGAGATGGAGACAGCAAGTGAGACGATGAACGAGTGCACAAGGCTAACAAATAGTCTAAAAGTGATGTACAGACAAGGGTCAGGCAAAAATCACAATCGTGTGAAAGCAGAGGTTAAGGAGGAATAGTAGCTGAGTCAGGTAAACAGGCCAAGGTCAGCAACACTGGATGAGACAATACAGCAACAGATCAGGACAGGGCCAGACTGGCCTACCAGGATACTGGAAAAAATCCCGGTGGGCCGCCTACCCCGAGGCCGCTGTGGCCACTTTAAGCAATTTGGCGGCAGCCACAACTTTAAGCAGTTCGGCGGCCACAACCACTTTAAGCAATCCACCAGCCAGCGCTTTAAGAAATTCGCCTGCCGGATGTTGCGGCAGCAGTTCCGGCACGCAATGGGGGCGTAGGCAGACACAACAGGGTGAGAGAGAGACACTACAGAGGGAATGGGGGAAGGGTGAGAGAGAGACACTACAGGGGGAAGGAGGGAAGGGTGAGAGAGAGACACTACAGGGGGACAGTGGAGAGACACTACAGGGGTAAGGGGGAGAGAGAGACACTACAGGGGGATTGGGGGAGAGAGAAACATTACAGGGGGAAGGGGGAGAGAGAGATATTACAGGGGGAAGGGGGGGGCGGGAAGAGAGAAGCACTACAGGGGGAAGGGGGGAGAGAGACACTAAAGGGGACAACGGGGGAGAGAGACACTATAGGGGCAGGGGAAAGAGAGATCCACTTCAGAAATGAGAGAGAGACACTTCAGAAATGAGCAAGAGAGACACTTCAGAAATGAGAGTGAGAGAGACGCTTCAAATACAACTTACATAATTTACAACATACAATAAATATACATACATCCCTTTTCTTTGTGGGGTGTTCAAACACCCCCGAATGGTTAAAGGAAACCCCTTCATTGTCAGGAGCCCTAACCACAATTTATGCCAGAACACCATCTTCCCAATGCTGTTACTTTACAATTAAACTACCTAGAAAGGGAAGGAGAAAAAAAGAAAAGAAAAAAAAAGAATAAAACCCAGACCTTACTCTAGGTCCCTTTGAATTTTGATATGTATATATTTCAGTTCCCAAATTCAATCCAGGGACCAAATCTCAAATCCCTGTATAACTGTGACACCCAATGTTTTAACTATAACCAGTGACCCTTTGCCTTTCACTAATGAATATTACTTTGTGGTCAATCAACTTGGCCCATACTGGTATATTGGCCAGTTATTTTAACTCTATATTATACTAATTCCTGTTATGGCAACCATTCAGAGAAATAGTGTCAACCTTATAAATACTATCAATGTTACAGGACATGTTTTTTTATCACTACACTCATGTCATGATCATGTCTCAACCATGGTAAATGCTCAATACAATGTGCCTATCTTCCTGTAGTCTATACATTTTTTTGTTATAAAATAGTTAACAGTGTGCTTTTACTGTAACCATTTTATTCAAAATTAAATTTGTTCCCTTCCTCTTATGCTCCTCCCACCCACCCAAAGGTATGGGAAAAGAAAGAGAAAAGGGGAGAAAATAAACAGGAAAATAAATCCGTTCACCTAAAAATCCATAACCATTCTCAGTGCTATAAACACCATTGTCTATATAGCATAACATCAATAATACTCGAGAAATGAGTTGAGTCTTACAGATGCCCATCTTCTTTTCATCTCTGGGGGGTTCTTGGGAATAATCATATCTCCATTACTAAACCACATAAACATGATTTGCTTGGATCCATGTATTCAATTCTGCACTGTATCAAAAGAGTTCTCTTGTTCCTTCATGATACAAGTTTAATCCCATTGGGAACGTCCATGCATATTTAATGCCAGCCTTTCTAAGTATTTCAGTCTGTGGGCCAAATGATCTCCTCATATTTCTTATATGAAAAGAAAGATCTGGGAAAATCTTCAGTTGTTCATAGGCGGAACCTTTCAGATGTGTAACAATTTGTAATATAATCCTATAAGAGTGGCAACAAATAATTACATCTCTTGGGAGATGTTCCAGAGTAAAAGAAGATGTTAGAATACTATTACATATTTCCAGAGATTTACATTCTTTTTCGAGTTTCTATTCCCCCCCCCCCCCCCCCCCAAAAAAAAAAGAAAAGGAAATTCTTCCAGAAAATCTTCCAATTTTGATTGATTTACATGTTCAGGAAAGCACCTTATCCTCACATTACATCGCCTGGATCTGTCTTCAATTTTTTCAAGAGAAGCTATTTTTTCCTTCTGAAAGGAAATGTTTTCAATATGCTCCTTTGTACTTTTCAGTCTCTCTCACAACTTGATTGAATCACCTTTTATATAATTTTTATATCCTTTTCTTTCTCCTTTTTGGAACGCTGTTTCACTTTTTTAGGTTTCCTTGTTGTCATGTTGCTTGGTGTACCACAGAACCTGTATTTTTAAATTTCACTTTTACATTGTAGGAGCCTTATCCTCGCAATTGAAAATACATAAGCACTTATTATAAAGTCAATATATGCAATTTCTACATTTATATATTTTACAAGAGTACCTCTTCAAAGAACACTTGTAAAAAGAAATGTCTAGTGAACCCTAATACACCAGTAGTATCCTATAGTGCAGATCACTTATAGTGCATAAATAAACTGAAAAGTTATTTTTATACACAGATTTTGCAGTCCCCCGAATGATATCCTAATATCAAATTCTGCATTAGGAAATATGCTATAAACCTCCAATAGGCCTAATTTGGCACCAAGGATTTTATCCCCAAATGGCTATACAAGCAATAGTTATTACATTCTCAGGAGAAACCCTGATATTTCTGAGGCAGTTATCAGAAACAATGATATTTATGAGGAAGTTATCAGAAACCCTGATATTCATGAGGCAGTTATCAGAAACCCTGATATTCATGAGGCAGTTATCAGAAACCCTGATATTCATGAGGCAGTTATCAGAAACCCTGATATTCATGAGGCAGTTATAAATTACCTATGCAGCAGCAAAGGAAAAAACACAATCTCACGTGTCCTTAGATTGCACCCACAACTATAATGCTCCATCAAATCTTAGGCTTGGACGTTAGACTGTGGGAACAGCATTGCCAGCCATGTCTCGTCCTCCAGCCCTTGATCCTCTGCAGAAGGACAATAGGACCCTAACTCGACACGCGTTTCGGCAACCTTAGTGGCTTCGACCCCCTGACGAAGCCACTAAGGTTGCGAAACGCGTGTCGGGTTAGAGTCCTATTGTCCTTCTGCCTGCACTTTGTGCCTTACTTATGTTTGTATTAAGTGCTTATTGCTTGCTTTACTGGCGTATGTGGTGCCAGCCCTAGCCTTCATTCATTAGAATCAAATTAACTTATTATCCTCTCTATTGGGCAGACCTGGCTGCACCAACACCCTATACACTATCTGCAATCATATGAGCCTTATATGAGCCTTACTGGGTACAATCCACAGGATCTCTCTATTATAAGTGGAGCATGTGAAGACACATATAGGAATTTATTCCATCCAGACCCTGCTGTTTGCATGTGTTCTAATTTCACCTGATCATCCTTAACCCTATGAGGTACAAATTATCAACAATAACAATATCCTTATTCCTAACCCCTCGCTCTCTACCCTGTATATATATAACATATATTCACCTTTACTTCCCTATATCTCCAAAGAGAAAGTGGGTAATAAGTTATCTCTTTAAGCTTGGGCCTGGGTAATGCCATTTTGCCTTGTAATGTGGCCCGCACAGCAGTGACTAGGGGGGTGCCACCGGTGCAGCCGGCACCCCTCGCCCAACAGGAGGGAAGAGAAGACTGCACGGAGGAGACGTTCGGGAGCAGAGACCAGCCTCGGTAAGTCATGGGAAAGGGGGGGGGGGAGGGAGCACAATATTACTGGGCATCTGGCTGGCACAATATTACTGGGTTCTGGCTGGCACTATATTACTGGGCTCTGGCTGTCACTATATTACTAGGCATCTGGCTGGCACCATATTACTGGGCATCTGCCTGGCACAATATTACTGGGTTCTGGCTGGCACTATATTACTGGGTTCTGGCTGGCACTATATTACTGGGCATCTGGCTGGCACTATTTTACTGGGCATCTGGCTGGCACTATTTTACTGGGCATCTGGCTGGCACAATATTACTGGGTTCTGGCTGGCACTATATTACTGGGCTCTGGCTGTCACTATATTACTAGGCATCTGGCTGGCACCATATTACTGGGCATCTGCCTGGCACAATATTACTGGGTTCTGGCTGGCACTATATTACTGGGTTCTGGCTGGCACTATATTACTGGGCATCTGGCTGGCACTATTTTACTGGGCATCTGGCTGGCACTATTTTACTGGGCATCTGGCTGGCACTATATTACTGGGCTCTGGCTGGCACTATATTACTGGGCTCTGACTGGCACTATATTACTGGGCATCTGGCTGGCACTATATTACTGGGCTCTGGCTGGCACTATATTACTGGGCTCTGACTGGCACTATATTACTGGGCATCTGGCTGGCACTATATTACTGGGCTCTGGCTGGCACTATATTACTGGGCATCTGGCTGGCACTATATTACTGGGCTCTGGCTGGCACTATATTACTGGGAATCTGGCTGGCACCATATTACTGGGCTCTGGCTGGCACTATATTACTGGGCATATGGCTGGCACTATATTACTGGGTTCTGGCTGGCACTATATTACTGGGCATCTGGCTGGCACTATATTACTGGGCTCTGGCTGGCACTATATTACTGGGCATCTGGCTGGCACTGTATTACTGGTCTCTGGCTGGCACTATATTACTGGGCTCTGGCTGGCACAATATTACTGGGCTCTGACTGGCACAATATTACTGGGCTCTGACTGTTACAATATACCTGGGCACTGAGTGGCACACTATTACTGGGCACTGACTGGCACACTATTACTGGGCACTGACTGGCACACTATTACTGGGCTCTGACTGGCACACTATTACTGACCCATGCACTGTGTAATTAGCGCAATCCTGACCGCTGCACTGTATACGTAGCGCAATCCTGACCCATGCACTGTGTACTTAGCGCAATCCTGACCGCTGCACTGTATACGTAGCGCAATCCTGACCCATGCACTGTGTACTTAGCGCAGTCCTGACCGCTGCACTGTATACGTAGCGCAATCCTGACCCATGCACTGTGTACTGAGCGCAGTCCTGACCCATGCACTGTGTACTTAGTGCAGTCCTGACCCATGCTTGCTATTATTCTTCCTAGGCTTCTGTTTTCAAGGCTAGTTATTACTTAAATTATTATTAAAACCAGTAGCAACTGAATGCAGAGGCAATTATTCATGATAATAAAGAGTAGATGCATAATCCTATACAACCGGCCCCGAAAAAAAACTCTGACCAGTGCGATTTTTCTCCTAATTTAGGCATTTACTTGTAATTTATGCAAACACAATATATAGATCTTTTTCAATCATTTATTATTCTCTAAATTCACAAATAAAAACAAATGTTAAGGTGATACCATCCTTTTTAAGGACGTGAAAATGATTCACTGACGTGTTGTAATATGTTTGTGCAACTGGTCATTAGAAGTAAGTGGGAAGTAGTGTGGTATGCAATGTAAAACTCAATACACTGCTTTTTTCCTTATGAATAACGGAAATGAAAAAGGGACCACAACCTATTTTGATTTGGTTTAAGTACAAAGAACAAACTCCCAGCACCACGTCATCTGTTTATTCACTGAAAGTTCACTTCCAAATGACAAGTGCAATTAGCTTTCACATTAAATAATTAATATGTTAATAAATAGTTATAATAAGAAATAATATTTTAACTTAGTAAATAGAATTTTTAAGAACATATATATGAAGCGGTATAAATAAAATAAGAATAATACTTAAACATGGGGGATTAAATATTTACAATAAAATTAATTTAGAAGTATAAATAAACAAAATCAGATAAAAAGTCATTGAAAGTGCAACCAGTTCCTGGCAGATGGACAGTGCATATTGCTCTCCAGAGTACTCCTTAGCACTGAAGTAATTAAACATTATTTATTTAAACAAAAACATATATAAATATGTATATATTCCTCTCTTTGGTAAGAAATTATGCTGCAGATGCTGGAGCCACCAGATACACTTAACTTACCCAACATACATTGTGGTGCAATGCAAAACTCCCATGTACGAGCATTGCTTCTGCTCTGATATCACAGATGTCCAATGATGTCATCTAAGAAACATGACTTGGGTTGGGATTCCTTAGACAGAAAGTACCACTGGCTACTGGCTGGTAATAATCAATCTAAACTATCTGGCACTGCAATGAAATACTAGAAAAGACTGATAAAATGTAAATTAAAAAAACTTCAGACCATACACTATTTTACAATCGGTTTTGACAATTATTCCTTTGGCTTACATTTTTTCCAGGCTTATGTTTGATCAGTAATAATAAATAATGATAAATATGACATAAACTCACCAGATGCTTTAGTACATAAACTCACAAAATGTATAATAGTCATTAATATTCACATCCCATAGGGGAATTCACTCCCATTCACATAATCACTAACACTTCCAGAGAGTGACAATAGCTTTTGCAACACTATTACCTTCTGGGAGGGCGATCGCACTTTTCATATCATATGTCATATGACTGGTTAATAAACTAGTTAGTAGTGAAATTCCTCAGGGTGAGGGACAAAGGATTACATTTATGACTCGAAAGAAAACACTTTCTTAATTTTGGAAACGTTCAAGTAAATAAATCAGTTTCTGGATACCAGAAGTTAAAGATGTCTTCCTGCCGTGCAAAATGCTAGAAGAAGTTAAACTTTAGTATCTGTTTATGGTTAGGCTTGCCACTCAGCTGATATTTACACTGACAAGTCAGTACAAAAATCGGCTTGAAGCCAATGTTAGGTTTATGGTGCCAATAACATGAATAATGTTAGCAACCATGCTTGTGGTGAATGCAGCTCAACTAAAACATGTTTTAAGTAAAGATGCAGAAGGTCAGATAGACCAACTCACCTCTTACCAAAGTAGCAGGTTTAGATGCCAAAAGGGGCAATAGCTATTAAATAATTATTTTGTGTATGTTATTGAAATAAACTAAATTTCATAGCCCTTTGCCCCCAAGAGTCCCGATATGGAGCTGCTTTCATGCAAATGCACAGTAGCACTGTCAATCAGCATGCCATTGTAACGGTGCATGTGCTGTACTACTGATACACACCCTCCCATGCCCCCCACATCAAGCAAGTTGGGAGGGATGAAATATTACTTTTTTTTAAATGAAATGTCTTATTAGAAATAATTTTTAAAAAAAATTAAAAAAAGGAATCTATGAGCATTAACTTCACAGAAATAAATAAGTGCATTGCCCTATTATTAACTTGTGGCACATTATATTGTCCAATATTCCAACAAATTGTGCATCAGTGGCCGTATTGTCTGAAGTGGTCTCCTCTTTAGATGCCTTTATGTAGATATAGACATCAGTTGATGTGCTAAACGTCATATTTTAAATAAAGTGTACCACAAATACAACACAATCATGCCAATATCTCACTTCAGAAGAGAGACAACAAAAATATAATTTAACTTTTAGCTTCCTCGATATAATCTCTTCTATTGGCCTATTGTCCTTTGTTCCTCTGGAGCTCATGTCCTTTCACTGACCCTCAGTGGAAGGTGTTGTTGAGATGTTTGGCAGTTCTGTTAAATTAGAGAAGCAATTCTTCATGCAAAAGATCCGGAGACAAACTTTTGCAAAGCTTTGTGTTTAGTGTTTTTGATATTTCTTTTTAAAAACTTGACCCTCTTTGCTCTTATTCTGGCATGACTTTGAAGTTTGACTGCAACTTCTCTCATGAAATCCATGTAAAGTTTTAATATACGGCAACATTCAACTTTTTGGTCAAACGTACTTAGTGTTGGAAAATTAAGATCAGTCTGGAAATTCAGCTGGCTGTTTGCATTGCATAGTATACATTGGATGTTGCTGCGGAGTGCAGCTACGTTTTTGTTTGCCTCTTTTATCTGATTGAGATGACTACCGTGTCTCCATCTTTCTAGATTATTAAAGACTTGGTTGAAATTAGACAAGCTTTTATATATTTCCTGGAATAATTGAATTTTGTCCAGATGGTTAATATTTGGTTTTGGAAACCATTCCATTGGTACTTCACACAGGCCATCATATTGGAGTCCATGTTCAAATACCTGAAGATAAGAAATATATATTTATTTAGTTATCAGAAAAAACTTTCAGAAAAATATACAGATTTCTAGATTACAAGCACTAAAGCACAAATTAGCAAGGGAGGGCAGTTGTATCACCTTGTTTTGTTTATTTCACTGTTAGGGATATGTATCTATATGTCTGTCTATTTGTCCCTCTCTGTCTAGCTACTGAATATGTCTATCTTTATATGGCAACAGGTTATAAGTTTAAAAAGCACGTGGACAGGAAAAACACTGCTTCTATGAACTTAGGAAAAACATGTGGAGGGTCTGTGTGGTACCACTCCCTCTGAAATCTACCAACTGAGAGGAAACTTTGAAATATGTCTAATTTACTCTCAAATATCAAGTTTGTAACCTGACCCACCCACTGAGCTCTCCAGCATTTCACTGGTGCTTAGAAGGAAAATCTGAAACATTTCAACTAATTCAAACATGCAATAACCAAAGTATTCAAAATAATAACTATACTTGCAATGCGAGCATACATATATTGCACAGAAACCTGTACAGAGCACACATCTGTAGTATTTTTATCTATAAAGCCAGATCAGCCAGTTTTTTGCTGGACACAAATACCTTTACTTGCAGCCCCATTGAATGGTGAAAAGGCTTATAACATGTGTCCCTAAAATAAGTGGCGAAGCATACATCTGGATGATGAGAATCTAGGGTTACGGTGATATTTGTGCAGGTCGGTAGTGTATCTTCCATAAGGCAAACAAGGCACTCGCCTAGGGTGGCATTTTACCAGAGGGAGGCACTTTGCCAGACGGTGTTAAAGCACACTTCTAGTGCTTCAAACATTTTCATTCCCTCCCCCACCGTTCAGCAAGCTTTAGCTCCTTCCAGTTAATCAGGGTGATGGGGGCATGTTATGTATGTGGTGGGAGTATGTAATGTGGTTGATGGTGGTATGTAATGGGGTGATTGGGCATTTAATGTGTGTGCAATGTTTGTGATGTCGTCGGTGTGCAACGTGGGTGGGGGGGGGTGCCTGAATTTTGTCTGCCTAGGGCAGCACAAAACCAAGATACAGCACTGGTGCAGGTACAACAACAATAAAATGGCAGCAATACAGATTGTGTGATTAAGGGGAAGGGCTACTTAGGGAACAAACCGGTGGAGCCTTTAACCAATACTGTTCCAATTCCATCTCTTCTCATGTCTGCAAAGTGTCAAGTAGATTATAATCCTAGAGGGGCTTTTAAACCCGGAAAGTGTTGGTCTTGTGGAGTGCTAGTTTTACACCTACAGTGACATTGGGACACATCACAAGATTTAGGCATGGACCCACATGGTCTTTTAAGACCCTGAACGGCTCTCTGCCACTGTGTGGCAGGTGGTACTGAATATGTAACTTTTGCTTCTATTAATGAAGCTAAAGTTTAAAAAAAAAAAAACAGTAAAAAAAAGCTTTAGTGACACTTTAACAAGAACGTAGCCAAAGTCTCAAATGCACCATCTTGTGTATTTTCTGTGGTTTTTGGGTATATCCTGGAATATTGATTTTGAGAGCACAGAAGAGTTCATATATGAAGATGTTTTCCTCTCCGTCCTTCACAATAATTTAAGTGTAATTTCCTATGTTTATATACTGGGGTGCAGTGTAATACAGATTACATGCTCTATGGTCATCACATTACTTCTGTTTTAGGGGATCTGCAAAATATATTTGAATATTATTTAGCGCCTGTCAGCACACCTTTCCATGATATGTTGCTTGATTGTTTGATTCTGTTTAATCCTTGATGATAAAAATGTTCATCTTGAGTCAATGCAGGACCAGTACTTCTTAATGGCCAGTACATCCATGTACCTGCTGCTGCAATAGACATGTTTTCCATCCAGTGTCATTCAGCCCTGCTCACTTCTCCTTGTGCTTGTTTTCTCAGGGGGATTTATTGTTGGTGGATTAGTGAACTTTATAATTGTTGGGATGTTCTTCAGACTGATGGATAGAATATGGCAATTTCCAATTCTTAAATGAAAGTATAAAAGGGCCTTGTGGGAAGTCATTGCTCACCATTATCTCAACACATCTGAAGAAGAAGGAGACATCTTCTAGAAACTGGATTTGAGTCAAATCCCACATGTGCCTCTATTTTTCTACTGTTTTGCTTAGCATGGTACACAACATTAAATTTGCACAGCATAACTGTAATAATCATAAAGTTGCTGTGAGCAAAAAATATTTGTGTCTACTTACCGATGAATTAAACAGCGTCTTGGCATGCTGGGACATGAGTGCTGCCTTGTTTATACTTTGGTTCAGAGTGTTTGTTCCACAGAACTCACACTCACTGTTATTGCTGCAGGTAACTGACAAGGTGCAGAGCATTAAGAAGACACCTAAGAACAGAAAAGAGAATCACCATCACTGACACGTTTTAGAGAAAGCTTGTAGATATTTTCTCAGTTTGGACAATAAATAAACAAAATAATAAAAATAAATATACACAATTAATTTTCTTTTTAATTTTAAAAGCACTTCAAAATAAGGTTCTGCTAAGTTTGGAGTGCAATGTAACAGTACGGTTGGCTCATTGATTGCTCATAGCCAAACCCAAATTAAATCTCAAGGTTTGCTGCTCTTATGTATATTCTCTGGCATCACAACAACCACCATAATCTAGTAGGACAGTTCCAGCAACTGCTTTTGCCTCATATTGTTGTATAAAAATGTCCTTCACTAGATCACATTACAATACTTTAATACAGTTAAGTTCCTTTCCAGCAGTCATCAAGGGTGGAAAAATAAAGAGTGCAGCAGGTGTAACGCACCTAGGCCCATCCCTTTATCAGGGCCCAAGACTGACACTCTGCCCAGTATCACAGCCACAGTTAGCCATTTTACATCAGTTATTGTGACTTAAAATGACCATTTTACATAACCAGCCAGCTGTCAAAAATGAGTATTTTTCATAATGTAGCACTTTACAAAAGAATTCATCATCTGTTCATGATAGGTTTCTTTGCAAACTACAATAACTGTGAGATGTGTTACAGCAAACAATATAATATATTTGGATTTGTGAGTGGATACACAGAACCTACAACTATCGTTCTCTGCATTGTGACAGCCTGAATCAATCATAAACTTCACTCTGAGCCCTCCCTGTCTGTGGTGGGTCTTCCACGAGGAAGCTCTGTCACTGGCTGTCTAAAATAACATATTTGTAGTTAGCCACAAGCCGCAGCCTTAATGAGCTCCTCAGTCTGCCTCAAGCCACGTGCTCGCTCGTGCTATAAATGTTAAAGCAACTTGCATTTACTCCCAGGCAGTCATTCAGAATAATCAATCTGTTACTGGTGCTCATTTTCTGAAGCTTTTGGTGGATGTAACACAAAATGTAGAATTGTGAGGCAAGCACATGTACAGAGGTAAAATATATATATATATTACAAAAATAAATGGCATTTATATAAGCATTGTGAAACTTTTGTCTAGTAACATTTCTATTGTTTCAACAACAGTAAATTATCTGTTTTCACTTTGAGCCACAAACCCAAAGTAGAAAACATATTCCACAGACTGGTAGGATTTGCTGACACTTTTCTCATGTTCTCCACTAATGCTACTTTTATCTTGATTAATCATGTGTTTGCTTGTGTTTTTCTATAGTAGGTTACTAGCAGGAAAACCACAAGAATATACTGAAAATATGAGTTTCAGACAGACAGCTTTTTAGACTTCCAGGGGAAGTTTTACAGTATCCTACAGTCTGTCACCTCAGACAAGAGTCTAATGTCTATAACATTTTAACCGCTTAGTTTCTGAAAACATATTTACAAATAAAATGTGTCATTTTTTTTTTATCATGAAACCCAAACTGCACCTTTATTATTTTTAAAATTGAAACCTTAAAACATAGCAGCCAAATAACTAATTTAATCAATTGTTTGCCTAATCCCTTCTGATTTTTAAATGGTTTAGAATCTGCCTTTAAGTGTAGATCAAAGAAGGATATATGAGTCAGTATTAGTGAGCAATCTAGTTTTATTTTACAGGACAGTTTGATTTCAGAGAAAAGTTATGCGTACATACAATTTATTGACAAAACATCAAAACTTTTGTCACATGAACAGGAAATACAAAACAATGTTTAAAAAAAATCTGTTTTTTATAAAAAAATCTTGTAAGCATTGTCATTGTCACGAGGTAGCAGTACTCCTTTCCTCTTTACAACGGCTGTCTGTGTATCACAGCTACAGTATAATTACATTCCAGTATCACATAGATAGATAGAGATAAAACACAGGTCAAGCTAACGTTCACATACCTGATAACATCCAACAATTTCTAAAATGCCTTGCCATGCTAAAAGCAGAGAGGTTGCGTCCTGAGAGTCTTTTTAACTTGACTGGTTAAAAAAAGAAGAAGTTGTCTTTTATCTAGTCTGTGATCAGATAGGAGGTGACCAATCATGGAAAATTCACATTAATACTCTTAGTTTAACAGAAAAGATGCTGCCCAAATAGGAAGTGACGCCTCTGTTTCTTGTTCGATATGCATTTCTAGCTAGCAGTACTGTTACTCATGGATGATGCAAAGGAACTGCCCATAGGGGCCACTTGTAGCAATCATTAGACCTCGTTTGTGGCTTTTCAAAATACCTGAGTCAACTACTGGTTTCAGTAGTGAAACTCAAACTCTGTGCGTACATGGATGATGGTGCTGATAAATTCCAGTTTTAAAGCATTACATCCAGAAACAACCAGGGCTAGTAAGAGGGTCAGAGGGGCTATTGCCACATGGCTGCACCACTTTTCACTTCTAAATACCCCAGTGCACACCGAGCATATTCTATCAAATTGTCTGTATGTCTATCAATATATGTTCCTTATCTGTTAGTACAGTATATCTGTCTTGCCTGTGTATCAGTGATGATAATGTGTGGACTGATAAAAGTTACACTAAATAGTTTTTGTCCCCAGAACCAAAAGTTGCCAGCCAGCTCCTGGAAACAGCAATATTTGATACAGGAGCCTTAAATACGAATACCTGATTTTTGTTTTGATTCCCTTGTCAGTTCACCACAGTTCACTGTTCATTGAATAGAAAAAATGTAAACAGCGCTAAAAATTAAAAAATATTACACAATCATGTATTAATAAAGATATATCTTTTACTCACATACAAATATAGATAAAAAAAGAATAAAAACCCATAAATAGACACAAAGTAATAGTGAATAAAATAATTATTACACATAATAACACAACCAATATATTAATAAATCATCTATTGGAAAAACAGACTCAAAACAGCAGTAGATAATTATCTAGTATACTGGATTTAGAGTAATCACCATCTTGTAAGGGAATAAAAACATTTTTTTAAATATATATATTTTTATATTTTTGCAACTCACTTTTAACTTATGGAGAGAAACGTTTTTCAGACTGGGAATAAAACCTCTGCAGCAGAATATTTAGTCCGTTTTACACACAAAAAAAAGAACAACTTAAATGTGCATAGACTGCTCAACACAGATGCTATTTGCACATTTTAATCATTTTAGTACTTCAGGGAACACAAATAATTAAAGGATAAATCTTAACATAAAAATGCTGGGGGAGCCACGTGGGCATCCCCAGTGTTACCCATCCTGGTCGCAAGAAATAAGACCATTGGCCCCCAATGTCCTCAGCTGGCCCCATTAAAAAATGGCATATAGGCCCTGCTTGTGGCCACGGGCTGTCACTATGCTGTGACCCTGACTAAAATTTTGAGAAAGGCCCCTATGGCTTGGAACTGGCCCTATGCCCCAAGCCCCAATTAAATAAAAAAAAGTATGGGGGAAAATTATTTAATTTTATTGGAGGCTGGGGGCAAATTATTTAATTCTATTGGAGGCTGGGGGCATTTCACCAGATCCCAGGGCAGATTTTATTTTTTATTGGGTTCTGGGGGCATCTTCCCCGCCCCCACACCCTGGTGATCTATTTTAGTATATGGGGACCCAGGGCAAGTAGTCCTTTCCCCTGATATATGTAGAATGGTGCTGGGAGCCATTTGGCTGGCTTTCAGCCTCAGTCATGTTATGGGGGACCAAGGCCACTAGCCCTGGCCACCCTATGTATTTTATATGGGGCTGGGAGTGAGGCAGGTGCGGATGGTCATGACTATCTTCGTTGACCCCAGTATGTGTAACGGGAGGCTGGGAGCCATGTGGGTGGCTCTGAGCGCCTTTTTAGGAAGTGGAGGGTCAGGACTAGTAGTCCTCCAACAAATTAGCATTACTCTAGACCACAAAGGGTTAATGTCAGAAATGGGGATATATTTATGTGGGCTGAGTTCTATAGTTTTTCAACTCTCATCTCAACCTCCCTCAATTCCTTATGTGTATTTCTATGGGGAGGTATGACAACATTGTACAGCATTGTACATTGAGTCAGTGCTATGCATTTTCAGTGGGGGATACTGTATCATCCATATTTTTAAATAGAAACTACTTTGTAAGCCCACGGTCAGGTTATTTAGCAGGTCAGGTAGGAGTTTCAGTGCAGGGATAGAGGAGGTGTCTGGTTGCATGTTGTTATTCATTGTGCAGGGTGAGAACAGATATAGAAAAAAAGAAATAAGGATTGGAAAAATGACTGAAGCAGAGACAAAAGGGGACTTAAGCAAGGGACTGCAGAATATGAAAAGGACTAGAGTAGGAAATGCAATATAAACAAAGACCTTAAGCAGGGACTGTAGAAAAAAGCAGAGTTAGCGGTAGAGAGAGTTAAAACAAGGGTGAGGCCCTAGGTAAGGGTAACTAAGCAGGAACACCCTAGAGAGGGTGACTAAAGCAGGAACACCCTAGAGAGGGTGACTGAAGCAGGAACACCCTAGAGAGGGTGACTGAAGCAGGAACATCCTAGAGAGGGTGACTGAAGCAGGAACACCCTAGAGAGGGTGACTGAAGCAGGAACACCCTAGAGAGGGTGACTGAAGCAGGAACACCCTAGAGAGTGTGACTGAAGCAGGAACACCCTAGAGAGCGTGACTGAAGCAGGAGTGGGCCCTTTAAGGGAGCAACTTAGCTGAAGTAATATTGCTGTAGCCAAAGGGTCACAGGAGATGCTGAAAAACATCCCCCGGCTGGTTAAGCCTTCCAGATTTAGTTTCCCGGTTCCTGGACAGGGTAGAAATTCAGATGAGCTTTAACAGAGGCTCAGGAACAGAAGAAGCAGCTCTCAGAAATTAAGCATCCAACTTCAATGCAAAGGCCCTGTTTGCAATAAACTGCCGGTATTTAACAGGGTCGTGTTGCACTAGTTAACGAGCCCCCCTGACACCAACAAAGGGGAAGAAATACAAGCAAACAAAGGTAGGCCTCTAGAGGAGGAAGGATGTACATAAGCAGAGAAATTAGGTGGAACACACTTTCTGTGCATCCACAAACAATGAAAAAATTTTTGCATGTTTCTGCCATGTCTATTAAAATGTAATAGTCATTGTTTAGATCTTCATTTATCACCATAACTGGCAATCAAACATTCATTCAATGACATTGTCAAAGTCATCTGTTCTAAAGTGTGCAACAACTCAACATTTTTCCTATATCTGCAATCTTTATATGTTAAGTTGCAACCAGATGATTTGCTAAATGCATTAATAAGCAGGTATACTAATAACGTGATCACTGAGTGTGTATGTAATGTAATGTATGTAATGAACACGTGTATAGAAATTAACAAAAATAAAATGAAACAGGACCATAAAATCATTAATACAGAAGTGGTCCCCATTTGTTCGTTTCAGGCTGTATACTTCCTGAGACACATTCTACCAGCATCTGATGTCAACCACTGGGGGGCACCTTTAATTATATCTAATTCCCTCTCTGGAATGGAATGACCAGAGATTGTCTATATAGATGTAAATTTTGGCGTGTCCATTTTTATTTCCTGTATGTTTATGTCTCCAATTGTTCTAAAGCCTGACGAGCTGGACAGAAGAAATGAAAGGCAGTTAATACAGTTTTAGTGAGGAGCGCTAGAGTTTTGTTGTTGAGATGTGCTGGTGCAAAGGGTTTGCCAGTACCAAAATAGCAGAACGTGCACAAAGAGAGCCATGTAGGAAGACGGAAGAAAGAATTCAACTCAGAATATCACTGTCAACATTGCTAGTGAAGTCAGTGAAAACAGTAAGTTTAAGGAGGCTATGAAAAAGGTGTGAGTACACTTTATTACTCACATACCATCCTCACACATCTAAAAACGTTGCAAATAGGAAAAAATATATATATTCCATATCTGGCCACTGACTATATGATGGGCATAAATCGCTCTACCTTTATTCTTATTTTTAATTAATTGCACTACCTTTAAATGATTTTTAGTTATTACAGAATCTGCATCTCACACTGCACACTACAATATTACACATTAATGGACAACTATAGAGAATTAATAATGTGCTCTCTTTGCCCTGCATGGGTAGGCACCAGTATTATTCACTGGACTTTGAGATGTACATTTTATTGAGGTTGTATGAATCTTCACATACCTTGCCATGGACACCGATACCATTGTATTAACACTACGCCTACCTATGCTGCTCTGTACAGCTCTATCAGGGGCATACATATTCTTAGGAATCTCGGGTCAGATCCTTCTTAATCGGAATCCCTTGTATTTTTGGTAGTACTGTGGATTTCTGTGGGAAAAGCAAGTCTTTTGGCTTGTTTGGTGTGTTCTGATTTTTGTTTAATAATGCCTCTGCTACCACCTTAAAACATCATCACATAAATATTAAGCAATGTAGAATCACCACTTTGTCTTCCGAACATCTGCCTGCTACAAACCCCCCAGTACAGTTTTGGAGGCACTCACAAATTTCAACACCCTACATGCCCTAAAGAATGCCAAGGAAAAGGCCACAAGAACTTCAAAACTAGAAATCCCTCACAATGGCCTTGCTCTTCCTGGCTCCCCTGTAGATGTGTCCAGACTGCCTGGCTGTTCCTGGACCAACGTAGATCCTCCACTGGCGCTTGCTATCCAGATCCCGTCAAGGAGTTTCTCGAGGTCTGAAGCCATCTTTAAAGGAAGAACGGATCACAAAGGGGAATAGAAAGGGTCAAAAGAGAACAAATGGAGGTAGCAGAAAAATGGCTTCTGCCCTAACTTAAACCAGCTAAACATCAGTTAAGGAAATGTATGCCACTAAAAATAGACAACTGAACCTCCGCTATGGGGAGACTTACAGGATGTCTACAGAGACTGACACAAATCATAATTTAACATGAAATGTTTATAGATTAATACTGATCTGGAACTGAATTGCGGGAAACTAAGTAGCTACATTTCGGTTCCAGATCAATAGTTCGGAAACTGTAGTAGAAACTGAAGCATCGGAGACCTTCGGATTGGGACAGTTTTGCCTTAAGACCGTAGATTTTCGGTTACTTAAAATGTGACTTTTACACCCAAATAAAATTCAGATTTCATGATGATTGTTCCATTTCTGCAATATTAATTCTGCTATTCTGAGAAGGAGAATTGAAGTTAAAAATTTAAAAATAAATTTGAAACAATAACCTTTCCCCTGGGTCAGCGGGCTTCCACTGGAACCATAAATAGATAATAGCCCCTGTAGCTTGTAGCCATGGCATCCCTAATAATAAACAGGGCTGGGAACTGGCAAAATGATTCCCAGACCCTAAAATATACATGGGGGGGGTCCAAGGCAAGTACGCTGAACCCCCACTACAAGAAACAGAGCTAGGAGCTGGTCAAATGGCTCTCAGAGCATGTATATTTTAGGGGTTCCCACTGGGTTTATTTCTTTATTTTTATTTTATATTATATATTTTATTTTTTCGGGGGGAGGATTTCATGTATTTCCATAATAGCTTAATTCTTCCTGAAATAAGTCTCCATCATTCCATGGGATCTATGAGGATGATAGAGGTATTTTTTTATTTCATATAGCAGAATGGAAAATAAAATCATTAATCATTTAGCATGTATAACCATGAAAGAGTTAATGAAGGTGGCATCATTTAATTTGTTGCTATAAATAATCACTGTGACATTTCTTCAGAAAATGACATTTCCTCATTACCTCTAAATATGTCATAATCCCTTATCACATGCAGAAGGAAGGAAGACATATTTTAAGTTAATACATATTTTTTTTTTTTGTGAATAAATTTTTATTGGAATTTTTCAGAAAATATATAACATAACCATAGGGGAGTAACAAAATCAAGGGGTTAGAAGGGATAGAGAGAGAGGAAAAAAAAAAAAAAAAAGGGGGGGGGCAAGGGGGGGGGGTTAAAAGTGCATTTTTGGAGTCTCTGACGCAGCAGAGTCATTTACATTGCTTCAATATTCAAATAACAATATGTGTATCGACAAATTCACATAATTACAAAATGACACTAGACATGTTATAATCTCATATCTTAGCAGATAGAACCTGTGTGAATTGTGTATATGTACATACATTCTTATATCCTTGATTTAACGACTCTAGATATATATCTCGGAAATCTGAACCGTACTATTTCATATTATAGTGGGATCATAAAATAAATCTAAGTTATTGTCAATCACGTCTACCGGGTTTTCTCCGCAGAAATAAATTACCTATCAAAATTGAGTATGGGTTTGTGACGGGTCTTGGTTAAATAGGGGATTTAATTTGTAAATCCCAGTGCAGCCAGGTTTGTCTGTGTTTCTCAAGATTATCGGTTACAGCGGCTATCAATTCTTCTACGGCTCGTATCTCTTCCACACGGTCAATCCATTCCTTGTTAGTAGGTATATTTTGCGATTTCCAGTATTTAGGAATCAGAGATTTGGCTGCTATAAGAAAATGCTTGGCTACTGATTTTTTGAAACAAGGAATGGACATTCCAGAAGAAAACAATACCATAGCTTCAAAAGTAAACGGGTATCTACTACATCCATATTCTGTAACCTTACTATGTACCATCTTCCAGTACGTATGGATTATCGGGCAGGACCACCATATGTGGAGGTCGGTTCCCACGTCAGTGTTACATCTCCAGCATGTTGGATCTATACTAGGTACCATACCATGGAGACGTTGGGGGGTGCGATACCACAATGCCAGCAGTTTATAATTGATCTCCTGGTATTTTACCACTTTGGTGCTCTTGTGTGTGAATAAGAAAATCCTATCCCACTGCGGTGTAGTAAAAATCTTACCAAGACTATCTTCCCATTTTCCCATAAACTTAGGTGGTGTTGAAGTTCCTGGGGACACTAAGATATTGTATATACGCGATATCCCGTGATTTATAGGAGATGTGGATGTGTTTAGACATTCAAACCAAGTTTTATCACTTCTCAAAAGATGTTGTTGTGGAAGATGGGATATATAGTGTGTGATTTGGTTGTAATTAAAACGGTCCATTAGCGATGGGTCTGTTTTTAGTAATGTTTGAAGATTTGTAACCTCATTTGAAATCAGTATTTCAGATATATGTAGAACAGAGAGGGGTAGAAAATGTATAAGTCCCGGGGAGTGTGTACCTTGTGGGAAATCCGGGTTGCCTCTTAACGGTGTTAGTGGAGAAGGATAAGTCGTGACTTGGGCCGATTTTGCCAGGGCGTGCAGTATGCGTATCGTGGGGTCGATAGTAGGATGTAATTTACATAGAGCTATGGCTCGGTGTGGGGTGATCCATGGAAGTGATCTGATATTTATTTGTATGGAAGCGTCTTTCAATTCAACCCAATGTTTAGGGGGTGTGCAATACCTCCATTCTAGTATGCGAAGTAGATGTGTTGCTTGGTAGTATTTACGCAGGTCAGGCAGAGCCAGACCACCTTCTTGTTTGCGACGTGTCAACATAGCTGAACGTAACGTACTAAAATAGCTCGGCGGGATTGCCACTATAAATATAGTATTCTGGGCAACAGATTCCTCTTAATGACATTTATGCGCCCTATCCAGGATATATGCGTGTAATCCCATGTGCGTAAATCATTTAGCATTGTCTGTGAAATAGGTAAAAAATTATAACAGAATAGCTTTGAGAGGTGTGGGGTGAGCCAAATTCCAAGATATAACATTTTATCTGTGCAAATTTTAAATTGAAAATTAGTTTTCAGGGTCTCTGTTAATTTGTGTGTATCTGAAATTATTAAGATTTCTGACTTTGTGTAGTTAATTAATAAATTGGAGAGCGCACCATATTGTTTAAATTCTTGTAGTATATTGGGTAGTGTGACGTGTGGGTTTGAAATTATAAATAAAAGGTCATCGGCATAGGCTGAGACCTTATAGTGATTGTTTTTCGTTTTAAATCCCTCAATCGAAGGATTGTCTCTGATAGCTTGAATGAAAGGCTCTAGAGTCAGGGTGAATAACAATGGGGACAATGGACAGCCTTGTCTTGTCCCGTTTCCTATTGGGAATGGTTCCCCTAGAATGCCATTCACCCGGACCCTGGCTGTAGGTTCGGAATATAATGCATTTATCCATGTCTGGACATGTGGGCCGAACCCAAATTGGCGCAGGGTCGCTTTCATGAAATCCCAGTCCACTCTGTCAAAAGCTTTTTCAGCATCGGTCGACAGGAAGATTAAAGGTTCCTTCCTTCCCTGCGTCAAATGGGTGACATTAATTAATTTTGTGGTGTTGTCTTTTGCTTCCCTTCCCCAAATAAATCCCGTCTGGTCCGGGTGTATTAGCGTTGGCATAAGGGGTTGTAGTCTTAGTGCTAAAACTTTAGCTAGAAGTTTGAGGTCAGAGTTTAGCAGGGATATGGGTCTGTAATTTTTACAGAGTTCCATATCTTTCCCTGGTTTGGGGATCACTTGAATATGTGCTATCGTAGTGTGGGGGTGAAGACCCCCGCCATCTAGAAGGTCATTGAACATTTTTGTTAAAATTGGGAGTAAAATTTCTTTAAACTTTTTATAGTAACTTGTCGGGAGGCCATCCGGACCGGGGCATTTACCCGAAGCCATTTGTTTCAGGGCTTCCCCAATTTCAGATTCTGTTATGGGGGATTCCAATCCTGCCTGATCTACTTCTGACAGTATGTTGTTTACATTTTTGGAAAGATAATTTTTTATTCTTTCCTCTCTTACTGTGGCTTCGGATTCTGTAGGGGTGGGCTTCAGTTGATAAAGGGCTTTATATTGGGAAGTAAATGAGTTAAGGATATCAATGGGTTTATAATGGTAGGATTTACCATTGGCTGTCCTTATTTTAGGTATATATGTGGCCTGTTGTTTAGTGCGGATCATACGGGCAAGCAGACGTCCGCTTTTATTCCCATGTTCATAAAAAAAGGCCTTAGAGCGCTGCGCTTGTCTTTGTAATTTGGCATTTATCAGCGTGGACAGTTCTCTACGTAATGATGTAAGATCCTGGTATACAGCCTGATCTAGTGTGGATTTGTGTTTTTCCTCCAGGGAGGCTATTTCTGTAGTTAATTTTAATATGGTTTGCGTCCTAATTTTCTTGAGTATTGTTGCTGTAGCTATGAAGTGTCCTCTGATTACACATTTGTGTGCTTCCCAGACAGTAGGGGAAGGAATTTCCGCGTTTGATTTTTCCTCAAAATATTGTTTCAGGTTGCTGGTGGTGTCAGCTATTATATTGTTATCCGAAAGGAAAGAATCATTAAGTCTCCAGGATATCTGTGTGGACTTATATAAAGGGGATTTTATTGTGAGAAATATGGGTGCATGATCTGACCATGTCGCTATTCCAATTTTTACTTCCTGTAGCATATGTAAATTGTGATTTTGGAGAAAAAAATAATCAAGTCTGGTGTATAGATCGTGAGGTGCGGAGTAAAACGTGTAGTCCCGGTCATCCGGGTGGTACGCTCTCCAGCAGTCTACCAATCTGTTGTTGTGGAGTGTATTAGAAGCATGTGCAAGGATCTGGGCTGGAATGCTAGATTTTTTTTTGGATGTATCCATTTGTGGGTCTAGTGGTAAATTAACATCGCCTCCAAGTATTAAAATACCCTCCATAAAAGTGGTAAGAATTTTCATTATACGGGACAAACATTTATGTTGTTTTCGGTTAGGAAGATACATATTTGCAAATGTGTATCTGGTGTTCGCAATGGTAGTTTTAACAAAAGTAAATCTACCTTCAGTGTCGTACATAGATGCTGTATCCATTAGGGGAATGTGTTTAGAGAATAGAATAGCGGTTCCTTTCGTTTTTGAGTCTGGGGTATTTCCACAGAAACATTGTGTGTAATAACCATTTTTAAAAGTGGGGGCCTGATTCTGTTTGAAATGTGTCTCCTGCACAAAAACAATGGGTGCTTTAAGGGCTCTCCATTCTCTGAGTGCTCTGGAGCGTTTTTCAGGCTTATTTAAACCTTGTGCATTAATAGAAATTATTTTAAATGAATCTTGGGTCGATGTCTTTGTCTGGTACATTATTTAATAAAACAAAACAAAAGAAAAGGAGAAAAAAAAAAAAAAAAAAAGGGGGGGGGGGGTGGGGGGGGAAAGGGGGGGGGAAGGGTGGTTTTAAAGTGGACAAAAATTCACTATGTACAACCAATCACGGGATATACCCGCGAGGTACCCGATAAGGGTAAACAACTGGGACGTGTCCTATGTGTAGGCAGTCTAACCAGGGCACCGCCTTGGTGACTACACTAAACACTGGCAAGGGACACTAAACCACTGGGAGACGTGATTGCCAGGAGACAGGAAACTTGTCACCTATTCGCTTAACCAAAATAAAACAGATAACACTCTATAACCATTAGTAGGGGAGCCGCCGCTCCCAACTAGCAAATAACATGAGAAAAATACAAGAATGGGGGGGGGGGGGGCTGGTGGAATAGTGTGTCATGACAACCCTATGGGTGTAGGTGCGTTGTTTCAGGTATGATGCCGTGTGTTCCGACTCAAAATTGGGTGCACACTCACAGACACCTTTGGTGATGACTCCTCATATATGTCTTGTTAACTGGGGTTGGGTAGTCTCGTCTTCCAATTACCCTTTATAGTGATAATTAGTTAGCCTTACCAATTTCAATATGGTGTCATAAATTATTTTTTCGCGGTGAATGTAATCGTCTTTGCTAAATGGAATTAAGTGTCCACAGCAAAAATAAATGACGATCTGTGTCTTAGCTGTAGTGTGGAAGTATCTGGGCATTGTTAGCCACAGAGTGTCTGTTGGTCTATGGCATAACTGGCTATAATACTCAGTATATTCTGGGTTCGTTTGGACTCACTAATATATAGCATCTGTATCAGCAGCCCATTATTTGGGTAATTGTTTTTTAGAAACAACTTCCAGCATAACCGTTTGCAAAAAGCCCTTAGTCATACATTGCTATAAATAATGATCTGTATTATTTCCTAGATGTTGAACTATCTGGGCATTATCTTTCGTAACTAGCAAGTTGGGCTTAAGATAATTAACTAAGATATACTAGGTATCTTGAGTCATACAATTACATAAATTACAGTGTTATAACATCAACAGGGTATTTTGGTAATTTGTACCCCCAAAAACCGGATTTACCGCTCGGTCAGTAATGGAAAAAAAAAAAAAAAAAAATACAGTAATATAAGTGATGGTCAATACTTATCCATACTGTGACCGTATCTAGGAATTGTCATTTCCAGCGTGTCTGATGGGCTATGAAGTGTTCGGCTGGAGAACCAAAAGGGGGTTTGTAACGTCCGGAAACATACAAGACAGTTCCATAAGTGTTCACAGAATATCCGTCGCATTGTAGAATAATAGTATATGTCCAATCTGAACCTCGAGTCTCGAATTAGCTGCACGTTGGGCGCTTCATTCTTCTCTCTCGTTTGGCCCTCGGTTTATCTGAACAGGCCTTGGTCTTGGGCGGGTAGATCTTCGTGGGCGCTGAGGTAGGGGCCTCGGTGGGTTGTTTGTCAAGTTGTAGAAATCCAGAGATGTCCAGTCTGGCAGGTCAATAGTGGGTAACTCTAGTTCAGCCAGCAATGGAGGAATATCTTGCGGAGACCGGATGACATGTAGTGCTGTGGCCGTGCGGATATGTAGTGCGAACGGGTAAGTCCAGCGGTACCTTTGTCTGGCCTCCTGGAGTATATTTGTAAGAGGTCGCAGGGCCCGTCTTTTGTTTAGAGTGATCCTGGATATATCATCGAAAAAGGAGATCTGTTGGCCTTCGATATCCCATATGCGTCGTGCTCTAGCCGCTTTTATAACCGCATCTTTTAGCGAGAATTCGTGGAAGCAGCAAATCACCTCTCTGGACGGAGCATCAGGCGGGCCTCGGGGTCTCAGGGCCCGGTGTGCTCTGTCTAGCTGGACCCTTGTCTCCGGTGGTCGCCCCAATAGGCCATTAAAGATCCGGGTCAGGATAGGTCTCAAGTCTTCTTCTAGATCTGTTTCCATTAGGCCTCTAATGCGTATGTTGCATCGTCTGCCTCGGTTTTCCTGGTCTTCCAGGGCTAGTATCAGGTCAGACACTGTTGTTGTTAAACATCGTTGGGTTTTTACAGTCGTTTGCTGACCTGACTTCAGACTTGTAATCTCAGATGTTGCAGAGACCATAGATCCGTCTAGTTTAGCGATTGAGGCCTTCAGGCCCGCTAGTTCTTCCTGGACCACGTGGCGTACCTCCTCTTGTACCGCTCTGCGCACCTCCAATATCAAGTTCGAAAAATCTTCTTTGGTAGGCATAGATTGGAAAATGCCTTGAGAAGATCCCAAAACCTTTTGTCTTTGCCCTGGGGACGGTGAGTCACTGTCTGGGTGGGATGAGGTCGGGGAAGGAGAGCGCGGCCTACCCTCGTGGTCCGGTTGTGAGGACATAGCTGCTGGAGTACGAAAGAAGTCTCGGAGGGACGAGGAGGGGGTTTTCTGCGAAGGACCTCCATTCTCTGCATTCAGGGGGTATTTTTTATTCTTCCCCATGATTGTCAGGCAACTTTTATGGCTTGATTTATCGTCGGGAGCGGCGGAGCAGATACACTATGCGGCCATCTCTCTCCCCTGGCAAGCCACGCCCCAAGTTAATACATATTTTGTCCCTGAAAGCAATGTGCAAGCCCAAATGAGCCTAAATTCAATCATGAAGGGTTTATAGGATAACATTATTTAAGTTGTTCAATGAAATGTTAGATGGACTCAATCTAAACAGTTTTTATCCTATGAACATAGAGAATATAAAAACATGCAAAAAATTATTTATACATTGTGTTAGCAGAATTGTATGCAAATGCATAAATGAAGAGAAAAATATACAATATGCTTCAAATGTGTCTGTGGTGTCTCCTGCTTATGACATCACCTTGTGGCGTAACATGCAAATTACCCATTTCCTATTGAAAGTATGCATTTGCATACAATTATATCTATGGTATGGGTGCTGGAAGCCATTTGGGTGGATCCCAGATGCAGTTATTGTTAGGAGGGGTGAACAAAACTGTCTGGGGTCAAGTGACGCCGCGTGATGGCACACAACGCTCTGTAAACCGCAAGATATAACCAGGTAAATTAATTTCACATAAAGCACTTAGTAAATAAACCCTGAGCACGACCAAATAATTTGCTGATCTGTGGTAAGAGGATGATTATTTAATACTTTTCAAAATGTATTTTCAAAAGATCACACAAATTCCATACACCGACCAGCCATAACATTATGACCACTGACCGGTGGCAAGCCGGAGGAGGCAGTGTGAGGATTGGGTCCTGCCATGCATGTGGATGTTACTTTGACAAGTACCAACTACCTAAGCATTGTTGCAGACCATGTACACCCTTTTATGGAAACGGTATTCCCTGATGGCATAGGCCTCTTTCAGCAGGATAGTGCGCCTTGCCACAAACCAAAAATGGTTAAAGAATGGTTTGAGGAACACTCTCCGCAACAAATGATTAAAAGTTTAAATTGTCAGTGCACAAATTTGAAAAATCAAATCTGTTAGTGAGTCGCTGCATACATTTTTTTTCAGATACAATAAAACAGGCCCTGCTGTCAGCCCTGCAGAATTAATCTCTCAACCTGCTGATCTTACAAGCTTACATGTGTTCAAGTAATTAGGCAGACGTATCAAATCGATGCAAGCAGAAACAGTGCCAACTAATGGAGCTATAACCATGTGTGCCGTTTGTTTAACCGTGTTATCGCCATATGCCTTCTAGGCTGCTTCAAAACTGATTCCACATAACTTGTTTTGCTAAATTCCTAACACTTTTCACCAAAAAACTATAGCTCAGTAGGAATCATCCTTACTTTAGGATCTACATAATCCTTTTTGCACCGAAAACATACCCTGGTTTCTTTGCTTTGTCTTGTTCCTTTGTTCACCTTTAGAGCTACTTTCTGATCTCTGACCTCCCACTCTCTTCAAACTGCATATTTTCCTTTCTTCTGTTGTATTCATCAATACATTTTCCTTTAGCATATACTACTGTTACTTCATGCTCTGGTCTCATTTCTAGAGAATTTATGAGGGCACCATATGACTCTGGAAGGATGCATATTATAATGCTACTACATGATTGTCTTTCAGTTCTTCACCTATTGCACGTAGCTGTTCCACAATCATGTTTTGGCCTTTCTACAGCCTCATCCATGGGCGTCCCCCCTCGATTTTTGCAATTCCCTTATAAAAAAAAATTTTTTTAAATTATTATTATTATTATTTTTACTCAGTGTGCAGCCTCTAGTTGTCCCTAGGGGACTGCACACCAGTTGCTGGGGTAGGAGGTGGCACCCAAAGCTGTTGCTCTCTGCAACTTTGCTTGCTGTAATACTGGTCTCCCATCCACATTGGTGCAGGTCTCTGCAGCTGTCAGTCATGCTGCATGGAGAGCCAATGACAGGGGTGCCCGGAGATATGAAGTTATAGCCCCGCCCCTCAGCCCTCCATGTGGCAGCATGACTGACAGAAGAGAGCCTGCAGTGCAACATCATGGAGGAAACAGGGGAAGATACTCAGAGACCATAGCTGAGCCTCTGTAACAGGTAGGAAGAGCTTATAATAGCTTTAAAAACAGCCAAGGTACATGGTAGAGTGCGGGTAAATCCAAGGAGGTCCCTCCCATTTCCCTGAGGTCTCCATTTGTCCAGTATGAGCAGTTCCTCTGACCAGGCTCTGCTCACATCAACATGGTGACAAGTGGATGGGGCAGAAAAGATAATGGAGGATAAAATGATGTGATAGATGGAAGCAGATTGCAAACAAAATGGGATGACATGGGGCAGAAAAGATAATAGAGGATGAAAAGAGGTGATTGATTGGAGCAGAATACAGACAAAATTGTGACATGGGGCAGAAAAGATAAAATGTAGGTGAAAAGAGGTCACTGACATGGAGGAATAAAACACATAAAATGATGGGGAAAGAGATGGCAAACATGGAGGAATAAAACATATAAAAAGGGGGAAAGAGATAAAGAAATGTCATGGATTTAGGAATTTGGGTGTTTAGGGAATCTGTTGCTTTGTGTTTATATTGTGTGCTATAGTGTTGTATCTGGTGCTGTGGAGTTATATTGTGTGCTATAGTGTTGTATCTGGTGCTGTGGAGTTATATTGTGTGCTATAGTGTTGTGTCTGGTGCTGTTGGGTTATATTGTGTGCTATAGTGTTGTATCTGGTGCTGAGAGGTTATATTGTGTGCTATAGTGTTGTGTATGGTGCTGTTGGATTATGTTGTGTGCTATAGTGTTGTATCTGGTGCTGTGGGGTTATATTGTGTGCTATATTGTTGTATCAGGTGCTGTTGGGTTATATTGTGTGCTATAGTGTTGTGTCTGGTGCTGTTGGGTTATATTGTGTGCTATAGTGTTGTATCTGGTGCTGTAAGGTAATATTTTGTGCTATAGTCTTGTATCTGGTGCTGTTGGGTTATATTGTGTGCTATAGTGTTGTGGGGTTGTATTATGTGCTATAGTGTTGTATCTTGTTCTGAGAGGTTATATTGTGTGCTATAGTGTTGTATCTGGTGCTGTGGGGTTATATTGTGTGCTATAGTGTTGTATCTGGTGCTGTGGGGTTATATTGTGTGCTATAGTGTTGTATCTGGTGCTGTGGGGTTATATTGTGTGCTATAGTGTTGTATCTGTTGCTGTGGGGTCAGAGGCGTTGCTAGGTCTCCAAAAGATCCAGGGCTGGAGCCCATATCAGACTTGATAGAAGTGGAGTAAATAAGCTCACATGCTTAGGTGGCATATAGATAGATATATATGATTCTAATGAATAATAGGTATATGGGTATATATCAGGGCTCAACAAATCCCAGGTGCCAGGACGCCATGGTGACCAGAAAATTAGATCTGGCGCATGGGAATTGTTGTCCACGCATTGAAGACTTGCTACCACACTATAGGGTCTGAGCGCCGGGTGTGCTCAGCAGGGCTAGAAACGAAGATTGTCTGTGCCTGTATGAGACACACCCCACTGTCAGACACACATAACAAGCACGCTGTCTCACACAGACCAAGCACACAAACATAACAAGCACTCTGTCTCACACAGACCAAGCACACTGTATCACACAGCAACACATAACAAGCACACTGTATCACACAGACCAAGCACACTGTCTTACACAGACCAAGCACACTGTCTTACACAGACCAAGCACGCTGTCTCACACAGACCAAGCACACTGTCTCACACAGACACACATAACAAGCACACTATATCACACAGACCAAGCACGCTGTCTAACACAAACAAGCACTCACCAGGGTAGGTCAAAGCCATTGTTCTACAGAGATCAAGAATGGAAAGGCTGCCTCCTCTCCCCCATTCATGCGCATACATAATCACACACAGTCATGCATGCACATACATAAAACACAGTGTCAGATAATCACACACAAATACAGTAAAACACACACAAGCCAGCAGTATGTTTTTCAGAATGTAATATTTAAGAAATAAAGCACTATATAATTTAAAATAATCAAAATAAAATGAAAGTGATCCAACCACCAATATTGTGTGTATAAAGAGAGGGTTAAATTCACTCCCAGTTAATGTATAGCGCTAGTGCTGCAACATAGAATTCCTGCTTAAAAGGAGGACCTGTAAGAGAATTTAAAAAGAAAAAATCCAGACAGAACTTAAAGATAGGCAATTTCTAATGATTCAAATGTGCATAAAATAATTTAATACATATATATATATATATAAAAAAAAAAAAGATAAATAAAAATATACACAAACATACAACAAATACAATTACATAAACATTTGTTCTCTGGCATACATTTACTATTAAATGCATAGATTACCAACAGAGTATCAAAATGCATAGATATCTAAAATATCCAAAATAAAGACCACCAAAATAGCTGATAAAAATTAAAATAGGGAGAATACCTTACCGGGTAACTGCATGGGCCTGCAGGAGGCGGTCTGGCCACAGGCCCCAGCACTAGCTGTCACCACCTATTTCAGGGAAATGTTGCACGTGTCTCTCTTCCTTCCCAAGTCTGGATCTCTCCTCTTCCTTCCCTATCCTCATTTTCCCATGTCAGTCTCTCTATCCTCTTCCTTTCCATGTCTGTTTCTCTCCTATCCCTTGCCATGTCTGTCTCTTTCCTTTCCCATGTCTGTCTCATCTCCCTTCCCATGCATGTCTCTCTCCTCTACCGCCTATAACTGTCTCTTTGTCTCTCTACTCATGTATGCCTCTCTCCTCTTCGCCCATGTCTGTCAATCTCTTCTTTCCCATATATGTCTTCTCTTCCTCCCCCCGTCTCCTCTCCCCCAACCTGTTGTTTCCTCTCCCCCCCAATCTGTTGTCTCTGCTATCCACCCACTCTGTTGTCTTTTCTCTCTCCCCCACCCTGTTGTCTCTTCTCTCCCCCACCAAGTTGTTTCCTCTCTCCCCCACCCTGTTGTATTCTGTCTCCCCCCCAACTTGTTGCCTCTTCTTTTCCCCCAACCTCTTGTCTAGACATGTGCAAAACTAAAATTTTCGTTTCGTTTTCGCCCATTCGGACGAAAATGTTATTTATTTCGTCTAAAACGAATTTCGTTCATTACTGCATTCGTTTCAGACGAAATTCGTTTCGTTAATTTTAATTCGTTCGTTTTATAGAAATACAATGTAATACTATTGGCTTTCTATAAACCGAACGAGAGCCCCATTCATAAGAAATTCTTATGAACGGGGCTCTCGTTCGGTTCATAGAAAGGCAATAGTACTACATGTTTTCTATAAGCCGAAAGTCTATAAACCGAACGACTTTCGGTTTATAGACTTGCGGCTTATGGAATACATGTAATCCTATGGCTATTCTATAAACCGAACGACTTTCGGTTTATAGAATAGCCATAGGATTACATGTATTACATAAGCCGAAAGTCTATAAACCAAACGTTCGGTTTATAGGCTGTCGGCATTTAACTATACAGAGACAGAGTCTCCATTCATAAAATTATGAATGGAGACCGCGGTGCGGATCTGTGATGGGGAGACGCGGGCACCAATGGCTCTGTGTGTGTTAAGCACACTCCGAGCTCAATCATAGTAATAGTAACATAGTAACATAGTAATTTAGGTTGAAAAAAGACACAAGTCCATCAAGTTCAACCCTTCTACCTATCATTACAGCTTTTGATCCAAAAGAAGGCAAAAAAACCCTAAGGAAGCTATTTCGAATTTTGCCTCCTGGGGGAAAAAATTCCTTCTTGACTCCAAGAGGCAATCAGATTTCTCCTTGGATCAATAAGCTCTTTTATTAATGCTTATTCTATTATTAATAGCCCTGTATGTTCTGCTTTCCTAAAAAAACATCCAAACCATTTTTAAATGCATCTATTGTGGTTGCTAGCACTACCTCTCTTGGCAGTGAGTTCCATAACTTTATTGTCCTAACCGTAAAGAATCCCTTCCTTTGCTGTCTATGAAATCTTTGCTCTTCCAGTCTGAGGGGGTGACCTCTTGTTCTTTGTACCTTTCTGTTAATGAACAGGTCACTGGAGAGCTCTTTATATTGGCCCTGCAAATATTTATATAATGTTATCATATCCCCTCTGAGACGCCTTTTTTCTAACGTATATAAATTCAATTTTTTAAGTCTCTCTTCATAACTAAGATCCTCCAAACCCCTTATTAATTTTGTAGCTCTCCTTTGCACTTTTTCTAGTTCCTTAATATCCTTTTTAAGGACTGGTGCCCAGAACTGTACTGCATATTCAAGGTGAGGTCTTACCATTGATTTGTAAAGAGGCAAGATGATATCCTCCTCCCGTGAATCTATACCTCGTTTTATACATGCCAATATCTTATTGGCCCTTGCAGCTGCTGACTGGCATTGGGCACTGTTGCCAAGTTTGTTGTCTATAATTATTCCTAAATCCTTTTCATTAGTAGTTTTTCCCAGGGAAAAACCATTTAACGTATATGTTGCTTTGTTATTATTTTTCCCATAATGCATAACTTTACATTTGTCTATATTGAACCTCATTTGCCACTTTACTGCCCAGTCCCCCACTCTGTCCAAATCTTCCTGTAAAGAAAAAACATCAAGATTAGTCTTTATTGCCTTACCTAATTTAGTGTCGTCCGCAAACACGGAGACATGGCTCTCAGCACAATGTGGCAGATCATTAATAAACAAATTAAAAAGAAGAGGGCCCAAAACAGACCCCTGAGGTACTCCGCTTAATACCCTTGTCCAATTTGAGAATTTTCCATTTACAACAACCCTTTGTGTTCTATCTTTTAGCCAATTTTCAATCCACATACACACATTTGCCCCCAAACCTATTTCTCTCAATTTGTAGAGTAACCTTTTGTGTGGAACTGTATCAAATGCTTTCGCAAAATCCAAATAGATCACATCAACTGCCACGCCTAGATCTATATTTTTACTGACTTCTTCATAGAATGTTATTAAGTTTGTTTGACAAGACCTGTCTTTCACAAAACCATGTTGACTTTTACTAATTATATTCTGGTTCAAGATGTATTCTTGAGTGTATACCTTTAGCAATCCTTCAAATAGTTTCCCCACTACAGATGTCAAGCTCACTGGCCTATAATTACCTGGCAGAGATTTTGATCCCTTTTTAAATCAGTACTGCCTTGCGCTCCCCGCTTGTAGCTCTACGTCTTCACTATGCACGGGAAGCGCGAGGCAGCAGTGATTGAGCTCTGAGTGTGTTTAACACACACAGAGCCATTGGTGCCTGCGCTTCCCCGCTGATGATCTGCACAGCACTACCGGGTGGGGGCGGTCCTTCACCTAGCACCCTGTGCTAGGTCTGCCCCCCCCCCCCCCCCCCCCCAGTGAAAAAAAACAAAAACTGAACCGGAGACTCGGGCTATGGCCCCGAGATTCGGGGCTTCAGCCCCAGTAGCCCCCCCCTAGCGACGCCACTGTGTGGGGTTATATTGTGTGCTACAGTGTTGTATCTGGTGCTGAGAGGTTATATTGTGTGCTATAGTGTTGTATCTGGTGCTGAGGGGTTATATTGTGTGCTATAGTGTTGTATCTGGTGCTGTTGGGTTATATTGTGTGCTATAGTGTTGTATCTGGTGCTGTTGGGTTATATTGTGTGCTATAGTGTTGCATCTGGTTTTGTTGGATTATATTGTGTGCTATAGTGTTGTATCTGGTGCTGTTGGGTTATATCTTTGCTATGTTGTTCTATCTGTTGCTGTGGAGTTTCAGCTAGAGCTCTGGATATTTAGCTGGTGCTGTGGTTTATATCTTGTGTCATGGGTTTTTAGCTGGTACCGTGGGTTAATATCTGGTGTTGTGGATCTATATCTGGCACAGTGGATCTATATTTGGTGCAGTGAGGCTATATCTAGTGTGGTTGGTTTATATCTGGTGCTGTGGATCTGTATCTGGTGCAGGGTTTATCAACCCTTTGCATGCCTTCACTGATAATGACAAAGCTCCTCCACTTCATGATAACTTGTCAAAAAGAGGCGCGGCGCAGAAAGGATGACGGTACAATTATGTATAACCCCCCGCGCGCGCGCGCGCGCAAACATTTCTGCGGGTGCCCATGGCCTCATCGGATACAGTTTGCACAGCAGATGTAGTTTACTGTTTGAGTTTAAACTCTCATGCAGTTTTTGCAATGCAGTTCACATACCATTAAGCTGCCCACGCCTTATCGGTTTCCCGATGGAGAATATCCAACCTTTAGCTACCCCATACAATACTTGAATAAAACAAGGACACTTGATATGGTGGCAAATTAAGTCATTTATTTATAACAAAGGAAAAGGGGAGTCCCCCAAAGAAAATGCAGCACCCCCTACCACCTGGAGACAGCTGCGCTGAGCCCCACCTACCTTTAGAGCACGTGACGGCTGGTCCAGCCTTCACTAGCCGCCTTCCCTGGCTTAACCAATTGTCAAGTCCCGCTGGGGTATCCAGGGGAGGCCAGTGACATCTACTGGCCTTGAACTCCCCCTTCCTGGAGGCCCGTGAGCCCCACAACTCAAGTGCCCCCACGCGGCTGCCTGGGTACGTCACTCCACAGGACACAGCCATGGGCCCATCACCTTTGTATCCACAACCAACTGGCTGGCTACGCTTCCACCGCATGGGCCTGACCACACAGTCAGTAACCGAATCACTGCCATCTGAACCTGCAGGGTGTTTTTGCTATGCCCAGAAGTAGTGAGTGCCGCTTTACCACGTGATGGGACCCCCCACTCCAACACTCCGCATCCAGTGAAATGCTAGCAAAGATCCAGAAGAAGGCGAAAAAAACCCTTTAGAAGCTTGGCCAATCTGTTTCAAAGAGGGTGAAAAATTCCTTCTTGACTCCATGGACTGGCAATCAGACACATCCCTGGATCCAGCTGCGGGACAAGCAAGCTTTCTGCTTTAATTTTCTAAGTTATGATTTCTTGGCACTTACAGTTGCCCACCGATGTGCTTGGCTCGGGATGGGAGGGTGGGAAACAAAACAGAATAAATATTAGACTTAAATCCACAAATTCCAGTTAAAATAGCCCTGTCTGATAACCATCCCCCCCCCCCCCCCCCCCACTATTCTTCTCCTAAACTCCCAATACTGATAACCTTCCCTGACCCCAATTAAGATCCCCTCCCTTAACCCCTTAATTGAGTTAGTTAGTCCCCAACTTACCAGGATGTCTGTCTATAGCCCATTGCCCTATTTTCTCTGGGCTATATCCTGAGACACCCTGGAGCCATCTCCAAAACCTACAGGTGAATGAGCTTAATGGCGCTCGCTCCTAGTCAGTCTCTTGCTATGTTTTAGCTGTGTTTTCTTTTCTTATATAAATGAGTTGGTCATCCTCCACGAACAGGCTTATAACTGCTTTTGCTTGCCTGTTCTTCTTGTCCCACTCTTCAGGGTTGTCAGTGTGTCTGTTTGTATCCAGTACCTGCCACAAGTCATCTTTGGATAACGGCTTTTCAAGCTTGAATGTCCACAGCTGGTTGTTGGTATTGTTGAGCTTTGCTATTGCAAACTTCACATCTGAACCACTTGCCATCTTTCAGTAAATTGGATGCAGCTTGTTTCCTCACTCAGTATTTACTGGGATCATAGATGTTGCACTTACTTACTTGTGGTTTTCCTTCAGTGTCTGGGCCTTTAACCTGTTAGTTTTGCATCAAAAAGAGACACTGGTAGATTGTGAAGGAGCATACTTTACTTTTATATACTAACAGCAAACATTTAGAACATATTAGTTACTTAAAACAGCAGCCAGCTTGGTGAAAGGTAAAAGGAAGAGAGACATAGAGCAAGTGAAAAAAACAAAGAACTTGCTGTGAGTACCAACAAGTTCAAAACATATATAAGCAGTACTCTGAACTTCACAACGCCATCTACAGCTCAAGTGCTAATTTAATACATGTTATACAGTACATGCTGTTGTCTTTTCCAACAATCATGAGTGCTAATAAAGTTTTTATTAATCGTGCCAATTTTCTTCCCTTGAAGCTACAGTCTCACCAGAGACTGAGGGCTTAATCATAATCGCCCTCTCTCTGGTGAAACGCGTGAGACTGCTGGTTCCCCAATGTCACAATGATTTTAACTATTACCAATAAATGGATATTTTTTTACTAGACCTGAGGAATTACTTTGATTGCCTTATATCTGAACATCCGCCCAAAACTTGCTATTTGCTGTATACTGTATCTTACTGACAGGTAGAAGCTCTGTGAGGCTGCACCCAGAGGGGAAAGGTACAGCAGCAATACAATTTGTTTTGTCCATGACAGAAGAGTGTATGAGCCGGTCAGCAAATCTACTATTCGTTAGACTCCCAGTTAGATTCCCAGGAACAACTTGGGCATTTTAAGTTTCCATCTTCCTATCCCCCAACATATATGGATGAATTTGCAGCATAGGGTCAACAATACTGCTGACTAAGACAGAAACTACAACATTAACACAAAAGAAGAAGAAAAGGGGGGCAGGAAGTTGGAAAATAGGAGATGAGGTAGGTTCCTCCAACACATACACATTCATCATACACTTAGAAACATAGAAACATAGAAACATAGAATGTGTCGGCAGATAAGAACCATTCGGTCCATCTAGTCTGCCCAATTTTTTTTGAGTACTTTTATTAGTCCCCCGTTCCCGGTCTTATAGCTAGGATAGCCTTGTGTCTATCCCACACATGCTTAAAATCCTTGACTGTGTTTACCTATACCACTTCTGCTGGCAGGCTATTCCATACATCCACTACCCTCTCAGTAAAGTAATACTTTCTGATATTACTTTTAAATCGTTGCCCCTCTAATTTAAGACTGTCCTCTAGTTGTGGTAGTTTTTCTTCTTTTAAATATACTCTCTTCCTTTACTGTGTTGATTCCCTTTATGTATTTAAATGTTTCTATCATATCCCCCTGTTACGTCTTTCCTCCAAGCTATATATGTTAAGATGCTTTAACCTTTCCTGGTTTTATCCTTCAACCCATGAACCAGTTTAGTAGCCCTTCTCTGAACTCTCTCCAAAGTATCAATATCCTTCTGGAGATACGGTCTCCAGTACTGTGTACAATACTCCAATACTTCCCAAAATATTTACACAAGTAGTAGTCAATGCCGCACATCTAACATGGAAATCTTCACCGGTATTGGTTAGCAGTAAGAAGTGTACCTCCTCAAGGCTTTCTGACTATAGATATTTGAACATTAGATTTGCACCAAACAAAATGTTGCGAATAAAGGATGTGCTTTAATATGAGTTCAATTATTAGTGTTATAACTGCATCTAAAAAAAAGCTTGAGGAATGTATTATGTTTAATATAGCTTTCTAAATGCTGCCTTTGAAAGTTAGCCAATCTTACCTCAGCATCCCTCATTAGCATAGGTTGGCACAAACATTGCCCATGGTGATCATTTACTGGGGTGTGTAATGTATATACTGTATTTATGCTGCGGAAGTGTCATTGGGTTCCGCCAACTGCACCCCCACTTACACAATTTAAGAAAAACTATGCTGAAAAAGCAGTTTTTGGAATGCCAACTACAGCCACATTGACCTCATGAACTAACTGAGCATTCTCCAAGCACATAGCATTGTCCAGTACTGGATAAAACCAGAAGCACCATCACTAACAATTCTCATATCCATATTGTATCACCTAGTTCACAAAAGAAATATCAACCCAAAAATAAGCTATGAAACTGCAACTATTTAAAGGGACACTCTCAGCAAAAAATCAAAAGGGATTATTTTTATTTAGCATTATTGATTGCAGATATGTCTTTTGTTCTGCAAGTTTATTTTATGAAATATTTTACTAAACAAGTGTGACTGGGAACCTAGTATCTCACTTTGGGACTGGGCACATAATTTTAAATTTTGACCATTGAATGGGAGGGTAATGTAATTATTACATCACAAGGGGGGCGGAGTTGTGTAACTGTTTGATCAGGTCAATCTCCTCTCTCTTTGTGTTGGAAGACAGTTAAAAAAAGTTGTACACAGCCACCTAGTCCTGCCCACTATGACACACAGGAGCCAGTAAGAGAGCAGGGGTGTATCTTATGACATCATTATGCAGGCTCCATCACAGTTGTAAAGTGAGACGTGCTGGAAGATTTTGGAGACTGTTGCATCATGGGAAAAATTCTCAAAATGGATGCTGGAGATAGACATTCATTTTATTTTTACTTTTATGTGCAATTAATTCAAACATTTATTTTATGAAATATTTTACTAAACAAGTGTGACTGGGAACCTAGTATCTCACTTTGGGACTGGGCACATAATTTTAAATTTTGACCATTGAATGGGAGGGTAATGTAATTATTACATCACAAGGGGGGCGGAGTTGTGTAACTGTTTGATCAGGTCAATCTCCTCTCTCTTTGTGTTGGAAGACAGTTAAAAAAAGTTGTACACAGCCACCTAGTCCTGCCCACTATGACACACAGGAGCCAGTAAGAGAGCAGGGGTGTATCTTATGACATCATTATGCAGGCTCCATCACAGTTGTAAAGTGAGACGTGCTGGAAGATTTTGGAGACTGTTGCATCATGGGAAAAATTCTCAAAATGGATGCTGGAGATAGACATTCATTTTATTTTTACTTTTATGTGCAATTAATTCAAACATAACAGTGGCCAGGCCCGGACTGGCCATCGGGCACACCGGGCAAATGCCCGGTGGGCCGCGGTGGCCATGGGCCGAGGCCGGCAGGGGAGGTCCCAGCAGTGGCCTCTGGGTCCCAGGATCTCTCCTGCCGGTCTATGCAGGGCCGGCACTATCCGAGCGCCGGCCCCGCTGTTTGACATGAAGGGCCGGTGAGGACATCAAAGATCTCCCTCACCGGCCCACATGCTTTCCAATAAGGCCGCCGGCAGGGAGGGAGACTGGAGAGAGGACCCGGCAGAGCTCTAACTTGCAGCTCCACCGGGTTCCTCTCGCGAGATCCGGAGCATTGCCATGGCAACGACCGGATCTCGCGAGAGTGAACTCTAGCCCGCAGGCTAGAGTTCACTCACCACGAGGACCACCAGGGAACCCCGCCTCCCAGTCTAAAGGTAAGAAGGGAGTGATGGGTGTGAGAGTGCTGAGTGTGAGTGATGGGTGTGAGAGTGCTGTATAAATGTTAGAATGGATTGTGTGTGGGGGGGTAAATAAACAAATAAAATAACAGGCATTATGTCCCCCCCGGACATAATGCCTGTTATTTTATTTGTTTATTTACCCCCCCCCCCCCCTACACACACACACACACAATCCATTCTAACATTTATACAGCACTCTCACACCCATCACACACAGCACTCTAACACCCATCACACACAGCATTCTCACACCCATCACACACAGCACTCTCACACCCATCACACTCAGCATTCTCACACCCATCACACACAGCATTCTCACACCCATCAAGCACAGCACTCTCACACCCATCACACACAGCATTCTCACACCCATGACACACAGCACTCTCACACCCATCACACACAGCATTCTCACACCCATCACACACAGCACTCTTACACCCATCACACACAGCACTCTCACACCCATCACACACACATAGCACTCTCACACACAGCACACAAAGAATTCTCACACACAGCACTCTCACACACATCATAGACAGCACTCTTGCACTCTCACACACAGCACTCTCACACACATCATACACAGCACTCACACACATCACTCTCACACACCGCCCCTTTCACACACCGCACCCCTCACACACACATACTGCACCCCTCACATACACACAGAACCCCCCAACACACTGCACAACAGACATACACAATACTTCCATATATATATATATATACACATACACACACACACACACACAGCACCCCTCACACACATAATGCACCCCTAAACACATTACATTCCAGACACACACTAGATCCCTTACCCAAATCTGGATCATCTACACACATACACACGCTAGATCCCTATATACACTCTGAAACCGTTATAAACACACACTCACTAGATCTCCTATACACATTCTGGGTCCTTCAAACGCTCACTAGACTCATATATATATTCTCTACAGCCCCTAGCCACATATGCATCACATTACACCACAAACACAACACAACTAAAACCGACCTTATTACACAATACCACACCACAATCAGCTCACTCTACACACACGCAATCCCACAAACAGGCTCCAAACACATGCTCAATACTCTTTCCTGGCATTTTTGTCTCCTGGTATCGATTTATAGAGACACCAGAGACAAGTTGTAAGGAAACACAGTGCAAGCATGTTATTAAATTTGCTGGCACTGTGCAGAACAAATACAGGGTTTTTTCTCATGCTAGAGCTCTTCAGCAGAGCTCTGCGCATGGTCTGCCCTGGAAGAGCATTGAACCAACATGCTCACTTTGAGAGGGAGCGTGTTTGTCATTGGTGATGACGAAACACACCTCCTCTGCCCCGCCCCCTTCTTAGTGGGCCGCTGTGATAAAAAAATGCCCAGGCCGAATTTTTCTCCCAGTCCGGCCCTGACAGTGGCATATGTGTTATATTTGTCTTTGTTTTAAATGCACTGGTAATATAGTTACATCCTGTGTGTGGTAGTTTCACTTTAAATAGTAAAAATATATTTTCAATATATCTCTTAGATTAGCTTGCAATCATTAATGGACAAGACTCCTTTCCACTATCACTCCTTCCAGTTTCTAAATATATTTTCTACTCATACTTGTAAGACTGACTGGGGCAATAGTGATGAGACGAAGACAGAGAAAGAAAAGAGGAATTACATGCTCAATTGATAGTGAGCAATAATGTTCTAACCGGGAGCAACAGCTTTGTTGTTGATGTTATTATATTGTTGCTTTTTTTAAAACATGATGCAAGAGAAAATCTTACATGGTATTAACAAACATTACTTGCAATTCATCCTTAACACACATGTATGATTCAGAAAACCAAGACATTCTTTGTCTAAGAGGGATACACTTCCTGAAGACTTACTTAATATGATGTCTTTTGATCCCACCAACTAACCCTTATTATTGATAATATTGTAAAACCCTTTACCTGTCCATTGCAATGTATCTAATACATATCACAATGTGTGTGTTTTTATAAATCTTTCATCAATGTTCAATCATTTAGCAAATAAAAAGAAACTTTTCAAAATATACCCTGGTAGATGATGCAATTCATTTACTATAAAGACCCCATTAGCATTTATCATGGGTGATTCAAGTAAGAGAGCTGATTATGTCTTTAAATGATGATGATATGCTTCTCTTAATAGAACTGCTATTGATCAATAAACAGTAGATAATACTAATCCCTTATAGAAACTAACAGGGTAATGTCAAGATGACATAGAAGTATACAGTTAAGGATATTCAGTCATTGTCTCTTTTTGTTTAGTATGACATACTAAAAAATAAATATATTGAGTCATTATAGGTTGTGTAATTCTTGTAAACATATATGTGTTCATTACTTATTATAAAAATAAAATCTAGACAACTCAGTCTTTCAGAGTTTTTAGCCTTTATTAAAAATGCAATGATGATGTCATCTTTGTGTAGGGATTTTTTTGTATTATATTGTATTATAAACTAATGATTTAGAGATATAAGTGAATCTATGTCAGGAGTATTATTATTATTATTATTATCATCATCATCATTTATGTGTGTATATGTGTGTGTGTGTATTTGTGTGTGTGTGGATATGTGTATGTATATATGTATGTGTGTATGTATATATATATATATATATATATATATATATATATATATATATATATATATATATACACACACACATCAATCAGCCATAACATTATGACCACCTGCCTAATATTGTGTAGGTCCCCTTTTACCACCAAAACAGCCCTGACCCGTTGAGCCATGGACTCCACTGGACCTCTTTAGGTGTGCTGTGGTATCTGGCACCAAGACGTTAGCAGCATATCATTTAAGTTGTGAGGTGGAGCCACCATGGACTTGTTTGTTCAGCACATCACACAGATGCTCGATTGGATAAAGATCTGGGGAATTTGGAGGCCCAGTCAACACCTTGAATTCATTGTTGTGTTCCTTAAAACATTCTAGAACCATTTAGCAGAACTATCCTGCTAAAAGAGGCCAATGCCATCAGGGAATACCGTTTCCATGAAACATGGCCTGCAACAATGCTTAGGTAGATGGTACTTGTTAAAGTAACATCCACATTAATGGCAGGACCCAAGAGTTCCCAGAATAACTTTGCCCAAAGCATCAGACTGTCTCCACTTGCTTGCCACCTGTCACTGGTCATAAGGTTATGGCTGATCAGTGTTTATATACAGCAATCGTTTGTTTGTCCAGGTGGGTTTGCTTTATAAGCTTAGTGATGGATGTTTTCTTGAAAATTTGCCTCAGATTTCAATAAATCAATAAAAAATGAACACGTTGTTTGCAATAATGACTATTCAGGTTTTTTCCCACAGGATATTTTTGATAAAGATTGCTTGTTCAGTTTGTAAAACATTCAACATAGATAATTTCATTAAATGTTAAACACAGTTTTTCCAATTATGACCATGACGACAAAAGATCTGTGACTATGAGAAGAGGAAGACTTGCAATCAGACTTACGCTTATATTACCACATCCTTACACAAAAACTATTCCCACACATGCAAGGATACTTTTTTTATATATATATTTATAGAGTGACCTATGACAAGTTTAAGACCTAAAGAGCTACAAATTAGAGGCAGGGTCCAGAGGGAAAAGAAAAAAAAACATCAATGAGTCAGTAACAAAATAGTAACTAGTTACCAAATAAAAATCGGGTCTAGGACTCTTCTTCGCCGCTGCTTCATCGCTGACAGTTCAGCGCGGCAGTTAGAACGCTGAACTGTCAGCAATGAAGAATAACGCGGCCGTTTCATCGCAGACGCGGCTATGTAAGAGCTGACAGTTCAGCGCTGAACTGTCAGCTCTTACAAATGTAAAAGTAAAAAGAAAATAACCCCCTAATAAATGATTCCCCCCCAAAGTGCCCCCCCAAACCCTAATACTAAAATTAACTCCCAAACCCCAATACTAAAATTAACTCCCAAACCCCAATACTAAAATTAACCCCCGAACCCTAATACTAACCCCCGAACCCTAATACTAACCCCCTAAACCCTAATACTAACCCCCGAACCCTAATACTAAAATTAATCTCCTAAACCCTAATACTAACCCCCTAAACCCTAATACTAACCCCCGAACCCTAATACTAAAATTAACCCTGAACCCTAAAAACTAATTCTAACCCCCTAAACCCTAATTCTAACCACCCTTACTAAAATAAACTAAAATAGATCAAATACTAAAATAAACTTACCTTTAGAGATGAAATGTCCCGTGATGAAATCTCCCTCGACGAGCTGTCGTGTGGTGAAGAGACGGCGGTGAAGCGGCGGCGCGGATGCAGCCGAAATGAAGTGTCCCATCCCCATAAAAATCTGCCAGGCCAATGATCAGTGGTGAGGGACAGATGTGTTAATGCATACAGTTACTCAAAAAAGACCTAAGCACTGTTTTATTAGTTCTAAGAGAATGAAAAACATATCTCTCTGCCTCATGTATCCTTCTGTTCTTGTTCGTCTAAATTGGGATGCATTCCCCCTCTATGCTCGTACTTATCACTATGTAAATTGTTGGCGCTATATAAATAAATGTTAATGTAAATATCTGTAAGAAAAAGGGGCATGCAGAGAGATGGGGAAAGAATTCTGATGTTCTGCAATAGATGATAGCTGCCCAGCAATACATATAGTGAACTTAATATAAGACAACTTGCTTAGAAGGAAATAAGCATCATATCCATATGCATGATTAGAGGAATTAATAATATCAAGTGACACCTGTGTTTTTCGCACAGGTACACAATGTAGACGAGAAAACAACATGGATTACACATTTTAGGTTATAACAATGAGTTAATTACCAAGCACCAGTGGACCAGGTGGACATAATCTCCGTCGATCTTCACTGAATGAGCGTTAGTAAAACACGAAACGCGTCAAGTGTGTTCCTGCTTTTCCCCACTTCCTGTTTATGTTCAATAAATTTAATGATTTACCTTTTGGAAGCATGGAGTGCCGCAAACAATTTATTTGGCTTTTGGATTATTACACAATGTAGAATCCTAATTCACATTGCACGTGAATTCTACAGTTATCAAATAACATGCCCATGAATTAAAGAGATTGCAGGATTGCATTTATCTTTAATATATGGGCAAGCAAATGAGTTGCATGAAGGAATAGTTGCTTAAGGCAGGTGTTTCCATTTCTTTTCTGAAATGGGCCACATTTTCAAAAAGGTATATATCATACTTGCCAACTCTGTGTCCCATAGCTAAAAATGGGGCGGAATTAAGCGGCATTGCATGACCTTGCAGCATTGAGCTCAGTGGCAGAACTATCATTATTGCAGGGGTCGCAGCCGCGACCGGCCCGTCACACCAGGGCCCGGCTGCCCTGTCGACCCCTGTGACTCTGAGTGATTAAAAATCATCTGTACTATGAGATCTGAACTGATCGCATAGTACAGGCCCTCTGTAGAGAGAGATGCGGCCCGTGTGAAATTGTCACCGGTAGCCGCACCTCCGCTGGTCTTGTGAGAGGGGGTCAAAGCTCCGTCCCCTCGCGCTCTGAACATGCAAGATGTCCGTGACATCCTGGCGCTCAGTGGAAAACTGAGGCTGCATCAACCCCCCTCCCTGCAATGAAAGGTACCATGCAGGGAAGGGGACAAAAATTTGTTGGTATGTATGTAGTGTAAGTCTGTGTGTGTGTATGTATGTATGTGTAAGTCCGACTGTGTGTGTGTAAGTCTGACTGTATGTAAGTGTAATTCTGACTGTGTGTATGTATGTAAGCAGGGCCGGTGCAAGGATTTTCGTCTACACAGGCGAAGGTGCATTTTGGGGCTCCTCTGACCTGCCACGCCTCCCACACCACCAACCCTCCACATATTTTATATATATATAAAAGTATAATGTATACAATAAAAAAAAAATCTAAATATTCAACTCGCATGCTCTTAATTTGTCACACATTGACACCCTAACACACATTGAAACCTTTAAACACAAAGACACCCTTGCAGTCACACACAGAGACACACTTACCACTTACACACACACCCTTACACAGACACAGTGACACACTTACACCCTTACACAGACACAGTGACACACACCCTTACACTGGCACACTTACCACTTAGACACACACTCTTACACAGACAGTGACACACTTACACACACACACACCCTTACACTCACACAGTTACACATTTACACACACACACCCTTACACAGACACAGTGACACTTACACGCACACCCTTACACAGAAAGTGACACACTTACACACACCATTACCACTTACACACACACAGTGACACCAATACACACATAACCTGAGACACACTATTTTGCCCCTCAATATGCCAGTATTTAGCCACTCAATATGCCAGTATTTTTCCCCTCAATCTGTCATTATTTTTCCCCTGAATATGCCATTCTTGTGCCATTTAATATGCCAATATTTTGCCCCTCAATATGCCATTTAATATGCCAGGATTTTGCCCTTCAATATGCCATTTAATATGCCAGGATTTTGCCCCTCCAATATGCCATTTAATATGCCAGGATTTTGCCCCTCCAATATGCCAGGATTTTACCCCCCCCCCCCCCATTATGCCAGGATTTTGCCACTAAATATGCCAGGATTTTGCCACCCTCCTCCCACCTTCACCCTCCTTGCTGCTCTGCAGATCCACGCGGCTGTGAGGGAAGCGTTGTGCGCTCCCCTCCAGCCGTGCGACTTCAATAAAGGTTGTTTTAAAAAAAAATTCGACCAAAGTTACTCCGGTCGCATTTTATTTTTAACAAACTTTATTGAAGTCTGACTGTATGTAAGTGTAAGCCTTACTGTGTGTGTATATGTAATTAAGTCTGACTGTGTGTATGTATGTAACTAAGTCCGACTGTGTGTAAGTCTGACTGTGTGTATGTATGTATGTAACTGTAATATTATAACAAATATGATATAAAACCAACTATATATATATATATATATATATATATATATATATATATATATATATAGCTGGTTTTATAGAATATTTGTAATATAAATATTATAAAACCAGCCATATATGTTATACACATATAAAACACATGGTTCAGGTTTATGTAATATTTATATAATATATTTGGCTGGTTTTATAATATTTTTATAACAAATATATATATATATATATATATATATAAATATATAAAACCAACTCTATATATATATAAATATATATATATATATATATATATATATGTATATATATATATATATATATATATATATATATATATATAGTTAAATATATAGTTATATAAATATTATAAAACCAGCCCCATATCGGAGTTGCATGGTGGCTTCGGGGGGCCCCAGGGCAATTTTTGCACCGGGGCCCGGTGGTTTCTAGTTACGCCTCTGATTGAGCTCCAGGCTTCCCGGTATAGATAACGGGTATTCAGCGCTCACTTACTCGAGTTTAGACATACACTGTTTAAAGGCAATACTGTCTGTTCCACTGTCATTAGGCAATATTAATGCTCAGACAAACCCATATTTGACTGGACAAGAACCAAAAAACTGGACTATCCATCACAGGTGGGACTGCTGGCAACTATGATATATATATACATAGGCTTCCTGTACAATGCAAACCACAGAGGAAGATGATACTCCTCCATCTGATTCACCTGGTACTATCACATGAATGTCTCCCCTCCCATCTTCCTAGAAAGTTACCATAACACTGTGTAACAGTCTTCTGAAACCTCATCACTGCTGGAGATTTAGTTGACTAAAACTAGACTAAAATTTGAGTAAACTAAAATGGCATTTTAGTCAAAAGACTATGACTGAAACAAAATCAAAATATGCAGTCAAAGTTAACACTGGTGTCCATATGTATGTCTGTCTTCAATTTAAATATACAAAAAAACATCTCCAGTATTCTTTTGTTTTCCTATGGAAATAGGCACATCATTTTACTGAGAATTTAAGAGAAATCTAATAAAAAGTAATGTCATATCTTCCAGTGCATTTCTTTCTGACAAATTTCCTCATGGAGTTACAGTTTCAGGTCCAGCAAAGTATTGGGATTTATAAAAATGGTGCAATCATTTTTATAAATTAGATCAATCCAATTGTACCTGTTTAAACCTTCCCACCACTTTGCTGAGTCTCAAGTTCATACACTAACCACTTTCTTTAGAATTACCAATAGTATCTCCACAATCCCTCACCTCTTCAGTATGGAGTGTAATGCTGATATTCACAGAAATAAATATTAAAATTAAATCTGTGAATTAGTATTTGGAAGAACTTCCTGCTGTTTTGAAAGCTAGTGAAGCAAGGCTAATACAAGAGTTGTGATGGAAATGGGTGATCCGTATTTCAAACTTGATCACTTGGAAAGGTAATTACAAGAAACATAGCCACAGGATATTAGGTAATTGGTTTCTTTTATGTCAATCTTAAGGGCCGCTAGATGACTTAAATGTATATTTATGTAAGTTATTTTATGATACATTCCCTTTAAAATATATTTTTGGTCAAAATGCAACATTTTTTGTATATTATCATTCATTATTTGAGAATAAATATACTTTGCAAACAAAATTTGTCAGCAAATGTATAGATTTTGCAATATTTACTTTTTGAAATAGTCTGCATCTTGTTCATTTGTGATGTAATATCCGAGTTTCAACACCAACTTTGCAGAAATATTTCACTGTAGATTCAGTCATATCTATAATATGAAGACATCCCTAAAATGCACTATAGGAAATATAACAATCTGTGAAACTTCCATAATTGTCAAAATTAATTGAAGTGTTGTTCTTAGAAGATTCTTTTAATTCACGGAGTAAAGTACACCCTTGCATCCATAAAGTGTTGCACAAGGGGTCCTAACCCTGTTACCAAAAAATCCCCCCACCTATGGTACCCTAATAATGGTGAACAAAGGCTCCTAGCACATTATCATTATGCACATGCCATAACAGCTCTTAGGTCACCTATAGGTTGCCAACTTGTTTAATTTCCATATGATACGTGCTGCAACATATCGGGCTCATGAATGGCCCTTTGTCAAGTTTGTATCTGTTGGAAATTAAATAAATTGGCAACTCTGCTTTAAATTTTCAAGACCTGTGAGTGCGACACTTTTATTCTGTTTGGACTATAGATAGATAGATAGATTTATTATATTTCTTGTAATATATTTTTTAAACAGTTTATTTATTTTTAATTTATGTTTTTGCAGTAGCCAAAGTCCTCCCGTAGAAGTCAAGCTATTTCCAGAAGAGCCCCTTACAATTTTGGCACAAACTTCAGGCAATTCCATTAGTTTGAATGGAATTCTCGAAATTAAATGAATGTATGAATTTCCTCCTAAATTAACCCCTTAACGACAGATGACGTGCCAGGCACGTCACGGCAAATCGAGGACTTGCCGACAGGTGACGTGCCTGGCACGTCATGCACTAAACTGAGAAAAGAAAGCGACCAGCAGGGGAGTGATCGTAGCAGCCATTTAAAAATGGCTGCGCCCGCTGCACACATGTGCTTAGAAAGCAAACGATCGTTCGCTTTCTAAGCATCTGCGGTGTTTCTAAAGTGCCTCGCTAGCGAGGCACTTAGTAACACCTTCCAGCTCCCCAGAACCGATGGTGGTCGCTCTCCTGAGCGACCCCATCGGCTCAGTAGAAGGGAACGCTGCCTATACAGGCAGCGCTTCCCTTCTAATGGCAAGAGCATCGGAAGTGAAAGTATTTCACTTCCGATGCTCTAGGGGGAGCCAGTCGATGCCGGCACAACAGATCTATGTGATCTGTGTGCAGGCATGTATGGTAAGTGCTCTGATGAGCACTTACCATACTGTCAAAGGCAATATTAGTAAATATTGCCTTTGACAAGTATTGATCTGCCTCCCTCACCTTACTAGTTTTAGTAAGGGAGAGAGACAGATCAGATAAAGTAAAAAATAAAATAAAATAATAAAAAAAATATTTAATACAATTTTAAACACCAAGGGCTTTTATAAAAGCCATTTAACCCCTTCCCTGCCATTGATCGCTGTGTACGCAGTGATCATACACAGCAGCACATTTTTTGCTGTCTGTGCATTTTTTAGGGGTTCATTTTTTTTTTACTGTAATTCATTACAGTATAAAAAAAAGCTCTTTTAAGAGAGATTAACCCCTTTCTTGCTGTAGATCACTGCCTAAGCAGCGATCTGACGCAAATGCAGCAATCTTGCTGCAGAAGCATTTTTAATTTTTTTTAAACTTTTTTATTACACCCGTCACGTGTTAATTATACCCGATAGGGGACTACGTTTAACGTAAAAAAATTTTTTTTAGCTGTCTGACCGCATGTATAGCGATCAGTAACAGCTGATAAGTGACAAAGGTGGGTTGGCGTTTGCTTAGATGAGCATCACCATTCGTCTGGTTAGATCAATATTTGTAAATATTTGATCTGACCCGTGTAGATCTGCCTCCCTCTCACTTGAGTTTTAGTGAGGGAGGGAGACAGAGCTGTATAATGTAAGTTTTTAATTATAATATATTTAATAGAATTGAGACCCAAAGGCTTTTATAAAAGCTGTTTCCAGTATTTAACCCCTTCCCTGCAATTGATCGCTGTGTACGCAGTGATCTTACACAGCAGCACATTTTTTGCTGTCTGTGCATTTTTTTAGGGGTTATTTTTTTTTACTTTGATTTATTACAGTATATCAAAGGCTCTTTTAAGAGCTATTAACCCCTTCCTTGCCGTATATCACTTCCTAAGCAGCACATATGGTCACTGCCTAAGCAGTGCATATGGTCACTGCCTAAGCAGCGCATATGGAGCAATCTAGTCGCAGAAGGATTTTTTTTTTTGCTATCAGCATTTTTTTTGTCAGACTCGCTAGGGGTTAGTTATACCCACTAGGGGATTACGTGTATTCCTTTTGAAGCTGTCTGAACGCGTGTGTATAGCGATCAGTAACAGCCGATCAGTGGCAAAGGTGGTTTGGTGATTTCTCAGATGAGCATCACCATTCGTCTGTTTCGTAAATATTGTTCTGACCCATATGGATCTGCCTCCCTCTCCTCACTTGAGTTTTAGTGAGGGAAAGAGACAGATCTGTATAACATAATTTTTTAATTGTATTAAATTAAATAAAATGTTAAAAAATTGTGAGTCCCAAGGGCTTTTATAAAAGCCATACCCTTTGTATAGTGTAGTGTATTAACCCCTTCCCTGCCACTGATCACTGCACAGCAGAACATTTTTTCTTGTCTGTGCATTTTTAGGGGTTAATTTTTTTGTACAGTACTTCAAAGGCTCTTATAAGAGCTATTAACCCCTTCCTTGCTCTACATGTTCAAATTCCAAGTTTGAAAATCAAAAAGCGCACCTCTCAAATGTAGCCTTTCAACACCCAACAAAGCTGACAAAGCTATGCATGGGTGGTATCCCTGTGCTCGGGAGATGTTGCTGAACATATATTGTGGTATTGTTTGTCAGTGACACATACCAAAATATGTGAATTTGTGTCTAAAGTGCAATGTATGTGGGAAAAAATACACAATAAAATGACTACCACAAACTTTGACAAAGGCTGGTGGTAGAATTGGTGCATGGAAAGTGTTAAAATAACACCATTTAAAATAGCCTAGGGTGTCTACTTTTACAAAATATATACTTTTTGGGGTAAAATACACTGTCCTACTTTAAAAAAAGTCCCAAATGAAAGATGGGCTCAGGCTGACTACACGTCAATATTCCAAGTTGAAAATGCGCACCTTCACAATGTGGCCCTTTTAGCCCCCAAACAACCCAACAAACCTATGCATGGGTGGTATCCCTGTACTCAGGAGATGTTGTTGAACACATATTGGGTTATTGTTTGGCAGTGACACATACCAAAATCTGTGAATTTATGTCTAAAATCCAATATTTGTGAAAAAAAACCACACAAAAATTACTACCACAAACTTTGACAAAGGCTGGTGGTAGAATTAGTGCATGGAAAGTGTTAAAATACCACCATTTGAAATAGCGTAGGGTGTCTACTTTTAAAAAATATATGGGTTGATGGGGTAAAATACACTGGCTGGTTTCAAATATGTCCCAAATGGGACATGGGTGCAGGCGGTCTGCATGTCAAAATTTCAATTTGGAAAACCAAAAACGGCACCTACCAAATTTGGCCTTTTACCCCCCAAACAACCCAACAAACCTATGCATGGGTGGTATCCCTGTACTCAAGAGATGTGGCTGAACACTTATTGGGGTGTTATTTGGCAGTGACACATACCAAAATCTGTAAATTCATGTCTGAAGTACAAGGTTTGTGAAAAAAAAAACACAAAAAAATTACTACCACAAACTTTGACAAAGGCTGGTGGTAGAATTAGTGCATGGAAAGTGTAAAAATACCACCATTTGAGATAGCCTAGGGTGTCTACTTTTAAAAAATATATGGGTTGATGGGGTAAAATACACTGGCTGGTTTCAAATATGTCCCAAATGGGACATGGGTGCAGGCTGTCTGCATGTCAAAATTTCAAATTGGAAAACCAAAAACTTCACCTCCCAAATTTGGCCTTTTACCCCCCAAACAATCCAACAAACCTATGCATGGGTGGTATCCCTGTACTCAGGAGAAATAGTAGAATCTATTTAGCATGTTTTTTCGTTCGCTATTGTCGATGAGGAGAAGTTGTTTCAAATAAAAACAAAGAAATTTGTGTATTTTTTTTTTTTTTTACCATATTTTATTATTTTTTTTTAATAATATAATAAGATATGATCAAAAATATGGCATCCATAGAAAGCCCTTTTTGTCCCGATAAAAACAATATATAATATGTGTGGGTACAGCAAATGACGAAGAAGAAAATTACTGCTAAACACAAACAGCACAGAAATGTTAAAATAGCCATTGTCCAGAAAGGACAAAAATGTTTTAAAGGCTCTGTCCTTAAGGGGTTAATTTCAAAACTAAATGAAAATATTGTCGGCACCTAAGTCTAGTATACACGTGTACTTTGTGATTATTGGAACTAAAACAAATTAACAGTTCACAGATTACACACATGAATACATATTATTACGTATGTGTATTTCTTAATATTTATAAAAGAACACTGTGTATGTAACAATAAAAATGTATGTGTAACATGAAGTTTATGGTATGGTACTTTTTTTTAATTTTGTATTGTTGATTTTAGATATGTCTTTTGTTTTTTTTATGTGACTGTATATAATCTATATATGTGTTTGATTTAAATGACCAGGTTATCTAGTTACATGTGGTGAGCAAAAAAGGGGAGTGGGTGCACAAATTCACAGAGGACAGACAGCACTACAATAGCCTGTTCTGTAGGATAGTACCTACTCAGGAGGGCAAGTCCGTTTTTGCTTGCTTACACCATTACAGAGGAAACCACTCCATTAGCATATCAGACTAAACATACCCATAATGGCAGTCCAGACCCGAAATGCATGGCTAGCCTCCTCTGCACGAGGAACACAGCAAACCACAGACATACCTTTCGGCCTACAATGGCCTTGTCAGTGTGTTATGGCTGATGATCCTCTAGGTGCAAGTAAGTCACCCACACCCTGTTACCTATGGTGAGCAAAGAAGGGGGGTAGATGCACAAACTCACCGAGACCGGACAGCACTACTAGATGTTATCTAGTTACATTTTATGTGTCCCTTTAAGCAAATTTGGCTTCTCCTGCTACATGCACATGCTGCCGCATCACTTGTATGTCTCTTGGATGCTGTATGCTTAGGGAAATGATGCAGCACTTTGTGTATGTCTTTGGCTCACTGCATACTTGAGGAAACTATCTGGTAAGATATGTATGTCTTTTGTAAACTGTATTTAAAAAATAAAGTGATTTATAAAGGAAATACAAACAATGAGCGCAGACTCCCCTGCTTCCGCCCGGCACGACCGCCGGGGCTTCTATGAAGAAGCCGGGTACTTCCGGCTACGTCACAGAAGTCCCGGCGAGCGTGCCGGGCGGCAGCAGGGGAGGTCTGCGCTCGTCGCGCAGACGTCCTCTGCTGCCCCACTAGCCACCAGGGAGAAGCGGGCAGCTGGGGGATGTCTGCACTATACGTGCAGATATCCTCCATGCTGCCCGACACCTCCGTCTATTATGACGGACCAGCTGTCCGTCATAATAGACGGAGGTGTCGGGCAGCATGGAGGATGTCTGCACGTATCGTGCAGACATCACCCAGCTACCCCCACTAGCCACCAGGGAAAGGGGGGAGATAGAGAAAGAGGATGGAGATAGATAGAGAGAGGGGGGGGGGAGATATAGAGAGAGGGGGGGAGATATAGAGAGAGAGGGGGGGGGAGATATAGAGAGAGAGGGGGGGAGAGAGAGAGAGAGAGGAGATAAAGAGAGATGGGGGAGTTAGAGAGAGAGGGGGAGATAGATAGAGAGAGAGGGGGAGATAGATAGAGAGAGGAGAGAGAGGGGGGGAGAGAGAGAGGGGGGAGAGAGAGAGAGACTAGGGGAGGGAGGGGGGAGATAGAGAGAGAGACTACGCTGGGGGGGGGGGGAGAGGCCGCAAGGAAATAAAAACAAGAACTGCATTTGTATAATATCAATTTTTTATTACATATTAAAAAGCAATTTACATATATACAAGTTAAACTTTTTTTTCCCTATAGGGTAGTCTTATATTCAGGCTTTTAGTTTTTTTCCTAAAGGAATATACAAAGTTTGGGGGGTCGTCTTATAATCGAGCAAATACGGTACTAATGGCAGCATAGCTAAATTGAGGACAAATACTTCAACTACCTTCTTTTTAGATGTGAAATCCAAGTTTGAGGACATTAATTTGACTTGAAATGGCTTACATTTTCTTTTATTCAGACTCTTCCTCTCTTTCTAGATTTATCTTCATATCTCTGGTCTGAGGGAGAGGGGGCTGGCAACTGTTGGCCAACTATTTAGTTGACATTAGTGCCACTTCATTACGTCACATCCGGTTTCTGTGTTTCCCTCCTCCATGCAGGAGGGAAGACTGCACAGAGGAGACAGCTAGAGCAGAGACAGAGCAGCAAATAAGGTAAGTACTGGGGAAAGGGGGGGATATTGAGTGTTTAAATCCTGGCATTTTGAGGGGTTACATCCTGGCATATTGAGTGACAAATCCTGGCATATCGAGTTAAATCCAGGCATATTGAGTGGCAAATCCTGGCATATTGAGTGGGACAATCCTGGCATATTGAGGGCTTAAATCCTGGTATATTGAGGGGTTAAATCCTGGCATATAAAGTGACAAATCCTGGCATATTGAGTGGCACAATACTGGCATATTGAGGGGTTAAATCCTGGCATATTGAGTGACAAATCCTGGCATATTGGGTTAAACCCTGGCATATTGAGTGACAAATCCTGGCATATTGAGTGACAAATCCTGGCATATTGGGTTAAATCCTGGCATATTGAGTGACAAATCCTGGCATATTGAGGGGTTAAATCCTGGCATATTGAGGGGTTAAATCCTGGCATATTGGGTGACAAATCCTGCCATATTGGGTGGCACAATCCTGGCAAACTGAGGGGTTAAATCCTGGCATATTGAGTGAAAAATCCTGGCATATTGGGTTAAATCCTGGCATACTGAGTGACAAATCCTGGCATACTGAGGGGTTAAATCCTGGCATATTGAAGGGTTACATCCTGGCATATTGCGTGACAAATCCTGACATATTGGGTTAAATCCTGGCATACTGAGTGACAAATCCTGGCATATTGAGGGGTTAAATCCTGGCATATTGAGTGACAAAATACTGGCATATTGAGGGGTTATAATATTGCTGGAATTTTGAATAGCAAAATTCAATATAGCGCTTGTGTGTGGCATAATTAAGGGGCGCCTGTGTGTGTGTCATAAATAATGGGGCTCTGGTGTGGCATAATTTATGGGGCTCTGGTGTGGCATCATTTATGGGGCTCTTGTGTGTGTCAAAGTTATGGGGCTCCTGTGTGTGGCATAGTTAATGGGCTCCTGTGTGTGACATAATTTGTGGCGCTCCTGTATGTGGCATATTTAATGGGCCATCTGACTGGCATTACTAAGGAATCTGTTTGGCATGGTATTGGAGGAAATCCAGGGGGTGACACCATGAGTTACCACACGGGTGACACCAACCCTATTGACACCTCTGCCTCAGCACACCACTGATTCACAGTATAAGTAATGTTTAGGTTGACAGAGTCCCTATAATGCTGCATAAACCTTTCACCATAGGGGCATTGTGTTATATTGATGAACAGAAACAGGAAAGGTTGGAATAGGTTGTTGTAAATATGGCCAAGAGGGAGCAGCACAGCACTCGGTAAAGAAAAAATCATAGAGAAAAGTGATGAAGACGATGGAGCTTTACTTGATGGCTTTAAAGTTATACCTTATAGAATATAGGAGATACAGTAACATGATCAAGAAGCAGCAAAAGGTACCAACATTGCACTGGACTAATTAAGCTAGGCATACAAATGTGGTAAGATGAAAGAATAAAAGATTTTCTGGTCTATGAAGTACCATTAATTTAAATTTACTAATTAATGCACATTCATGGCCACTTCCACCAAAGCTGATATTTTCTGTTCTAATGCACATTATCTGCAATGAATGAAAGAGAAATGGGAATAAGTCCCAAGAAGGACATTCCTTTTTACTGTTTTGCCATATTAAGATCAGGACTCTCTAATTGAGAGCGAGGTATTTAGCATGGTAAAAAGTACTTGGCCTCAACACTGCTATTTATGACCAGAACAGCAGAAAGCTGAAGATATGGTGTATAGATGACTAAGATTCTATAGAAATTCAAAGTTTAAACAAGAAAAAAAAAAATTGTGCATAAAACTGTGCATACAAAAGCAAAAAGGTGTAAATCAGTGCCCCACAGAATGTTCCATTAAGAACTAGAACATGTTTTCTGCCAGAGAGGTTGAAGGGTATTCTGGTCTGGAAGTTTATATATAGCATTTAGTGTTTGAATAGAAATATCAACTATTACATACAGGATGTTATATGGACATGTTTATTTAGTTATGTGTAGGACTGAGACAAATAATGTAAGCAAGTGTTTATCCTGTTAAAGGTTAAATTCTATAGCCATTGGATAGGTCAACCAAGAAAAGGCATTATGAGCATCATGTTTTAGATATTGTATATCATTGTATATGATGCATCATAAAAAATGCTATACAGTTATTGTACAAAATAAAAATAAAGAAAAATACTGTAAGAGAATAATTTGTCACAGCACTTGGTGCTTGGTGTGTTTCTATGTTTCTATGATGCACCTTGAAAACATTATATAAAGTAATTGTCCAGGGGTATTTGTTATCATGTGTTTATTGAGGACTAGAAAAAAATGGTAAGAAAATAATTACTCAGTACTTGGTGCAGGGTGTGGTTCACAGATGACATTTCTCTGCCAAGAAAATTTAAGACACAAGCAAATGAGCTGGAAAATGGAACCACAGACGAAGGCAAGGTCAGTTTTAACAAAATGTTAGCTTTACTCCATGTACAAATTATAGGAAACCTTGTTGGAGAATCACTTTACACGTTTAACGCTGGCCAACAGAACTTCATGTATACAGTGGGGTCTATTCACTAAAATTCGACCTCCCAAGTCAACCTCCTTATGCTATTCATTGACACAAACTCAACCCCCCACCTTACCAAAATCCATCTCAAACTCTCTTCAGTGAAAAGCAATATAAATTGTTATTCACTAAAATGGAAGGGAGTTTTAACTGGGAGACGAGATGGACTTTGCCCTCCAACATCCCTCCTTCAACTCACTTCTGGCCAGTGGGAACCTCTAACACATAACAGTGCTGGGAACACAATGTATGTGTATGTGTTCGTTTATGTGACTGTATGTGTGTAACTGTGTGTATGGGATTGTGTGTCTGTGACTTTGTGTGAATAGGTTTCATCTTGGGACACTGAGTGCTTTACTTTTACACACACTCACATAGAAGTAGCATTAATGTGCAATGTGCAGCAATGTGTTTCAGTGTATGATTAGCATTCATGTGTAATGTGCTTCACTGGGTGATTAGCTCTAATGTGCATTATGCTGCAGCCCTGTCTGAGGGGGGATGATGACAAATTGGTGTGAAGCCTGTACTGCACATTGGCAGCGAGGGTGTTCTTCTGCACATTTGGTTTAGGGTGTTTTGGAGGGTGAGGGGATTGCAGGTGACAGAGTTCAGTGCAAAGTTGGCAATGGTGACACTTTATCTACATGCTGGTTGGTGAATCATATTATAATGGGTAAGATTATGATACATTATCATAGCTGCCGACAGTCCCGATTTTGCAGAGACAGCCATGTTTTTTGGGTCGTGTCCCAGTATTAATACTGCCCGGGCACAGTGCACATGAAGCATTGCATTTAAACTGTATATATCTGAGAGACATACACAGCCCAGACATGAGTAAATAAGCTCCAGACACCCGACTGACCTGGAACTCAATGCTTGGGTATGTGATGTTGCGTAACATCTGCTAGAGGTAGCAAAATATATCAAATTATGACTGCACTACAGAGTAACAATATTATAAATTGAATACAAGTATTTGCAATACAACTGATAATAATACAATCTTGCCTACAGTAGATGATATAACAAACTATATGCTGTCATGGGCACATAAATATACACACCCACACAAATGTCCCAGATATTTTCATGATAAGGGATAAAAGAGAATTCTTCATTTCGTATGATATTGTTGACTTGCGGTAATGATAACTACCCACTCAATGAAAGGGTGGACCTTGTTGTAATTCCTTACTGGAATGTGATTTAATAATTATAACCACAGAATAAAAAATAATAATTTACAAGGAATGTGTTGTCTTTACCAAGTTTGTCCTCAAATTTCCTCATTCAGTTTCTAAATGTAACTGTCAGGGAGAAGACTGTGTCCATGCCTCCTCATCATTGACTCATAGGTGATACACTGCACAGGATTTATAACGCAAAAGAAATTGCTGTGATATTATGTGAAACAGATCTATCAACTTGACACCTATTCAAATTCTGTGATTTTTGTGTATCATTAAACAACATGGAAGGCAGGTGCAGCTGGACAGAGAAGGTCCGTGTGTGTGTGGGAGAGAGTGTATACAGTGGTGTATCTTGGTTTTGTGCTGCTCTAAGCCAACAAAATTCACATTGTACACCCACAAAATGCCACATAACCCACGTTGCACACCCAGGACATGCCCCATCAGCCTCTTAAAATAATAATCGGAGAAACCTGCATCAACAGAAAAATGAGGTATATAAAGATAAAATAAAAAGATAACAATAGAGTGCTGAAAAAAGCAGCAAAAGTATGAAAAGCAGGCAAATCGAGTATATAGAGAAGTTCTGGAGTAGCCTGAGAGAATGGCCACTGTCTCACCCATATGCAGTCAATTGTTCGTTGGTAGTATAGTTGTAGGTGGGCAAACACAGGTCCATAACAAAACTAAAAAAGGCAATTTCTTCCAGGGAATGATGCAGGAGTAATCTTCAAAAACAATGCTTAACGTAAGCAGAGGACTGAGTAGGGGGGCATGGGGCAACGTGCTCTGAGCAATCTTCTTCTTCGGCCATTACATGCCCCCATCACATGCCTCCATCACCCCATTACATGCCTCCATCACCCCATTACATGTCCACATTACATGCCTCCATCACCCCCATTTCATGCCCCATCACATGTCTCCATCACCCCCATTACATGCATCCTTCACCCCCATTACATGCCCCCATCCTCCCTCACCCGAGGACTTAGCCTGGTCCCTGGTGGCTAGTGGCAGGCAGCATGGTGTCCTACCACTGGGTCTGAGTGGAAGACTGAATGGGAAGAGTTTGATTGGAAACAATATAAGGGAGGTTGATTCCCATTTTTCCCTTCAGCAATTTTAATAACTGCTCTGCCGCATCTTTCCTTTCCCCTGCACTGCATGAGTAGTAGTACGGCCTTAGCTGTAGTGCACAGTGGCAGCTGGCAGCAGCCAATAAGATAGTGGGATGTATTAAAATGGGTATTGACTCACGGGAGGAAGATATTATTCTTCTGCTTTACAGGTCCATAGTAAGACCCCACCTTGAATATGCTGTTCAATATGTGTGCCTTTTAAAAAAAAAATAAAAAAATTATGGAACTAGAGAAAGTGCAGAGGAGGGCTACAAAACCATTAAGGGGAATGGGAAGTTTTATTTATGAAAAAAGGCTAGAAAAGTTAAATTTGTACATGTTAGAGAAACAGTGTCTTAGAGGGGATATGCTAATGTTATAGAAACATGTACAGGGCCCTTACAGGGCTTTCTTAAGACCTGTTCATTACCAGAACAGTACAAAGGACAAGAGGTCACCCTTTAATATTTAAAGAAAGGAGATTTAGTCTACGCCAGCGGAATGGATTTTTACAGCAAGGGCAATAAAGATATGGAATTCACTGCCTGGAGTGGTTCTAGCCAATACATTAGATGCCTTTAAATGTGGCCTGGATACTTCTTTAATGAACCGGATCATAGAGGGCTATGCATGTTAGTATAGGCATTAATATTTATTAAGGGTATTGACTCATGGGAGGAAGATATTATTTTGCCGCTTTACAGGTCCATAGTAAGACCCAACCTTGAATATACTATTTAATTCTGGGTGCCTTTGGTGTTTTAAACGCAACAGGGCCTTATCACTTTAATCATTTAATTTAGCTTTTACGTCTTCCTGGACCGTCCTGATCTCCCCCTTACACAGTCCCAGAAGAAGCATTCACCTTATTAGACAACGCCAACTGGGCCAATAAGATATATCAATCTGACAAATCTTAACCACTTTTTTTAAGCCAAAAACCCATCTTAACAAAATGCCCTTAAAAAGCTCTTCAATACACACCAAAGTATTGTGTATGAAACGTAATTGTTAATATTAAGTTTTAAAAAAACCTAATTAGTGATGTTTTATGTCATTGAATCAGTGCCAATGTTTCCGATAGAGTTTGAGATCCCCACTGATGAATAAAAAAAACTTTTTTCAAATTATTCGAGACTGGAGTTTAAACATTTTACAGAATGGCCTGGGGGAGCATTCAAATTCACCAAATAAATGTTACATCATTAATCCGACAAATTATTGCAATATATCTCCCTTTCTGGTAGTTTTCATGGTAAATATATTCACAATTATTTGTAGCCGCAATGATCAATGCCTATTTTTTTAACTGGGAACAAAGATATATAAACATGCAGGTATTTACGATATTTCCACAACATGTCTTGTTCCTGCTTCCAGTGGGTCTCCTGGACAAATGATATATCTACATTGCTTCTTATCATTAAGTCATACAAATAAGAATGCTTTTAAGCAGAGTTTGGGCCCTGTGAGTTTATTATAACTAGTTTAAGGGACATTGATATTACTCAGCTTCACCCCCATCACCCTGGCAAGAATCAAACAAATGGGATTGCCAGACAAGACTTGCTGTGGGGAAAAAAAGACAAAACTGACACAAATAAATTTCATGCATAGTTCAGCCAGCACGTGAGGAGACAAAATGACTCATCACATATGGGGAAAAAAACACTAGGGATTATAATTGACTCACCTCAGGGTGGTGGTGCAGAATAATTGCTACAACTGGCAATTACATTTTCCATTTTATGTATATGATGAGGGGGGGAAAGCAGTATACCATTATTTGACCATCCCAATGAGTGAGAGCATTGGTAACATCAATATACTCACAGTGCGTGATAGAATTAATCTGAGCTCACTTGAGTTTTACCCTTGTGTAATCCCTATTTAATCTTATTAATGAGTTCCATACGTTGTTCTGTTATTCCATAAAGATCCTGTGGCTTAAAAAAACATTTTAGTATATACATGATACATTTATACATGATCAGATATTTAACCTGATTGTGTAGCAATATCACAGAATATTTCATGTAACTCATTATTCTAAGCAGGGAACCACATTTATTAATAATATCAATGTTATAACCCCTCTCCAACAACCTCTTAGTTAGTAATTCAGCTTCCTGGTCAAATAGTTCCAAATACATAATTCCAATTATCTTTGATTTTAGTGTCAATAGTATCTGAATCTGTATTACCTATCAAAGTAAGATCCAAATAAACTATTTCATGGGGATCAAAGGACATAGAGAATACCAATTTGTGTTTAATTTGATTTAAGAATTCTACATATCCAAAGGGTCTCACTATACATACCCTTCCAATTCAGATACACAGCAAATCACCTATCAAGCACCACCACATTAACTTTATGAGTGCATGTCTTATGTCTATGTGGTGGTGCTCCATTTATTCCATTTTATTTACTAATATTAAAAGCTACATTTAATTTTGCCCCTCTTTAAAAAATGTCTAGTCCAATAGGGTTATCTCCTAGCTAAATCTGGTACAAATCATCTATTTAGTGCCCAAAGCACAGGATAAGAGAACAAAGCGTTCTAACCATCCCATGTATAAATTCGAATAGGATGGCGCAAAGCTAGCACCAATTGGCAATCCTATGCTTTTGGAGATAAAAATAACCGTAAAAATTTTAATAATTATGTTTTAATAAAAATGTAATAAAGGCCCAAATAAATACCCTATTATCAACAAAATACCTGGAAAAGTAACTGCATGAATATCCGTCTCCTGTGGCATAAACGAATACAAATACACCACATCCAACATCATTCACTTATCCTTATAATTCAGGATAACTTGGTGAGTATGTGTCATGTCCTTAATATATACCTTTAATGATTTCACCAAGGAGTGTAGATGACTATCCACCCATTTATACGGACCCTAAAAACGATAGGGATGTCCCAGGGGGTACTCAAAAGGATTTTTGAGATATGATAAAAAGTGGGGATTACCGGAAAATCCTTTATTAAGACCCCCAACCTTTCATAATTCGTGATCTGTAACCTGAATAAAACAAATATTTCATTGAGTTATTAAACATGGAAGTTGGAACAGATAGAAGCTTAGTGTAAGTATTAACATCTGACAACTGTGTGTATACTTCTGCTTTAGATTTTATTTTATCCTGTACTACAACATAGCTGTCTGATTATTCATTGGATAAATAGCGGTCTTGCTTTTAAGGTTATCCACAACAATTGATGCCATGTTGAATATTACTGAATCCTGCTCTACCCAGAGATCTTCCAAGTCAGCAACATCACACCGACCCTGAAATTGCAACTCACTTTTAGAGGTCTGCGTGACATCTCCGTTCAATTCATTGTTAATCAACTTTGAGAGTTTGAAAACTATTTTTGGGCTTTGCTCCTATTGCAATGTACTAAACATTTAACACTCAAATAGTACATACGAGCAAATTGTGAATAAAAACAGGCAAGTTTGCAAATAATTTGTCTACCTCTTTTGATAGCACTTGCTAAAAGCTGGTGTCATTTTCACACGCAAATAAGAATTATTTTCACAAAATATTCGCAAAGCTCTTCAGCATGCGCAAATATAATCGCAATATATTAGCGCAGCCGGAAAAATGCACGCTAATTAAAAATAAACAGAAGAGGCGCAAATCAGGAAAAAATCTCAGAATGTTACAAATAGTCGCAAATTGCTCCTTACTCATGTTTTACCAACTTTTTTTTTTCCCACTGTACTTGTTTAGTACATGACCCCCTTTGCGTTTGATTCAGAAATCTTTTTAACTGTTAAATCTCTTATCAGTTTGTTGCAGTCTAAGATGGTGTTAAATAGATTAAAATTATCAAAAGAAACATAAAGACCCTTAGCAAGTACACTAAATAGCCAGTACAGTACATATTCCTTTTCCAAATCATTGGGTAAAATTTGGGTAACATGATTATCCACCGTGTCAGCTTTATCATGTGTGTGTCTCAAACAGTTTTTTTGCTTTATCATTTCTCTCCAAAGAGTGTTTACGCGAGCCCAAAGGCAAAGCTCCCAATCTTCACCGGCTACAGCCATAGAGCTGTTTATATGCATTGGCCTAGAATTCCAAAATATAATAGATCATATAAACACAGCCCTGGATTTAAGTATTACAGGAAGGGCAACATGACTAGGCCCAGATCAGGGGATTTCCCCTAGATAGTTAAAATGTGTAAGGTGGTTAAACATTACCCAGGTCATGGGTCTCACTTGAGTGACCAGCTGGGTATCCATTAAGTATCCTGTATAAGGGTGGGCTGAAAATTGGTATAACAAGCTGGGGGGTTTTAGAATCTCATTACAACAATTTTACCCAAACTGATTTTTATTTGTCCTGCTGCTCTGCTGCCCAGTCATCATCCAGCACATGTACCCTTTACCCCAGCATCTCCTGCCCTTCACTACAACTGTCCTGTACTACACGTCCCTTCATCCTCAGCCAGCCATGTGGCAGCTATCATGCAGTGCTCTTCCTGATGCTGGATACTTGTTCTGCAGGATGGGTGAATCGCTGGATGACATGCTGGAAGGCATCAGGAGGACTGCTCTGCAGAAAGGTGATATTTTATTACATTACTAGGACTGCTGCCAGCTCCAAGGTCTCTACATCCCTGTCATGGATTAACCTGACCCCCCTCCCTCTAGGCCCTGTCCTCTCACTCCTAAGTCCAAAAAGACTGCCAAATCCCCTGCTTCTCCATCCAGCCCCCTGTTATAGAGAGGGGCCGGAGCCTCTCTCTATTCTCCCAGCAGAATCCTGTCCCTCTTCAGTTGCCTCAGCTACCTGTGGGTCAGCTGCCAAGCCCTGCTGTATCTTCCCCAGCAGACCTCCAGCGTGCCAGACCCTGCGGCTGTCTCCGATTCTAGGGCACAGCTTTTGGGTACGTCTCTCTCTTCCAGTATCCCCTATTGTCAATTCCAGTTTTATTTCAGCTAATACTGTTTCACATGGGTTGTTGGGGGTTGTCAGGGTTCTGGTTCCCCCCCATTTGCCTGTTAATACTTTTGATACATTTTTAATTGGATTTAGGTTGCTGCTAGATCACTGTCAGCCAGGTAGGGCTTCAGTGCACCCTACCACAGTATGGGCATTTGGTTTAGTTCTCATCTCAGTTGGCGCACCCCGCTAACGGTTTCTCTGTCCCCTGCCTCGGTTGCTGCAGCGGCAGAGCCTCACGCAGTCTTAGTCAGCCCCGCTCCTAGTTTATACTAGGCGCCTGACTAGTGAGAAGGCTGGTGATACAGAAATAATTTGTCTGGCTGACTTGGCCAGGGGTGAAAGATATATATTGCTATAATACTCAGTTTGGGGCCTGAAAACTGCTGTATAAAAGGCAATTTGGAAACAGGCGTATGTGGAAATATTTTCCCTTCTTCCACTGGCAAAATTTACTTTTGACAGGACTACGAAGTCTGAGGAGACAAAATTAAAAAATGGGGGTTGAGGAGAAGTGGAGGTACCGATTGATCCCCCACTCCTTTTCTAATTGATTGCAGGTTTTTTTTCTACATACCAGTGAGGTGGGAGAGAAAGAGCCGGAGCAGTGTTCCCCCCCTTTTTATGTATTTTGACACCCATCATACCTATGGCGGCCCGGCCTTGCTTAGGTACGAAGGAAAGTAAAAAAAAAAAAAATAGAGGTGTTTGTTGGAAATATAATTAGGGCCAGTGCCACACGGGCTCTCAGTGTAAATTCCAACATGAGTGCTCTGGCTGCTCTGGATCCCATCCCTCCAACAAATGTATTTTTTTAAATCCAAAAAGGGCAAAAAAAAGGGCAAGGTTGGAACTCCTGGAGCTAAAGGTGATGAGGCAGTATAGTGACCCGTCTGTGGCTGACCTGTTGGAAGCTGGTTTTGAGTTTGGTTTTCGTATTCCATTTAAGGAATCTCCAGTAAGTTCCACTTGCAGGATTTTGAGGTCTGTGGTTGCACGCCTGGGGGTGGTTCTGAATAAGCTATGTAAGGAGGTTTCGCAGCCTAGGTAGTAAAAAATATCAGCCACTGTTTGGCGGAGGTGCCTCTCCCGCACTGCAAAGTGTTGTGAGTTATTTAAAAAAGCGCTATCGCCATTAAACATACCAGCAGTGCGGAAGTTTTATATGTTATAATAAAATATCCCATAGCATGCTACATGTATAATTTACTATCCTGACATGTCACACTTTTTCCTAAATTTAGAGCAGCCTATAATCAGGCTCTAAAATGTCAGGGTGATGAGAGGTGGTAGTTTCAGGTTGGACAAAGTCTTGAAATCATGAATGAGGTACCTGTGCCATAGACTGCACTATCGGTGTTAGAGCCGGTACAATAAACCGGGCCCTGTAACAAGAGGTATAAAGGAGGCACCCTCTTCTGAGGATGATGGGCTGCCGTGCCTTCACACCATTGGCAAGGTACATTTAGAAGTGAAAAATCCTGCAGCTCTGCCCAGGTGATTAAAATTAGAGCAATTTAGCCAATGCTAGGTTTCAAATTTCAACATAAAGATTGCGTGCTTCCAGATACAGATATAGACATTTGGTGTCGTTTATAAAGGTCAATTGGAAACCAATGGAATGTTTCTACTTATTGCTCCACTATGGCACATAAATGTCACATTCATTTTGGGACAATGTTTTTTTTTTATTATGGCTAAAAAGTTCTAGCTTTGACATGTTTGTCCAGCACTAGCTTTCTAAAGAGGTCACATTCACCCCAAATCTTACATCTATTTCTAGTTTTAATCTGTGGACTTATTTTTGTACTAGATGTTTGTAATATTAATACAATGTTTGTTTTAATCTGCCTGTGCTCCTCCATGTAGTTACTTGTCTGCTGTATTATAAACAGTTCAATTTATTGTATGTATCCTATATACAGGGAAAGGGTTCTATATCCAATGCTTTTTTGCTGCACTTGTATGCACACTGTTTTAATTTATGCTCAGGTTTGCTGTATGGAAAAAAAACAGTACATTCTGTCAGTAAGCTCCCTAAAATGTGATGGCAAAATCATCAGTCAATCTCACCTGTCAAGGAAGTGGATTATGTTGATAAAAATTCCATAAAAAAAGTTATTTTTGAATCCACTAAGACTATGGACATTAGCCAAGGTGATATAAAGTGAGTGAATGAATCCATAGACCAATTACTGCTCAGTGGGAGTTATGCACACACAGATATCACCTAAGAATGGCACTATTGCACCCAGCTTAATTTATTTATTTTTAATGTTTTAATATTTAAATAGATATTAGTTATTTATAAGACTGCACAAAATATGTATGTCATACCATTGCAAATAAGATATATTACTGTATACAAAATGTATTACTTTCCTATATAATAAAATAAAAATGATTTACAAAAAATAAGAATTGCACTATTTGTGACTAATATGATTCTTCTCCAATAACACCTTTAACCAAGTACATTCATATCTTAAAGAAATACTATTTGTGGAAAAAAAGTAACATCTCATGAATGAAAATGTATCTACTTGCCGAAAGGTCAGTACGCCTACAATTCCTGACATACTTTTTTTAAATCGTTTTCTGTCAATCTTTTATGGTATATCTGTTTATGCTAAGTTACAAAAAATGTTAAAAATAGATTACACTGGAATTTCACCTTCTGAATGACACCCAAACAATCCAGATTTAGATGTGTAGTTTATTTATGTATCTTTTGTAGCACCAAGTGAGTGAAAATGGATGTACATGAGTCAGTGTCATGTGATGTGAACAAACTGGGAACTTGTGAGGTCAGTCACATCCTAACAGCATCTTGACCCCATGTTGAGCACATTTTTTTTCTACTAACAAGGACTAAGGGTGAAATAAATAATATTATTTCATTGTATACTGATATAAATCGATAGATATCAGTCTTCGCCAATGAACTAACTTACTGGCGGTATACACATATATATATTAATTAAGTTAAATAGTTAAATGTAAAGTAAAAGTTCACACTCCTTGTTTTAATGCAATATTACAATTTTTATTAGGACAGAGTTTAGCAAGCATGCAGACACGTGATACATTTACGAGAGAGAGAGAGAGAGAGAGAGAGAGAGAGAGAGAGAGAGAGAGAGAGAGAGAGAGAGAGAGAGAGAGAGAGAGAGAATATATATAAATATATGTGTGTGTGTATACTATACATATTATTTTTTTCAGCATATATTTTACCAGCCGCATATATTTGTAAATTATATTTAGAAATTATAGTTTATATGCAAGCTATATAGAGTGGTAAATCATAAGTTATCAGTATATATTAGCCTTTGTAGTTGTGGGTATCGGATTGGGAATTCCCCCATATCTGTTCTATTTATAGTTTTGCTTGGGACCAAAGCTCTTGGAAACATCTTGTCTGTGTTGGGATAGTATAGGGGAATAAACAAGTATAATTCCAGGTACACAATAAGCATAGAGTCCAAGAAGTTATAGAAGTCATCATTCAGAAAGTGTTTAAAAGTATCAGGGGCATTGCAAAGTCTGAATGGCATCACTAAATACTCAAAAAGGTCCATAGGGGGACCAAAAAGTTTTCTTCTATTCATCCCCTTCCCTGTTCCTGACTAGATTATATATAATGAATACATGGTCTTTAGCTGCCATCTTTCTTTTCCAGAGGGTCTTATAAATCTTATCTGTAAATTATCCTCAGTATAGATCTCAAGAACCAGAAGTTAAAGTTCAGCTAAAGGATAGATCTGTCCAAATGAAATGGAGGAACCAGGCTTTGATGATCTAATGATTAATTAGATCATCAAATGACCTGTGAGGAAGCCTATCTGCCCCCTTCTTGTTGAATTATTAAGCAAATTGAAGCTACTGATCAGGTAGAGAAGTTTCCGAAATACAACTGACCTGTCTAGGAGGATTGTGAAGACTTAACCTAATGCCAAGATCTCGTGTCTGTAGCCCGAATCCAGACTCTGGGGCTCAGACACGCTTTAGTCTCCAGTATTCAGCCTTCACACACAATGCTTTTATCCTTCCGGGACATGGTCACAGAATTATAGGCACGGTGGGACATGGTTTTGAAAGTGCAAGGTTCTCTGAGTCAAATCCTGGAGCTAACAACCAAGACACAAGGAAGCAGCAGGATGAGGCACTCTCCCAGGCCAGCTAAAAGTATATATATACATTTATTGCTCATTGACATCACATACAAAGATTATGCATTTACTTCTGTTTGGCATCATATTAAAAGTTTATGCATTTACAGAAGATTGACATTATATACAAACATTATGCATTTGCTGGCAATTGGCATCATACACAAACATTATGCAGCTAGTGCCCATTGGTGCTCCAAATACATGGCTAAAACAGCGCTAAAACTAACCAACAGACAGCATGGTCAGATTGTGAGCCTAAAACCCCATGGAGTGGTACGCAGGCGATATCTTCGTCGCTCTGGGAATATTACTGCACCCCCGCAATCACCGGAGAGCCACGAGGCCCCCCTTCACTGCAGGATTCCCGAGATTCGGAGGATCGAGATGCGGATCCGGACCCATCCTCCCACTTACCTGAAGCACCAACGTGCTCTCGGGAGGTCCGTAAGCTTTTCTCCTCAGCGCCTTGGCACAAAGACTGCAGCACTCTCCTCAAGGAAATTAAGCAGAAATGACAGTGACGCACACGAGGAAACTCACCCAAGTTGCAAAGACAACGGCCCAACATGCTACTTACCTGGCAGACTACCGCTGCATACTGGTAAGACCTCGACAATAGAGGGAGGAGGAATAATATCCGCCTGAGGGAAGTTCTAGAACACGCAGCGCAAGAGCCGAGGAGGCGATGGGCCTTGTAACCACTATTGTGAATGCTCTCTTAGTTCGCCCTAGAGATTCGGCTATTCCTATGGATAGAGCACATTGAGCACTGAGCCCACGGGGTTCCCCCTCGGCCACTCCACAAGACATAATATGTTGCATTAATCACCTTAAGGAAAGGATCATAGCAAAAGCCAGGGAACTGGCTCCGTGTTGTCGGGCATTTGGTGGCCTTTTACCAGAATTTGTCAGATCTGACGCTGCAGACCCAAAGGGCCTTGAGACCACTGACATTGGAACTACTACGGCGGGGGCTCCAGTATCGCTGGGGTCACCCTTTTAGCCTTACTGGCCATCATGAAGAAGGTCCGTTAACGCTTCGTTACCACCACGATCTTCCCGCCTTTCAGGCTGACTAGGGTCTTCCAGAACTGAGGAATGGTTCAGCAGGCCCTTAAGAGCTACAAGGCAACGTCCTAGGAGAGGTGGAGTGCAAAGAACATCATCTGTGACCCCTGAAACATCATGACTGAGAGTGGATCCGGGCCCACCTGACCCCCGGAGAGTGGAGGAATGAACGCTTTGTCTATTTCTATTTTTTGAACCAGGATTTTTGGATCCCTATGCCTTATCAACAATTTTGGGAGACGTGTACTGGCACCCGTTGCACATTGGACTATTTTATATGTTTTTAGACTTTATCTTGGTCGAGTCATCCCTAAATATGAACATGGATGTACCAGCATGTTGGTGGTTTGTCCACGAAGCTATGGGCCTAGGTCCTCCACAGGTATAATGTGCCTCTTGTTCCATAACGCTCTCTATATTTTAAATGGGGGCCCAGTGGCAGAGGCTTGAGGGCCATTAGCCTGAGATCCTTGCAGAATTTTCTGAGACTCTGAGACAGCCCTGACTCTCCCCACTAGATAAAGGGGAAAAAACCTGGGAGGAATGTGTTTCTGGTTCTCATAGCGGTTTCCACATGTTCAGTTGCCATTCTATTGTATTGTTACGCATGTTTTTAGTATTTCACACACGCCATAAGACGCACCATTTTGTACCTTGATTAAGATAGCCGATAAATGGAGGTTTGGGGTTTTATGCCCACGTATTTGGTGGCAAGGTGATTGACGTGCCCCTCTCCTTGGGTTGGTTTTCACCCACCCCCAAACCGTAGGCATCCATTTTTGTGTACCGGTGGGAACAAGGGGTGCCTCCACTGGTCGAGGGACCCCCCTTTCTCTCTGGCCGGTAGACGCAGCAGGTATTTGAAAGGTTGTTCCTGTCCCTGGTTTTTTCTTCTCCACTTCCTCTTTTCCCCCCTCTCTTTTTCTGTTTTTCTTTAACTTGGTCTATATCCCAGTTCAGTTGGGTTTGTTAACTGACAAGCTTAAGATCCACTATCCCTAAGGATATGAATATTGTCGCCCATAACGTGAAGGGCCTTAATGTCCCTGAGAAAAGATCTATTTTGCTGAGCGATCTTAAAGGGAAACGTGTATCAGTTGAATTTATTCAAGAAACATATTTTAAAGGTCCTGTGGCACCTAATCTGACTAACCGAGATTTTCCACTGGATTTTTCAGCAACAATCCATTGGCCAAATCCAAAGGGGTGGCAATTCTCATCTCAAAACATATTCATTTTACTAATCTCTCCCACATTGCTGATCCTGAGGGCAGGTATGTTTGTTAAGGGTGAAATGGCGGGACTTTTGTATACGTTTGTTAAAGTGTACCTCCCCAACATGAAGCAGAATGTCTGGTTCTCTAAAATAATGGTCCTTCTAGCGAAATTTCAGGAAGGTATGCTGATTCTGGGAAGCGACCTTAATGTTGCTCTTGATCACACGATAGATACCTCTTCCGGCCGCACCTTCAGGATTTACAGGTTGTAAATTTCTGGAGGGCCCTTCACCCCACCGACAGGGATTATAGCTACTACTCCATTCCGCATAGCCGTTACACATGGATAGACTATATTTTCACAACACACTATCATCTACCACACATGACCAAGGCTGATTATGGGCTCGTTACTTGGTCTGACCACGCCTGTGGTGTTTCCTTCACTACCCCCTTTCTGAAACAGGCCCAACGCAACTGGTGAATGAACGAGTCTATGCTCACAGACCCACAGGTCTCTGATTCCACAGGCGCAATCTTATGCGACTATTTTTTTAAAGAACTCGACTCCCAAAGTCCCACTCCCTACTATCTGGGAAGCTCACAAATGTGTTATGAGAGGCCATCTAATACGGTTGGCTACAATTCAAAGGAATGAGCGCTCAGCAGGCTTAAGCACACTTTGCACTCAGATAGGGTTACTTGAACGGGAACATAAGCGTACCCTGGGCGACACAGATTTTCAGAAACTTTCATTATTGCGTAAAGACTTAGCTGATATTTTACATAAACAAGCTGACAAAAATTACACTAGACTAAAAGCTATCTACCATGAACATGGAGATAAACCTGGCAAGTATTTAGCTAGAGGTCTGAGAAAGAGACATCAGCAGACATATATCCCCAAAATCCGAGACTCCAAAGGCGTGTCGAGAATGATGCCAGCATCAGAATTTGTTTCTTTTTATACCAGACTATATAACCAATCTCCTCCATTGACTGACCCCGAGGCACACACTGTATTCCGGACTAAAATCCGCAACTATCTTTCTAGGCATGTTACCCGTACTCTGAACACGACTGACTCGGACACACTGGAATCTGAAAAAACAGCGGGGGAACTGGCTTGAGGCCATCAAATGTTCTAAGATGGGCCAAAGCCCCGGACCAGATACTCCTTAGTTATTATAAAAAATTTAGTTCTACCCTTAGCCCTCATATGGTCACCACCTTTAACTTTATTTTATGGGGTGCCTCATTCTATCGTTGGCAGCTACTATAGCAGTGATACCGAAGGACGGTAGGGACCCCGAGCTGTGTGAAAACTACAGGCCCATATCTCTACTCAATGTGGATTTAAAACTTTTTGCGAAAATCCTGGCCTCACGTTTCTGCCTGACTTGGTCCATTCAGGTCAATCAGGGTTTGTACCGGCGGGAGTCCAGGGACAGTACCATTAGAGCACTTAATTTAATTCATTTAGCACAATCTACATCTACCAGAATGATCTTGTTATTGACAGATGCAGAAAAGACCTTGGATCGTTTAAACTGGACATACATGCTTGAAGTCCTTAATTCTATGGGTTTCAGCCCAGACATGCAGGCTTGGGTGGCTGCCCTGTACTCCCAGGCCTGTGCTCGCATAAGGATTAATGGAGCCTTGTCTGGCTCCTTCCCTATCACTAACAGGACCAGACAGGGATGCCCACTTTCCCCTCTTCTGTTTGTTCTTTCCCTGGAACCATTCATGCAGGCAATAAGGGATTAACAAGATATTACAGGGATACTAGTTGACACTGTCCACCACAAGGTCTTGAGTTTCGCAGATGACCTGCTATTTGTTTTGACGCAGCCATGGGTATCCCTACCTGTCCTTCTTCGAGAGTTCTTTACTTATGGGGAGCTGTCCAACCTTAAAATAAATTACACTAAATCAGAAATAATGAACGTAATTCTGCCCATCTCTGAAGCCAGTGCCATGTCTTCATCTTTTCCATTTAAATGGTGTACCCATAAACTTAAATATCTAGGTATCTGGCTTACAAGAGACCTATCTCAACTTTACTCCCAAATTTTTTTACCTATGTTTACTACATTTAAGGGGGATCTTTTGCGGTGTATGTCTCCTGGACGGGTAGAATTAAAATGAACGTCCTCCTACGACTATTATATTTATTTCAAACAATACCTATCCAGCTTCCGAGGGCCTTCTTTTCCTCACTGCAAACACTTTTTATTAAATATATCTGGGCACAAAAGCCCCCCGCCTTTCCACTGATTTATTGCAAAAATCAGCCTCCCCATAAGTTATGGATCCCATACAAGATGCTGGAGTGAGGTTTTTAACATATGGGCCTCCATATGTTAAAAACCTCACTCCAGCATCTTGTATGGCTCCATCCGTATGCAGCCAGTCGAATTACAAAACTCCAACCCTTTGCAACAGCATCCTTGTAGGTCCTACACCGCTTACATAGAAAACTCCAGCTGACTACTTTTCCCTCCCCTCTTACTCCAGTAAGACACAATCCTGATTGCCCCCAGGGCAAAACGGAGGGGATTTTCTCCAGACAACACTGGAGGACAACTCCACATTACATAGTTTTATGACGGGCAGCAAAATTAAACCCCTGAATGATATCCTACAGACCACCGCCGCTACAACACTACATAACCTACAGTACCTCCAGCCTAAATCTTTTATTAAAAGCAGTCCTCAGAAGCACAATTTGCAACGGGAGTTATTGCCCTTTGAAGATTTCTTTGTCGTAGACACCATCCCACTACATGGGATATCTATGTTGTACAAATTTCTGATGCAGCTTATGTTGGGAGATGGGAGACTGCTCTATGTAGAACGCTCTCGAGACCACAATGGGAAAAGATATTTGTACTTGCCCATAAGAGTTCCATGAACACAAGGACCCAGGAAATTTCCTATAAATTTCTAACACACTGGTATCGCACCCCTAGCAAATTACATGCGATATTCCCTGACCGTCCAGACACATGCTGGAGATGTGGCTCTACCCCAGGTATGGTTATCCACATCTAGTGGGAATGTCCCCTTATCGTTCCTTTTTGTATTAAAATTCGAGACACGTTGCCTGCCTTAACCGACTCACCCCTGCCATTTCACCCTGTGAATTATCTTCTCCACCACATGTCCTAGTCAATTTCGATTTCTAAGAAATTGATAGTCAGACATTTATTAAATGACGCGAAAGCTCTGATCCCTGCCCACTGGGGTGTTACTGCCCCCCCCCCCCCCCCCAACTTTTGAAGAGTGGATTACAAGAGGAGAGGGTATTAGGGCCCTGGAAAGCCTGGCCTTTCAGTCGACAGGCCAATCTGAAAAGCATTGCCAGAGGTGGTATTACTGGATTGAATTTATTGAGGGTCTTAAAACTAATCAGTTTATATTAACTGAGGCTCCGCCTCCCTCCCTTCTTCTTCCAACATGATTTCGTGCTGGTTCATGGAGAGATAACTTTACCTCACACAATGTGGGGGTCTTTTTTGCACCCCATAAGATTCCTAATGTAAAATGTATATTAGACTGGATTGTTTGTTTATTGATTTTGTATATATCATTCCTTTTTTCTATGTTTTTATTTCTGCTAAATGTATTTCTGATGCGAAACAAAATAGTAGTGATCATATGTTGGGGAGTAGAGACTTCTTAAAGATATGCCATACCATGCAACTATTCGGAATTGTTGGCTGGTTAGAGGATATGTGCTGCCACCCTGCTGTGCCAGTGTTACTTTGTTTACTTGTTATTTCTGACCAAAACTCGCTCCCCCTCCTTATCCTATTTTTTCTTCTCTCTGTACCCCACCCCCTGCCATTCCCCCTCCCTCATTTATATGTATCTTCTGAAAATCAATAAAAAATACGATTTACAAAAAAAAAAAAAAAAAAGATAAATTAATTCAAAGGTCAAATGTTAAAATGTTTCCTGCTTAAAACCAACATCCAATTCACTTTAGGTAATTACATAACTTTTACTGCTTCCCACACAGAATGATCCTTGGGGTAAACATAAAAATTGTTTACAAATATAAACACAGCTAACCAATTCATTCAATATTTTCACAAGGACTAGGTCCTAAATGAGAAAAAAATACAATTGTTTTCTTTTAACACATTATTTAAATGGATTGTAGCAGACAGAGTAAGAGGCTACTTTAATGGGTTGTTTTTTGAAGCTGCCAACTAAGAAGCTAAGTTCCAACAACATCACACACCATCTAATCGCTCCATCAGTTAACAGATGTTGAAAAGTAGTGTTCCTCGAAACATTTGAAACAGAATAGTTAGAAAGTTAAGGGTCTACACAGTGTAGAGCAATTTGTTTCAAACTGGATTAGGACCAGGCATAAAAGCCGAATCGAACAAATCCCTGAAACACGGCTACACAGTATACAGGAATTTCACTCTGAATTGGCCGATCAAACCGTTTGGTAACCAAAGCATCAGCGGTATTCCGATCAAAACATTTTTGCTATAAAAATCATATACATTTAGGCTGCACGATATGTGGTTATTAGACCCAAATACAATTTTGATTTGGGGTTAATTGCACATTTTGCCCAATTCAATTTTCTTTTTCTGAGCAGGAACATTCAACTTTAAAGACCTCTAAAATACACAAAAAAACTATAAAATGTTAAACTACTATTTATCACATAAACAAGACTACATATATGCGCTAATATCATTTCCAATACAAATATCCAGCATTATGATATTTGGCAAAAAAAATTATTATATTTTTACATAAATGCATCTATGGATTTGGCAAAAACTGCATCCAAAAAAGGGTCATGCAAATAAATACATGTGCAGAACACACTACAATGAATACCACAATGAAAGGGAACCTGTAACCATACAGAATGACACAATACTCATAACATGAACTGTGAAAGGGTGTGAGTTGTGGATTCCCCTGAATAACGACACAGACACAAGTAGATAACTTCAAATAATAATTTTTGCTTAATTTAATATAAATATATATATAAAAAAAAAAAGAAGTTTAACATAATAGACATGCAAAAACGATTCTTTGGACAGCACCCCAGAACCGGCATATGTTGCATAGAGCACCACTGGAGTGACCAAAATTCATACAATGCAATACATAAATGCAGTGTGCATCCATACAACATATTATCTTAATGGGTGATTTCCAACCACCTGTGCTGATGGAGCAATAGTAGGTGGGGGAATTGCTGCAGGAGCAGCGGTACACTCTAATAAAGACCGCTGCATTTCAAATTTAGAGTGCTGATATTGAAATATATGGCTGCGGTGTTCAACTCTAGACTCACAGTCCTCTTGGTACATCATTTTCATCAGCCCCTGCTCTGCAATTAACCCACTCGGCATGGAACCGTTCTTGACCACCATCATGGTCAGCTGCTGTTGGCCATTAACAACACAACTCTGTGCTCCACTATGTACATTGGGGAGGTTATAATATAATTGTTTTTTAAATAAAAGCAAATTATGTCCCTTATAATACCATCAAATGGAAAACAGAAATACAGTAAAGACATTAATTTTACAAATGACTATGTAGCTGGAAAAGGCTGATATTTTATTAAATAACTACCTATGTGTACAGAGGCCCATTATCAGCAACATTACTCCTGTGTTCCAGTGGCACATTGTGGTAGCTAATCTAAGTTTATACATATATATTTATAGATCATTTTAAAAGGCTAATTTATCAAGAAAACCCTTTCGCAATTCTGTTATCACAGCTGAAAACTGTAATGATTAACGAACCAATAAAACTGTCCTCCTTTAGACTATTTTACCATCTGGAGTATCAGCATGTGTGGGTTTGTTTACAGAATCAGAATGTCCAGAAACAAAGAACTTTCTTCAGAAACTCATCAGTCTATTCTTGTTCTGAGAAATTGAAGGTCTTGTACAAAACAAAGCAAACGGTTGCTAACTACGATAGAAAGTGTAGTAAAAGGCCCAGGAGTACATTAAGTACCTAGTTTGAGAAACAGATGCCTCACAGGTCCTCAACTGGCAACTTCATTAAGTTGTACCCGCAAAACACTGGTCTCAATGTCAACTGCAAAGAGGCATCTCCGGGATGCTGGCCTTCAAGCCAGATGTGCAAAGAGAAAGCCATATCTCAGAATGTGCATTAAAAAGTAAACATTTATATGGGCAAAACAACAGTGACATGGGACACATGAAGATTGGAAAAAAGTGTTATGAACAGACCAATCTAAGTTTGAGGTTTTTGGATCACAAAGGAGAACATTCATGAGGCACAGATGAAATGAAAAGATACTGGAGAAGTGCTTGATGTCATATCTTGAGCATGGTGGATGCCACATGATGGTCTTGGGGTGCCAATCCAACTTTTGGTACCTTCTTCAGATTACCTCAACAAATGAACAACTAGAATGACAAAGGTCTGCAAGGCTGTAATTGCTGCAAATGGACAATAATTAATTAAAACAAACATACCGGTAATTATTCTCACCTTGTTAACGTCTTGACTGTATTTTGTATTGTAACAGTAGCGTATGTGTATGCCAATGCAAAACTATGACTATTTGTAAAATTACTGTAGAAATTTATATAAATATATGTTATTAAATACACTAAATTACTGAACATAAGATTCATACAGTATGCACTCATTTGCTGCAATACAAATATATTTATTAAGAGAGGCTAAAACAAACAATATGTACACAGACAATACATATACAAATATAAGTATGTTTATGCGGTTACCAAACTATTCATTGATTGAATGGAACTAAAAGGAACAGGAGGACAAGCATGGCACTCCTTTTTGTTTGTTTTTTTTTTTTTTCTTTTTTTTTTATAAAGACACTCAGTGTAGTTTGTAGGTTATTGGTTTGTCTCATCATCGTGTCATTATTTCCTTTTTGTTTGTTGACCATGTGAATCCCATGCAGAGAGAGTGTTAGAGGATTATATCAGAATCAGTAGGAAAGAAGTAGGAAAAAAGTTTAGTTGTCCTTTAAGAAAGTCTGAGATTTCAAAATGTGGTATCCAAGTAGCCCAATAGGACATACTTTATGATAAATAAGTAGTCAATTAGAGAATAAGACATATTGTTTGAGTGCCTGAACATTTTGCAGTTTGATTTACTGGGGGACATGTATAAAAACTCCTGCACTGCAAAGTGTCAAGCATTAAAAAATGTAAAAAAAAGTGGAATCACCATTTGATATGTAGAACGGTGATTGCCCTTTTTTATAACTCTTGACACTTTGTAGCATGGGAGAGTGGCGTTTTCAGCACCCGATTTCTTATCCACCAGTGCAATGCATTCATAGGAGATAAGGCAGACTCCTGCGAGTCTGCTTTATACATTGGTGCACACGCCGATTGGGGCAGAATTTGGTGCAAACCGTGTGTGCGCCGTGTTTATACATGCCCCCCGAATGTGTCTAAGGTGTTAAGCAGCTTATAGCAAACTCTCCAACCAGCCTTTACTGAACAAAGGAGTGTAATTTCACTCAAGGTATACCCATTAGTGCTTCTATATTAGAAGCACAAGTGAAAACCAAGGTTTAGTGTACCTTTAAACTAAGGCACTTAGAGGTAGCAATCTGGTTTACATTTTCTTACAATAAAAACTATTCATATTCCATGGTTTGTAGCCAAGCCACTGAATCCACAACCAAGTGTCCATAAACATTTCCTGTGGCTCCCATAATTCGCAAATTTATTTTTTTTTCCTTTCTACAGTGGAAAAGTTATCTGTGAGGGAAATGGACAATATTAAAACAAAACCCCAATTCATAAGAAAAGGAAATGAGACTCCTTTTACATGGATCAGCAGAGGTGACCAACTGCACTGAGACATAGAGAAACATGTGCAAAGCAGACCCCAATCAGACTAGTAGGGTGGGCCCTGCTCTGATTGGCTGTGCACACACTAACAGAGGTTAAAGACAAAAGTCTGTGCTGGTAATCTCTCACATAGAGAGGAAGGATGCTATGCACTGTAACTTCAGTAAAAGCTGACAAACAAAGGTTAACTTTAGGGATGGGGGAGATGATTAACACCAGAGAAGTGAGAAAAATGAAAATTATATAGGTTTAGGAGCACTTCAGTGCAAACAATGGCAGCTTTTTCCATGATACAGCTAGAGATATTGGGCAGTGGCACAAAGTGCACATATGTTATCAGGTGTCTGTTTCAAGCTTGCTGTGTTATCATACATAACTGGAATTGTCCATTTTTATATATTCCTATACCTTTATACGTGGGAGGGAGGTGCATTTGTTGTGCTTGCCTATTTAGACATGGTTTGAGCAGGTGCTAAACCACCAAGATCCAGTAAAATAAAGAACAAATACAAAGAGAATTAAGTGCTTTATTAGTACAAGTCAAAGATCTATATTCAAAAATATTAATATTTCTATCATAAGAAAAAAATACATACATCCCTGACTTTACCAATTAAATTGTGGCCAAACAAAATGGCCAAAAAGAAAATTATCAAGAGGTGGGTTAACAAAGCAAATCTCTGCTGGCTGCCAAGTTAATTAACCAATTAAAGTGGTTCCAATTACAGCAGGTTAAAGATTCTGCTTCCCACCTTAATGTGCTATATTATCATTATACCAGCATGAAAAGGCACGTATACATTCAGTTAATGACAATTTAAGATATTCTAGCAATCTTTGACCTAACATTGTATATTGTTAACAACTAATACTGAGGTACTACACGGTCACTAAATTAACCCTTGTGTGCCAGTGGCAGTCTTCAGAAAACAAGATTAAAGATGCTCCCATGTGCATGGTGATTTTCGATATGCTAGGGGAGAATAGAGCAGTCACTTGTGATTGTAACACTTTTGCAAAGTCTCGTGTAACACACATTTTAGCATTTTTACATTGTACAGCAAAAAGCCCTTAAAGAATTGTGCAGAAAAATCCTGAGCCAGCAACTAAGACTGACGTTACCCAGTCTGTTTGCATCAAGATGAAACTGATCCCATAGCCATTTGATGCATAGCCAGATGATATTTTCCCCCGGGAATCAGCAATCACAAGGCATTGCACCAAGACTCAGAGAACCTTTCTACAACCCACTAAAGAACGGATTTGTTCACCTACAGAAAGTAGTATATCCATTAAATCTTTCAGGTCCATTCCCTGGATTATGGAGTAACCGGTAAAGAGGCTTCAAAAATACACTGCAAGCACTTTATACTTTTATATTATGCTTCCACAAGTAATTTTACCTTGTCTTGGAAGATACAAAAAAATAGGACTGGTGAGGTGGAGGAAGCCCCAAAGATTAATGGCATTGGCTGTGTAACTTCTGTTCTACTCAGTTTTGCAGCCCACAGCCAACACATGGTTCTATAAGTCATGCCTAGTTAGCTATTCTGAGGCTATGTTCAGTGGTACTAGAGGCTAATGCAAGGCTTGACAATTTTTTGTAGACCTTAAGAGCCAAACAGGCCAATTAAAGGAGCCATCCTACTAAATTCTAGGAGCCAGTGCGGTGGTACTTCCGTAAGCTTCTATGTAAATCAATTTAAAAAAGTTAGGGGTCAGCAACATGGATTTTAGGAGTTATGGCTCCCAGGATTTGTCAAGCTCTGCCCAGTGGTAACAATAGTTTTTTGGTGTATGTTGGAGATACCCCCAGCCATGATATAGGAATTAATGCCTTAGATGAGGAATCTCAGGTCATTGTTTAAAAGGCACAATCAACACACCAGTGATTAAGATGGAGAAATATGGGACTTAACTGCTTACTCCTCAAATAACAGGTAGTCAATATTGTCTATAGGAGAAAAGACTATACAGCATGTATCTGTATTATAAAACCAATATATAATGACAGCATTTATAGTGTCTAAAATAACGTGCATTACACAGCCTCCCATCTAATTAGGTGTAATGATTACATTGAAAATACCAAAATATCTGGCAACATGTTCTTAGAAGTGAAGTGTTTAAAACGCAGCACCCTAGAAGAATTGCAATGTCACCCGTAAGTGTAACAGTGTTGTTTTAAGTGCTTTTCTTAATAATAATAATAATAATTATTATTATTATTATTATAGAACCCTCCAAAAGCAACTGGCATAAATATGCAGGAACTCCTGTCAGGAAATTCACATCTGGCTCTGGATGTGTTTCTTGAATGTCCATTTCAGAGGTGGAGTGCACAGGACTAGTCCAGGATTCTCCAATTCCAGCTTCCATTGAATGTAGAGGTCTCAGATGACCACAAAAGGCACATAAAAAAAGGAAGCAGACTCAACTTTGGTTCTCCTGGCGCTGGCGTAAAAAATCTATAACAGCGTCAATGTTTTCTTCTGGCACCTGGGCGGGAAAAAAATAAATAATAATAATATATTCTGCCCCTGTATAATACATAACACCGGGAGCTAGGCCAGAACTGTATAAATGAACCTCTTCCCTGACCCAGTAATACAATCAAATTTGTTGTAGAGAGTTGTAGGGTCCCTAAATTCTACAAATAACCATCAACCACTGTATACATCCATATTAATTTAGGAGAGGTTTTACCTTTTTAGGTACTGGATAAATTCCATAAAAAACATTATACAGAATTTATTGTGCTACAGATAATTTGATGCAACAAATTATGAAAGACATTCAATTAATACAGAAACGCTTGCTTGGTTATAACAAGCAACCAGTACAATAATGAGTGATAATAAGTTCTGTTACCCTATTACCCTTGGCATAAACACTATAACATGATGTAATACAGTGGCATTATGGCACCTGGACACTAAAAATAAGGCATTAACAGAGTTGAAAATGTTTCCAACTAGTCTGTCTTTCCAGCTCAGCTATTAATGTCGGATTTTTGCTGTTCAGTTTTAGTGAATGGGCTTCCTTACATGCACTGTTGGTTATTGCTTAAGAAACTTGTTTGTAAATAATGGTGGGTAATAAATAAAGGACTTCCCAACATGCACATGAAAAGATTAATGTTCAAAGAAGCACATCTGTAAAGTGATATACATGGAAGCAAAGGACAATTGCAAAAATCACTAGACTGGTCAGAAAGTCCCTGGGCAGAATTAACCCTTGTGGGTGGTATATAATGTGCAAATAATCAACCCCTAAGGGCTAACTTATCTAACTGGTTGCTCGTTTTACCATGGACAAGACCAGTCTTCCAGTCCTTCCACTTATACAGGTTTATAAGCAGAAAATCCCCACAGAAACTCCAGGAGATAAAACCCCAAATTCAGACAGACAGAGAATTCCTTAATTGCGATACTTACCAAAGCATGATCATAATTGAAAGTGCTAATATAATAGGCAGACAGGTCGGCATCTGCCAGAGGTCCTGCTATCTGGGCAACTATACCACACTCATCTGTATAGACAAAAAAAATGCATCAGTTCAGACACTCCATAACAAAAACATTAATGTAGTTAGTATATCAGAGTCCAATAAGACTGAGGCTTATTTCTACAATGTAATCTGAATGTAAAACATAAACTAGCAGAGAGTACATCAGATGTAGAAAATGATTACCACAAGATGCTGTACATTACAAACTCTCTTGCTGGCATTTGTTAATCTCCTGTAGTTTGTATGCTTGAAGCAGCTCAGTAATAGAGAAGACAGTCTTCATCGCTTTAGCTCTATAAAAGACCTGCAGTTCAGGGTGAGATGGCCCCTTTCTTAAGATATATGGCAGCTCTTCATTAGACATTAAGTACCATGTTATATTAAGTGATGACATGGGCTCAATGACGGATTAATTTTTCTGCTGGACAGAGCTTGCGTTAAATATAATGATTTCTGAATTTGGACATTCAGAGGAGGACTTGTAAGTAAAGCCACCTTGTCGTAGTGGTTGAACCTTTGTATGATGATTAATTTGCAGCTCTAATTGCTTTATAAAAATGTGTGTGTGCATATATATTACACATACACACTTTGTAGACAAAGCCCATGTTTTTTTTTAGCATTCCAGTAATGTACGATTAGGGTTTTTCCTATCCGTTTCCTCTAACAGATCGGAATCAATAAACAAGAATTTGATAAAAATCACATGTCGACGTACAACGCATGACAAAATGACTATAAAAAGTAAACATACTTAAAGTATTTAATTTTCCACTGCTATGTATTCACCTACATAACGTTTTAAACAGTCTACACCTAGATCTGTGATGTTGCTCAGATTTCCATGAAGTGTACAAAGCAAGAAAAAAAAAATAGCGTGCATATACACACTACTTGAAATGCACTGTTAATTTGTGAAAATAATGTGTTTAGCCTTTACAAATATAGAATGTGTTGAAAGATAAGAACCTTATATCTGAGGTTTAGGATAGCCTTATGAGAGAGACTCAACTCCATGATCAGTCCTAGCACTTCTGTGTAATTTAACCCCTTAACGCATTTGGACGTATATATACACGTCCTGAAAACCATGGTCCTTAAGGACCATGAGGACGTATATATACGTCCTCCGTTTACATGTAGTGACTACATGCCTGCAGCTACTCAGAGAGAGTGCCTTCAGCCCCCCCTCGACCATACAATCACCGCGAATGTGATCGTATGCGCGTTAACACACATAGGCAGTGAAAGCTGCCTATGTGTGTAAAGTGTTGCAATGATGCCTCGATGGAGGCATCATGCAAAACCTTCTGTGCCCCCCTGGGCACCGCGATCACCCGGTGATCACGGGTGTGTGCTGTATCGGAGGAGAATGCTCCTCCAATACAGCGTGCCCAGAGGAGAGTGACGGATGAGAGGAAAAAAAAATCTCTTCCGTCGCTCTGAAACCGCTACTTGACTGCCCCTACAGGCAGTTAGAAAGTATTACAGTTATAAATAGAAAATTAAATAAAATAAATAAATGGAAAAAGCTAACCCTTGATCTACTAAGCATAGATCTAGGGTTAGGGTCATAAATAGGGTTATAATTAAGGTTACAGGGGGGTTCGGGTGAGTACAAGGGTTAGATTAAGGGGTGGGGGTAAATTTAAGGTTGGGGTTAAAAGGTTACTGTAGAAGAAAATGGTTAGGAAAAAAAAAACACTAATATTGTTTATTGCCCTATTAGTTGAAATAAAACATGGAAACATTGGTATTTCTAAACTCAGGACAAATAGTAGAAATATATAGACGGGGTCTTTTTTACCATTTGTAATTGTTTAAAAAAAAAAAATCAGGTCAAGGTTAGAAGAAGTTTTTTTTTATGGCATATTTTCATCATATTTTATATTTTTTTTTAATAGTAAATTATATCATATGATGAAAATAATAGTATCAAATGAAAGTCCTATGCGTCCTTTAAAAAATGATATATAATTTGTGTGGGTGGACTGAACACAAAGAAAGAAATTCACAGTTCAGTAAACATATGACAAAAATAATGGAATTCTGGTCTTCAAGGTACATCAAATGCAGCATAGCACTCGGTCACTAGGGTTAAGAAAAATACACCCATGAACTTTTTTTCCTCTGAATAGGAGATAGTGAGATATATGTACTTCAATAATGAAGAAATGATTAATGATTGAATTAATTCCATGCATCCTTAAACTCCTCTACATTATTAACCTCTGCCACTTCTCCAGGCCAGCTATTCCATAGAGGGCCACTTTAAGGTACTGGTGGGCTCTGGGCAAAAGGCTTAATGGAACTCTGGACAGTTGACCTCTTGATCATGCTCATTACCAGGCTTTTTTACTTCTCCCCAACCTTTATTGTCTATTTAGTTTCTCCACTTGGCAGTGGGCTCTGGGTATATATCCCATGCATCCTCCCCCCTCTCAGTAAAGTAATACTTTCTGATATTACTTTTCAACCAGTAACCCTCAAATTGTAGGCTATGCCCTCTTGTTCTGGTAGTTTTCTCTAATTTTACATCTTATGCAATATCGTGTTTGTTTCCTTTACAAATCTATATGCTTCTGTCATTTTGATTCTGCCAAACATATTAAAACTTAACTTTTATTAAAATGTGTTAAAAAGAAGATTCTGTTCCAAATGTGAATGTTCATGCTTAATGAAGAACTCAAAGTGGCAAATAGTGATAATAATATGCAGTTAAAAACAATTTGTTGCAATTATTACAAAACCATATACACCGATCAGAACATTATGAACACCTGCCTACTATTATGAAGGTCCCCCTATTGACGTCAAAAAAAGCCCTGATCCATCAAGGTATGGAGTCCACGGATTGGACTTGTTTGTCCAACACATCCAGTAGTGTATCTTCCACAAGGCAAACAAGGCACTCGCCTAGGGCGGCACTTTGCCAGAAGGTGTTAATGCACACTTCTGGTGCTTCAAACTTTTTCGCTCCCTCCCCCACCATTCAGCAAGCTTTAGCTCCTTCCAATTAATCGGGGTGATGGGGGCATGTAATGGACATGGTGGGGGTATGAAATGAGGGTGATGGTGGCATGTAATGTGGGTGTGGGGCATGTGATGGGGTGATTGGGCATTTAATGTGTGTGCAATGTGGGTGATGGGGGCATGCAATGAGGTGATTGGGCATTTAGTGTTGGTGATGGGGCATGTCATCATCCGTGGGTGTGCCCGAATTTTGTCTGCCTAGGCAGAACAAAACCAAGATACACCACTGAACACGTCCCACAGATGCTTGAGATCTGGGGAATTTGGAGGCCAAATCAACATCTTGAACTCATTATCGTGTTCCTCAAACCATTCCTGAACCATTTTTGCTTTGTGGCAGGGCGCACTATCCTGCTTATAGAGGCCAGTGCCACCAGGGAATACCGTTTTCATGAAAGGGTGTACATGGTCTGCAACAATGCTTAGGTAGTTGGTATGTATCAAAGTAACATCCACATGAATGGCAGGACCCAAGGTTTAAAAAGAAAATAACAATGGGACTCCAGGTGCATCTTCGTTATTGCACACTCTTTGGGAATTCAGTAGGGCTTCACAAACCAGAGACCTCCACATCTCCTCCAGTATGCAAAAAAAAGACATACAAAAATACAAAAAAATATATATAAAAATATATATTATATATAATCCTGGCGAGGATGGCACATTGCCAGCTATCGCACGATTCACACTCGGAGGCGCTTAATCATGGGCATTGCATATTTTTGTGTGCATTAAAATTTTCCAGCAGTACATTGCCCAAGGCATCACACTGCCTTAGCCGGCTTGCACTTGTCAGTGGTCATAATGTTAAGGCTGACTGGTGTATTTCCATCTCAAGCTACTGAAAAATGACCAGTGGGGATTTAATTATCTACATCAGTTATGCCCTCATCAGCTACATTTCCTGTCGACTTCATAGATCTGCCTGAGTGTAGTAGGCTAGTCTGTACATGGGGGAAAATCAATTAAAAGCATATAATTGTGTAAATGATAAAGTCTTTCATAATGATGGACAATCCCCTCCTACCGTATGTAAAAGTATGTATTTGCATGCATCCCACATGTATACGAATCTTATATGTTCTGTATGTTTTGTATTTTCATAATTAAAAAAAAAAAAAAAAGTCTTTCATAATGTACTGAAGAGGCAATAATACTGGTATTTTGGGGAAAATAAAAAAAGTCTGCTTTTAAAAATACTGAGGTTTAGTTTTGATAACCCATTACATTATGGGACCAGACTGACTAGAGTTCAAGAAGTAAAAGATTGAATGCATTTATTACAGTTTTGATACCTGTATTATAAACATGTTTAATATGCTCACACATATGCTTTGCAAGCTCTAATTAGACTCCCACTGAGCTCTCCTGACTTTGGCTAGAGTCAGAGAGAAAAAACCAACAACATTTGAAGTGTTTCAAAAACTCAAAACTATCCCAAATGATAACTACGTTAGGTTCGCAACATGCACCCGATGTGTACATCCAGGGTAGTCGGATCAGACAGTTTTTTTGCAGGTCAAGAGACTTTTGAATGCCCCCTTGCAGAATAAAAATGTGTATGTATTCAGGGGGAAATAATTGATCAAAGTGATCCCACAGGAACTACTGTGATGGATTAACAGATTCCCATCCAAAATTATAAATTCTATAGGGCAGCACGTAAAAGTTAAAAAAAAAAAAGGCATACATACACCTGTCTAATAATAAAAAGGTTAATAGGAAAACAAAAAATAACAATTCAGAACATGCAATTGAAAGGGATAGTGCTACTAAAGGGTACAAATAATAAAACAATGGGAAAAATGTTCTTTGCTTGGACTGGCATCTTTAAATTCGAGATCATTAAAACATGCATATATATTGACACTTAAAAAGTTCAGTACAATCACAACAACATTTTAATAACATTACAGCCAACACATTGGTGATAATGTCCAGCAGTTGAAACAATTGTGACATTAATATGGGTGATGTTCAGAGAGAAAGATTCAGATTGAAAAAGGAAACAGATATTTTAATAGTTACCACAGGTACTCACCAAAACCCAGGGGCTGTCCACCAATTCTCACCATTCGCCAAAGTTCCCCAGAGGAACTAGTTAAAAGTAGGTCAGTGGGAAACCTGAAAGGGGATGACAAAGAAACATCAGGGGAATCACCAGTCTCTCCAAACCACAGAACATGCTCCATGAAATGAAACCAAGTGTGCGTAATAGTAAAATCCCTATCTGTATATGCTAAATGTATGCGTACCCAGTTTTTTACTGAAACTAGGAAAAAAGTCAAACAAGAAAGGCATGTTAATCACAAATGAAGACATGGCCTGTAATTTTCCCAGTCCTGGGCTAGGCCATTTGTCTAACAAGTACCTTTTCTGCACTTCAGCATCCATTACAATAGAGATATATCCATCTATGTAGGAAAAAGCAAAGAAGCAGAAAGATTCCGGGTCCTCAGGGTTTGCAGGAGAATTGAGCGGAGATCTAGAGATGGTAACACAGAAAAAAACTTTACAGCATCTATAACATTATGCAATATGAACAAAATTAAAGTAAACTTGTACCAATAGACATACATTTACCTTATAAAGTAGGCAAGTAGAATGTCAAAGGCATAAAATAAGAAATATATATGTTTTAAATGTGTTTGTTGTGTCCCCTGCTTAAGACTTCACCTGTTGCTCGATATGCAAATTAACTAATTTTTCAATGGGAAATGTGTAATTTGCATACCGAGCCACAAAGTGATGTCATAAGCAGAAGACAAAACAGACACCGTAAAAACAAAAGATTTCTCTTATTTTATGCCTTTGGTTTCAATTTTGCTAACACAATGTATAGATCATTTTATTATATTTTTTTTAAATTCTCTACATTCACAGAATGGGCAATTAGAACTGTGCTACCACCATAAATATAGTGGACGTGAGTTCCTCCTAAAATGCCAATAAAATGGGAGCACATAACTGTGCGTGTAAATGAGATGTGCTCTGTGTAAACTGTGCATAACGTGAATTTACAAACGTCATGTTGCATAATGTAAACTCTCTTGAGGAACTCCAATTACTGAAAAAGCATGCTCATATATTGCTTCACCACCATGTAGTACAGGGTTCCCGCTAGGGAATATGTGCCCATTTGACATCAAAATAAAGGACTTCACAATAGTTCTCCTGTGGTTCAAGTACTGGCAGCCTCCAGATACAGATGTGGTAGCAGCAGATCTGTAGTGTACTTTGAATAGTAGAAATTTTACATTTTAACCATGCACATGTGGAACTTTTACCAATGCATTAACATTTGACCCCTTCTATAGACTAAGAAACAATCTACTCTGCCATTTTTGTGTGTCCCCCTCCAAGAGTGGTCAGAAAACCAAGCTTTGTAAGTTCACATCAGGCACAATGTGCTCACGTTTACACTGGAGGACAATGAACTTCACATTTTCCAGATGCCAAAGAACTTACACGAGACTCACCGTTGAGAATAGAATAGGACATCCAGCAAGGTAATCGAAATGGATGGCATAGAATCTGGATTGAGACTCAGGATACAAAATCTGTTCTTTGGGCTCTGAATTGGATGCACAGTCTGACTAAATGCTGTAACAAACAGAACAGATATTTACACCTTGCCATTTATAAAAGATTCAGATAATAAATGAATGAAGGCTAATTTAGTATTGGAATGGGAAAGTTACTATTGAAATAAGACTAGCAACTTAATGTCTTTATGGTGAATTGATGCCTTAAAGGACAACTGCAGCAAAAAAATTAACTAATGCTTATTTGAAAGATTGCATCACATGTAGTTTGCATATAAATGCTTTAATGAAATAATAGAAATAATGTAACTTATTGAGCCCTCTTTGCTCTGTTTAGCTCTAACTAATGTTGTTTAGAATCTTTGGTCAGATTGGTCATATCTTTCTTCATCTGAACCAAGGTGAATGAAGAACTGTTGTAAGATTCTAAACTCCCTATTAGAGCTATAACATTTCTATTTAAAATTTCTATACTCGATGCAATCTTGCAATTAAACATTATTTATATTTATGCTACAGTTGTCCTTTAAGCAAATAATAGCCTCTGGCGCACCCTTGTGGCACACAGTACTTGATCAGAATTTGAGACACAAAAAGAAAGTTTACAGTGGAGAGGTAAATTTTTTTTTTTAAAGAACGCATTTTTAAATATTTAAAACATTTTTGGGTCTACTGGTTTTCCAAGAGAAAAACTACTGAAAACCAAGTCTATGCTTGTCTGGTATGCATTTAATATTTGAATTTTAACATTGCCTTTATAGGGCATGCATTGAGCAGGAGTCTGTTAGAGGACTTTGCTGTGCTACATTACTAAGAATATTGGGTGCAGGTTAGACATTTAGGTTAGGTCACATAATCACAAGTTACAATTTGCATTTTGTAGTAAGTGAAGATTTTGTTCTCTCATCCATTCCTCTCCGATGTATGAGGTAAACGACAGTGCAAGTCTTGTGCAGCCAGCATTGCTTCACAGTGCCAGCGGAATCATGTTATGAGGTCGAAGTGACACACATTTTGTCGATGTACAGCATCACTACTTGACTATTTTTACACACTTTGAGTGACCTCTAGCAGTAACGTCAGTTGAGTAACTCTCTACACTACTGCCACGGAAGCAAAAAGCCTCTGTGTAACAGCTCTTCCTTAATTTATTTTCCTGTATTTTTACTTGTCTCTCCATTGTTCCTTAGGATCTTTGCATGCAAATGTGAATGTTAGTCACAAATCCCTCTCATCGCATTCATATTAGTGCAAGAATGTGAGAAGAATACACGTTAAATAAATTCTTTACAATCTACTCCTCACCCCACACAACAATAAACTTTCACACACTCAGTGGCCACTTTATTCTGTACACCCATCTTGAGGGAAGAGTATTATATCCTGTGGGAAGTGTCCATTTGATAATTATGGTCAGCAACAATGATAAAGGCTGTGACATACAAATATAATCAAAGTGCTCATGCAAAATGTGCAAAACTGATTTACAGTGTAACACGTTCTGTGAAATACAAGACCTAAGGATAAAAAATAACGTGCAAGAAACTTTACAGAAGTGTGGAAATTCTTTGTGAGCAAACACTAATGCTCTGTACAGTATTATACAAGTTTAATCAAGAATACTTTGCAACTGTTTGCACAGTATTGTTGAGCACTTTGATTATATTCTTTAATATTGGTAGTTTAACCCTTTAAGGACCAGGGATTTTCCTGGGCCAAGGACCAGAGCGTTTTTCAATTTTTAATATGCGGTTTTTAAAACATAATTTCCCTCTCTCTCATTTAACGTACCCATACAAGTTATATGTTGTTTTTTAAAGGACAGTTAGAGCTTTCTTTTGATACCCTATACATAAAAATGATTTACATTTTAGTATTAAAAAATACATACAAAAGAGGAAATTTTGGAGGAAAAAAAAAGTTTTTCCCCATTAGTGCAACACTAACCCACTTATCCCCCTAATTAACTAACTAATAAAAAAGAAAAATATTGGTTCCCAAACCCCCCTAAACAAAAAAGACAGAAAAAAAACTCTGAAGAGTGCGATGTCAGATCCATAAAAATCATGCAACAGGCAAGCAGGGGTTACATTTTCTTAAATAAATATATTAAAATTACCTTTATTTATTAAAAAAAAAAAACTTTATAAATTGCAAAAATAAAAAAATTTGTAAAAAAAATAACTAAATGAGGGCCATAAAGTGGAAGGAAACTGATCACAGTTACAAACTGTGATCAGCAATGAAAGGGTCAATTTTTTTCCTCAGCAACGTTCTTTATTTATTTATTTTTACTTACAGGTCACTCTCTGTGCTTCACTATAAGAACGTGAAGCACAGAGAGTGAATTAGAGGCAAAGTCAGTGTGTGAACACACTGACTTTGCCATCTAATTTGCATGTTATCGCGGTGATCACGTTATCACCGCGATCACATGCCTGGAAATCCACCGATCGGGTCCAGGAGCTTTGCCTCGGGTGCGAGGCTTAGTCCTGGACCCGTTGCAGACTGGCTGGCGGTGCCCACGGAGCGCACCGCCGGCTAGACTGCATGACGAGTTAACTCGTCATATGGTCGCGAAGGGGTTAATGTTTTAATATTGGGCTGTGCGCCCCTAGAAAATATTTTTTTGTGGAGCTATGGTTTGGTTTCTAATCCCTAATCTTTCTGTTTATTTTTGTGACATTTAAATGATAGAAATGAAGCATTAAAGGGTCTAATGTTTTTGTGCCAAAAAACATGCCTCACACTAACATTATATAGGGACAATAATAATGGTACATTTCTTAAAATAACTATAGGCAAAACATTTTTTTTTTAAATCTACTTTTAACTGAAAGGTTTACATCAACTGTAGAGGTTTTCAATAGAAATAATAAAATTACAGACTACAAATAAAGTACCTTATTGAGCCTTCTTTGCTCCATATAGCTACCTCGGGGCAGACATGTTGTTTAGAATCTTGAATCAGTTGGCACACACAATTTTAAATATATAGGCCCCTGACTAAAGAGCAAAAAGAGGGTTCAATATGGTACTTTTATTTTCTAACCCCTTGGTGACAGGACTATTTTTGCCATTTCTTACCATTGGTGACAGAAACTACTTTAACACTTCTGTGGCATTTGTGTGTAGCTGTAATTTTCCTCTTTATCGCTTAATGTACCTCTACATATTATTGATTGTTTTAAAAAATATATATATTTTTTTTTTTCTAACTGTGACTAGAAAAATTACAGACGGTAGAAAAGACCTAAATAGTTTCTAATATTTTTCCTGTGTTTAGAAATACCGGTTGTTTTTTGCAAATTATAGGGCAATAACATAGAAGGCAATAATATAGAATGTAGCAAGTTTCTTGTTTCCTAACCATTTTCTCCTGCAGTGACCTTCAGTCCCCAACCTTAAATCTATGGTTAGTCAGGATTTTTTCCCTGCAATGTTGCAGATTGCCTCCAGAGGTAGTCAATCAACGTTGCTCTTGCTGGCTACAAGGCATGGCCATATTGGAGGGCCACACTGCCTGCAATTTTTCTGTGGACTGATTGTGGTGCCCTGGGGAGCCAAATTTTGGTGTTGCTTAATGTCTACCATCATTACAGCAACAGCAGTCCACCAGGCATTTCAGCAACATCATTTGAGTGTTGGAAGTGATCACTGATCGCTTCCACTACTCTTTTTAATGCTATGTATGTTCTGTATCACCAGCTGCAGGCTGACACAGGACATAGCTTGTACATCCTCTGTCACCAAGTGGTTAAAGTACTGTTAATTTTCTTACTGAAGACAGCGGATGTTCTGCACTAAGAAGTTAACAAGTTTAACAAGGATTAGTTAGATTAAAAACAAAAGAAGGATGCTATGTAGAAGAGGATAAAGGCTTAGCAGACTGCCTTAATGAATATTTTTGTTCAGTTTTTACAAATGAAAATGAGGGTAAGGGACCTCATTTAGGGAAAAAGACTAATGAGTCTTTTGATGCATGTAAGTTTACAGAGGAAGAGGTTTTACTTCAGCTGTCTAAAGTAAAGACAAATAAGTCGATGGGACCTGATGGGATACATCCAAAGTTATTAAAAGAACTTAGTGGTGTACTAGCAAAACCGTTAACAGATTTATTTAACCAATCATTGTTAACGGGAGTAGTTCCAGAAGATTGGAAATTAGCTAATGTTGTGCCCATTCACAAGAAAGGTAGTAGTAATGGAAACCTTGTTAAAGAATAGGATATTGAACATCTAAAGTCGCTTGGATTTCAAGATCAGAGACAGCATGGGTTTACTTCAGGGAGATCATGCCAAACTAATCTTATTGATTTTTTTGATTGGGTAACTAAAATAATAGATCAGGGTGGTGCAGTAGACATTGCTTACCTAGATTTCAGTAAGGCTTTTGACACTGTCGCACATAGAAGGCTTATCAATAAACTGAAATCTTTGAGTTTGGATTTCAATATTGTTGAATGGATTAGACAATGGCTGAGTGACAGGCAACAGAGGGTTGTAGTCAATGGGGTATATTCAATGCAAGGTCTTGTTACTAGTGGGGTACCTCAGGGATCTGTTCTTGGACCCATTCTCTTTAATATTTTTATTAGCGATATTGCAGAAGGTCTTGTTGGCAAAGTATGTCTTTTTGCTGATGATACAAAGATTTGCAGCAGGGTTGATATTCATGGAGGGATAAGCCAAATGGCAAATGATTTAGCTAAACTAGAAAAATGGTCAGAGCAGTGGCAACTGACATTTAATGTGGACAAGTGCAAGATTATGCACCTTGGGTGTAAAAACGCAAAAGCAGAATATAGACTATTTGGTACAGTCCTAACCTCAACATCTGAGGAAAGGGATTTAGGAGTAATAATTTCAGAGGACTTGAAGGTAGGTAGGCAATGCAATAGAGCAGCAGGAAATGCTAGCAGAATGCTTGGTTGCATAGGGAGAGGTATTAGCAGTAGGAAGAGGGAAGTGCTCATGCCATTGTACAGAGCACTGGTGAGACCTCACTTGGAGTATTGTACGCAGTACTGGAGACCATATCTCCAGAAGGATATTGATACTTTGGAGAGAGTTCAGAGAAGGGCTACTAAACTGGTTCATGGGTTGAAGGATAAAACTTACCAGGAAAGGTTAAAGCATCTTAACATGTATAGCTTGGAGGAAAGACGTAACAGGGGGGATATGATAGAAACATTTAAATACATAAAGGGAATCAACACAGTAAAGGAAGAGAGTATATTTAAAAGAAGGAAAACTACCACAACTAGAGGACATAGTCTTAAATTAGAGGGGCAACGATTTAAAAGTAATATCAGGAAGTATTACTTTACTGAGAGGGTAGTGGATGTATGGAATAGCCTGCCAGCAGAAGTGGTAGAGGTAAACACAGTCAAGGATTTTAAGCATGCGTGGGATAGACACAAGGCTATCCTAGCTATAAGACCGGGAACGGGGAACTAATAAAAGTACTCAAAAAAAAAAAAAAAAATTGGGCAGACTAGATGGACCGTATGGTTCTTATCTGCCGACACATTCTATGTTTCTATGTTTCTAAGTTGCAGAGACATGGCAGCTAGAGTAAAGTCTTGCAGATGGGGAAGAGAGGATCCTTAGACCATGTGCAGAGCATAGTGGCTAAACAGGGGATGCCATCAACAGTCAGATTCAGGTACTGGGGCTGAGCTATAATAATGACAGATTATAAATTTGAGTTTTAGGCAGCAGTTGGACATCCAGGAAGAGACTTGTGTAGGATGGCGCAAGAAAGACTAAGACGATCAGTTACAACACCAGCTTGTTCACACTAGGTAAAATGAATACATGCTTTCCACACAAAAAATTCTAACTGTGGTGAAATTTGAGGTGGTTTACGGCAGCCTATCCAATAAAAAAAAGTAGCATACAGGGGGCGTGTCCTGACCGTTGCTGAAGCTGGACGCCTGTTAGGGGAGCTCCTGGGCAGACGGTGGATACAAACTGAATTCAGACGATAAGCTGAGCGCTCGACTAGCCCAAAGAACGCTGCACGATGTCTCAACATCGTGCTCAACGAAAGCAGGAAAAATTATTGAAGTTTCTGACTCCTAAAGAGACTAAAAAAGCAAGTAAACATAATGTCTCTGAAATCCAAGATGGCGCCCGTGCAGACCCGGAGGAGGAAGAAAGTTATGAGGGAGACGATGCAGCCTCCACATCTTCGATCCCTGCCACGCTGCCTGTTGAGGAAATAAAAGCAATGTTCACAACATTGAGGACACAGATAAAAGGAGATATATCTGACCTCACCGCTGAATTCGCCAGAGAAATGAGGGAGCTGGGAGACAGGACGACGAAGGTGGAAACGAAAATGGACGACCTGGTCGACCACCAAAACGCTCTATCAGATCAACATAAACAGTTGATGACGGAAGTTAAAGCACTGAGGGAGAAGGTATGTGATCTAGAAGACAGGTCCAGGAGAAACAATATGCGTCTAAGAGGTATCCCAGAAGAAGTCCCACCGGCCCAATTGGAATAATGGGTTCAGGGCCTTTTCTCTAAACTGCTCCCCGACAGCCTAAGCGCGGAAGCACTGATTGATAGAATTCACAGACTCCCTAAACCCCAACATCTCCCTAATACTATACCACGGGACATTATCATAAGATTCCACTACTATCACTTCAAAGAAGCGATTATGAGGGTCAGTCGCAGCATGTCAACACTGCCGGACCCCTACTCGAAAGTAAAAATCTTTGCAGACCTTTCCCCACTAACGTTGCAACAGAGGAGACTTTTCCACCCGATCACTGCAGCTTTAAGAGCAAAGGAGATCAGGTACAAGTGGGGATTCCCTGTGAAATTGGCAGTATCCAGACAAGGTGCCACCACAATATTCCGGTCCCCGGAGGAAGGGGCAATGTATCTTAAGCAATGGGATATCCCTGCTGTGCCTCAAGAGGATCAGAACAAAAGGCAAAAGCTAACCAGAGACTGGTCCAGAGTCCCAGGGTCACCGAAACCGCAGAGAAATTAATTTGAAGAGGAAGCCGCCATCCCTCAAATTTAACCCAGACAGACTGACAAAAGCTGTTTATTGCCCTGAAGAAGAGCAATTAGAGTCAAGACGAGTATATCCATAAAGGAATTGCAGACTGTTCCATCCATCGAGCAAATCTACATCTTAACCCAAGTTCCAGGCATTTAAAGATCATAATTCCTAGTGAGATGTACAGTGAACGAACTATAATGTTATACTGAATGTCTTGTCCTAAAATAGTATCGTAAATAACATCTAAGCAACAAACTGTGGCAGCCAGGGTTAATGTGATAAGTTATTTCTACTGTTCAATATGAATAATGCTGACCAAAGATCCTGCTATGCAATAATTGATTTAGAACGCTCAGTTACAGTTTAATTGTTAGTTATATGGTTTATCCCCGAGGCCCATGCTCACCTGGACGCGGGCGCAGTTCAAAGGCAGAGTATGATCTGCTCACCTCAAACAACCCCCTCTCATCTGGTGATGAGCTTAGTGCTTATGCGTTTCTGTATATTGTTATATATATTACCAATTGCACTGTATTTCTCTCGGCCTAAAACAGGCCTTTTCTCTTCCCTATCAATGATATTATTTTATTTAATTTATGTTTTTTCTCATCTGCCTAAACAGTTCATTTCTGTATCTTATCTTTATATATTTATTCTATTTTTTTCTATTTCTGAGAAGATTTGGGGAGCACGTAGAGGCACCAGGAAGATCCTGCATGCCCAACGCATGCCAGGGAAACGGAACAACTTCACGATCAGTAAAAAGCTACAAGGGAGGCACTATCACCACATATCCATTGTTCCCACTTGGGGGACACAAGATAAATCCGAAGAGATCCAGTATACCCAATACCCACCCGTTAGCCAGAGCGACAAAGTTAACAAGAAAAGAATAATACTCGAAAACTGGAAACCGACGAAATTCCCACGACGTAAGACATCGACCCCTGTAAGTACTTATTACACCCCACCCACCAAATTACATCTATCTACTCATATAAGCTCACATTCATCACAACTCCATGTCAGTAACATTTTTATCCATTAACGCTAAGGGGCTTAATACACCACACAAAAGAAGGCTGCTTTTCCAAGAAGCAAACAAGGCAAAAGCACAAATTATATGTGTACAAGAGACCCATTTCGCAACAGGGAAAATACCAAATGTGTCAACAAATCAATACACAACGGTATACCACTCCACATCCCCCCATAAAAGAGCAGGAGTATCACTGTGGTTCCACAACTCCCTTGCCCTATCATTGCAAAAATTAACACAAGATCCAAAAGGGAGAACCCTAATAGCTGAGGTGACTATCAACAATATTCCATATATCATAGTAAACATCTATGCCCCGAATATGAACTCAGAAGTTTATGTTAGGAAAATATTAAATCAGATACCCTCAAATCCGATGGCGTCAATAGTGGTATGCGGGGATTTAAATACAATAGCAGATCCACTTATGGACTCATCTTCAACCCCTTCAGCAAAGTATTTTAAATCCTTACAAACAAAAAGCCTCACACTCAGAACAGCCATCCGGGATAATAAACTATATGATGTGTGGAGAATTCAAAATGAACAGATTAAAGATTACACGTTTTATTCCCAAGTCCATACCACTTATACAAGAATCGATTATTTCCTAACAGATAAAAATACTCTGCAAAGGGTAAGCGATTGTACAATAGGACAGATTCAATGGTCAGACCACGCCCCGATATATTTAACGTTAAGGGAGAAATTCCAATACAAAGGCCAAAACTCATGGCGCATTAATGACTTCCTCCTTAGCAACCAAACAATATTGAGGAAAACTAAAAATATGATGGAAGAATATTTTGAACTAAACGATCTACCAGAGACTTCACCGGTAGTTCTATGGGAGGCGCATAAAGCAGTCATTAGAGGCCATTTAATTGCAGCAGCTGCCTACGAAAAAAAACAAAGGGAGAAAAAACTAAATGATTACATGGCGGACCTCAAAATATTGGAAAATACGCATAAATCAAATCCCAATCCAATAGTGTATTCACGCATTAAAGATGTTAAACACCAAATATCTATTATCCAACTACACCACACACAAAGACAAATTCAAAGGTTAGAACAAAATTTTTACACTAATGGCAATAAGGCTACTAAATTATTGGCTAGACAACTGAAAAAAAAGGATGCAAAAAAGGCAATTCCCTATATAAATACCCATCAAAGAAAAAAAGTCCAAAACCCGGCTGATATACCAAATGTTTTTGCAGAATATTATGAAAGGTTATATAATTTGAAACAAGATCCCAAAACTCCACAACCAACCCCAGACAATATAGACAATTTTTTGAATAAGCTGACCCTCCCAGCAATAGATCCAGTACACAAACAGAAACTCAAAGCCCCCATCACTGAAGCGGAAATATCTGAAACTATCAAATCACTCCCAAAAAATAAAGCACCTGGCCCAGATGGCTTTTCGAATAAATATTACCAAATTTTTAGTGAACAACTAACTCCGTATTTGGCGAATACCTTTAACTCCTGCATCTCCCAAGGCACACTACCACCCTCTATGTTATTAGCCCACATTATCACAATCCCAAAACCGGGAAAACCGGCAACAGAGTGCCCTAATTTCCGCCCAATATCATTATTAAATACTGATGTGAAAATATACGCAAAAATTTTGGCCAATCGAATGAAATTTATTTTACCGTCGCTCCTGCACTATGACCAGGTGGGTTTTGTGAAAGGCAGACAAGGAACGGATAACACAAGAAAAATAATTGATATAACATCTATAATTAATAAGAGGAAAATTCCGAGCCTGATTCTGGCAATAGATGCCGAAAAGGCTTTTGACCGTCTACACTGGTTGTATTTAGAAAAAGTATTACAAAAATATCAATTTCCTCGCGAATTTATTAAAGCAATTTTAGCATTATACTCCGCGCCCTCAGCGAAAGTCACATATGCAGGATTCCAGTCGAAACCATTTCAAATCACAAATGGATCGAGACAAGGCTGTCCCCTGTCCCCCTTGTTATATGTGCTAGCTCTAGAACCCCTAGCCGAAGCCATAAGAACAAATAACCTGATTAAAGGCATCCCTTACGCTCCCAAAAAAGAAGTAAAACTAGGTCTGTTCGCAGACGACATAATTGTGACATTACCAAATCCTTTAGAATCTCTCCCGCAATTACAAACTACACTAAAGAATTTTGGGGAAGTATCGTACCACAAAGTTAATGAAGCCAAAACGCAAGCCCTCCCGATGTGTATCACACACAAACTAGTCTCACAGTTGAAGGCTATATACACCTTTGAATGGAGAACGGACAATATTTCTTACCTAGGTATACAAATAACTAGAGTCCATGGAAAATTAATAGAAGCAAATCTTTCAAAAGTATGGAAAGGAATACAACAAGATCTAGCATCCTGGTCAAAATTTTTTTTAACATGGCTAGGTAGGGTCGCAGCTATAAAAATGTCAGTCATGCCCAAACTACTCTATTTATTTAGAGCCCTCCCAATTTCCATTCCCACAAAGATCCTGAACAAAATACAATCAGAAATGCTACAATTCGTAAACGCCAACAAACCAGCCCGTGTAGCATCCAAATGGCTCAACATGCCCAAAGCTACAGGGGGTCTGGGCCTACCGTCGGTCCTAAAGTATTATCAAGCAGCCCGAATGAGCCAAAACATATTAACACACTGCCCACCGAACGAAATAGCATGGGTTGATATTGAAGACATGCAAGTGTTTCCTCACCGTATTGCAGAAACCTTACACTTAGCAAACGAATATATGTACCCAGCTAATATATGGATGCCGAGTTCGATAATTTCAAGAACAATATGGAACAATTACGCAAAAAAAATACCTGAACTGACGAAATTAACAAAGAACTCCCATATAAAATGTCTGGAATTACTAATACCTGACCTATGCCTTACTACATGGACCAAAGCGGGTATTGCCCAACTACAGGATTTAATGCACAATACAGAACTGAAATTATTTAAAGATCTCAAGATGCAGTTCCAATTAAAAGACACAGAATTTCTCAAATACATGCAAATTCGACAAATATTCAGGAGAATCTCCCCTAGTCTAACAGCTCCACCTCAGATATTACATAAAATTACAAAAGCATGCCAGAAAGGATCACAGGCAAAAAAAACTCTAGCGCTCTGTTACAAATCCCTGGAGGACATTTATATGATCAATGAACTACCTTTTATAGCGGCATGGGAGAAAGACCTTCAGCAAAATCTTTCCCCAACAGCATAGAAACAAGCGATACAGTTCCCAAAATCAATATCTCACAACGCTAATCATACTGAAACCACCAAAAAAATTTTGTACAGGTGGTACATGGTTCCTACAAAACTAGCCAGACTATACCCATCCTCCACAAATCTTTGTTGGAGAGAATGCAAAGCTCCTGGTTCCATGCTACATATATGGTGGGAGTGCCCAGTAATTAAAACCTTCTGGGAAAAAATCTACGACCTTATAACAAAATCCCTGCATGTCAAATCACAACAAAAACCAGAAGTGGCCATTTTAAATGTCCTTCCAGTGAGTCTCAAAAGAGCACAAAAAGTTATCCTGGGGCATATTCTACTAGCGAGCAAATCAGTGATTGCCAAGAACTGGAAAAAAGCTCAAGCACCTCCTCATAAAGAAGTAGTTCATTTAATAGAACACAATTTAAGAATGGAACGTCTATTTTATACAACAAACAACAAAGAACAACTGTACGAGGAAATAATAACAATATGGGAGCAGTATTCTACATCCAAGAAAGAAGTATGACACCGGAAGAGAAATTAAAATTTAAAGCTCGACTAAAATTCAAACTTCTCAAATCTTCCTCTCAATCTCTTCTCTCAATCTCTTTTCTCTTCTCTATTTTTTTTTTCTCCTCCTCTTTTCTTTTTTTTTTACCCCACCCACTAAGCAGACCACGTTATTTCCCCAAATATTTTCTTGAATTATATCACCCTTTTTTTTTTTTTTTTTTTATTCCCCACCCCAAGTTTAAGTTTTTTTTATTTAATATAATATGTGGTTATTTAAGAAAAAGAAAATGGCAACAGACATATAAGACAAATAACAAGAATATTGTCTTGATGTCCTGATGGAATTCAATAATTGAAGATGTATGTAACAGTTATTATCATTAGTCATGCTACATGTATGTTAACTCAATGTTTTATCTTATGTGCCAAAATAAAAATCTTTATAAAAAAAAAAAAAAAAAAATCCACAATAAACTACGATCCCTTTTAAGATATGAATAATGTGGGTCCAGTATTATAATTCCATAAAAAAAAAAAAAAAAAATAATAATTCCATGAAACCGTAGGAAATTGCCCCTTTGGTAACTATGATAAAAATAGGTGAATTATTATTTGAGTTATTTATTCATGTAAGTTACTAAAATACATTGTGAACTATAATGCATATACTGTACCTCCTATGGAAAGGCTGCAATTGTTTAACAGCTTTAAATAAATTATCAGGGATCCGAAAAAAAAAAAAAAAATAAAGTAGCATACAGAAATGCACTTACAAAGTGTATGCAGCTGCACCTTTTGGCAGAGGTGCAGCTGCAGCTCCAAGTGTTGGCATTTATAAACATGTAAAAAAAATATTTCCAATGTGCAATCACTTTTATAAATTAGACCCCAGCAACTGCACTTTTTTTTTCTTCTTTCTGATTATTGTAAATTCCCAACAGACACAAGCGGTTATTCAGCAGCAGAAAGTAGTCAATTTGCACGCTACAGTACCCCAATGATTACAATACAGTTTAGGGAACACAAAAATTGCATCAAGTGGCTTTGTGTCTTCCCCACACTGTATGGAAATGATTTTGTATCAGATGGCAGGTGTACATGCAGGTGTACCACAGAGCTTGGCCACTTTAAAACTTAGTGATGTGCAGTGTATATCACAGAGCATTAATAGACACAATAACGTGCAAGTTATTCAATTTATATTATTTGCAGGAACACATCCACCTCTCTTTGTTCAAATGTTAAAAATCATAAAGTAAAATTCTTACTGTAAGTTTCTTTTTCAGTAGGCCTTGTGGCAGCCCAACCATGGGTCCCATCTCCTCTTAGACTGGTGCCAACGTTTTCAGCCCTCCTGGACCCTATAAAAAAAAAAAGCAAGAAATGCCACCCACTGAGTACTTACAAACCAGAGCCAGAACGGATGCAAAAATCTTACATAAATTTATTAACAGAGAAGAAAATCAATGACAGCTACGTGACCTTATGGAAAGTTAAATTTACAGTAAGAAAGAAACTACTCTGTTCCCTGGTATCCATAAAGCAGCTCAACCACTGGATGTAGTGATCTTCATTCGGTGAGTAGGTACATCACCAACGTTCAAGGCACTTTCCTGCAGAAGGCTGCAAGTTGTCCAGCTTGTAGTGTCAGGTGAAAGTATGAATCCGGTCCGGCTGCTTTAAATATTTGATCTACTGAAGCATCCAGTTTCTCAGTGCAGGAAGTAGCTATAGCTCTGATGAGTTGAGCAATTTGCAACAAACTAGGTTTTCTTTGTCCAGATGTGTGAAGTCATTTACTTAGCCTATCAAATTACACAAAGTGGTTTAGGATGCTTTCTCTCCATTTTTTGGACCCATACATTTAATCAACAGCTGATCCTTCTAATGGAAGGTATTGGTACCATCAATTAAGGACTTTAAACATTTTATGACATCCAGACAAACAACAACAGTAATGCAAGGCATATCTGAGTTTTGTGCAAAACTAGAGCAATGTCTGGTTTCAGGCACTTTAAGTCTGAACTATGGCTAGCTAACTTATACTACTATCCTACAAGATACTACAAGGCTCCTTTACAGTAAATACGGTAACTGTAAATCACTCCCTCTTCTAATAGATGATATGCTTTTCTATTACAACCTTGTTTCTTGTGCCAGTATCAAGCAGATTTAAAAGGAGTTGTGCAGAGTTGATTTAAGACCAAATTTAAAAGTCCAACTCAGGATTGGTCACAACTAAGATCAACAATCCCTCCTACAAAGCATGACAGGCTGAACATCTGGTCAAAAACACAGTCTGTAAACAATGCTCTTTTAGAGTTAGAGGTGTGATTTGTTCTCTTTTTGTCTTCTCACCCAGTAGGTAAAACCAGACCTTGGCCATAGAATATAGTAACTATGTATTGTGCAGTTTATGAGCCGAATATTGCCTGTTCTCTTTGAATTGTTATCAATACAGTGGACTCCTATCCGATGGTTTAGTTGTTGAAAGACCTCTGGATATTGTCCTGGCATTCAAAAGAATCTATGATAGTGGATCCCTGGTTATCCCTAGACTACTAGAGCACTGACCTCCACTTCAGCACCAGGATCAGGACACCCTTTTGGTGCTCAATGATAAAGGGGCTGCTTGACATTATACTGGGGGGGAAGAGGGAACAATTCTCCTGTTAACGCATCAGGTGGAAAAAGAGATATAGCTCTGTTCCAGACTTGCAACTGCCAAATCCACATAGAAAATGGCCAGATCCTACTCTACCCTTTAATCAGATGATTGCATCCAATCCAGCACATTGTATACATCCTTGCCAGAGCCCAATTCAGATGAGCCAATTTCCAAAGGCCAATAGGTCTATTCCAAGTGGTAATGAATGTAATGAAGTCCATCGTGCCAACTGGAAAATCAGGCGATTCACAAAAGCAATTCACACGTTTCTTTTAGATTTGTCTGGTAAGTGTTATTCACATTTATGTTTTCTTCCCCGTAACGTTCAAGGAATGTCTCCAGCTTAACATGGATACCCCCATACCTGTATGTCTCAGTAGAAAAGCCACCGTCTGCTGCATGGACACCAGGAAAAGATTACATTTAAAATGAAGAAAATTACTAAACTTGTAACATTTTTCTTTGTTAATGGACATTCTCCAGCCACACCTCTGTTTACGTATTGTGTTGGCAATTTTATATTAAGTTAAACATATATAAAACTGGAGTAAGTGAATCTGGCTTTATTTTCTTTCTACATATCACACTGTGTACTAATGGACCAACCCAACTCAAACATTGCACACTTTATTCTCATACATATTAAAGTTCAATAATTATAAAAATGTACAATACTGTGCAAACGTTTTAGGCAGGTGTGAGAAAAAAGATTTTTAACAAAAAAAAATGTAATAGCTTCTTTTTTATATATATTGTCCTTACCATAGAGAATCCCTTTCCGCTGTCCTTTCCTCAAGTCTTAGCGGGTGACATCTTGTAATTTATGCTGTTCCGTTAATGAACAGGTCTTTAGAGATACCTTTGTATTGGGCCTGTACATATTTATATCACCTTATCATATCCCAGAGGCAGAATAATATCTTCCTCCCATGAGTCAATACCCCTTATAATACATGTCAATATCTTATTGGTCTTTGCAGCCCCCAGCTTGCACTGTGCACTACTGCCAAGTCTATTGTTTACAATTACTCCCAAATCTTTTCATTAGTATATTTCCCTAAGGAAACACAATTTAAACTATATGTGTTTCATTTTTTATTATTATACCCAAAATGCATATTTTTACATTTGTCAACATTGAATCTCATTTGCCATTTATCTGCCCAGTTACCCAATTTGTCCAAATCCTTTGGAAAAGAAGATACATCTAGTTCAGATTATATTACCCTACTAATTTTGTGTGCATTTGCTTTTCTATAAATGAAATATTATATATTTTACAGCATGTCGGCGAGTTATGTATTTTAAATGATTTAAATATTTATTAAGTATAAATAAACAAACACTTTAGCGCCATCAATATTTGAGGTAATTTTGTCTTTTTTTGTTCCAAATTTCTGTTAAATCCAGCTTAGGGAATATACATATATACCAATTTCTTATTTTGCTCTGGAATATATCGGGTTCGCTGCTGATTTACAACATTGTTCATTTACATTTTCAGTTTCTCCAGAATATATTATTCATCCCAAGGTTGTATATTAAACAGTGTACATCTGTTTCTAAATTAAAAGTTATATATGTCACTAGAAGTGGCTAATCATACAGCTCCATGCTTTGATGAAGAACCAGTAGCTAGAGTAAAAGCAAGACCTAGTCATGTTAAGAGCAAAGATATAGCTGGGTACAGATCACTGTAAAAATCTGAAATTGGATATATATTGAATTGACTGTTTATCTTTAAGTGTGTGCCAGTATAAGCATGTATGGCAGAACATGCCATGGGCTCTACCCCAGAAACATACTTACCAATATCTTTCTTTACATCCATGTTGACGTGCCCTTTCTCAATCTTGACCAAATCCCCGTTCTCTTCTGTGTAGATCGTAAGCTCTCCTAAAAGAGTACTGAAAACCACAGGTAGATCATCCTCCCGGACCTGAAAATTGCACAAACAACATTATTAGAAAAACATTACATCCAAGATTCAGTGTCTATGCAGGTAATTTAGGCATAATATAAATATTTAAATGAAAGAAAAAAAAACAAAATTAAATTTGACTGCTTTGAAGAAGTTGTTTCCCCCACTTTTCTAAGCATGGTGGAGACAATTTTATTTTGTCTCTATGTAGATGCAATAAGTACTCAAAAGCGTGCTTCCAAAGTCAATGCAATACATCAGGCACTTTTTAGCAATATTCATTCTTTTATGAACAGTGTGTTTGTATTGTTGACAACAGGAGTTGGTGAGCACCACACAAATATCATTATCATTCAGATAATTAGAAGGACATTGAACACAGTTCAATACAGTTTATGTAACATGACTTAGTACGAGTGCCACAAGTTATTCACTCTTTTGGTACATGACAATGACTAAATTGCTTCCCTATCAAAACAGAATCCAGTGCTATAGTTTAGATCAAGTTGTAATCCAAATAGAAAGAAACATAGAATGTGTCGGCAGATAAGAACCATTCGGTCCATCTAGTCTGCCCAATTTTTCTAAATACTTTTATTAGTCCCCCGTTCTTAAAACGCATGCTTAAAATCCTTGACTGTGTTTACCTCTACCACTTCTGCTGGAAGGCTATTCCATACATCCACTACCCTCTCAGTAAAGTAATACTTCCTGATATTACTTTTAAATCGTTGCCCCTCTAATTTAAGACTATGTCCTCTAGTTGTGGTAGTTTTTCTTCTTTCAAATATACTCTCTTCCTTTACTGTGTTGATTCCCTTTATGTATTTAAATGTTTCTATCATATCCCCCCTGTTTCGTCTTTCCTCCATGCTATACATGTTAAGATGTTTTAACCTTTCCTGGTATACATGACCTTATAGCGTGTGCTTCCTCACCAAAATGTAGTCAGTCTGGTATGTGGAGAGCATTAACACGGACACATTGCTCTCTGCTAGAGGAGAGATGACAGACTTGGCAATCTTCGTAACACCCATATTCTGGACGCCACTAGAAGAGCAACTATTGGACAAGACATTGAGGACTCTCCAAGTGTTCTCAGCCACATGCAGGAAATCTGACGGGGGCAACTCTGGAAGAAGTTAAAAGACAATATAATAGAAGTGCGACACAATATTTGTTGCTAAATATTACATAAGAAGTTTAGAAATATAGCAATATAGTGCTCAAGGAAAAAAAAAATCCAAAATGTTCCACCTAGTCCTCAATAGTCTTTAGGCCCTTTCTTCCTCCTTCATGAACCCTAGAGAATCTTTAGGGCACTGCAGGGCCAAGAAATGACTGGTTTATACCGACTATGCTCAGGTACAGGATAAGGCAAATGGTCCAATGCGTGGTCTGGTATAACGGAAAGGAATGCCTTCCATTAAACTCCATCCCAAGTCTTCCCATGTTCTGCACTGCCCTTGTGAAATTCCTTAACTATGTTGGGTCCATTTACTAGAAAGTGAACAATAGTAACTTAGGAGGATAAGCAACCCCCTCCCCCCCACCAAAATATATATGACTGGTACAGAAATGAACACAGAAGCATCAATGGTGAAGAATCAATTCTGAGGCCAAATCAAATAGTGCAGTAACAGGTGCATTAAGCAGTACACAAAATCACTTTTCAATAAATGGTTTCATTTTAAACTATCTAAGGTTTGGTGATCATTAATTCTAAATGTATCCATAGATGGTAAGACCAGGACTGTTAGTCGTGATGAAGGGTCAATCCACTGACCGTTTCTTTTAGCTCAATTAGGTTCCTGACTTGTTGTTTAGAACCCCGAGCCTGATGAAGGAAGATCTGACAATACATAGAGCTATACAGGCAAAGAGGACTCAATAAGGCACTTTCTGAATATTTTCCATAATAAAACATTTATATTTAAAATGCCTACACTTGATCCAATCTGTTAATTAATCATTACTTAGGTTTTTGCGGTCATCCTTTAAGTTCCCTGAGACTACGTTAATGGGTAGACAGACATATTAAAATGTAACTCAGATGTGTCAAAAGCAAGTGAGAAAAAAAGTTATATACTGGTAGTAGACAAGAATCACAAAGTAAAAATTATCTACTTTCTGGAATGGTGACAAAGTTTAATTGTTAAAAAAAAAAAAAAAAAGTTAACACCATCAACCTTTGTTTAATGCATTATCAATATGCACATCCAGAGACCACTCTAGGTTTGGTCAGTTTCACCAGCAGGGGATCAGTTACCATTATAATAGAAAATGAAACTACTTTAACTACATAAATATAAAAGGTAATTAATTTTTCCAGAAGGTGCTGGATGCACTTGAGGGGGGAACAAATGACACAGAATAATAAATCGCCCAAGCAGATGACAAAAATCCTTTCCAGTTTATCAGATATGGTCTGAAGTCATCTGTTTTGTGCCAGGATTGTCCCACAGTGATTCATACAACATGCGTCATTTTACAGTAGAATAAGGTTTAGTCAACAAAGGAAATTGTAACTTCAGGGATAGTTTACTAAAAACATTTTCTAAGCCAGACCACTTTGATTTGAGCCAGCAAGGACTAGAATATTCTGCATTTGTAGGGGTTCCATTATAATGTGCTTTTCAGCCGGCTGTCAACAGGATCATGCAATAATCAGTGAATTGGAATGCCAGTGCCTGAAAGCTAAGGCAGCACAGTTCAGTTAGAAATAGGAAATCACTGCGCTCAGAAACCGACAAATAATATAGCAGGGCCTTGCTTCTTCCTTCCTGTCAGTACTTCCCTTTCACTCCTGCTACTGTGGATCAAATCCAGCAACGACTCGAGCAGAAGTTCCTATAAACAGTTTAAATTTGGGACAGACATGGCCAAATTAAGAATTTTAAAATGCTAATAATATAAGTGTACTCTATTAAAGTTTGATTGTGAGGTAATCATTGCTTGATAGGAAATGATTATTTTTATTTAGGGAATCTGGAGAACTAGGAATTTAATAAGTATTTAGTGCCTTGAACCAAGTTACTTATGATAACATGCAAGGAAGCATTTACTTTACCGTATTTATCGGCGTGTATTTATCGGCGTATAACACGCACTTTTTCTCCCTGAAAATAGGGGGGAAATGATGTGTGCGTGTTATACGCCGATAAAATGGAAAAAAAAAAAAAATCTAAAACTTACCTCGTTCCTGCTCTGTCCCCCGGTGCTCTGAAGCTGTGTGGCTTTGAGTGAAGCGTTCTGCGCTCCCCTCCAGCCGCGCGGTCAACAAAGTGTGTTTTTTTAAAACACACTTTATTGTTCCGCGCGGCTGGAGGGGAGCGCACAACGCTTCCCTCACAGCCACGCAGCTTCAGAGCACCGGGGGACAGAGCAGGAACGAGGTAAGTGCTGGGGTCTGGGGGGGGGGGGGAGGGTGGCATAACGAGCATACTAAGGGGCAATATCCTGGCATATTGGGGGCAATATCCTGGCATATTAAAATGGCATATTGGGGTCAATATCCTGGCATATTAAAATGGCACATTGGGGGCAATATCCTGGCATATTAAAATGGCACATTGGGGGCAATATCCTGGCATATTAAAATGGCACATTGGGGGCAATATCCTGGCATATTAAAATGGCACATTGGGGGCAATATCCTGGCATATTAAAATGGCATATTGGGGGCAATATCCTGGCATATTAAAATGGCATATTGGGCTTCAAAGTTCTTTATTTGAAATTTAAGTTTTTTTTCCTGAAATTTCCTTCTTAAAATGAGGTGCGATTTATACGCCGGCGCCGATAAATACGGTAATCAGTGGCAAGTTTAGAGAAATGCATTTTACCCATAAATAGAGTTTTATGGTACATTTGGTTAACTTGACCATGTTCTATGTTTTGCGGCAGTATATTTGCATTGAGTTGAACTGCTAAAATACCAAACTATGGCAATGGAATGAAAACGAGGGTGACAAAGCTTTTGACACTGGACAGGGCTTGTACCATGTGAATAGCCAGAGATCTGCATTGGCAACAAATACAGGAAGGAAAACATATGGTCACTAGTTTGAGAGGTGACAGAAAATAGCCTCCATTCTCAGCAAAATAAGATTTCTCTCTCTCCAGACTATATGGAAGTTAGGATTTTACAATGAACTACTAAAAGGAACTATAAAAGCATAATGCCACTCATCACACTTCACTACACAGCTTTTGATGTTTAAAATCTCATGAAGTCATGCCGTTGGAATCTGTACAGCATTTAAAAGTTTGAAAACAGTGCACACTCATGTGGGCTCTGCATGTTGGTGTTGACAAAAAAAATAGCAGAAAATGAGCTCTTTGAGGTCTTGAATCTCTTTTGTGCAGAAATGCAGTCATTAATGTTTCAGTCCCATTTGGGGACTTGCAGAACATCATAAATAATGCAGTCCACAATATATCAGGTGTCTAATATCGTATGAATGTTATGGGGCTTCCTGGTATCATGGTAGAACGTAACTGCTACGAGTGTGACTGACTGATACTAAAGGTGACTATTGGGTTCCCAATGGGCACTGTGTGATCAGGATGACTGATGCATGAACTTTGCAGTGGAGATTGGCTTCTCAAGTGTTGGCTAGAGCTACAATTGTAGAGGTCTGTACTAGAACTTACAATCTAAAGCATTCAGTTGATTGATAGATCAAACGTATTGTATTAAAATACCTCTGACACTCACACTGCATGTTCACACCTTAATACTCTGTGTAAAAATCATGACTTATGTCAGGGCTCGACAAACCCCAGGCGCCAGGTCGCCATGGCGACCAGGAAATTAGACCTGGCGCCTGGGTGCTGTCAGCCTCCTGGTCCCCTTGCCGTTGCCCAGAGGCGTCGCTAGGGGGGGGCTACTGGGGCTGAAGCCCCGGATCTCCCCTCCATAGCCCCGAATGGAGACCCTGACCACTCCCCCTCGCGCTCGGCTCCGCCCCCTCATGTTCCATCCCGCCTCCTGCATGCTGTATGCTGAACAGCAGCAGACTCCATCCCCTCACGATAGGCTCCGCCCCTCGTGTTTAGCTCCGCCCCCTCAAGTTTTGCAGGTGAGTGTTTGGCAGAGTGTGAGTGGCAGAGTTATTAGTGTGCAGGTGTATGTATGTGAGGTAAGTGGCAGAGTGTAAGTGGGTGTGAGTGGCAGAGTTATGAGTGTGCATGTGTATGTATATGAGTGGCAGAGTGTGAGTGGCAGAGTGTAAGTAAGTGTATGTGTGTGAGTGTGGCAGAGTGTGATTGGAAGAGAGTGTGTGTGAGTGTAAGCATGAGTGGAAGAGTTATGAGTGTGTATGTGTGTGAGTGGCAGAATGTAAGTGTGTGTAAGTGGCAGAGTGTGATTGTATGAGTGAGTGTGCAGAGTGTGAGTGTTTGGAAGAGTGTGAGTTATGAGTGTGCGTGTATGTGTGTGGCAGAGTGTAAGTGTGGGTGAGTGGCAGAGTTTTGGAGTGTATAAGTGTGAGCAGCAGAGATATGAGTGTGTGTGTGTGAGTGTAAGCGTGAGCAGCAGAGTTATGAGTGTGTGTGAGTGGCAGAGTGTAAGTGTTCGAGAGTGAAAGCATAAGTGGCAGAGTTAGGAGTGTGTGTCAGTGGCAGTGAGATTACTAGGAGAAAATGTGATTAATTACTATTAATCATATTGAATGTGATAATCAAGTGTGAAACAGTGCTCATACCATTTTTATTTTCACACCTGATTATCACATTCAATATGAATAATAGTGATTCATCTTTATATATAGTCTTTATGTTGATGGCAATGAGTCCATACACATGGCATTAAACATCACATGGACCTCGTTATACTATTAAACCCATACATTATGAGTGTATGAGCTGCTCATTATATTATAGGCTTTTGCAGGGAAGTGAGATGGGAATTTCAAAATTAAGGCTAAAGTAGCAGAGCTGGAAAAATTCTCGCATTCAGTTGAATTCCCATCTCAATTCCCTGCACTTTTCTCTTTTATTAGGTTGGTAGAAGGGGCATACCTTCATACCTCAGCCTATTCTCCCCAAGTTTTTTACCCCTTTTTATTAAAAAATTAAAAATATTTGTGATGTGAGTGTGAGAGTTGCAGGTTTACACACGAGTCTGCGTGGCAGAATGTCTGTGTGGGAAAGGCCATCTGTGTGTATAAGGGTGTCTGTGTGTAAGGTTGTCTGGATGTGTGTGTGAGTGTAAGGTTGTCTATGTAAGGGTATCTATGGGGGGGGGGGTCAGGGTTGAGTCATTTTTATATGCTCAGTTATTTTTAAATCATGGGAATTTGCTCACATACAAGTGTGTGATGTAAGTTGGTGTGTGTAAGTGGGATTGTGTGTCTCTGTGTGTAAGTATGTGTGACTGTGCATGTGGGACTGTGCAAGTGTGAATGTGTGTGTATGTGTGGCTGCATGTGTATGTGTGTGTATTTGTGGCTGTGTATTTTTGTGTATAAGTGTAACTTTGAGTAATGTGAGTTTTTTGTGTGCTGCGAGTCTTATTGTCAGTCACACACACGCATATAGTCAGTAACAGACAGACACAAACACACTCATACAGTCACAGACAGACACACACACAGTCAGTCACAGACACACACATATACATTCTGTCACAGTCAGACATACAGTCACACACACATACAGTGGGTCACATAAACACACAGTCACACACACACATGCAGTCAGTCATACACACAAACACACACTCTGTCACATACACTTACGCACAAGTCAGCAATTTTGTTGTTGTTTATGATTAAAAAAAAAGTGCATCTATCAATATGTCCCCCTCTTGTCTGCTATACCTCATTCTAGCCTGGTCTGTGCCCTGCTGTTGTTTCTAGCCCTGCTGAGCACACTCAGCGCTCGGACACAATAGTACGGTGCATGTGGGGATGGAGCAGGAAGACTGTGCAGCCGGTGCACACACTGCTCCCCCCGTGCTCCACTGGATAAATAAAATGATCCCAGCGGCGAGGGCACCATGCAGGGACAACAATAACTGGGCGCCAGGTATAATCCCTGGTGCCTGGGATTTGTTGAGCCCCGATATATACCCATATATACCTATTGTTCATTGGCGTCAATTATATCAGTCTGTATGCTGCCTAACCATGTGATTTTATTTACTCTACTTCTATAAAATCTATCATGGGCTCCAGCCCCGGATGTTTTGGAGACCTAGCAACGCCCCTGCCGCTGCCATCCGATTTTTCCACAGCGCGAGGGGGTAAAGTCTGTGCCGATGGCCGATGGCACAGACTGCAAGCTCCGCCCCCTCGCGCAACGCGTGTCTGAGTGCCGGGTGTCGTCACGTGACATCCTGGCACTCAGCACGCCGACCAACGGAGATCAGCAGTAGCATGAATGTCCCCCTCCCCTGCAGTGAGGTAAAGCAGCAGGGAGGGGGGACACATCAAGAAGAAACCCCCAAGTAAAAAGACTGTGTGAGGTGGGTGTGTGTATGTATATGTAAAGTAGGTGTGTGTGAGGTGTTTGTATATATGGGTATATGTAAAGTAGGTGTGTGTGAGGTGTTTGTATATATGTGTATATGTAAAGTAGGTGTGTGTGAGGTGTTTGTATATATGGGTATATATAAAGTAGGTGGGTGTGAGGTGTTTGTATATATGTGTATATGTAAAGTAGGTGAGTGTGAGGTGTTTGGATATATGGGTATATGTAAAGTAGGTGTGTGTGAGGTGTTTGGATATATGTGTATATGTAAAGTAGGTGTGTTTGGATATATGTGAAGTAGGCGTGTGTGTTTATGAATTGTGTTTATGTTTGCGTGATTGTCTGGCTCCTAAAAAAAATTTCTGGCTCCTAAAATAAAATAAAATTTGTCAAGCCCTGACTTATGTAGTTCAACAGCAAAAGAGCTACCTGTTGGCAGCTTTGATTTAAATGTGACATGTGAGTTTATGGATATCACTTTTCTTTAATATTATATATATATTAATATTTAGACACAATTCTGTTATATTATGGTGTATGATTATAAATAATATCAGAAAATAGACCTTCAGGATTTTGTGTATGTAAATTAGTACACATCAAATATACAAAACCCAATGAAGCATGTACCACCACTAGTAAAAGTCTGCTTCGTGTGGGGAATTCAGTTCAACCTACACTAGGTAAAAACCACTATAAAAAGTATAGATGGAATTATATGCTTCTTATTTGCTATTTAGTTTACTGAGAGCCCACATGAGAGTGTGCACAGTGTCAACACCAACATGCAGAGCCCACATGTGAGTGTGCACAGTGTCAACACCAACATGCAGAGCCCACATGAGAGTGTGCACAGTGTCAACACCAACATGCAGAGCCCACATGAGTGTGCACTGTTTTCAAACTTTTAAATGCTGTACAGATTCCAACGGCAGGAGGTTCAGTAAACATATATATGCATTAAAAAAGTTAGACAAACTGAAGCACATGTTCGTGACCCACCAGTTGAGTAAACACCAATCTAGAGAAAGTTGCAGAATCCCTGCACAACAGAAATAAATGCAATATAGAACTAATTAACGAGTTTTGCTTTGAGTTTACATTGGTTTGGCAAATTATCACATTTCCGAAGTGATTTAAATACCTTTAAATCCTTCCTCATCCAGCATTAATGTGTAGTCTTCAGGAGTTTCTGTCAAGCTGAAGAACTTGCATCTGGGTTAAATTAAAACAACTCAAATTAGACTATTTGACATCATGCATAAACGTTTTTAAAAATCTTACATTTTTATTACACACACAGAGCTTTATACATGAAAGAAATAATTTAGGGAATTTCAAACTTAAGGTTAACGTAGCAGAATTCAGCTGAATGGGAAATTTTTTCCAACTTTGGACATACGTTTGAAATTTCCTTCTCAATTTCCTGCAATTCTCTTCCATGAATAAAGCCCAAATAGTTAATAATTTCATGATCATTTTAATGACACCTAGGTGATGCAATTTATAAGAGTCATGTTACAACATACTGGAACCATGTGATCCAAGTTAGAAATTATACATATATAAAACACACATTATCTAAATAACAAAAATAAAAAAATAGCACCCCCAACTGTTTGTAAACCATAATTCACGTATATAAAGTAGGCCCTGTGTAACATGCAGGTGGCGTAACAAGGCTGTTGTAAGATATTCCAAATCCTGTGTAGCTGTTCAATCATTATTGTGTAAATATACTCTTGACGGAAAACCATTAGTTCCCGTTAATCTGTACGCAGATAACTGAATTTCTGCACACAGACTGCTATACCTTCTAATCTGGCAAAATTATTTATTTACAAGTGGATGTTACTTGTCCAGGTGCATTATTTCTCCCAAAGTCAGTGGGATGACTTTCCCTCAATGCTCAGATCCCTGGTGGAATGACTCGTGGTCCCAATTTCAGGATGTGGTCACTAATTTTGTCCATCTATTCACTTCTCACTGTTTTATGGCCAACACGTATTTATTTTAGAATGTTAATAAGCTGTGGTATTTCCGATCTATACACACTACCAATTACAGATGATCCACTTTCATGATTTAGAGTAGTAATATCATACAATGTTTTTTGCTCCACATTACACAGTTCTATGCACAAAAAAATACCTGCTGAGATATATTGGGGGTATGTAAAAAATTTGTTTAATTTACACACACAAAATCCTGAAGGTCTCTTCTCTGATATTATTATAAAGAAATGTAGTGCAATTGTGCCATGATCATCATCTACTCCAAAGTATAAACTGATTTTTCCACCAGAAAAAAAGACTGCGTGCCAGTAAAATGAAAAAGTTATCTATTTATTGTTTAAGAGTTGTGTTTTGCCCATTTTTTTTTTTTACTTATGTATGAAGCCAATTCTGACAGGTGTATACATACCATACAGACACAAGAAGAAAAAACATGACTAGAGGGTGTCAGGATTAAACATTAAACCGTGGCATATTTATACATAACCCCTATGGTGTCAAACCAAACACAAGATGTGCCTGGGAAAAACTGCTGGCAGTGTGGCGTAAGACGGATTTGTAACCAAGTTGTGTGCCAGATGGCTGCTATGACATCTGTTCTAAGTCTGCCGTGTAAGTAACAAAGCCATTCTTAGAATAACCCGTCTTGTAGCAGAATATTTATATTTAACAATGATGACAGTTTTCAATTACTTTCCAATGATGCTCGGCCATCCATTTTGCCCTGGCTGAGGATCTTGGGGGAAACAGCCCACAACGGCTGCAGAGACAAATTGAATGTGTATATATACATAAACACACCAGAAACGTGCATTCTGCCGCTATGTATTATCACTCAGTGCTACAGACTGTAATACCATAAAGGAGTCAGTTACTCTACAGAAAGTTGCCGAACCGCCCAAAATAAGTGAGTGAGAAAGCTGCACCCATAAGGACAACTATCGTATGGGCATGGACAAGCCTCTAACCCCGGTTACCCAAGGCCTCTTCCCCGGAGATACCTGGAGCGGTGCGGCAGGAAGACCAACTTGACCAGCTCATGAAAGTAATATCTCAGACCGGCTTTATCAATGCTGGTTACCAGCACCCGGTGCTCCAGCAGCTGCAGGTCCATGGCGAGGACTATCGGGCATCCAGCATGCGTCCAACGGGGCGGAGCCTGTATTGGAGTGGGCGCGCCCATCTGGGAATCCGGCTGTAGGATGTGGGAAAAGTGGGCGGAGATGATCCACATAGAGCTACTAACAGAGTTCTATCACTGACCCTAAATGTATATCTTTCTAGTGCATGATTCGACTGAACTGTATTTGGATATTTTTGAACAATTAATTATTCACTATTGCAAACTGAATACACCGTAAAGAAGCTCAGGAGAGCAGAGTGCAGGATATTCATCACTGATCACTATTAGTGAATGAATGTCTGCATGCAAATATGTGGTGTCTCTATATCGGAAGCAGCCAACAGGTATCTCTTATCCAAACTGTTGTTAAACTTCAGCCCCATGACAGTCTGTTGAAATAGAGGTACTACTTCTCTCTACTTACAAGTACAAGTGCATTAGTCTGAGAAGCATTTCAAGTCGAAATCAATTAATCTAATCCATGTAGAGCACTCTTTCCATCATCCAGTGGTACTCATTTTAGCTACCACCATGGATGTCAACGGCTTAATCAACGCCACAGGGAATCAATCGTGTGTACACACTAGAGAAATGACGTCTTAGAGGGGATATGATAATGTTATATAAGCAACAAAGGGATTCCTTAAGGCCTGTTCATTAACAGCAGGGCCACCATCAGGGGGTGACGGGCGATACACCTGTCACAGGCCCAGCGTGGCAGGGACAGGTGTACATGCTTCCATGCTGCCTCTCGTGTGCACATGTCAGAGCGCAGGGTCACATGACCTTCCACTGCTCAGTCAGATCAGTGCATGGAGAGCGCAAGAGAGGCTACATGGACGGATGCTGTCTCTCAACTGCAAGGTAAGTACTCGGGGGGGGGGGGGGGGGGGGGGAGACTGGTTGTGGCTAGAGTTGAGCGGACACATGGATGTTCGGGTTCGGCCAAACTTCGGAAAAAAGTCCGGGTTCAGGGTCGAACTTGACCCCAAACCCCATTGAAGTCAATGGGGACCCGAACTTTTGGCCACTAAAATGCCTCTAAAAAAGTCCTGGAAAGGGCTAGAGGGCTGGAAAATGAAGTAAAATGTGGGTGAGTGTCCCCATTCATACGAATAGGTCAATTGACCTATTCTTATGAATGGGGACTCTATTTCGGTTTATAGAATAGCAATAGCATTACATGTATTCCATAAACCGAAAGTTTAGTATACATTCGGTTTATAGACTTTCGTTTTATAGAATACATGTAATGCTATTGTTTATAGACTTTCGGCTTATGGAATACATGTAATACTATTGGCTTTCTATAAACCGAACTAGAGTCCCCATTCATAAGAAATTATGAATTTCTATCCAAAGTTTGGGGGGTCGTCTTATAATCAGGGTCGTCTTATATTAAAGAATATACAAGAAAAGAGAACATGGGAAGTTGGGATTATTTAAGCTGAGGAAGTTGTCAAAGTGTGTCCCTTTTTGGCGTATTGTTTTTCAAACCAGGCCAGGTTTTCGAGTTCAGCACATTTTGGGTAACAAAGGTGTGTATATTCTGTATGGTATCCTGTTTTTTGATTATTGTTAGCTTTTATTGTATTAGCCTTCCTAGGTTATTTACATGTCTGGGCAACTATAACTGGAGTTGCTTAGTGCATATAAATGGGAAAACTGGGTGTGTCAAATTGTTTTTTTTTTCATATCTTTTTATTTCAAATTTTAATTTATAACTTATATTATATCTTATGTATTTTATCTTATAATTTCAAGTTAATATTAATACATAACATATTTAAATATAACAAATATATATACAATATCAATAACACCAGATATTTTAACATAATTTTAAATATAATATATATAATTATTAACAATAAAATATTATCATATATTATAATCAATAATAATAAATATAATGATACAATACAATATATATATAATGACAACACTTATATTTCTATATCACTTATATATCAATCATATGTATTTCAATTTTATTTTTCCATCCCTTTCTCTTTTAATTTACTAATTTTTCTAATATTAATTTTTCTAATGCCTTTATTTATGTCATTTTATTCTATATATTTATATTTAGATATCTTATTTACCATTTTCATTTATGTACATGGTGTTCTACCGCTTAATAGTTGTTTTGAGTACCACATTGTTTCCTAAAATGACATTCGTATTTGTTTTTTGTAATTATTATCTAATGTGTGTATATAGTTTTCCCATTTTTTTTTAAATATTCTGTATCTTTTTCTTTATGTAGGGTAGCTTCCATCCAATCCATTTTGAGTAAAAATAACATTTTTATATGAAATAATGACATCGTTGGTGTTTCTTTACTTATCCATTGTTGTAATATACTTTTTCTTGCTACAGCCAATTTAATACGTAATATAAAAAAATTTTCAATGGTATAATTTTTCTTTGTGATTATACCAAGAATGGCTTCTTCAGCTTGTATTTTATAATTAACTATTTTAATTATATTTAGGAATTGTTCAATATTATTCCAAAAGGTATTAATCTTTGGACATTCCCAAAAATTATGTATTAAGTTCGTATTTTTTAAACCACATTTTTTACAAGAATCTATAGGAATAATACCCATAAGATATTGTCTATGTGTTGACAAATATGTATAATGTATAATTTTATACTGCATTTCAGTGTATGAAATTGCTGGTATTATTTTGCATGTTATTAAGTGTTCTTGCATAGCAAGACCACTTAATGTTATCTCACATATATATTATTATTATTATAGCAAAATTTGCCACCCTAACTCCTCCCACAGTTTTTACACTACATAGACAAAAATTTACCAAAACGTGCAGATTGTTCCCGATCGGATTGCTATTACTTTGTGGAACGTTTCGCCGAATGGTTCACGGAATATCGTCGTTTTTGTGGCGCAATTTGTCCCATAGGAATGAATGGCAAAGCTAGAGTGGGAGCTGCCAAAAGCTGAAAAATCAGGACATGATTTCTAAACTGCCACCACTCCCTCATTTTCAAGCCCACCTACACAAATCTTATATCAAAACGTTCAGCTATCCCTGGTGCCACTAAACATGTAAACGGCTAAGCCGTAGTCCTGATAGTTTTCACAATATGACCATTTGTTTGCAACCAACGCCGTCCATTGACATTCATTGAAACTTCACTCTGCAAAGCTCAAATTTGAAGTGAAATTTCTAAACTGCGGCTGTGCCTTCATTTTTAATACTTCAGAGACATACTATGCATCAAAATGTAGGTCTGGGTCTTGTGATTCTCACAATATAAAGCTCTTCGCTGTAGGATTGATAGTTTTTAAAATACGACCGTTTGAATATGGCAACCGCCAAAATACTCTGACCTGTGTCAAGCTGCAGCAGCAAGTGATGTCATAGACAGGGCCTTTTGAACACCTGCTAATGTTTTTATAAATGTATGGTTTAATGTAACTGTGCAACAACGTTGCAATTAAATGTGCTATGTAAATGATAACAGTTACTCCGCCCACTCCAGTTGTAGACTACAGGTGGAGGCAAGAACACTTCACACAATTTCCCCAGAAATTGTAACTTTTCTAGTTATGGTTTGTTTTGTTATGTCTTCTAGATTTATATTGGGAAAATGCGTTAACCATTTTTTAATACCCTTAGGAATATCCTTGGTAAATTTTGTTTCTTGTATTTCTTTATATATTAATTTTGTAGATATAATAAGTTCTGTTGATAATCTTATTTTATTATCAAAAATGTTGTCCCAATCTGTTTGTCTACGTTTTTGAAATTGTATTCTTGCAAATTCTTGTATTTGTAGATATTCGTACCATTTAATATTTAATTGTGGTAAGTTTTCTCTACAGCCAGTGAAACTCATCAAGGAGGTGGAATTTGTTTTGATAAAAGTTGTGAGATTATTTATATTATGAGTTTTCCATTCTTGAAATGATTTTGTCTCATTATTTTTTTGGAATTGTGGATTATTACAAAATGGATGAAAAATAGAGTATCTCCATTGCATGCCCCATCGGGTTCTTACTAGTTTCCAAGCTTTAATAGTAGATACCAACAGAGGATTATCTTGGATATATTTTGGAAGTTTTGTAATAGGGATATGTAATATCGCTATGTTCCAAAATGATATAAGAATATATGTTAGTATTTGCTATCCAGTCTAATGCGTAGCGAAATAAAGCCGCTATATTATAATCTTTAGGTATTGGTAAGTTATAACCTAGATCGTTTTTTTTTTTTTCGTTGTAATGTATTAAGTGCTATTTGATGTCTTTTATTATTCCATATAAAGTTTCCAAATGTTTTTATAATATTTTTATTATCTTTTTCTGTAATTAATAATGGTAAAGTCTGAATTAAATATAACAATTTAGGAAAGGAGATCATTTTAATTATTGCAATACGACCTGTATAAGTTAATGGGAGTTTGTTCCAATTATGTATCTTTGTTATTATGGATTTTATTATAGGTTTATAGTTTAATTTATATAATTCTGTGGGATTTTTTGGAATATTTATTCCTAAATATTTTAGTGATTTTGATTCCCATTGAATACCAATTTTTAGCATATTTTTAGGCATTATTTTTTTTTGTAGATGGATATAGTGCTTTAGATTTTGTTTCGTTTATAATAAATCCCGTTATTGTACCATATTTATCCAATAAATTAAATACATATGGTATAACAGTTTGTGGTTTTGTAATGTATAGTAAAATGTCATATGCAAATGCAGAAATTTGTTTCATATCTATTGGTATTCCTAGGATTTCATTTGTGTTTTGTATTATTCTGATTAATGGGTCCAATGCTAAATTAAATAATAAAGGGGATAATGGACATCCCTGTCTTACTCCTCGATGCATTACTACCATGGGAGAGTCCAAACCATTTGTTGTGATAACCGTTGTGGGATTTTTATATAAATTACGTATTAGAGTTAAAAATGTTTGTCCAAAATGTTGATGTTTAATGACTCTAGATAAGTGATACCATGAAACTTGATCAAACGCTTTTTCTGCATCTAAACTTAAAAGAGTGTATTGGTTAGATGTCTGTTTGTAATATGTGTGTATGGTTGCACTTATTGCTGTTCTTCCTCCTTTTACTGAGTGTCTACCCTTTATAAAACCCAATTGTTGTGGACTTAAAATTTCTGGTAATATTAATTGAAGACGAGTAGCATATATTTTTGCTAACATTTTAATATCCTGATTTAAGAGAGTAATAGGACGATATGATGATATTTGTGTCGAATCCTTTCCTGGTTTTAAAATTAATATAGTTCTTGAGGTGGTTAAGTTGGTGATATCGATATTTTCTTTTAATATTTTATTGTATAATGATACTAAGGTTTCTGTTATATGTGGTTTAAGAAGTTTATAGAATTCAGCTGGGTCTCCGTCTGGACCTGGTGTTTTATTATTATGTAAGGTTGATATTGTTTTATGTATTTCTTTGTCCGTGATCTTTGCTTCTAAGATTTCCCTTTGACTTATTGTTAATTTTGGTAATTTTGCTTTATTGAGCAATTCTAATCCTAAATTAAAATTATCTGTTTTTTCTTGATATAAATTAGAAAAATATTCATAGAAATAATTATTTATTTTGTCTAAGGATGTTTCTATTTTTCCTTGTCTTGTTTGTATATGTGTTATATTATGTTGATATCTATTGGGTTTGATCATATTCGATAGAAGTCTTCCAGCATTGTTTCCCCATCTAAAAAATCTAGCTTTTGTATAATCAAGTTGGGATTGTGCTTTAGCTGTCAAGAAAGTTTCCAATATACGTTTAGTTTCTAAGTATTGTTGTTTAATTGTTTCATTAGGATTTAATAAGAAATTATTATATGTATTTGTCTCCTCTTGTGTCAATTTGTAAAATTCTGTTATCCATTCTCTTTTTTGTTTTTCAGTATAAGATATTATATGTCCTCGTATTACTACTTTTGCTGTTTCCCAGAAAAACAATGGTTGTTCTATATGTTCTATATTATCATCAACATAATTTGCCCAAGTTTGTTCCAAATATGTTTTAAATTGATCGTTTGTCAGATATTGTGGGTAACACCAGTGTTTACTATATCTTTTAACCCCTTAGTGACATGACTTTTTTGGCTTGTCCGACGCTTGGTGACATGGGCTGTTTTAACATTTCTGAGGTGTTTGTGTTTTGCTGTAATTTATTTCTGTCTCATTTAGTGTACCCGCACAAACTATATATCGTTTTTATCGTTATAAGAAGGGCTTTCTTTTGATACCATTATTTTGATAATAGCATATAATTTGATGTAAAAAAATAATAAAATATGGCAAAAAAAAATTAAAAAAATAATTTTTTTATGACTTTTATTTGAAAAATCGTATACTCATGTACAAGAGACAACAAAAAAACACTGCTAAAAAGTTTCTAATATATGTCCTGAGTTCAGAAATAGCCCATGTTTTTATGTTTTTGTGCTTTTTTATTCATGTTACAGGGCCAAAACTATAAGTGGTGCAAAGCTATTTTAAAATCCTTTCTTTCAAAATTAGCGATAGTGACATTGTAACACTGATTTCTGTACTAAATCCATGAATGACCCCCAACATGTAAATATTTTTGAAAACTAGACAACTCAGGGCATTTAACTTGGGGTATTTTGACACATTTCATGTAGCCATTTTACCACCAATCTATGCCAAAATTTGCAGCAAAAAAATCTTTTTTTTTAATTTTTCACATATATTGCAATTTAGGTAAACATTACCTTAAAATGTGAAGGGGTATTTCCAAATAACACCTCAATATGTGTTCAGCAACATCTCCTGAGTACAGGGATACCACCCATGCATAGGTTTGTTGGTTTGTTTTGGGGCTAAAAGGCCACATTTAGGGGGTGCTCATTTTGGTTTTCCAACTTGGAATTCTGACGTGCAGAAAACTTGTGCCCATGTCCCATTTGGGACATTTTTGAAGCCAGAAAGTGTATTCTACCCCACAAAACCATATATTTTTTTAAACTAGACACCCTAGGGTATTTCAAATGGTAGTATTTTAACACTTTCCATGCGCTAATTATACTACCAGCCTATGTCAATGTTTTGGGTAGTCATTTTTTTTCACATACATTGTACTTTGGGCATGAATTCACAGATCCTGTTATATGTCAGTGCCAAACAACACCTCAATATGTGTTCAGCAACATCTCCTGAGTACAGGAATACCCCCCATGTATAGGTTGGTTAGGTTATTTGGGGGTTAAAAGGCCACATTTGAGAGGTGCGCTTTTTGGTTTTCCAACTTGGAATTCTGACGTGCAGAAAACCTGCGCCCATGTCCCATTTGGGACATTTTTGAAGCCAAAAAGTGTATTCTACCCCACAAAACCATATATTTTTGAAAACTAGACACCCTAGGGTATTTCAAATGGTAGTATTTTAACACTTTTCATGCACTAATTCTACCACCAGCCTATGTCAATGTTATGGATAGTAATTTGTTTTTCACATTCATTGTACATCGGGCATGAATTCACAGATCCTATTATGTGTCAGTGCCAAACAACACCTTAATATGTGTTCAGCAACATCTCCTGAGTACAGGGATACCACCCATGTGTAGGTTAGTTAGATTATTTGGGGGCTAAAAGGCCACGTTTAGGGGGGGTGCATTTCCAACTTGGAATTTTGACATGTAATCAGCCTGCGCCCATGTTCCATTTGGGACACTTTTGAAGCCTGTCAAAGTATTTTACCCCATAAAACCATAGATTTTGGAAAACTAGACATCCTAGGGTATTTAAAATTGTGGTATTTTAACACTTTCCAAGTGCTAATTCTACCACCAACCTATGTCAAAGGGTTGGGTTGTCATTTTTTCCCCACACACATTGTAGTTCAGGCAGGAATTTTCAGATTCTGGTATTTGCCACTGCCAACCAACACCTCAATATGTGTTCAGCAACATCTCCTGAGTACAGGGATACCCCCCATGCATAGGTTTGTTGGTTTGTATTGGGTCTAAAATTCCACATTTAGGGGGTGCGCAATTCCAACCTGGAATTTTGACATGTAGTCAGCCTGCGCCCATGTTCCATTTGGAACATTTTTGAAGCCGTCCAATGAATTTTACCCCATCAAACCATATATTTTTGGAAAATAGACATCCTAAGGTATTTCAAATGGTGGTATTTTAATACTGTATAGGTACTAATTCTACCACCAGCCTTTGTAAAAGTTTGTGGTAGTACTTTTTTGGGAGTTTTTTTTCCACATGCATTGTACTTCAGGCATGAATTCACAGATTCTGGTATATGTCACTGCCAAACAACAACCCAATATGTGTTCAGCAACATCTCCCGAGTACAGGGATAGCACCCATGCATAGGTTTGTTGGTTTGTTGGTTTGTTTTTGGCTAGAAGGCAACATTTGTGAGATGCGCATCTCAAAATTCCAACTTGGAATTTTGACATGTAGTCAACCTGCGTCCGTGTCCTTTATGGGATATATCTTTGAAGCCAGCCAATGTAATTTACCCCCACCAAACCATATATTTTTTTTTTTCGGTAGACCCCCATCACTACTTGTGGCAAGGGCTCAGCAGCCACCGATACATCGCTAGATGATGTATCAGAAAGCTGAATAGGGTCAAAATCGAACCCTGAGTCCGCGGCCTCAGAATCAGTGCGTAAGCAGTGATCTCGAGCAAAGAAGGGGTTAATAGCTCTTAGAAGAGCCTATCTAGTACTGTAATACATTACAGTACAAAGAAATTAATCCATAAAACAGTGCAGACAGCAAAACATACTGTTGCTGTGCAGGATTACTGCTTACACAGTGATGAATGGCAGGGAAGGGGTTAATACACAGTGAAAGACTTTCATAAAACCTGCCAATTTTATAAAATGTTATTTTATATCACTAATACTGATCTGTCTCTTTCCGTCACAAAAATGTAAGTGAGGAGAGGGAGGCAGATCAATATTTGTGAATATTGATCCGATTAATTTTGATCTGACCAGGGCGAATGGTGAGCTTAATTGAGAAATCCCCAAACCGCCTTTGCCACTAATTCGCTGTTACTGATCGCTATGCGCTCAAGCAGCTTAAAAAAAAAAATCTCAAATATTTTTACTTTACATGTAATCCCCTAGCGGGTATGTGTAAAAAAAAATATGCAGACAGATAAAAATTGATTTGGCGTCAATATCATTGCGTAAGCAGTGATCGACGGCAAATAAGGGGTTAATAACTCTTAGAAGAGCCTTTTTAGTACTGTAATAAATTACAGTACAAAAAAAATTAACCCCTAAAAAATGCACAAACAGCAAAAATAAATGCGCTGATGTGCACGATCACTGCTTATGCAAGATCAGTGGCAGGGAAGGGGTTAAACGCAGGGAATTGCTTTAATACATTTTTTTTATTGTTTTATTATTTGTGTGTTGTGTATTTATTGTTTTTTTTTACTTTTACTTACTTTTAGAACTTTGATCTGTCTCTCTCCCTCACTAAAAAAAACGTGAGGAGAGGGAGACAGATCATAACTGGTCAGATCAATATAGGGTTAATATTGATCTGACCAGTCAGTAGGGATGTTCAGGAGAGCATCCCCGCTGCCTGTCAGTGTGCCTGGCAGTCACTGATTGCCTCTGTGAAGAGGCAATCGTGTGACAGCCAGAGAGCACAGGAAGCAGGTACTTCCTGCCTCCTGTGCTCTTGCCCTTAGAAGGGCAGCGCCATCTTGGTCACTTAGTGACCAAGATCGTGCATTTTTTTTTTGTGTTTCTGATTGCCTCGACTTGCGAGGCAATCAGAAACACTTTCTGAGCATAGGAAGCGAAAAATTCGCTTCCTATGCTCGTTTTTTAAATGCCCGCGTTTTAAAGGCTCTGTGCCTTTAAAACCGGCATTTCGATCGCTCTCCGGAGCGATCGAAATGCCGACGGGCATTTTTTTTAGTATTGTACGATGCTTCCACACGGAAGCATCGTTACAATGCCGCTTGAGCACTGAAAGCGGAAAAACTCCGCTTTCAGTGCTCGTTTTGACACAGGACGGACTAGGTCCGTCCTGTGTCACTAACGCCTCGGCACACAGGACGGACCTAGTCCGTCCTGTGTCGCCAAGGGGTTAATCATATTTAGATCAAGGGTTAATGTATTTGGAGCGTGATCTGAGATGACTATGTTTTTTATATGGCATTGTTTAATTTGAGAGACTAATGTAGGTGATATTAAAAAATAATCTATTCTTGATGATGAATAATGGACATTTGATATATGTGTATAACCTTTGGGTGAAATATCCTCCAGGGATCTACTAATTGTAAATTCTGTTTTATTAATTTTAAACCCTCTGGGGTATATATATTCGATATTCTTTCAGGTCCCCATCTATCAATACAGGGGTTTAATGATTTATGAAATAAGATAGCTACTCCTCTGGATTTATTTTTATATGGAGCTGATATACAATCTTTTATCCATGTGCTTTTTAATGTTGATTGTTCTGAATTTTTCCAATGTGTTTCTTGTGGCATAACTATATGGGGATTTTTTTTTAATTGGGCTATTTAAACCATTAACATTCCATGAAACAATGTTGATCAGAGTTGGAGTTGTATATGTATTTGGGTTTATTTTAAATATTGGGTCTATCAATGCCATAATATTTTGTATTTTTCTATCCTATCAACATTACATAATAACTTTCTATTTAGCACACATATATAATAACTCATGTTTCTCTTCATTTGCGTGGTGAGCCTCTTTATTCTGATTCCCATTCTGTTATGAATTTTTGGGCTTCTTCCGATTTTTCAAAGAAAAAAGGTTGACCATTTTTTATAATTGACAATTTTGCTGGATATTGTAATGTGAATTTAATTTTTTGTTGATAAAGATGTTTACATATCGGGGTGAATTCTCATCTTTTAGCTGATACTTGAGCAGAATAATCTTGAAAGATAAATATCTTGTGTGATTGAAAAAAAATGTCAGACTTTTTCTGTATTCTGCTAAGATTTTCTCTTTGTCTAAGAAGTTTAGGAATTTTATGATAATAGGTCTTGGACGTGTCTTTGCTTCGGTTTGTTCTGGGCCTATTCTGTGAATTCTTTCCATTATGAGTGGTTGTGTATCCGAATCTTGGAGGTGAAATGATTCAATCAACCATTTTTTCATTTTATTTGAGAGTTGATGTGATTTAACTGTTTCCGGTATATTTATGATGCGTACGTTTTTACGACGACTACGATTTTCCAGGTCTTCAATTTTTTTCCTGTATTATTTGTATTGTTTTTGTATGTTTTTCAACTTTTTCATTTGTATGTATAGATGAGTCTTCTATATCGCTAATCCGTTGTTCTATATGGCATATTTTAGAGGTATTTTCTGATATTTGGTTCAGTGTAGCTTTGACTTTCATAGATAGTTCATGAAATTTAGAGTCTATAAGAGGCCATAGAGTTTTTGCCACTGCTTCTGCCGTTTCAGAGGCCATTGTTTGAGAAGAAGATATTCTTTTTTGTGTGTTTGTATTTTCCAATGTTGTTGATAATATATATTCTGTATCAGAATCTTTTAATTTTTAGTTTTTGCCACTGAAAATCTTTGGTCTTTCCGGAATTTCTTGTGTTTGATTTTTTTTCCATGTTCAGATATAATTTATAATAGAATAAGGATATTGTAATTAATAATATTGCTCAATATTTGCAACCGATGAAAAACAATGGTCTTATCTATTACTTAGTATCTAAAGTCTCTATTAAAGTTTTATAATAGACTAATGTTCAATAATTTATTAAAAATTGTGTATTTAAATTCTATTCTGTATTAGTTTTACTTAGTATAATGGATTATAAATATGGATTTGTTTTGTACATTTCTCTATATATCTAATATATATCCATAAATTATCTATTAATATATTAACTAATATATGGTATATTTATGTTATATATTTATATACATAATATAATAAATATCAAAAAATATATAATACAATATCCATATCATTTATATATACATATAAATACATTTTGTTATAAATCATTAAAATTATTTTATCTATACAGAATTATACATACATACATATATATTAAAAATGAACATATATAGTATAAATTCTACATGCATCCATATATACATATATATATATATATATATATATATATATATATGTCGATATATATACATTAAGTTCTTCTTTTCTTTAACTTTATCTTACATCAATATATACAATAATCATTTATAATATTATATATTGTGGTTCTAATAGTCAATCAGATAAATCAAGTGAACAAATTAATTAAAGGGTGATCAATCTATATACATTAATTTAAAAAGTTAATTTATTTAAGATGAATCTATTTCTATATATTTTTATTAATTAATAATTTTGGTTAAAGTAATTATTGATCAGTTTTTCCTTTTTGTTCTCCTTTTTTTCTCTTTTCTTTCCAAATAGTTAATTATTTATAAAGTTAATATAGTTAATAAAAAAATATACTATGATGTAAGATAAATAAATTTATAGTAAGGTATAATGAATAAATAAATAAAATAAGTTAATATGTTTCTATGTACATTTGTTTAAATAAGTATTCAGTAAAAAAAAAAAAAAATAAGATGGCTGCCAGCCGTTATGAGTTCGTTATTTTTGGCGCCAAAAATCCCTCTCACCAACCCCAGCGTCCCACCTCAATATGTATAAAATAGATAAATAATAAATAGATAGATAAATAAATAATTAATATTATATATTGTTAGATGAATAGATTTGGACACTGCCCTCTTTTTTCCCCGTTTCTTCTGTGTTTTTTCCCCTCTCGATGTGATCTCCGTACTGCAGCTCTTTATATGTCCTTCGTTTCTTCGTTCTTCTCTCTGATTAGTTGAATTATTTAATTTGTAGGTATCTTTCTTGTTCCACGATGTTACTAGCTGTTGACAAGGTAAAAAAACACTCTTCATACAGTCTTCAGTTTTCTTCAGCTCCACGACTCTTCTTCCCAGCCGCAACGGAAGCACAGGTGTCCGAAATAAATAAATGTACATTTACATTTCTCCTCCTCGATTAAAAAGAAGTGGCTTTCCGTTTTTCCTATAAGCCCACTTCTTTCGTTTTCAGTTGATAGATGTCAGATGGTTTTAATTTTTTTACCACTGCCACTCGGGTGTCTCCGACTCCGGGTTAAAATCGATGTTCTTGCTCTCTCTGTCCACCGTCGACTCCCGTCCTCTCTCCTCCCCAAGAGGTCCACCAACAGAGATCTTTTCTTTCTTCTTTTCTCTTCTTTCCTTTAGTTCTGTTCAATTCTTTTCTTTTCTACGATTTTTTTATTCTTTCTCTGTTTTCACGGGAGACATGCGGAGATGCGACCATCACTGGTAGCTCCGCCCCCGGAAGTGTGGGTGCTGCAAATTAATGGGAAAACAGTGGCATGTCCTGGGGCAGCAGCAAATCCTGGATCTGCAGTGCTGGCGATGGGGCATGTCCTTGGGTGCATTTAAATCATTTGTGGTTTCACAAGTGTCACAAGGGTTTGTTTGGGCTTGGATTGCCCAGCGTTGATGGGAGTCTGCTGGTCATTTATATCCACCTTCAAACAGACGGAGAGATTTTTCACAGGTTCCTCAGAAGTGTTTAGAGATCCCAGGTATTTCTTCTTTTCTTGTTTTTTTTTGCATTTAAATCATTGACATGATATACATAGATCTAGATAAAATGACTTTGGGAGGGTAGGGGAATGAGAGGGAAATATGGGGGAGGGGGGTGCAGAATTTTTTTTCAGTAAGGGGCACTGAAATTTTTGATGGTGGCCCTGATAAACAAAACAGTACAAAGGACAAAAGGTCACTCGCTAAGGCTTAAAGAAAAGAGATTTAGTCTATGACAGTAGAAGGAATTTTTTACAGTAAGGATTAAGATATGGAATTCACTGCCTGAAGAGGTGGTCCTAGCATATGCGTTAGAGGCCTTTAAAGGGACCGGGAAACCTTTTTAATGAGCCAGAACATAGAAGGCTATCTATGTATGTTAGTATAGACATTAATATTTATTTAGTGTTTGTTGATTCTAGGAGTTGTTTCCATATTGAAAGCAGAATTCAAAATTGATGAAATAAGGAGGGGGCGGGGGGCAGCATGCCTTCTTTTGGATTAACAGTGGTAAAAAAAGGAATAGGAAAAGGGTTGAACAATTCTCCAATGCAGCTGAATGGGAGAATTTTTCCAACTCAGCTACTTTGGTGTGAAATTACAGTCTCAATTCTCGGCAAACTTCTCTTTATTGTGTGGACTCTATAGCTAAACACATGCTATATTGGAAAATGATATAAATGCTCATTTTCAGCTGATTTTCAGTGTATCCCTCTCGGCAGTAATGTTAACCAGCAATATTACTCATTGTATAAATAGTGCCACTGTTTTATGTTTAATCCCAGCTCTTCAGCATGGTTTTTGCTCTTGCGATTGTTTGGTATGTATAAACCTGTCACAATGGATTTTATACATAAGATGAAAAGGGGCAAAACTGCAACTTTTTTGTATCAATATGTGACTTTCTGTGCAGATAACGCCAGATTAGGAGTGGCGAATAATTGTAGCCCAATATTTTATTATACATAGTCTGTGAGAAAAATTCTTACATTTTTTTTAAAAAATTTTTATCGCCACTTTTTTATTTTGGGTGAAGCTGGCGTACAGTGGCTTTTTCTGGCTGAAATTATTTGATACATAGGAGTAGCGCAATTGCACTACATTTCTGACGGAAACGCCTTTGTACATAACCCTCAAAGGTTTTTCTTTTAGAAATGTAGCACAGTTGTGCCATAATACTCGTCTGTTACTATGTATAAAATTATTTCCGCCAGAAACAAGCCACTGTGCCCCAGTTGTGCCTAAGGAAAACGTGATATAATTATTGTTTAACAATTTTGACGCAAACTATGTTTAAAAAATAAAATAAAGTGAACAAGTGTGCTAGTGACCAACACTAGAAAAAAAGGAGCATTACCCTTTTCTATGAGACGAAATGCTCAGATGTTTTGCAAAGGGAAAAACAAAAACAATAATAGTATAGTATATTAGTGCAATTATATAATAGTGCAAAGTGCATAAATGGTACACTCACATGTACATGAGCAATACCCTGCTCAAGATAAATAGTGTGGGTGAGCTCAGATATGTTTAAAAAAAGTCACAAAAATGTTGTTTATTTTAGATCACTTTATTGGGCTACAATTCTTTGACACTCCTAATCTAGCGTTATCTGCACTGAACAAAAAGTCACAAACTGAGATTAAAAAGTTGTTTATATGAAACCCATTCTGACAGTTTTTTACATGCCATTGAGGGCACAAGAGCAAAAACAAGACTAAAGGAATCAAGATTAAACCTAAAACAATACTAATATTTATACATTAATCACCATTATTTGGTGCTAAGGATAAAGCAGTAAGCAAGAAGAGCAAAGTGAAGTATGAAGCCAGAAGACAAGCCATAAATTCCAGACTAGGTTTGGCTTTAACATGAAGGGAGCTGGGAAGGTCAATATACTGCGGGGTCAACATATTTGGGATTTTACATGGGTGCTATCATCTAAACATTGTTGGAAATTTAAAAAAATGATGAAAAAAAACTCTCTGCACTGAGATAGCAGAATAGAAAGCAAAGGCATAAACAAGAGACAGTACAGTCCAGAGACGCACATAAACACTTTCTTTCTCTTAATTTATGTGAATACTTTTAATTCTGCTTACACAAAGTTTAAGTAATTTTTTTTTGTTCTCTTCATTCACAATATAAACAATGTTTAGGTGACAGAGTCCTTTTATCCTGCTGGACTTAACATTTCTGGATTGTAAAACCTTGTGCTTCTCATAAACACATAACAGAATTCCATTAATGGTTCAGTGGAGTGCCTCATGCACAAGTCACATAGTTATTGCCAGTTTGTAGCAATGGGATATTAAAACCTAAGGCCCAGACGTTTTCCAGATACCATCATGCAACGATTTATTTCCTCCAAAATCATATGAATTCTTCAAACTGCAGAGAAGCACATTTTTGGGTAAGTATTTAGTGAATAATGACTCATCTGGTAACCATATCAACAACAAGCATCACATATCAGAAGGCATATGCATGTTAAAGGTCATGCAATGACCAGAGAAGCGGGGAATAAGAATCAAGAACTGGCTACATTATAAATCACACATCTGAAGAAACAGTCCTTCTGACTGCTCTCATCTGCCCCCTGGCAGACAACTAACATGACATCTGCAACTTCTGGTATTGGTGTTTATTTGTGCAACAAACGTCAAGGCCAGATCTTAATCATAAGAAATAAGTCCAAGTCGGCTCCACTGCCATGACAGAGGCCAGAAACAGGTACTCCACACGCGGAACACGCTGCGTGTTTATCACGCGAAACGCGTTAGGTCGTTTCCCCTTTTTCATTTTGCCACCTTGTCCGTATTTTTCCCACTGTCTGTCACCTTATTTAATAAACGAATACATTTTTTCGAAGATTGACTCAGCCTTTACGGAGTGCACACGTTTCTTGCTTTTATTTAATCACAGATCTTAATCATCCTTTTCATAATTTTACAAAGGGGCATCTTGGAAGTATACTTCTATCCTTTCGGCTGAATTATTGTAACGGTTTAAATATATCTTATTCAGTGTATTTTTTTTCCACCTGCTATAGAACCTTAAGTGGCTACTCAATAAAGTGAGAATTCCAGGTAATTGAGATGGGCATTTCAAGCTTTTCGACCTTGAGTTGGAAAAATTCTTCCATTCAGCTGCATGGGAGAATGTTTCCATCTTGGCTACTTTGGTCTAAAGTTTGAAATTCCCATCTCAATTCCCCACAATTCTCTCTTTGTATAAAAAAAAAAAACAGGTGCTGTAAAGAGCCCAATGTGTGTTGGAGAACCTCCACCAAACACAGTTTAATGGAGGTCCCTCTCTGCAAAAAAAAAAAACGCAAACGCTGTTATTCATATCAAACGCCGATTACGCTTTTTTTATACATCCATCACTTTTCAGTGAAGGAATTTTTATACACGTCCCCCTAAGTGTTATTTTTAGTGAACCGCGCATGAGTGATTCAGTCTATGGGAAGATCAGAGTTCCCAGAGTTTTCGCTAGAACACCGGTGTTCTACCAAAAAGTCCAGGAACTCAGAAGTTACCATCAGGTGAATGGCACGTGCGGAGGAAATCTGATAGTCCCATTGAGTTAACCGTGCATGCACACAATCACAGAAAGTGTCATTTGACTGATTGCGTTCATATGCAGTTCACCTGATGGAAACTTCTGAGTTCGCAGACTTTGTGGTAGGACACCGGCACCTGGAGTCATTCTTGAAGTGGGCATCAAGTGGCGAGTGTGGAGATTAACTGCACTATTTCTTCAACTTTTAAATTTCTTTTTCAGGTTCACTATAACCCCTGACCTATGTTTTAGTGCTTTAAATTCAAAGAAAATCCTAAAAGCACTGATCTTCTGACTGTGTATTTAGACTGATGTTTTACAAATGTCTTACAGAATTGCCAGACCAGAACTCTCTTCCTGGTATAATGTTTCACATTAGTATGTTTATAGTACATAATGTTCTTTGTTTATGAAATAATTGTGTATTCAGAGCACAAACACTTGTCTTTTCTATATTTTTTTACAGACACGGTCACGTGCTGAACAGACTATGTCTGAATATCATTTTTATCACCGTATGTTTACACAGGTATTCAAGAAAGACCATTCTTAACAAGCCTCTTGCCTGGGTTTCTGAACATGCCCAACTTTTTGGGACTCCTCATTTAGTAATTTGTAGAACTATCCTATCAAGGTTATAGTATATATTGCAACACAACACCTCTTTCAAGTAGGATGGATTATTCTTGCTTGTCCTCTGAGTATTTGTAATCTTCAATATTTTGCAAAACTTTGTTGTTTAAACTTATATGGTAGGCATAGGGGTATGAACTGATCACAGGAAATTGCACCAATCTGCTTTCTCCCTGTATACAGTGGCTACTTTTTAAGTTATTGGCGAGCTGTCCTTAGATTAATGAATGATGATCTCCTCAAAGTTTGTAGTGTTCACAATACAAATTTGGAATGCCTTGGACATGTGTCACAGACAAGTCATCTCTTGTAAACTTTCTCATATCAATTGTTGATTTTCCGCTTCACACATTGAAGTGTAATGCACTTTCACCACCTGCTAAAATATCCTGAGTGTGATAAAATATAATGCTGTGGAACAATCACAGTGGCCACAAACTGGTGTTTTCATGCTCTATTGATGCTCAACCGAATGACTAGTTATATTACAGATTTCCACTAGGTGGTACTATTATAAGATCTTATTACACAACCACAGACTGTACATATCAGTTGGTTATAATATTGCACTGAATGCTAAATACATGTTCTTGTTAATTAAAACAGTCTGTTTTCCATTTCCATGCCATAATGGATCTTTGCTTTGTATATTGGTAGAAGACATTGGTTCCTAATTCAGTAAAAAACAAAGAAAAAGTCAACTGTAGTGATTTGTAGAAATTGGGCATTAAGAGATGTTGGAAAGTGACCCACACTTTTGGTAAATGCCTGACTTTGGAAGTTCACTTTTTAGTGAAAAGCCCATTGCATAATGAAGGACTCTTTGTTGTACTTATTATAAAAAACAGCCGAGCAGCATATTCTTTTTGCATAACTGAATAATGTTACATAATTTGACAAGACACACACTATATGCAATACAGATTAAAAATGAATACCCAAATGTATACACTACATACATACATACACTCATTTCTGTCCCAATGATATCACAACAGATGTTTCCCAGTTGTAAGACATGCATACAAATTAAAGTATCCCACTCCATTATGGTGGGGCCAAGACAACAGGAAATTCCTCCACTGTAAAATATAGTAGAAAGTCAGTAGAGCATTATTAAACAGGTCTACATATCCCAGACAAGCCAACAAAAATCCCTAGTATGCACTATTGGATGGGATTTTGGGTAACATATGCAAATAAGGTGAATGAGTGCCCCTTTGAATATATTCACACTATTCAAGACAGCCTTTTAAATATAGTAATAATGCAAGACACACAAAGAAATCTAGAAACTCAGAGACAAGAGATATTGCAGAGTTATGCAGACACAGGCCCATACAAAGAAACACTGCTCAATTACGAATAATGTACATTAAGAATAAGGCAGTTGGTGGATGCGTTACAGCATGATGTGGTAAACAGCATATTGGGTCTACAAAACAAATGTTCTGGGTTCTGTTGCTTTCTTTGTGGTTGTAATTTAATATTTGAAATACCATTGGAACTTCTAGAAAGCAGCTTTCAAAATACATATTATAGTCTAAAAAATGTAAATTACCTGCAAGAAATTACTTTGAGAAGCTCCTGCTTCACCGAGCCTATTGTGTGATCATCGGCCACTCCTAGTGGTATGTGTGTGACAATCAGTCAAATGGAGAGGGAGATCCATTTTTGTGTATGTGAATTCAACCACACTGAATTGAATAGGAAGGCACATAGCTTCGAAGAATAGGTATGAAGAATGACTGTGAAGCAGTATGGAGGAGGAAGATTGTGAAAAGCCAGAGGAGTTGTACAAGAGATGTTGAGTCTGGAGAAGAACACATGCTGAAGAGGCATAGGTAAATTGATGTTCAGGCACATTGAACCAGAAACAAAAAAAGTAAGAATTAGGTAAACCCTTTAATATGGCAAGTTTTTCATTTTTAAGATTCGATCTTTATTAACTGTGCTTTTACTTTTAAAATGCTAACAGATACTAGAGTAACACTACTCTCTCCATTATACCTTTACTGACAGGCCTGTAAGGGGAAAATAAATAGTGTTTAAAAAAATGCAACAATCAAAATACCCAAAATGCGAATTACACTGGTATGTATGTAATGCATACATTATATTGCTCAGGAGACTGCTCAAAGCATTTATCGGTCTTCCCCTCCCCCACCAGCATATAACCTTTACATGCTGTGAACTATTGGTGTGGAATCCCTGGGTGCTAGAATTATGAAGTACTTGTTTTGAAGGGTAGAAAATGTAGGCATCCCTCATAAAAAAAAATGGCCAATTGATGCAGACAGTCGGGGGAGTTAAAGAAAAATCTATTCAAGAAAACTGTATAAAAAGGTTTTAAAAAGTCTTTCAATTAAAAGGCACACTAAACCATTTGCTTCCTTATAAGAAGCAAGGGTTAAACCATAGTTCAGTCATTCTCCGATGGAAACCCAAATGGTATCTTTGTACATGAAATATTTAAACCATGCAGGTTTACACTTGTGGGGCTTGCCCCACTTTTCTGACCAGTGTCTTTATGGAGTGGGGGTATCTCTCTGCTTGTGCAGCGAGAACCCTCACTTTCACCTGTTATCAGCAGAGATCTCATGTACTAGCAGACAGTCACTGACCAGACCAGGCTGCCTACTTCACAGGAATGAATGGCAGCTGACAGTCAGAGGATAAGCTGGCAAGTACATGCCAGTGTTTCCTCATACTAGGAGCCCTACATTATTCACTTGTGAATTCTTAGACCTCCATTATTACTGCTGCTACTTTATACTATTCTGTACAGACAACTGTAGGCAAGATAGATTAACAGGAGGGGGAAACAAAAAAAAAACAAAACAACCTCTTTAATCTAAATATTGGCAAGCTTCTTTATTTTTATTTTTTTGCAATAGCTAATACCATAGATAAATAAATATTCCTGCTTGGCTGTGTTTAGTGTAACATATAATAATACACTGTGGAATAAGAGCCCTTCCCTGTAGTATCAGGAGCAGGGTGGAATAGTGTTGGTCGGATAATGGTGGAGAATTTCTTCTTCCAGGATCGCAATATAACAAATAGTCCTCTGTGCTCAAAGGGTAGGATTTTGTGTTAATTCATTTATTGGCATAAAGAGAGTCTCTGGGATAGAGGAAAAAAGCCTATACAGTTTAGCTTCTCTGGTTGGTCCCACAAAAAAAGGAAACAAATGAAACTTTTGTGCATAGTGGAAGATGTTCTGCACTCAACAGGACATCAGCAATGGTACAAAGTGCAGGGCAACGTGCCCAGCAGCTATTACAGTGACACCAGTCATATTTACAGACAGGATCTTATTGAGGATGACATTCCAACATCTTGTTTCTTTACTCCCTATTCATGTCATTCACCACTTTTAGCCAAGGTCATTGGATGAGATACTGATTGGTCACTGCACAAGTTCATTCCAAAGTAAAGAATTTCAGAACAACATCTACAGCTTTCTCAAGGATGAAGCCTACAGGCTGCAACTGCCTCTGGAAGAGCAGGCTAATGTTTACATCATGTAAATTTCAGGTCTTTAAGAGACAAATGCCACATCCAGGAAATACTATTATTTATGATTTCCCAGAGGCAAACCATTTTGGCATCTGCATCCTCCTAGCTCAACTGAACTGTACATTCCCTTTCAATACTTCAATGTATCTTTTGCGCAATGATTACGAAGGATAGCTTTACTTGAACAGAAACTGATTCCTATGCAGAAAACTGGAAATAGGAAAAAGATCCCTGAAAGGGATGCCTGTAAAATAGTTATAAATAGGTGTCTTCACTCTCTTTGGAGCACAAGCTCTCATTTGATTGGTGCAACTTGATGGTGTCTTTTGCATTTTGTGTGGGTAACAGAAGCTGGACCGGTTCCTGCCGGTAGTCTCTTGTCCCCTCCCCTCCATTCTCATCTTTCATATTCCCATTAGACTGGTCCCCCTTGCCCTTGCTTTTTTTCTTTTCTAATTTCTTTTTCTCCTTCTCCACTTTTTCTCTCTCTTTTGCATCCTTGGCTCGCTGTTTCTCTTGTTCTTTCTCCATTTGCTTTTGTTCCTTTGTCTTTTTCCCTTCAAGCGTATTGGGTGGAAGAATAATTGATGGGGAGTGCTCCAATGGTTTGGGCTTGAGGGGATCTGAATCACTGATTGCTTTGGCCCCATGCATGCGAGGAAGAGATTTGCATTGCAACTCCCCATACTCCTCTTTCCATCTCTTCAGCTGGATCAGATGTTCACGTTCCACGTCACGCTCGTTGATGGCCAACTCTATAATCTAGGAGAATGTTTTTTAAAAAAAAAAATGAAATAAATAAGATCAATATTTCGTGAAACACCAGCAGTTCAAAAGCATGTCAGTGAGAAGACTCTGGATCCTTTCACAGTACCTTTCCACTGCCTGCTAATTATCATTGTATTGAATATAATAGTGATAGTGGCCTGGAGCTTTGCGAAGAACCTTGTAATATATGAATATGGTTTTTAGCCCTTGGTAAAGTCTTGGTGTAGACTGCACACTCCTGAGATGATCAAGACTGTATAGCTCAAAATACAAAAACAAAACTATTTTCAGAACGTGCTGGGTAGGTTTATTATTTGTATCTTTCCCTTACTTGGGCACTATACAAGAGTTTGCCATTCTCCTCATTACTAGTACTAGAGGCAGCAAAACAAAATGTATCCAACACATCATCCCACACATAAAACCACAAAAATCTTAAATTAGTCTTTCCAGGCTCAACCACCACACAAGAAGAGAGAATTAAAAATGTAATTCTTAGTTTAGCTTTCCTATTACAATAAATAGTGTTTTACTGTGCAAGCCAATATATAGTCTTGTAACAGGACATGATAGTGGATGCTCACCTCTGTGATTAGGAAGTGCTCTTGCATGTATTTGGGATCAATGGCCTTTAGCTTCTCCATTGTCTCATATTGACCCTGACATGACTTGAGCTTCTCAGAGGAGCCAAGTGAATACTTCAGCAGAACCAATGCCACACGAAAAATGATCTTTACTCCTGTATGGAGCAGAAAGTAACACAGGTTAACGGGAGATGCACAATCTTAGCACTAAATGCATGTTAACATTAAAGGTTTCTTCCACAAGTCACCTGTATTTTGCATTGCTAGCCAATGTCACAGGCCCCAGTGCTGCCAGCACAGGAGTTTGTCACCAAGAGAGTGAAACTACTACTACTATTTAGTGCTTGTTGATCCAAAGAGAAATCTGATTTCCATTTGGAGTCGAGATGGAATTTTTTCTCCACTGAATGGAGAATTTGAAATTGCTGGAAAGGGTTTTTTATTTGCCTTCTTTTGGACCAACAGCAGAAAACATGGAATAGGAAAAGGATTGAACTTGATGGACGCAAGTATTTTTCTAACCTAAACTACTATGTACCTACTCCGCAGATCATAGGTAATTATATTTGAACAAAAAAACTTTTTTTTTTTTTTTTAACTGGCTAGTTTGTGAAAACTACACATAATTGGCTATGAATTTTTTTTTGCCATTTAAGTTTTTTTCCTTGAAGTTGTATGTATTGCTTCCTGGGTTGGACTTTGGGGCTGTGACTTATATGGCCATTACATCTTTTTTGGTTGCTGGCTGATTCTAAATATGATGCTTACTAAAAAGATGTGACCATGCTGCAAGTACATTGTTGTAATTGACTATATAGTATTTACCAAAAAAGTCTATGGGTCTCATCCTAATACAATTGGCAACAATTGTGTAAACAGAAATGTTGGTTAATTAATTAACCCCTTCACGCAGGATGGTGCTTTGGTACTTAACCAAAAGCACCAAACCAACGTCTTTGTGTTCCTGACCGGGAACATACAGGCAGGGACCCGATGGGCGGTCTCTGCCAATATCATGCGATTCCCAACGTCACAGAGGCGTGCCTGAACACCGACGTTTGGGCAGGGATGTAGCGGACTCTCGGTTTGAGCGAAGATGTGCAATGAGACGTTTAATACTGGACGTTCTATGCCATCCTACTAGCCTTAAGTCATTAAAAAGTAGGAAGGCATGGAACGTCCTACTAGCGGGAAGGGGTTAGGTTCCCATGCCATTTCAAGGCACATCACTAAGGTGAGACCTAACCTACCCATTTAGTGGGCAAAACCTGTCAAGGTGTTGGAGGAAGAACAATTAAAGCTCTCCCAAAATTAACCCCTAGAAATAACCCTTAAATCAAACAAAAAGGAGCTTCAAAACTCAACTATGAACATGGACGGAAAGAAAAAATATTGGTGTCACAGGCTCAAATAATATAAATGTATAATCTGATTATATACTTATGGTCCGTCCGTTTATGTTTTTTGTATACAAGCCCAAAGAAGTAACAGAGCATTGTCATGCCATGCTTTAGTTATTAATAAAAACTTAAAGACACAATGACACATTGAAAGCCCATTAAGTTCAAACCTTTTCCTATTCCACTGTTGATCCAAAAGAAGGCAAAAAAAAATAAAAAAAATTAAAAAATACCCCTTTATTTAAGGAATTTCGAATTCTGCTTTTCAATAATTCAGAGTATTTGTAGCACAGCATTCAGAAACCAAAAGGATTAAAAAACATCATTCACAAGCAAATATTGTATATTCAGATGATGGTGGATTCAAGACATAAAAATAAAACAACAACATATATTTAAATGACACAGAGGGAGAGGCAAAACCGGATGCCAGCTAATGCTTATAGACAGTAACCAAAAACAAACACAAAGCAGTATGCAAGTCCTGGCAAGTCTTGTACTGACAGGCCACGCTGCTCACACGCCTATATGAGTAACTGCGCTATGTAGCTTTTGGCTTGCCTGACATCCCACAAAGTTAATGTTCAAGTCCAACTTTATCCTCATGCTCACAGCTAAAGCCTGTTCACAAACAGGGAATGCCCTGTAAATCTCTTTTGGCAAGACAAGAAAAGCCATATAGGCAATTGAGTAGATTCAAAGTTAATCACTGCAAGCCCAGGGCTTTTGATACATGGTCTAATTTGGTACAGGGGAAAGCCCTGGTTCATTGCCTAGGAGGAGAATAAGGCTATGGCATGGATTTTGGACAGAAAATGCTTTATACCAATTTTTTTTAAAGAAACTCCCAACCATTAAAGAACATGGGCTAACGATTAATACTACTGACAGAGTAATACATCAGTAAGTAAGTACATCAGAGTAATACCTTCACAGAAAAACATGTCCCAGACACGCAGAACGCAGCTCCAGGGTAGAGTACGTGAGAATGCACACATGAACCACTCAGTCATATAAAGGATGGGGTCAATCTTCTGCTTGTTTAGATGCTTGTAAGCTACCGGGGACACTTTACGGAGCAGAGAGAACAGGATCCTTCCATCAAGCTGGATAGCTTCCTATACAGAGACAAAAGTATTAACCTACTAGAAACTACTTCTCAATCAAAGATTGAAAACACCCACATTATAACTTTTACATTTGGCGGTTCATGTTGCAAAATGGTGCCATATACTTTAGCGTGCTAGGACACACACAGTGCTTGCATATTTGCAAGTTCTACCCCACCTCAGTTAACAGCTGCGTACAACCAGCACTTCCTCCGTGACTCTCCACAGAGTTACATGTGTACATGTGCATTGGGTCCTGCTGATTGGCTCTCATTTTTTTGCAGGAATTAAGAAGGCCAAATTAATCCCTATAAGTACTGACAAATTCAGCATTAATATGTATTAATGTGGGGGGTTTTCAGTCTGGAAAAAAAAAGTTTTTCCAGAGAATGGCCAGTAAAAAGGACATCTGGTTACTGGTTTAGATAGCGTTAGTGAAAGGATGTATTTTCCTTAACCAGCAAAACCCGAAGACAGTTTCAGCACCTGCCTCTTAATTTAATGGGTCTGTTTTTGCACCGATATATTTTTTGTTAATTCATTGAGGTCATATCAAATGGCGGGAGAGCCTTTTCAGATTCCACCCATCTCTGGCCTCTGTGGAACAATATAGGCCAGATGTGTTGTGTTATAGGCTGTTATAGGCCAGATGTGTTGTGTGTGTTTCTCTGCTGGCCGATAATGAAAGTTGTAGTTCATCCACAGCTAAAAAAAAACCTGTAATCTGATTAACTATGAAGGATTTGTCACAAATGCCAACATGTAGATTAGTGGGTCGGCTTAGGTCAGTGTGGTTCCCAATCAGAAAGGGTGAAAATAAAGACTTCATTTTTTTTTTGCAGGACAGCACAGCTAAGATTTATATCCTATTTCATGTCTGAGAGGTCTCGGCCTAGTCACATGCTGATCAGTGGTTTTTCATCTCGTGTGAACATGATTGATGAGGACTTACTAGCTTCTCACTGTAATATCCCGGAAGGTACTTTTCACAGATTTGCACCAGACACCAAAAAGCTTGCTGTAAAAAAAAAAAAAAAAAAAGATTTGTGGGCAGATGGTCCATAAACTGCATTTTACACACATGAAGTGTTGGCATACTCACCTCAGCTGGCATGTGCATTAACAAGACAGCAGCAATGGGAGCCTGGGCCTGGCAGTAGCCTTCATCTGGCCGGTAAAGGGTATAGGCTTTGAGTACTTTGAAGAGATCCTGCTGGCTACAGAATCAATATATATGAAACAAGCATATAGATCATGTTTAGCAGACATACAGCATGTATCAACATGATTGTGTAAAGTACAGACATTCCATAGAGAAAACATGTTACATTTAATTTTTTTTTGCAACAGATGTTAAGTCGAGGTCCCTTATGACAGCACAGTGAAAGAATTAAAGTAAAAGCGGAAAAGGGATTATGGCTGTTGATGCCCTTGCCAAAAAGTACTGGCATATGAACTCTTAAAAGGGACGCTCCAGGCATCAAACTAACTTTCACAGTTTTTGGTAGTAGGTAAAGGGATTGTATCCCCTAAACATAGCTTATACTGTAACTGTGAATATAAAAATAAATCAGTATATTGTTTTAGCAGAATTGCAAGCAAATGCATAAATCATAAGAAAAATGTGTTTTAAATGAGTCTGTTTATGACATTACCTGTGGCCTGATATGCAAATGAACTGATTTTCAGTGGGAAATGTGTCATTTGCATATCAAGTCACGGGCGATGTCTTAAACTGGAGACTCCACAGACTGATTTAAAACAATTTTTCCCCCGATGTAGGCATTTGCTCATAGTTTTCTTAACACAGTGAAGAGTTAATTTTCAATCTTTTTTATTTTCTGCATGCACAGTAAAGACAATGTTTAGGTGTTATAGTCCCTTTAGCCTGCACATTGTACAAATACTAGGAATCTCTTTAAAGTTTTCTATTTCAACTCTTGTTTACATAGCAAGAGGATCAGTTTAGGTGAACTTGGCTATCTTGCAGTCAGTATGTGCATTAGCTGCTTCATTAAGAAGCTGGTAACTGCCTTGCACTTTGTTTTTTTGACAGCTTCACTAATTGGCCCTCAGGAGAGGATGGGGTCACCCATTTGTTTAAACCGGGCAAGAGGTCCAATGCCCAGGAGATTGTCACCAACCAGACATCCTATTTGCTTCCAGCTTGAATTAGACTGGGTACACTACATGAAGAAAGCACGCAATTAAATAAAAAAAAAAATTTTTTTTAGATCAATAATTAGCCATGATACAACCCAGACAGAAGGATAGTATATGGTGGTGTAAACTAGGAAGGTCAGTGGGCATACAAAAAAAAAAAAAAAAAAAGATTATGGATAATTGCAGGGAGTTGATTTGGTAAATTTTTCCAACTCTGTTTCTCTGGTCTTACGTTTGAATTCCGTTCTCAGGTCCCTGCAATTTTCTCTTTCATGAATAAAGCCATTGATATTTTGCTACTACAATCTCAGCAGCACATCGATTACGGATGTGAAATACAGATAATTATCTTACCCATGTCCCCCACGAGCAACAAACATTTCATGGAAGGGAAACTGTCTATGCAGGTCTCTTTCTATAATATCCTCCCACTTTGGGTCAGCAGCCATGTTGTCCAGCTCCTATTGTAAAGGAGAATGGTGTTAGGAAGAGAGGAGATGTCCCCTGGTTCTGAAGGACTTCCTCACTGGGAATGACTTACTCGAAACTTGTCGTGGTTTTGGTCCATCTTTACTCTGCTCCCAGATAGGTACTGCCAAGCACGGCCCCGCAGTGATGGTGGAATCCCCTTCTGACATCTTATCTTTATCTGATTGAAGACAGGATTAAGTTAACGGATATTCTCACTACTGTAGAGCAAAGCAGGCGTTATACAGCCACAAAGTGTCCATGTTGACTTCTGTCATACTTGGCAAATATTAGCATTATATCCTACAGAGCGCAGCACTGTAACAGATATGGTCTTCATAAATTCTATGACAGAACAATATTCCTATCTTTAAACACTTTTTAGGAACATATTTGTGGAAAACCTTAGCTTATTAACGACCAGGAGCCAGAGCAACAGCAAACCATTACATATTCCAGACAAGTAAAACTAAAATGGACTCACAGATCAAGATTGCTTTTAACTTAAGATCTGGTCACTATATCTGCACAATTCTATGAAGAAAACATCAATACATATGGTGTAACCGACAGCATTGCTTTTGCCAACATACATTAGTCTGTGACTAGTAAAAGTGTTAAAAATAACATTCCAGATTAGTATCATTTCCCTGCAACATGTGGATGATGGACACAATGGTTTAAACAGGAGGAGACACTGACATAAAGATACCATTCTAATGCTTTAGAACAAGCTCTTCCAGACATTAGTAAAATGCATATTTCGGTATAAATTGGCAAGTTTTAGAGCAGATCACTGCTGGGGTAAAGCAGAAGAAATGGTTGGTAATAATATGTTACTGTAGGAACATTTATCTGTGAGACGTTCAGCCATTTGCCTTTATTTAATGCAACTAGTGAGCATCGCTGACCTATTTTACAGTGCAGCTAATGTGTGTTTTGAGGAGTGGTTAAACCGGTGTGTTTTCATGACTGTATTTAGAAAATAAAGCAAGCAAAACTCATTTCCTATGGACCTTCTGGACACGTGAACTAAAGGAGTACACCCACCTAAATCATAGTCCCTGCACAAGCCAGACAGGAAACCAGCTGTTAAACAGAACTTGAGTATCTGGTGTCCCAAAACACCCTAGGGTGCACTGCGCACACCCTGTATAGCTACACCCATTGGAAGGGTGCAGGAGGACATGGGGTTCCTAGCCTGATGATACATTTAGTAAGGAAAAGCCAATCTGATTCTCGATGTGGTAACAGCTAGGAGATAATCCACAACTTACCTTCTTGTGTCTCTTTGCCATCCATTTGTCCCAGTTCCCAAGCATATCCAACCATTTTGCCTCTCTTTGCCTTAATACGTCAACTGGCAATTCTTCCTGTCTGGGAGAGGGGGAAAAGAGGAAACTGGTTTGCCAACATACTCCAATGCACATATTAATGATCGACCTACCAAGTCAGAATATTATCTATGAATGCAATAAAAAGCCTTACTTCAGGGTGTTATTTTACAATCAGGAAGGCTTTGAATCTACAAACTAAAATGTATATTATTGGGCAATCTAGCTGTGGCATATTAATGGCAAAATAATACTGGGATATTATTGGGCAAATTGGCAGTGGCTTATTATTGGGCAAATTGGCGGTGGCTTATTAATGGGCAAATTGGCGGTGGCTTATTAATGGGCAAGCTGTGGCATGGTTAATGGACTAACGGTGGCATATTTGAATAGGCAAACTGACCGTTGCATATGTTAATGACAAAGTGACTGTGGCATGTTAATAGGTACCAGACAGTGGCTTACTTTAATTGGCAAAGTGCAACATCATCAATTCCAGCTAACATCACACGCCTCACCAAAGAGAAGCGGTTCCAGGCATCACATTTGGGGCGAGTTAATGAAATCTTTAGCCAAATATAGCAGGGTCATTTTTAAGTTGATAATTTTGTATGGCCCTCGAATGATGTTATAAATATCCAAATGGCCCTTGGCAGAAAAAAGGTTCCCCACCCCTGGAATGCAGCAAGTAGCCAGTGAAAAGTGGATGATTTTTATTGGAGTGAAGAGTTATAGAATATTTACACACACACACAAAAGTAATTAGTAAATAAAGCCACACACATCAAGTTTGTAAAACCTGACACGTTGCACCAAAAATCTATATCACAATAATTTATTATTTTGCTTAAAGGACAGCAGTTAGCAAAAAATGTTACGCTTAACTGAAATATTTCTTAAAGTGTAGGCATTTTAAATAGAGATTATTTAATGTACCAATGTAAATAAAGCACCTTACTGACACTCTTTGCTTGTATAGCCACCAGGAGGCAGCCATCTTTGGTCAGATCTTCCTTCATCTGACCCAAATTTCTGAGCAAAATGTAAGCCCTTTGATAGAGCTATAAAATGTTCTTTATTTGTATTGTTTCAATAAAGCCTATTTAAAATGCCTACACTCGATGCAATCTTTCCGTTAAACGTAACTTAATTTTTTGGCAAAAGCTGTCCTTTAAGGTTGAAGCAACCTTTGCAAAAAAAAAATAAGCACAGACATCTCAACTGGGCTTAAAACCCTTCCTTCCCACAAAGGGAAAAATCATTATATAATATATGAAATAAAACACCTGTATTCTACAGCTTGGCATACATAGCACTGAAAGAGAACAAATGTATTGAAATGTAGGGCACCGACATTCAGCACTTATAAAATGCTTTTAAATGTCTTATAATCTGCAGGAATGCACAGCTCTATCCTTCTTTGTTACAGTAGATGAGATGCAAATAAGTCTTGCAGTGGGAAAAGTAGAACAGAGACAACAGGCCTCTGCACAAATGTTTAAATTAATTGGCACTAGATAAAAGTGCTACTGCAACAGTTTCAATGTGCAAATGTGAGTCAGTTATCACTTTGGCATTTAGTTCCACACAATGTGACATCCATCAGGCAATGTACACACACTTTTATATTAAAAATAGAAAAACACACAAGGTTTTAGTCTAGCTTTCTCTGCTATTGTATTTTTCAATATAGAGTATGGTAACAATTACAACACATTCTTATTCCAATATACAACACTTTAAGGCATTTTTCCATAAATTAGAAGTAACAACAAAAAAGGCTATAGCAATCATATTCCAAGCTTACAGTCTCACATCTGTAAACCTTCAATGATGGGAAATCCAGACCAGGTCATTAAATTATCGCAGATTCACAATGCATGCTGTCAGCCACCCCTCATTACAAACCCATGGCTAGACAGCAATTATTCAAGCCCTATCCCTTGGCTATAACTGGCACAGGGGATTTAACATCTACACCCATGCTTTTCCTCCAGCCCTGGTTTAGATTCCAGTCTTCCTGGAAGCTGGTCCACATTCGATGGATTTTTGATGCACATGGGAATGTGACCTGAATGCTCAACTTCATCGAGATAACAGGTAAAAACTCAAGAAAAGTCACATGTGTACCTTATTTATAAAGGACACAGCAGGTGCATATAACAGGAAACACAAACATGCTCTCCCCTCCACACAGCCCTAAATGCACCTCCTCAAATTCCATACATAGATGATGCTTATCCATGGTGCACACCAGATATATTCAAAGTATAGAATAGCTCCGTAACACTACAGAAATGTTCTGCATGATTAAAGTCCTATGACTGTAGGCTTTTGCTGGCCTGTCAATCAGCAGAACCTCTTTACCCAATGATGGGTACTTGGAGCTGAATTCACAAATACAGCAATCCTGAAAAACGATCCAATCTTACACTTCCAAATAAGGTTCCCAGCTAAAAATGTCCCCTTCGCATGATTGTTAGGGTGGCTTGTACAACTTCTTACAAAACACATCCGTCGCTGTGTAATCAAGTAAAAAAAACTCTGTAATTAGTTTTCCGTTTATTTTAAACACTGAACACATCATTCCTTCCATTTAATACATCCTTAAGCACATAGAGGTCACCCGGACATGTGTAAATGACTTCATATTCATGGAAAATTTTATGAACATGTTACTTTTGAGTCCACAGCCTTTTAACAAGTGTTCAGTACAATGTTACGGTCTCTTCACATGAAAGATTTACACAGTGTGCAGTGACGGATCTCATTAGTACATATACCATAGCAATAAAACCACACATTGCACTTTTGATCTAAAAACAATACAGTGTACAAAGCCTCCAGACTGACAACGCATTTTTCAAATGGTAGTGAACCTTATAGAAGATTGCCAATACAAACAAACAATCTAGCCAGTGCTTTCTATGGGAGATAATGATTCCAATACTAGGAAACAATATGTTATGATACACATATAAAATGCCTATTATGATTTGTGACAAGGCAGGGTACAAACATGGCTCACTATTTCAGTCACTAACATGGTAAACATTGGCAGACATGTCGAGTTAGTTTATGAGTCACAATAATGTAACTTTCTTTAACCTTTTTTATTCAGTCTCTACAGCGCACATTTAATAGTGTACATTGAACAGAACTGGAGGACTGCAAAGACTTTCTGTACAGAGAATTACACTCAATCTTCTCTGACCAACAGTTGTCTAGTAAATAAACATATAGGCACGTACTCTCAAGCAACAATTGCCTAATCCTTTCTAATTCAATTGCAGAGGGAAAACTGTAATTACATAGCACTAAGATCTTAGAATTACTTTCAATCAACATCCATTACTATGAAGTTGTTACAGTTATTTTCTGTATGATGTGCATTTTTTTTAATAACTGTGAAATAAATGTATTATTTAATTTAAAACAAGTTATGGTTCACCTATAGTTCACCTGTTTTTCATTGATAATTATTTCACAGGGACACTTGAAATTCAGTTAATTAAATGTGGTTTAACCTTGCTTCCTTGAAGGAAGCAAGGGTTAAACAATACATGTGCCGGTAGAATTAAGTAAACCCGACGTGCATCTTAATAGATACACGCGGGGTTTACTAACTGCTGTGTCTCACATGCGAGACACAGCAGTTCCCGGAAGCTCACCCCGCTCTGACAGCTGAATGGGATCAGCAGGGGGGACCTAGTTAATGTCCCCCCTGCTGATCTCATGCAAAAATGAGGGTCTCTCTCTGCGCTATGGAAACATGTCAGCTGTCGGTCAGAGGATAAACTGGCGTGTACGATCAACAGTACACGCCAGTTCATCCTCATAGTAGGGACAACTAACTTTTCACTTGTGCTTCTATATTGGAAGCACAAGTGAAAAAAACGTTTCGGGTCCCTTTAACGTGGATCTCTTTCATTATACAGTTATGTACAAATTCATTGGGTCATTTATAACTAACCATTAACTGTGACAGACTTGTCTGTATTGGATTACAGAGAACAAAGTCCTTTGTACTATTTAAAACAGAAGTACAAGTGATTTGTAGTTCCAGCTCTCCCTTTCATATTTAGGAAGAGATCTTTAAAAGGTTCCAGGCTAAAACAGAGGGCGTGGCTTCAGTAAGGAGAAGACTCTGATAACAGATGCTTTGTTTTCAGTAAGGGCATTAGTTAACCACTTCCTTTTCAGCGCATCTAGTGAATAGAGACCCCTCTCACGTCTCTGACCCCCGGAAGTAAAGGACAAACATGGATAGGAAGTTAGAAGAGTGGATATGTAACACTAGTCTACCTAGAAACCATAATGAATACACGATTATAGCACCAAACTGATAGTGCTGTTACATCAGCAATGCCTTCTTAACCTAGAAACAGACATCGTATTAAACTAATCGTGCTGCTCACATGACTTCTCGTGACACGTTAGAGACTTTGCCTCTAGAACCAAAAAGGCAGGATAGAGGGACGTAATAGTTTCTGATGAAATGAGGATTTATGCGATTACACAAAGGAAAGATATATGCAATAATAAAAGATTATCAAATCCCATAGTTATTTATAAAAAGGTTGTGACAGCATCCTTGTGTCTCTCACCATAAAACTTCAACTTGAGGTGGTGTGTGTACATAAAAATACAAATCCCCTTAAGGATACCTACACAGAAATAGGAACATCTCAATGTATCCTTCCTAGTTTCAAACTTTGTTATTATTATAGTTTCATTTTCTTTATAGATGCCCTGGTCATGGAAGACTTAATTTATTATCTTGACTAATGTAACCCTTTTCTCAATGACTTTACCAGTGGCTCACCTATCTATCCAAAATGCTACTGTCAGACTCATCTTTCTCACTTGTTGCTCCTAATTTGTTTCTTTGCTGTGTAACGACCCTTCATTGGTTCCAATACCTTCTATGATCAAATTTTAAATCCTAAGTACCCAGCAAAGCTGCTACATTCTTCATGTGGTATAAGGCTCAGCACCAATCTGTGCTTCAAAAAGTCCTTTAACACTCTCTTCAAAGAGGTTTACAATTCTTCAAACCCCACCCAATTCACTTGTACGGTCATGTGCTATTCCTACCTTTTTTACTCTAATTTTTTGGACTTCTATTTATTGGACCTTTAACATTTAATAAATATTAAAAGGTATTTAAAAAGAGATCTCCATCATGCATATCTGTTCAACATAGCTACTAATGCCTGATTTTAGCAGTTCACCAGAGTTCATTCCTTAGTAAATAAATAGATCCCAGTAAGTTTGTACAGTTTGAGATTAACTGTATATAGAACCATGAGTGCTGCAGGGGTAGAAAGGTATGTAACTCCTAAAGTGCATGCAGTTTCTTTCGTATACTGGGTACAGTACAGAAATAACATGAATGTTAATTTTAACGTTTCTTCCTCTTTGGAGGATGGGGCCCACATTTGGACTATAATATATCCTAAAATATTTTCCCTTTCCCCAAGATGAGAACAGCTAACCGTTGTTATCATGTTACGCGTATCGTACCATGTACTGTATTTGGCTATATTAAGTTGTTGTACATCTGTGTAATGAACTTTGTACATCTTCTAGAAATGTTCTGGCAGCACAACTTTGGGCACATTGAGCTAATGTTTAGATACATATTAAGTGGTTGACATGGCAACATGACTGAAGGGTGAAATGACTAAAGCAGCTCTATAAATCTTGTTTTGGGTTTTTTGTTTTTTTTTTACATAAACAAGATCACCAACAGACTAATATTATATTTATAACTTACAATAATAAATTGGACATGTTCATTGTATGTGGCAATTTACTTGTCAGCAGCTCCAGAAACAGATTAAACATAAGAAGTTCCACATTTTCACAGCAGATTCACAGCTAGGGAGCCAATGTTATGACTATAGGGGACACAGTACAGCAGGTATTTATTTAGAAGAAGAAGAAGAAAAACAGGAAATAAAAAAAATTAAAAAAAAAAGGTTGTCAACCTTGGTCAGTCAACCTCAAATATCTCTGATCATCACATACAGACTGCAGGACAGCCATTTACCTATAAAAATGTTTAGTACACTTAGCGTACACGTACAGTAATTCCATTTTATTTAGCTTGCGGAGATCAGTGAGGAAGTTTATGAAGCGGAGGACTTTCAATGATCGATACTGCTAAACAAAACACTTCTTTCCACAGGAGAGCGTGGCAGGGCATGAATGCACAGCAAATACATTCTTATGTCGACAGGCTTCCACATTCAACCAACGTGGAAGCCTGTTATACAGGTTAGGGTGCCATTATCATAGGGTGGGAGGACCAAGTCACTGACAGGGACCTATATATTACTATGATTGATACAGCCACTGAAAATACAAAATGTTTAGGGCCTTTAATAAGCTCAGTACCACATGAGATGCCCCGATATTGGACTCTGTCAGAATAAGTCAGTATGGCTTAAGTGAAACAAAACAAGAATGACAGATTAATAAAAAAAAGTGTCCATTATTAACCCATGCTTGAGCTTGGTGAAATTATATGCAAATGTATGACTTCAATGTGGTTTCTGTTGTCACCAGGGTGAAGGTGCAACGTGAATTACAAAATAATAAAAGGTTGTTTAATTATACTAGTGTAGAAATCAAGGAAAGTACAGTGGAAAATGGATGCATAGTTTGTTAGCACTTGATCCACTTGACATGGACACTAGGCACAAAAGGTTGAGCCCTACACTCTGTGCCAGCTGACAGTTGGCACTCCTCAGTTGGTTTCCTGGGCTGTTTGAGATCCCTCAGCTTGTTCTTGATTTAACACTGCCCTATAGTAGTGTTTGTCTGTTCTATTTGACTTCCTGCACAGACTTAATTAATGCAAAAGTATTTTAACAGAAATATATATGTCAAGGATCAGAAAATTACATAAAACGTTATTCAAGGGCTTACAAATTGCTTGTGCCGATACCTGTATTTCACTCTTGCTAAACCACAAGAGTAAGGTATCTATATAGTTTGCACTCTGCAGAGTTTTTTGATAGATGGCAATGAGTAGTCACTTACTGTATTATAAACCAGGTTCCTTAATTAACAACGAATTGTTGCAATTAGCAAGGTTTTAGTGAAATTTTATTTTAAAAAATCTATATACATTTTTACAAAAAATAATTTACAATTACTATATTGTTGTATAAAAACAATTTTAAAAAAATGCAAAAACGTTGATAGGATAACAGTTAGCAAAAATTTTCTATACAGATGACAGAGCTATACGAAGGAAATAGGGTTCAATAAGTTATATTATTTGCATCCTTTCATTAAAGGATTTCTATATAAAACGTCTACATTTGATGGTCTTTAAATTAAATAGAACTTCATTTCTGTAGACCGTTGTGCTTTCAAATGGATTAGGATAATCAACAATTTTCAAGATAGTTTCCCTGTAAATATCCTGAGCTGTAATAGTCATCTATGTTTTTTTATATTCGTGAGCTTAGAATATTGTCTGTTTAAATCAGTATTATTAGTCCAAAGTTCACTTTCCACCACAAACAAAGTCAACTGAGCATGTGCAGGAAAGCCAATTTAAAATTGACAACACCAAACATGTACACTTCTGCTTAAAAGGGACACTAAAAATAAATATATATATATTTTTTTTTTGTTAATAGCCCTGGATTCCTTAGAAGAAGGTTAAAAAAAATAGTGTCGCAAGAAAACCTAATGTGTATCTTTACATATATGCAGGTTCTCTATCAGCTCTGCCTCACTGTTGAGGCATTATGGTCTGCTCTGCTGATCCCATGTAAAAACAAAAGGTCTCTCTTCAGTAGCAGAGAGGCATATGCCAACCAGACTGGGATGTCTGCTTCCCAGGGAAGCATGGTAGCTGCCAATCAGAGGATAAGCTGGCATGCACTATCAAACAGTACATTCTAGTTTATGATGATCCTAAGGGCACTACATGTATTCTATATTTGAAGCACAAGTGAAAAAAGTCCCTTTAATGAAACAAAAAAATTATGGTTCGTGTGTGTGTAAATGATATATACGGACAGTGTTCAGTGGGATGATTATAATTTAAAAACAGTAAAAAAAAAAAAAAAATGTGTGACTTTTTTAAGTTTTATGAATAAAAATATTTAACATGGGGTTTCAAGTTTATAAATGAGTAATGGAATTAAATCATTAAAAAAAAGGCAGAGTTATTATGGCGTGCTATTACATTATTTTGAATTATCTGCTTTCCATTGTAGGCCATTTGTTTATATTGGAATGTCACTTACAATGCAAAGTGCTTGGCTTCTGTATTTTTTATCACTATGCAGAAATATAATTTGAATAATGTTTATTAGACACAGGATAAAAAAAAAAAAGTGCATAATAACAAAGCAAGCACACAGTAGTCAAAACTAGTATGTTTTATCAACACTACACCAAAGTATTGAGTGCAACAATAAAACCTTCCTCCTCTGTGGTACATTCCTTAAATCAACATACCAGTGCTACTAAACCATCGTTAGTACAGTGCAGTACAGTTTTTCAGCAGTCTACAATTCCCAGGCATCAGCACAAAATGTACATCTCTTACAGTCTGGAAATTCTTTACACAATGGATATTTAACTTAAACTTGGGAGGGGGGGGGGTGTTGTTTTGTAGACAGTACACGCTCTGGTCATTGGGAATAATTCTAAAGTCTGTTACAGACAAGCAGATTATGTTTATCTGTGGGAAATCCACACGCCTTTAAAAGTATTGCACTTTATGTGAGGTTAGTTGGGTGGAACAGAGAAAGTTGAAAACAGAATGTGTCAGTAGAGAATCAGCTGTTCTGCTACACCCTATACAACAAATTCAGAAATAACTGACCTTTAATAATAAAAGTGCAGTATTATAGATGCGGGTACATTTTTTGTTTTGAAGCTGCTAACAAACCCAAAACATGATTATACTGTATATTTTAAATTTTAAAATCAATACCAGGTCTAAAAACAAAAAACTAAGCAGGATATTTTATATTATATAGCCTTATTTTTGCACAAAGGGCTTAAAACATTGTGGACTTTGGGAGCCAGCAGGCCAATTTTGCAGCCAGACTGTTTTTTTTCTTTTTTCTTTTAGGAGTCAGGGAAATGGAACTTCCTTTGAGGTCTATGTAAAACAATCAAATTAGTTAGGAGCCAGAAGTAAAGTTTTGACAAGCCATGGCATCTTGAATTTGTCAAGCACTTGTCTAACATACATATAAATCACAAGTTATAAAGTTCAGAATAACAATGAACAATTCAATTGCATGAAAAACAAAGGAAGGTATTTTAAAGAAGTAACTTGGTTTGTTTTTCCTTCTTCTGGATCAACAAATGTGGGTTAATGTAAAAGTTAAACTAGATGAACTTTGGGTCTTTTTTCTACCTAGTTAAATATGTAACTGTTATGCTGTGAATGAGTACATAATGATGTGTCATTTATGTAAGACTTTTGCAAAGCGATATTTAGTAGCTAAGGGCTTTATTCATGAATTGACAAGGGAATTTCAAACTTAAGGCCAAAGTAGGAGAGTTGCAAAAAATCCTATTCAGCTGAGACTTTTTCCATCTTGTCTACTTTGGCCTTAATGTAAATGGATCACTTAAACATTGTTTTACTGTGAATGTAGACTCAAAATAATCTATATGTTGTGTTAGCAAAATTGTAAGCATATACCTAAATTAGTAGAAAAAAAGGTGTTTTAAATGTGTCTGTAGAGTCTAGTTTATGATGATCACCAGTGGCTTGCTATGGAAATGAAATTATTTTCAATGAAAAATAACCCATCACAGTTTTATTCCGGAATCCATCATCCTTGGCCTTAATCAGTCAAATATAGGCTATATCACATGTTGCACTCCTGAAATATGCATTTTTTTGCATATAGGTCAAAGAGGGACCTTTATGTGGTCACTCTCATAGAACACCTTTCAGCTATTAGCATCATGCCTCACTCACTATGCAGCATGTGTAAAACATTGCCCATAATTTGTGTTAGAGGCATGGCAATCACAATGTCTAGCCAATCCAAATGCTATGTGCCAACATACCTCCCCCACTCCCCCCAACAGCCAACAATATGGCTGTACCTAGAACCTATGAGCATCATGCCTCTCTCACTAGGCACCATGTACAAAACATTGCCCATAATTTGTGTAAGAAGCATGGCCATCACAATGTCTGTGCCAACATACCATAGTTGGAAAAAATTCTCCAATTCAACTGAATCTATGGGTTGAATTGGATAATTTTTCCAACTCTGCTAGACTGGCCTTAACGGGACTGTCAACCTAAACATTGCTTATACTATGAATTTATAAAATAAATTATGAAAAATTATCTATATATTGTTTTAGCAGAATTCCAAGCAAATGCACACATTACATGAAAAATAATTGTATTCGCGGTGTCTTCTTTTTAGGACATCACCTCTCGCTTGATATGCAAATTACACATTTCCCATTGAAAAGTAGTTAATTTGCATATCAAGACACAGGTGATGTCATAAACAGGAGACAACACAAACATGTTTAAAATGTATGCTTTTCTAAATTTATGCATTTACTTGTAATTCTGCCAACACAATGTATAGATCATTCTTAACCAATTTTTAATCTGTCCTTTAGTAGTGTAGTGTAAGCAATGGTTGGGTCAGAGCTTAACAAATTTATGTAGATCAATTCAGGAGCCATCCTGATTGATTTTAGGAGCAATGGAAATTGAACATCCATAGATTTCTATGTAAACCAATCAACAAAATTTAGGAGCAAGGAATAGAGATTTGGGGAGCCATGACTCCCTGGTTCCTTTGATTTGTCAAGCCCTGGGTTAGGTTACAGAGTTCTTTTAAAGTGCAACTAAACTTTTTTTTTCCACCTGTGCTTATAATATATAGATTCACAAGTGGAAGAATGGATGTCACTAGTATAAGGATAAATGGGCATATACATGCCAATGTATCCTTTACCTGGCCACCATGATGCTTCCATAGGATAACCCCTGGGACAGGGTCCACAACACACAGCGTGCGTCAGCATGCGAGGAAGAGTTCAGAGTAAACTCGCCTGTATCTGTTGGGATTAAGGGGAACACTTTTTTTAACCCTTTCTTCCTCTAAAGAAGTAAGGATGCAAATAGTTTAAGTTGCCCTTAAAGTTTGAAATCCCCTTGTCCATTCGCTCTTCTATGAATAAAGCTGTGAGAGCCAGCCCACTCATTCTGAGTTTGGAGTTAATACCCAGTAGGTCATACAGCTGCAGCCCAGCATCACCAGGAGCCATAACCAAATCCAACACCCTGCATAGATACTCCTTTTGTGACGAGATAGCCCTCTTTTAATAAACAATTTGTAGAAATGAGCTATTTGTCACACCGTTTCCTTCATACATTAATACCGATAGAAACATACATTGTGTGCCTCGTTATCTATCTCCTCTCTTGCCGTGTTCCCAAACTTCAGTGCCAAGTTCCTACATCTGACCGATAACTCTTCCCCCCCCTCGGGCCCACCACCCATACCATACCCCTTCTCCTAACCGATGGTCCTGTACCTCTAGTCTGATCTGCTCACCAAGAGATCTGCACCTCAACTGCCGGGCATGTCCCTACATCTCATTCAGCACTACTACTGGTGATTTCCCCCGTATCGTGCCCTGTATACTGACTGATAAGGGATCTCACTCCTAACGCTAACCTATACCCATTTCTGTGACACTGCCACCTCTACCTCTCGGCAGTGACAGATAACATATGACACGTATACTTGCTATGTCCTAAATTGCTGTATCCCCTCAAATCAGGGGCCTTGTGTAGTGACACATAGACAGTGATCGTGGCTCTGACCCATTCACATTCCTCCCCAATAAGTAACCCGACTTCCACCAGCACAAATCAGCTTCTTCATCACTCTCATGCCCCAGTACTCACGGGCCTCCGTCGATCTCGCTCTTGACTAGGAAGCCGTACTTATCGGTCTTTCTTTCTGCGGTGAACCCATTAATCTCGGAGTCAGAGCCGTCGGACCCCAGCTCCGGGTCACTCAGTGTCTCTGTGGTCCCACGCAAGCTGGCGGAGGGGGACACGCTTCCCTCTCCAGGGCTCCGCGCCATCCCAGGTCCCCCCTTCTCAGCGCCACTGAGCCATCACTTCTCCTCGGCACCCCGGCCGTACCGTACACAAATATCCCCCACAGCTGCAGGAACCTCCCGGGGCCCTCACTGACAAGTCGCACCCACTATCACTCTCAACACATCCATAGGCAGCCATCCAATCAGGAAGCAGCGCTCGATACGTTCAGCCAATGAGATCCTCATACATTCTATCAATCAAACGAGTCGCTGGAACATACGGTTTAGCCCATCTCGTTTCCTCTTTGGGCCAATCAACAACTGCAGCCTAATACTTTGACCAATCTGGGACTTCAACCTCCACCCATCCCCGCAGTAGACCTGTCAATCTTTCCTATGTTTTTGGTGCCCACAGTGAAATCGGGTGTTTATCACTCAGTTCCTAGGCCTACACTTGTCAATCATAGGGATGGCCACGCCCATGTAAATCGTCAATCAGCTCGGGCCTCCCCACTTCCTGAATCCTGCTGTGTGACTTTATGTCTGAACAGCTGGAAAGTTTACACAGTGTACAGAAGCAAAGATGCACAACCCTGCCCTTTGCATGCATAGGCAAACTCCAGTTCTGCAGTGCAACGGCTCTCACGTTTCACAGCCAGTAAAATTCTGGCTGAGCAAGATGTGAGTTGAAGTTTACTGGAGATGTAGTCTTTGAAGGAACCCATCCCTGTCATAAACAATATGCTCTATATATCTCTTATGCATAACATGTCGTGGCCTGTGGAAGTATATAGAATAATGTAGTGCACCCTTTTTATTATCCACTATTGTATTGATCTATTTGTTTATAATAACAATGCAAGGCAAACACTGGCAGTAAGATATTACATATCAATAATAAAGTAATGTCACCCCTCTTTGGAAAATGTATCATGTTTGTGTCTGTCAACACCACAATCCTCCATTCAATACAGTACATAACCATCAAAACGCTTGCATGAGAAAGGTAAAAAGAGATCACAGGCAAATGACTTTCCTTGTGTTTGTAAATGTAATCAATGTGTATTTGATAATTTGTATGTTTTTACATCGTGATTTTTTAATATATTTTACAAGTTCCTGCACACTGTTTATATAGTATAAATTATATTGAGACTACCATTTTACCATTTATCACCTAATATTGAATAATTATTTTACGTTCTTCATACCTACCTTTTAGTGCAACAGCACTTACAGAACTGTGCGGATAGCTGCATATATTCATCTGGCATCCTCCTTGAAGATTTATGATTTATAATATCAAACATAGTATATATGTTGTTAGCAGAAATGCAAGCAACTGCATTAAAGGACCACTAAACAGTTGTTTAACCCTTGCTTCCTTTAAGGAACCATGAACCAAGTGTGTTACAAACAAGGGCCATACCTCCCAGCGAGTCTCATTTTTATTATCAGATATTATTCCAGTCTGTGTATCAACCCTCACAAATAAGTAGGCGAGGTAAGGGGAGGGGCAAAGGGTGGAGCCAAGGGGGAAGCAAAATGAGGGTTCGCCTAGGGTGGCAAAAATCCTTGCATCAGCCCTGGATCTGATGCAGAAGAATTCACTGCAAGCATGAGGTATAGGTTTTTAAGGACAGTCCCTAGTGCTAAAAGAGGGTCCCCCTGTTTTCATTGCTTTGGTTCAGTGTGTTTCGGAATATTTTAGCTGCATTCGGAAACTATCAGTGTGTAATCAGCAATGATGTCTGAATTGAGAAGATATTCAGAGTCACATCATGGCATATTGGGTAGCTCGTAATCCAGTTTCCAATATGTCCCCTATGTGCCACTAATAATTCCGGACTTTGGAGTCACCATTTCAGGTCCACATGTCAGCGCATATTGAGTAGACCATCACGTTTCTACAAAATTAATGTGTCTCAAGCTGTACAGGCTTCAAAAATCCAGACATCTCTAATCTTGTAACACAAATGCCTCAGGGATATAATGATTGCTTCTGTTTCTGCACTGAATCAAATTTAATTAATTGGACCACTCTCCATTAGTATGATAAAAACTAGACTGTAGCAGTATTTTTTTATTAAATGGTTTAACCATTTTTAAGATCTCTTAAACGGCATGTGTACTTATACAGTTACCATTTTTTAAATGTAGAACCTAATATCATAAATCTGGATTTTTCTTCCTTATTAGAAGAGTTAAGAACCCATAGAAGACAATATAAAATCAAATGCATACAACCTGTGGAGAGTATAAGCTGCTCATCAAATAGTTTCACTCAACTCTCTTGAGCTGGGTTTAGGATCTTATTTCAGGACACTGAATTTTACATCTTCTCCTGACAACGTTTAAAATCAGTTAAAGGGGCTCTGTCATGTTTGACATGGCAAAGTCCCTTTATAATAGTCTAGAGCAGAGCTTTCCAAACCAGACACATACATAAATTGTAATAATAAAAAGTATGGGAGCACAACATGTCACAATATCGTTTCATGCATATTTTTAAAAAATATATGATTTGTAAGATAATATCATACATTAACAATATTATTGTCATTTATAAGTAATATGTGCAACAATTAAGAAATGCACAACTGTTAGTTTACCCATTAACACTTCCCTCGACCAAGCCCGGATTAAGAGCATCAAGGGGCTGGTGCTGTAGATGTTGGTGGGCCCTATCAGCACCACCAATTTACTCTCTGCATTCCATTTAAGATCTGAGTGAAGAACATATATCTACACACATAATTTAGTTATACGAGTGGTTCTCTACATTTTTAACCTTGCATAACCCTTGAAATGATAAGCAGTACAATATAAAGATGGTTTATCATCATCATCATCATCATCATCACTACCACAACTAGAGAACATAGTCTTAAATTAGAGGGGCAACGATTTAAAAGTAATATCAGGAAGTATTACTTTACTGAGAGGGTAGTGGATGTATGGAATAGCCTTCCAGCAGAAGTGGTTGAGGTAAACACAGTCAAGGATTTTAAGCATGCGTGGGATAGACACAAGGCTATCCTAGCTATAAGACCGGGAACGGGGGACTAATAAAAGTACTCCAAAAAAAAAATTGGGCAGACTAGATGGACCGAATGGTTCTTATCTGCCGACACATTCTATGTTTCTATCATCTCAAAATCTGCAGTAATATATAAACTTGACATCTCATGGCTAAATCAGCAATAATGTCAAGGGCTTATTAAGACAAGGTCCCTGGGCTAAAGGTACTATTGGATTGGGCATAAGACACTTGAAAAATATTCCATCTCTCAATTTGCTCCAGCACTCAGGACATACCACAGCACTTAGATTACACTCACAGGAGTAACATTTTGATGAATTCTTTTAGATTGAACCTATGAGAACTTTCATGGTTAATATAGGTCTTCAGGTTGTAGAGTATAGTTGTTATTTCCATGTAAGGCAGCTTTCTTTAAAACCATATAAAGAAAGGATCTTGTGACTCTCATATAAGGAATGGTAAAATTACACACCTGTATTAGTATGGCCATGTAAAGGGACATATTGTCACCCCTTCCATCAACATGTGTCCCACTGGTAGGTAATTTAGGCTAAAGGGCTTCTCGCCCCCTGTGGCTAATTCACCTGCTCAGCACAGATACGATGTGCTGCTGCCACACATCAAATGGGGGATATTGAACCAGAACCTATTAGGAACCTGTGCCAAGAGGAATGGGCTTGGAGACTGGGAATGATGCTCAGATATTAATTATACAACAAATGGACTGGAGCAAAACCCTGCAATGTTTACTGACCTGTGAGATTGGAGTATTATCCACTAAAGGACAACAGATTTTTTTTTACACTTGTGCACCAAATCTAGAAGCACAAATCTTAGTGTCCCTAGTATAAGGATAACTGGCATGTACTTTTAACAATATATGGCAGTGTATCATCTGACCGGCAGATGCCTCCTTCCATGGGAAACAGGAAGCTTGATCAGGTCGGCGATTGTCTCAGTCTGCTAGTGCAGAGAGAGACTCATTTTTACTGCACCAGCAGCAGAGAAAGACACCAACTACATTCAGACCCCGATAAGATGAGCAGGGCTAGTGTCCCGCTCTGAATGACTGTGTGCATGCCTTCCCACTTATCATGTAAGTGATATTTTCCTGTGTGTAAACATTTCAATATTCCAGAATATTAAAATACATCACCATATGAACCTGTAAGTAACCGTGAGATGATATGTGAGTGTGATACACATCTGTATAAATTAACACATAAAGACTATTTAATGTAATCCCTACAGATAACCTTGGCGTCATCCTGCACATGAGAATGTAATTAACCTTTTGTATATTTTCTCAGTGCTGTTAATGCATTTTATGTGTAACACCATATAAGGCATTTTATGTATAATACCAAATAAGGCATTTTATGTGTAATACCATATAAGGCATTTTATGTGTAACACCATATAAGGAATTTTATCAATAACACCATATAAGGCATTTTATGTATAACACCATATAAGGCAATATCTGCTACTACCACATAAGACAGCTTTCTTTATGGCCATATAAGGAATTGGTTAATCTCACCAATGCAAAATTATTATTTTAATAGCAAAATATTTATTTTTATATCATTTTTTCAAACTTAAAGGAAGCAGAAAATAGTTGAGTCAAGACATAAAATAATAACCCAGACACACAATAATTACATTTGTAGTGCAAATTTTTATTTAATTAAAATAAAAAGACCCTATAGAAGGGCCCAATGACAGAAACCTCTGGACTCACTCGGAGTCATCCTTCAGCACTCAGGAGAGGAAAAACCTCCTATGGGGGAAACCTCTGGAGAACCATGGCTGAAAGGACTACCCTTCCCTCTGGGTGTTAAGAGGTTGATGTCACAATAAAAGTTGTGGGTGCAGAATAAAGAATGTTCATGTCTGTGTAAAGTCACCTTCACTAGGGTTTGGAGGATTTAGGGGGTTATTAGAGTTGACACCATATTATTTGACACAAACAACATTCCATGTGAGCATGCTGAACGGATTTTGGGCATTATGATATGCACCGTTCAGAACACGACATTTCAGAAGTAAATCCTGATCCCTCGGCACAAACTGATTCTCCATACAATCAAGGGTCAGATGTAATATCCTGACCCTTACATAAAACTCCCTACCAGATTCTGCACTTGTATTACTAAAAAAACCCTGACATGGCGTACCTTTTCTATCAATGTCCCACGACGCAGTCCTCTATCTGAGTGATCTAAATGCTGATCCCATCGCAGAAATCTTCCTCTAGCTATATGTTGTCCGACGTTACCTTCACCAGAGCGAACACTCTTCTTTCCTTTTACAGTGAACTGAAGACATGGAAGCTCTAACCACCAATCCCATCGCAGAAATCTTCCTCTGGCCATATGTTGTCCGACGTTACCTTCACCAGAGCGAAAATCTTGACATTCAGAACACAACATTTCATAAGTAAATCCTGATCCCTTGGCACAGTTTGATTCTCTACACAATCAAGGGTCAGATGTACCGTATTTGCTCGATTATAAGACGACCCTGATTATAAGACGACCCCCCAAACTTTGAATATTCCTTTAGGAAAAAAACTAAAAGCCTAAATATAAGACTACCCTATAGGAAAAAAGTTAAACTTGTATATATTCACATGTAAATTGCTTTTTTAATAAAATATTATATAAAAAAAATGCATTTCTTGTGTTTATTTCCTTTTATGTGCCAATGCTGCCATTCTCTTTCCCTTGCCCCCAGCTTTGTCTCACTCCCCACTCGCCTGTCTCTTCCCCCCCACATGTTTCTCTCTGCCCCCCTCCCTCCCTCCCTTTGTTGCTCTGTCCCCCCTTCCTCTGTCTCTCCCCCCCTTCCTGCTCTGTACCCCCTGTCTCTCTGCCCCCCTCCCTCCCTTCCCCTTACCTCGATCCCTGGTGGCTAGTGGGGGCAGCCGGGGGATGTCTGCATGATACGTGCAGACATCCTCCATGCTGCCCGACACGGCAGTCTATTATGACGGACAGCTGTGTCGGGCAGCATGGCTCTTCCCAGAGCGAACAATCTTCTAAGTATTATTTACCTGATCATTTAGGAGCGTAGCAATGCTCCTGCAAAAAGGTTTAGTTTTGCTCTTGTAAGGGAAATTAAATTAAATTACTGTGGCCACTCCAACCATGTGATGTCATTAATGTTGATGTCCTGAAATGTAAAGAAAGTTTTTGTGTGTGTGTGACTGTGTTGTTATTGGGTGTGAGGGGTATCTGGGGTGTGAGAGCGAACAATTATCATTCCTTTTACAGTGAGTTGAAGGCATGGAAGCTCTACACAACGATCCCACCGGGGGGGATCGCCATAAGAAGGGCTTTCATTAGATACCATTATGTTCATCATATCTTATAATTTACTAGGAAAAAAATCATAAAATATTGACCTAAAAAATAATTTACACAAATACAGCCATTAAAAAAGACCCCATCTAAATAGATTCTAAATGCTGTCCCAAGTTCAACTTGTTTCCATATTTTTCTGCAGTTTTTTGCAAGTTATGGGGCAAAAACCAAAAATAGTGTTTTGTTTTTTTTCCTATATTGACCTTTTGACCCCAACTCAAACCCTAAATTTAACCCCAACTCTAATCCTTATGCTAACCCTTAATACATTTTAATTTAATTTTAACCCTATCCCTTATGCTAGCCCTAATTTAATTGTAACCCCCAACAGCTATTCTAACCCTAAATTTAAACTAATTAAGTCTTTTTTTTTTTTTTATTGCAATGTTGATGAATGCCTCTAGGGGCAATCAAGCAACAAGTTCAGAGAAGTGAATTTTTGTTCACTTCTGAAGCTTTATCCAGAAGAGGGCATAGCCATATTGCAGGAGCATGGCGCCCATGATCGTTCCGTGGAGTGATCGTGGGTGCCCCAGACCCGGAAATTCGGTGCTGCCCATTGCCTCGATGTTGAGGCAATAGAGCAGGAACATCAGAGCGGTTTTCACGATTGCTAATTGCGAAAACCACTCATTTCACCTCAGCAAGTGTCAGGCACGTCCATTGTCCTCAACGGTTGTGGAGCGGCACTCAGCAAGCCCACATGGGCTCCAAATATTTTACTTCCTTTCCTTGAACTACATCCTTGTACATTGGACTTAACATGTTTAAAACTGTAAGCAAAGAATATATATTTTAAAAAGAAATGCTTTAATGAAAGAATATAAATAAGGTTCTTTGCAAAGTCCTATTTGCTCTGAATAGCTCTTACAGTGGGCAGACATGTTATTCAGAATCTAACCCAAATTTAGGAAGACTAAAGACTCTAAACAATATGTCTGCCCCCTGGTTAAAGCATTTCTTTTCGCCCCTTCGTGACTGATGACGGTCGTGGACCATTATGGGGAAAAACTCCCTTGGTGACAGTCCAGGATCGTCATGCATGCTGGCATACCGCAATCACTCTAAAAAAGGACATGGCTAGGTGACTATGGCTAGGACATGTCAATTGAGGCCACCCTGGAAACATCCGGGCACTGTAACAGTCCCCCGATTTACGCTTGCTGACAACGATTTCACTAAAATACTGCTGCTTGGGGAAATAGCCTCATTGTAGGGCCAGGTCTGGGACAAGTGGTGCCAGAGCCAGCACACAGCGGTGCATGGGGGTTTTTGATTTTCCCGCCCCCCTCATTGTGGCGCAGTAAGGCTGCCGCTTGTGCTGCCTTATGGTAGCGCCGGCCCTGTCTGAGTATCAACATTTATATATTTTACTTTACTTTCTTTTACTCGAATAGCATTAACTTTTCTTGTTTCTATTAATAGATTGAGTATTTTAGCATTATTTGTATAACCTATAGTACAGTGGTGGCGAATGTTTTTGGTCCTGAGTGCCCAATTTTTGACCGACACAAATTTGCAGACCACAAAGTGCCAACATAGAAACATAGAATGTGTCGGCAGATAAGAACCATTCGGTCCATCTAGTCTGCCCAATTTTTTTTTTTTTTTGAGTACTTTTATTAGTCCCCCGTTCCCGGTCTTATAGCTAGGATAGCCTTGTGTCTATCCCACGCATGCTTAAAATCCTTGACTGTGTTTACCTCTACCACTTCTGCTGGAAGGCTATTCCATACATCCACTACCCTCTCAGTAAAGTAATACTTCCTGATATTACTTTTAAATCCTGATACTCACCGCATACTCACACACGCTTATACTCATACACATACACACTTATACTTATACACACACATTTATACTCACACACACTCATACACACACACTTATACTCATCCAGACACTCATACTCATACACACACACACAGGTTCAGCTCTCACCGGTAATCTGCTCCGTTGTCCTGGAGGTGCAGGAATCAGTGTAATAGACGGGCGCTGCCGGTCACCTGCTTCTTCTCCAGATGATTGGCGCATGTGCGTTATGTGAAGAAACGTTCAAGTCGGAAAGCAAACAGTTAATTGCTTTCCGACTTGAACGCTTCTTCACAGAACGCGCATGCGACAATCATCTGGAGAAGAAGCAGATAACCGGCGGCGCCCGTCTATTACACTTATGCCTGCACCTCCAGGACAACGGAGCAGATATGCCGTGAGAGCTGAACCTGGCCGCGTGCCACAGCTAAGGGCTCGGCGTGCCAGTAGTGGCACGCGTGCCATAGGTTCGCCACCGCTGCTATAGTAGATATTGTTGTAGAGTTGTCATTAAACTTTGTTATGCTTTAACCTATTCAAGTGTGTGGATATTCTTTTATTTGGTTATTGAGTATAGCTCTCTAATAATACCTTATGGAATAATGTAATCGTTTTATTTTACATTATTTCCATTTATACATTTGTTGTTGAAGTAATGCTCATTTGGCGCCTATTGTTATGTGTAACTGTGGTAACCAAACTGTAAAGTGTTAAACAGACATGCTAAGGTAGCTTTCGGCTGGCTGAGCATGATGGGAAATGTAATCCGTAAGTTTTACATAAAAAATACACATTATAAAGCTGCAATGACCGTATCCTAAATTTGACCATGTACTTGCCACATAACCCTAGCAAACCTATACATGTAGGGTACCGCTATACTTAGGGGAAGTTGCTGAACATAAATCAATAAAACAGAACAACCCCTTTAAATTCATACCTAAAGTTCAAAGTGTGTGGAAATAAAACACACAAAATTACTAAGTAAAAACTTGTCAAAGATTGGTGGTAAAATGACTGAATGAAAAGTGTCAAAATACCCCAAATTGAATACCCTGGGATGTCTACATGTTGGGGGTTATTCATGGTTCATGACAGATATTGGTGTTACAATGTCACAAATGTTAATTTGAAAGATCTATGCGCTACTTGTATTTATTAACCTATAACATGCAAAAAAACATATAAACATTGGGTATTTATAAACTCAAGACCAATATTAGAATCTATTTACAAGGTTGTTTCATTAACTTACGGAGCTTAGTAAAATATTTTACAAATAAAAGTCAGGGAAAGTATTGTTTTTTTTAATTTTCACCCTATTTGACCATTTTTTTCATAATACAATAAATAATATGTACAAAATAATGGCATCAAAAGAAAGCCAATCTTGTCCTGACAAAAACAATTTATAATTTGCGAGGGTACAGTAAATGACAAAGAAGAAAATTAAAACTACACACAAACACCTCAGAATTGTTAAAACAGCCTTGCTCACGAACGCACAACATTGCAAAAACAGTCCAGTCATGAATGGGTTAAAACGTTTACAATTGACGCCATCTATCAGCTGAACATAATCCTTACTGGTTTCCTATAATTTATATAATTATATATAATTAAGCTGGTTAATACCCTATGCAAAATGTGGGCCATAAAGAGGAAGGAACCTGATCACAGTAACAAACTGTGATCAGCAAGTAAATGTTTTTTTTTTTAATAGGAAATGTTCTTTATTTATTTATTTTTCACTTGCAGGTCACTCTCTGTGCTTCACTATAAGTATGAGTTAACTCATCATAAGGTCGCGAAGGGGCTAATACTCGCAAACTCTGTACAACATCAGATTCTTACCCAGTGAATTCCTTACACAGAGCATCACACACAGCTGAATAATACTCACAAAACTCTGTAAAACATCAGACTCTTACCCAGTGGATTCCTTTTTCCGATTGGTCGCTGGCATCTCGCGGCTCGAAGAGGAATGAAGTGACCAAGAGACTGAACTTTGTGTAACGATTGTATGTATATAAGATGTGATAGAGAGGGAGATGTAGACCAGAGAGGGGAAGTTGTGTGTTAGTATGCTGTGTGTGTCTGCGATATGTGTAATGTAAGTGTGTGCTGCAGAGAGCTGAGTAGAAGCTGCTCTGCTGTCAGATCTATGTGTGACTGGAATGCAGGTCAGGAGAGTAATATTTGCAGCCTGCATTATGACATCACATGACATCACCATAAACATCATGAGTGTTCTGGTCACTGGTCTGCACTGATACTGCTCAACATGTAAAATACTGAAAAAGACTATTAGGTTTAAGGGGTGTTTTAACAATTCCAAGACTTTTTCATTTTTTTTTTTATTATAGATTATATAAAGCTATTGCTTTACAGAATATGAACAAATTATTTTATGCTGCCCGCGGCTCCCCATGAAGCAGACTGTTCTCTTCTCTCCCCCCCCCCCCTCCTCTGTTCTCTCCCCCCCCCCCCTCCTCTGTTCTCTCCCTTCCTCTGTTCTCTCCTCCCCCTCTGTTCTCCCTCCCCTCCCATTCATACTTACGGGGAGGGGGCGGACCTCACAGGGTGAGAGGTGAAGGTCATCCCCCACCCTGTGAAGTATGCCGAATCCTCCTGTGCGGCCATGCCTCTACCAGCAAACTCATTTTTTTCATTGCTACCCCTGGGGTGTTGGACACTGTGCGCCCGTACAGGTCGCACACACCTAAGGCAGGCCCTGCTTGGCATTTCATGGCAAAATCAGCAGTAATATATAAACTTGGCATATCATGACTAAATCCGCAGTAATATATAAACTTGGCATATCATGACTAAATCCGCAGTAATATATAAACTTGGCAAGTCAGGAGTAATTTATTATTTATTTAGAACGTGTTTTACAAGGAAGAATACATAGAGATTTCACATGTTTTCAAGTATGTCCTGGGGACCCAGTCCAGAATGGAGTTACACATTTAACAGTAGATTAAAAATACATATATACATATATTTAAACAAGTTGGAAGGAGAACATACAGGGTAAATCATTATTGATACAAAAAAGGAACAACATGTACTGTATACAAAGGAGTTTGTAAACTAATAACAGGTACAATCTGTTTTGAACATTTGGGAGACACTCATTTTCAGGGATTTTAGACTAAATGATGATTTGGCAGAATCAGGGAGGCTATTCCACATATGAGGAGCTCTGAAAGAGAACGCACCTCCCCCGCTTCCTTTTTGAAGTGAGGGATCGCTAGTGAAGGGTTGGTGCAGGATCAGAGATTGTAAGATGTGCAGGGAGTAAGAGTGAGCATGCTGCTCAGGTAGGGGGGTAGCTTTCCAGAGAAGTGGTTATGCACTGTGGATGTCTGAGCGATGAGCGCAGATTCCTGGATTCCTTCCGGCTTCATCATAAAGGTCTCTAGAAAGGACTAAGGATTCCACGTGTGATAGTTTAGTACCACACGTATAAATGACAGTATCATCAGCATACATATGCACATGAGCCAGGTCACACACCGAGGGTAGATCATTTATAAATAGTGAGAAAAGCAGTGGCCCAAGGAAGGATCCTTGAGGCACTCCACACTTGATTGGCAACGGTAGGGAGGCAGTATCAGCCATGAACACATATTGAGTTCTATCAGACAGGTATGAACGAAACCAGTAGAGGGACCTCATTTATACCGGAAGAATTTAGCTTGTTTAGCAGCAGATCATGATCAACTGTATCAAAGGCCTTTGCAAAGTCTAGGAAAACTGTACCTGTGAGTTCACCACTCTCCATACCACTCTGAATGTCATTGCTCACCTTTAAGAGTGCAGTAATCATGGAGTGATTTGACTGAAACCCAGATTGAAGTGAGGTTAGATAGTTGGAGCGTTGATAATACTTGCAAAGTTGATCATGGGTACATTTTTCCAGGATTTTAGTATGTTTACATCACCATTTGCACACCAGAACTTACTCCAGAAGCCTAGGATGTGCCCGTTCACCCACATTGAACACCAGGTACAAATCCCATCACCCACATTGCACATTCAGGACTCACCCCAGTATATGCCCCATCACCCACATAGCACACCCAGGACTTACCCCAGTACATGCACCATCAGCCACATTGCACACCTAGGAATTACCCCAGTACATGCATCATCAGCCACATTGCACACCTAGGAATTACCCCAGTACCCCAGGATATGCACCAACAACCTAATTGCACACCCACCACTTACTCCAGGACATGCCCCATCACCCACATTGCACACAAGAACTTTCCCCGGGTTGTCTGAAGGCTGAATGCTGACAGTTCACAGACACCATGCTGCCTGCTCACCGACAAGGGCTGGTGATAGGAGAACTTCTGAGCTTCCCAACCGGAGCCCCTGCCGGCAAGCTTTTTTTTTTTTTTTTTTAAAGGCCTGTACACAGCTGGGCCTATTTTCAGGTAGGGGCCTGGAGCTGCTGCTCCATCAGCCCCTATGTTAAGCCGGCCCTCCAGGTGCCCATTAAAATTTGCCACTGAATTGTATCGCCTCTATTTTCCATAATAAGTAGGACTTTTTTTCTTTTATGTTTATGTGTTCACCAGTCCAATTTAATTTACCTATCCACTTAGTCATTTTTATAAAAAAAAAATCAAAAAAGGTTAAGTTTTAACGAGTGGTATCCAACTTTTGCTTCCTCTTTTATTGTTGTAATGACACATATATTAACAAGTGGAGATTCGGGCAAGCAACAGACTTAGATAGTAACAGCTTGTAACTATTATAGCGAGCCAGTAAATACTTTGAGTCACTGGGGAGACATAATTAACATTAACAGTAGGTTTGGTAATGTATCAGAGGTAATCAAGCATGTGTATTTCACCTGTATACACATGTACATTGAACTCAGTCACCTGAGAAAGTAGTATGTTCAGAACAAATGTCAAACCCTTAACAGAAGTAATCAGTGACTAAAGTATTTGCTAAAAGCAGTAGGTAATGATGCAGCCTTCCTCAATTTCCTTTCCGGTTTCCAAAATGTTCAACTTACTAGAACGGTTTTGTTAATTACTATCCACACGCAGAGGTGGCTCTAGACTGTGTGAGGCCTAAGGCGAAAGGCGAACATGAGGCCCTCACGGACACGCATTTAATAAAATATATGCAAGTAATAATAAAAATGAACTGTGTAAATAGCATATTTCAAGATCAGACTCAAATCTCAGCTTCTAGAAATGAACAGCTCCTAGAATTTTATTTGTCTCATAATTATTCTACAAATATCTATAAACATTTGGTATAGATAAAAAGTGTATGGCTGACTAACTCACATTCTTATTGCTGTGTCCTAAATGTGAACACTAACACATATCACACAGTCATTCATAGACACACTCAGTGAGCACACACTGACTCACAGACACACTCAGTGAGCACACACTGACTCACAGACACACTCAGTGAGCACACACTGACTCACAGACACACTCAGCCAGCACACACTGATTCACAGACACACTCAGCCAGCACACAATCACATTCAGCCAGCACACAATCACATTCAGCCAGCACACAATCACACACTAACAAACACTCAGCCAAAAGGAAAGGTGAAAGTGAGACCACATTGTGCTGGAGGCATGGCACTTTGTTCTTCCTCACAGCACCGGATGCACTGTGATTTAGCCCTTCAATATGCCAGGATTTAGCCACCCAATATGCCAGGATTTAGCCACCCAATATGCCAGGATTTATCCATTTAATATGCCAGGAGGTTTTATCCCCTCAATATGCCAGCCAATACGCCAGGATTTAGCCACCCAATATGCCAGGATCTTGCCACCCAATATGCCAGGATTTTGCTTAATGCCACCCTGACCCTCCTCCCCCCCCCTTCCCTAGTACTTACCTCCTTGTTGCTGTATCTCTGGTCATTTCCTCCATGCATCTTCACTCTTGCACGGAGGAAGGAAACTCCGGTCGCGGCTTCAATAAATTTAACAAGAAAAAAAAAAAAGCTACGGGAGTTTCCTTCCTCTGTGCACGAGTGAAGATGCACGGAGGAAACAAACAAGCTTAGTGTAACGGAGCTTAACGGCAGTGTTAAGCTCCCTGTTACATCAAAGGCTATAAGGTGAGTTAGGCAGCCGCGAGGACCCCGTGAGTGCGAGGCATTAGGCGGCTGACAAACTCGCCTAATTAGAGAGCCGCCTCTGTCCATCGTATTATGGTTGGTTTTATATTTTATTATTCTATGCCAATCAGCCCACAATTAAGTATGATTTTTCAATACTCGCATAACCCCTTTTATAAACCTGTGATATTAGCTATTCTATAAGCCAGGGGTGGGGAACCTGTGGCTCTCCAGATGTTGCAGGACTACATGTCCCTTACACCTCTGCTAGCCTTTTAGATGGAATAGCATTATAGGAGATGTAGTTCGTAAGCAGCTGGAGGACCGCAGGTTCCCTACTGCTGGTATAAGCGGATTCACAAATTGATAGGATCATTACATAGGTTTCTGCACACGCAGGATATTTTCACCTTGCATAAAACTATGGAATTACTAAGTTCATCCATACGACCCAGTATATGAAAATAGGAGTCAAATACGATTTCCTGTTATGTTCTTTATGTGAAATCTGCAGTATGTATTTTTGCATGTTGTATTTAAATTGATGGCTCAATAAAAAATAACTCCTAACCTAATTATGGAAAAACGTCATTACCTTTTCGGACGCCAACTCCATGTGTACCAAGAAGTCATTACCATTTGGGAGGCCTCTCCCAAACCCCCGATTTGTTCTGCCTAATATATGAAGACCTAATCCCTCCCAACCCCCTCTTTTTCTTTTCTATCTCTTTATTTTCCTTCCACTCTGCCTCTATTTAATCTTAGATTATTTGAGGAATTTTTGACAATCGTTACTCGGACGAAACTGTATAACTGTCATATATGTAATATGTGTTTAACATGTTGAAATATTTGGATGTACAGGGTACTTGTATATTATATATCTGTCACTCATAATACTTGTTACAATCATTACTAGGTCAAAACTGTATATCTGTCACTTGTGTAATACTTGTTTAGTATGTTGAAATATTCAAATGTACTGGGTACTTACATATCATATATCTGTTACTTGTAATAGTTGTATTTCATTTTTTATTAATTTGAAAATTAATAAAAATTATAATTTTTTTTTTTTTTTTAATAATGAAGCCTTCCCATGACATGAGCTGAAGCTTATAACCCCAACCAAGTGTGTATATAGCCTGGGAGAACAGCCGAGGCCATACCTCACCAGGAAGCTTTTGGACATACCACTGTATGGCAATGCTCTGTTGCCTTCACCACCTTCTTGTTCATAGCATCTTGGAAGTTGGAGGAATCTTCAACCAAGATGGCTGTTCACTTAGTTGCCTTTGACAATGGTGCGTTCATTTGGGAGAGGATCCCAAGTCTTCACTTCTGCTACTAAAAAATGGAACATTTTATATTCACTTAAGACATGGAATGTATATGCTCGGAGTACTTCCACTCCTCCATAATTAAGCTGCATAGATAGTGCACAATCCCTATGGAGCTTGTCACATCTATGCCATAATGTTTAGTTTTGAACCAGTCTTTTGAGTTTGTCCTGGGCAGACATTAAAAATAAAGTGCAAACAGTCACCTGACTGGCACATATAAACAAAGTAAATATATAAAAACATCTCGAGGAAAACAGGACTTACGTGAACCGACAGTGGCAGGGCTTACCCCAAATGCAGAAAAATTCTCCAAAAACTTGATGGTCGAATTTGATTCAATGACAACCATGTTCCAGTCTATTTTACACTGCTTGATAGTGAAAAACAAAGTTTGGATGTAATGCAGTATGTTGAAATGCCTTGCTATTGGAAACAAGGCTTGGATGCGCTCCAACTGCGCTATTGCAGCTTCAGAAGTGATGGAGTCTCATGATTGGAAGGGAATCTTGGTTACAATATGCACATGCGCCAGGGGAGACACCAGTGCTCTCTCACTCCATCCCAGTAGGAAAAAGCTGTATTCCCCAGCGAAAAAAGTAACACAAAGGCCAGTAAGTGTAATAACACAGATAGGCTCTTCAACCTGCCTACCTGAAAGTGTTTTCAGCCTACGTATAAAGAATCGGCTTGGTCCTTACAAAATAATAAATGGAAGGATGTGATCTGCATCCTATCTGAATTAGGACAGGAAAATACTGACCTCTCAGGGGGAGGAAACCGATTCATAGTTTTAGATTTGTACTTGCTCTCTCCTCGTGTGCTACCGGAATGGCAAGGAAAGTTTTTCATTTTAAGTCCTAATCTAGTAATTTACAAGCGAATATAGATGGAAAAAAAGGAGTATATTAAAATGAACTTCATGTTGTTATGCATTACAGAGTCCCTATAAATTGATTAGCTATTGGCATTACAACCCACTGTCTGCAGAGTATGGATAACTGTTGCCAGCTCACATACAATTTAGGGTCTACCATATAAATAAGTTATCAAATAAAAAAGAATGTACAGAAAACCATCCCTATGTAATTGTGGATATTTTTATTGCAAGGTGATTGCCAAGACAGCAAAGGCTATGAACAATTCCATATAAATCCTCAAATACCCTGAACATGGATTGAACCAGATTTATGATATAAGAGAAACTAATTTGCTTCAACACAAGTAAAAAGGTAAACTGGGCCAATTAGCAAACCACTGGTGGATCTCCATAAAACAGAAAAGGCAAAAGGGAAACAAATAAAAAATGAGGAAGTTACCCATAGTCACCAACAAGTAAATCCTAAACAGCTCCTGTCTCTTAAACAGATTGAACATGTGAATACTCACTGAAACTAATCCATACCATATACTCTTCATTACCAGCATTAGTCTACAGATATTTACTGACTTTGGAAGTCTTCACTAATCACCCTATTAGCATCAGGTCACAAAAATCTAAAACGAATTGTGGGCATTTAGCTTTTTAATAAAGTTCATGAACATCAGAATTTTTTTTTTTTTTTTGAACACTCTTCCCATCAATATGCAGGATGTTATTTCCAAGGAAGCTACATGTGACAATAGAGATAACCTGGTCAATAGGAAAGGAGAGTCAATAGTGGAGAAAAAGGAATGTCAAATTGCTTGGGTTGTCTGGCTCCTTACATCTGCATGAAGACATCCGATCATATGAAATAGGACAAATTATAAATGTATTTTGTTTGCTGGTAACTGTCTCCAAGTTTAATGGACCAGTTTCATTTTGAAAAATGTCCTTTTAAAGGTACTCCAAAACTGATGCAGTGTTTTGTTCTGTCATTAATCGTGCTCCCACGTCTCACTTCTTCCTGCCTCCTCTTTCCTTTAATGCCAAGTGGATAGTGGCTCCATTCTGCATGTTGTAGTAAGCCAATGAGTTGGAATCCTTAATAAAGATTCCCTGTAGGAGAAAGCAAAAAAAAAAAGGTAAGTATTCCAGATATATTAAAGGTTCAAAACATTGTGAGATTTTCCACAGTGTCTACTTACATCGTATTGAAGCTTCTGCTTTCCAGCTGGCATGCCAGTAGCCTCATGAATTTTAACTTTTATGACCGAAACCTGGAGAAATAAAAAGTAAAATATGGTAGTAAAGAAAAACATGAAAACATCTGCACCCACTACCAACTGTTCCAACTCAGGAGTTAGTGATAAACCCGGTGAGATGACTGATCCAATGAGATTTACCTGATCAGGGAGGGGCAGTGTGAATGCAAGCACCTGGCCTCCCAGCTTCCATTCGGTTTTGTCCTGCATGTTGGGTACTTGGACTTTAACAGTAACGGGTCCCTGTAAAAACAAACAGCAGTGTGAGTCTTTATGGGAATTGCATGCGCAATCAGATTTTATACCATTAAAGTTGCACGTCTACATACTTTGTTCCTGCGCAAGAATTCCTCTTCTGGCATCAGTGCGTCCTCATTCTTCATCTTCTTGGCTGCTGGCTCATCATCTAGTGGAGGAGGAGGGTGAGCGGGGGGCAAGGGTGCTGGAGCAGGTACAGGAGCAACCGGTGGAGCAGGAACAAATGCTGAAAATAAAGTATGTTTTAAGAATTGCAATGTTTTTTTAAACACATTATGGTTTATACAGTACAAAATATGCATAGCTAGAGAAAAGCCTGTCTGTAGGGCTAAATGACCAGGATTATTATGATTTGTATATTTGACTGATTGACAATATTTAAAAAAAAAAATATTCAATTTTAGTATTAACGATTTTGGTCACATTAGGGTTAAATTGGTTGTTTACCACATGTACACTGCACAGGGCTTGACAAATGTTTGTAGACCTTAGGAGCAAAAACGGACCAATTCAGGAGCCAGTCCTCTAAAATTTGTAAAGCAATCAAAAAGTTAGGAGCTAGCAACACTGTTGTTAGGCACCATGGCTCCCGGGATTTGTTAAGCTCCGTATTAAAGGATCCATTTGAAAAAAAGGAGTTTGCGTTAACTTCCCAGGCTGGGTGAATGGTGTGCCCCTAGGACACTGCAGTATAGAATGTATGAGAGGTGAGAGGAAAGTAGTCATAACTAAAATTAATAGTTAAAAGAAAAAGGCAGAGGAGGCGCAGCTGCCACTTCTATTAAGTGTAAGTTAGTAATTTAGTATTATACAATACATGTCAATTTTGCATAATCCATGAATGTTTATATAGCACTAAAAATGAAGATATAGACTATATTAAAAGTTTTATGCATTAGGGTTACTATAACTCATTTTTCTCACTAGACCTTCCCTTTAAGGAAAGGCTACATATTTTTTAACACAGAACTCACCAGTTGGTACAATCATGTGTGGAGAACGCTGCGCCATCATGGGTGGTGGGTTTGGAGGCATTGGAACCACGTTGATCCTTGGCGAATGCAGTATAGGTGGCATTGGGCCAGTTAAGACAGACCCAGGTGGAAGACGCACCACTGACGTCATTGGTGGCCTCTGCATGACTGGCATTGACACCATAGTTGTGCGGATGGGAGGCGGCATCTAAAAAAAAAAAAAAATATTTATCATGAAAGTTAGTTGTACCAGCTCTCTATATAGAATTAGAGAAACTCTGCATACTGTTGCACATTGCTTTAATAAACACAAAGGCTGATAGAGCCTTGTCTACTGATCATATTAAAGTTGCTACAAGGGATTTGTGCTGAATCCAACAGCAGTGTGTGTTTATAAAATAACTAGGAATTACTATTGAGAGCGTTTAAACAAGCATATTGATTTCAAGATTTGAATTTCTCAACTTGCTTACAAGAACATAATCATGAAAGCGTTTACCAAAACTACATATTGTCCTTCATGAATACAGAGAACATTAAATCAGAGAATCAATTTATCCACTATTTGTACCTTTTTAGGAGAAGATGCTTTCATTGGGCAAACTAATTAAAATGTTCACAGATACCAGCAAAAATGGGCGACTCTGCACCCCACATCATCATGCACAAGTGCCATCTTGCACATGATGGAATCTAATCAGGATGGTTGGAACATCCAAAAGTAGACTCACTCGGGTGCATGCACAAAACAGCACATGGATGTTAACAGATGTCTGCTCCCAGAAGATACCACAGGTGAGATATTACAGCTAGAAAAGATACCATGTCACATGTCTATTGACCCAATTGGCTTAACTTTATCTATATTATACAGGGTAACTACAGAATACAATTTGTTTCCTATAGGGAATCCAGAAAACAAGAATTTTGGAGGTCTTTTCATGTTCTCAATGTACCTGAAAACTAAAGCATGATTAAATAACCAAGCAACTAATTAACTGTATTCTAGAGAGATATTGTAAGATAATAAAAATAATGCCAGGAACAGTTCCTGGGGAGTTGAAGACTAACCGATGGTGGCCGAGACATTTGTGTGTTCATTTGCTGGTGGTGGGACACTGGTGGAGGTCTAGGTGCAGAATTCATAGAAGAGGAGCTTGTCATGGTGGATGTAGAGGACGGAGGTGGAGGTTGTGACACCTCATTGGGCTTGCTGGGTCCAATTTTGTCCTTGCCATCTTCATCTGGCACCAATCCCTTGGCCTTGTGGATAGCCTCAATTTGCTCTTGCAGGGTTATATTGGCCTGGGCTGCCTGCTGGGTACGTGCCATGCTGCCTGAGTGGCCATCCCATGTAACCTATATAAAAAGAAGAGTTAGTGGGATAATCTGTTAAATTAGAACCCTCCCCCAATGTGGCTACACAGCATACCTTCTCCTCTGGCTTCTGGATCTCCTCTTCACCAATCTTTTTACCAATGGCTGTTTCCTCAACACCGAAAATATCGGTACGACGTTCAGCCAACTGTTTCAAACTGCTCTCGATATCCAACCCTGAAGAGGAAAGAGTGTCACTATGAAACAGAATTTCTTTACTGATCCAACTATAACTCAAACAGTGTACGCACTACACAACAATTAACATTTTGTATGAACATGTGACATCCACGGTGATAAATTAGGGTGAAATCTAATTGGTTACAGGACTAATTATTAATAGATATCTTGTAACACCAATGACTCAAGTTGTCAACACTCAACCACAACATTCCTTCCCTCTCAAAGAATCAAAAATACAGTTTCATTGAAAATGTATACAGCAACTCAGAACTTAAAATTCTACACCTCTGCTTACAAGCAAAAATACCATGTTGTTAATTTGGTTTGATTTTATGAAGGCAGTGAAAAGGGGGATTTACAAAACATATAAAAACATGTAGAAAGCTAAACAGATGTATATTCCCCAGATCACTGTAAACCAGGATACTAAAACCAGATGTGAAGTCAGACACAAGTCTAACACGCCAATCTACTCCAGATCATAAAGTGTGGTTTAAGCCCCAGGAATACTGTTCATATGACCACAGAGATATTTGTTCTGTTTGTGTTCAGTCACCTGAAGGTACAGAGCAAGACAACCTAACACTTGAAAACAAGCTGTCACTTGACACCAATACTTCAACTAATGCAAATACTTGTCGTCAACATCTACAGCCACAACAATGTTGTAGCATGCAAAAATGTAGATCATTAGCATTCCACATTTTTGCGTGTGCTGGTAAATTAGTAGAAGTTTACTTTACACATACACAGTTTAGTGTACATCTAGTATTCAGCTGTATGCTCTTTTAAATACTTTGCACATTCCCTATTGACAAAACATGTTGCACATATATTATGCTTGCTGCATGTATATGTAAAACACCTCCACATACCACAATAGAGATGAAGGGAGATATACAAAGTGTGGCTATGAGGTTATTATTTGGGGGAGGGGGGCTGTGGGATTTGTTTTTAACGGAGATAAAAAGGTTTATTAACAATGCTCCAACTACAAAAAGATCTAATAAACTGCTCACCTGGGGCATACACCTCATCATCTCCTTGCTTTTCACGGATGGATCGATCCCTCTGCTCCAGCCAGCGAGGATCCAGCAGTCCAATACGCATGTGCTCTTGCATCTTGCTGGCAGGAATCTTCTCACCGGTTATGGGGGACACCAGATACTCATCAGAGGCAGGGGCAGGAGGCTGCGGCTTGCTAGCTGTGAAATCAACACAAAAAGGTTTTGAGAAAGAACTAAAAAGGAAATGGTCACCAATCTGGTATTAGATACGAGCACTAACCTTTGGGATCATAATCCTTCCTGACAATAACCTGATCAGGTGTAGGAGGAAGAGGTGGTGGCATTGGAGCCTCTGGAGGAAGAGGAGCCTTTTGAGCATAATCTTCATCATCTGAACCCTAGAGGAAGTTGAAGTATAAAAAAAAAAAAGTAAGAATACATGCAGTATTTATATTTATTCATTAAAGGGACACTACCACGAAAATGATTTCTTCTATTTAATTTTAAGCTCTGTCCAAATTATAGTAAAAGGTTTTTCCGCAATATAGAAATCAGATTTCATACATTTTTTATTACAAAGTGTCATGCATAATGACAACACTTAAGTACTTTCAATTTTATGAAAAGTCAGCATCTATATTGCTCTCAAATCTACTAGGGAAGTTTTAAAAAAAAGTTATTTAGTATCCCATTAATAGCACATAATTATACAAGCTTTGTGGCAGCCACAAATACATAGAGAAGTTGAATAAGCTGGAAACATTAGTAGCACTGTGCGGTCTGACATTTATGACCAGTCTATTACACTTTGGCAATAGTAAAATACTAATTTAATATATTTTAATTTATGCTTCCTTGTCATTTAACATAAAACCAACAGCAGTGCTTAATAAAAGCTGTCTCATCTGGTGACTGACGGGATTTACCTCATCCATATCCTGAACTTGAGTATCTTGATCCATTTGAGACGAGGAGACATCTCCCTTGCCGTCTTTCACCTCGTCGTCATCATCAGACTCTACCTCCATTTCCACTTCCTCACTTTCTCCAAACTTCTCGTACCTCTCTTGGATTAGAATGCGAGCCCCCAGCTCCTCCGGGGTGGTGGGAGGTGGGAAATTACCTGTGTAACAAAGTCGAGAGATTCTTAAAACAGTCCCCAATCAAAATATATTAAAAAGATGATAAGGCTCAAGTGCAGAGCGCCTCCAGCAGTAACAGTTATGAGGCAACTTAAAGAGTAAACAGAATACCTTTTATATATTTTAAAGGCCATTTTTCCCTGTTTTATATAATTTTTTAATGGTACTTCTGTAAAATACAATTAAAATTATATCCCATGTTTGTCAAAAAACAAACAAAGACTTGGGCCAAAAGCAGGTACAAAGTGAGACAGACAAGATGTCAGCACTATAATCAAAGAAAAAGTGCAGAAAATGGTACTTTTTTTTTTATAGGTTGTTTGTTCCAGCACCTTAAACCAGGATAAAAGGTAAGCATTAGGGCAAGCCATTTACATGGCACATTTTTATTTTAAAATGTTTAATCCTTCTTTAAGAATGAAAGCAATTTTATTCACTTTTGCGAGTATTCTGAAAACCAGCAATGCTAGATATTAAAAAGAAGGGATCTTATAAGCAAACTTTACAGAACATTACATAAAACCTAAACTTATAAGCTGCAGATACAAAAAAGGATTTTATGGATGCTAAATGTATGCGTAATTGCACTGAGATGGTGATCCTTCTTGGGCCTGTTTACAGCAACTTATCAGGGATCTGCTAATATCTGTACTGCTAATAGATCACAGTGCCCGTCTCTGGAATATTTCATGCACTATAAAGTCCATGGCACCCTATTTACTATTGTACATTTGAAAACTAAAGAAATGATTCAGAAGGTGAGCATTTTATCCAGTACTACACCACAATTTGAAACTCCATCACTGCCATACAAACATTACCCTTCATTACCCCTTTGCTATTTATGTTTCAAAAACGGACAATAAAGAGAACACAAAGGGCCTAAGTGATGCAATCTAGCCAACAAATTTCAGTGCTAATTGTTGAACAGATTCTACAGATGAAACATCTCACCAGCCTCATACTATATACAAACTGAAAATGGAGCAGTATGTTCAGCCCAGCTGTCCCAAATAGATTACACTGAAAATTAGTGTTAACTTGCATTTTTTAGTTTCATGGCTACACAGCTGTTCTAATATTGTATGCAAACATGCGAGTTTGCAGTGCGGTAAACAGTGCTGTATTTACCGCGAGGCATCCTAGGCGGATGCCTATGGCGGCAAATTTTGGGGGGCGGCAGCGCCCCCCAGCACTGGAAAAAAAAATCTGGCCCTTTAAAAAAAAAAAAAAAAACCCCACCGCGCTTGCAGGCAGAGACGGAGGTGAGAAGGGATCGGAAGATCCCCCCTCACCAACGCTCTGCCTGCCAGGCTGCACGGGGAGCCGAACAGGCAGCACAGAGAAACCTCCGTGCTGCCTGTTCGGCTCCCCGTGCAGTGTGCCGACACGGAAGTGCCGACAGGTCACGTGACGGGCGCGCTGACGTCATACGCGCGCCCGGTCACGTGACCTGTCGGCACAATCGCCGGGAAGCCGAACAGGCAGCATGGAGGGACCATGCTGCCTGCCTGCCAGGGAAAGGTAAGTGCTGATGGGATGTGTGTGTGTGTGTGTGTGACTGTGTGTGATGGGAGTCAGAGTGTGTGTGATTGGAGACAGTGTGTGTGAATGAGTGGGATGGGAGTCAGAGTGTGTGTGATTGGAGACAGTGTGTGTGAATGAGTGTGATGGGAGTCAGAGTGTGTGTGATGGGAGACTGTGTGTGACTGAGTGTGATGGGAGTCAGAGTGTGTGTGATGGGAAACAGTGTGTGTGACTGAGCGTGATGAGAGACTGTGTGTGACTGAGTGTGATGGGAGACAGTGTGTGTGACCTGTGTGTGATGGGAGACAGTGTGTGTGACTGAGTGTGATGGGAGTCAGAGTGTGTGTGATGGGAGACAGTGTGTGTGACTGAGTGTGATGGGAGTCAGAGTGTGCGTGATGGGAGTAGGAGTGTGTGACTGAGTGTGATGGGAGTAGGAGTGTGTGACTGAGTGTGATGGGAGTGTAAGCTTGATGTGAGTCTGAATGATGGGGCATGTCTTCGGTGTGTAACGTGGGTGTGCAGCTTGGGTAGGGGGGTGCCCGGATTTTGTCTGCCTAGGGCAGCACAAAATCAAGATACACCACTGGCGGTAAACCAGAATGCCACAGGTGAACCTCTTACCTTGCTCATTGGGCTGAAAGTCCACAGTTTCCACTACCACAAAATCATGCCAATCTATTTGTGCATAAGCCACACGCTCTCGTTCTTTCTCCTCTTCTTCCTTTTTTCTTTCCCTCTCTTGAAATTTTGCCCACTCAACACGGTAGCGCACCTACAGGAAAATACAATGTAATAACCCACAAACAAAACATTTTGTATCAGAATTTTATTATACCGCACTATCTTGTTACCAACTGTCACAGCTAAGTTATTGAAACCATCACGGTTTAGCAGGGTTTTCTAGCCAGCCGACTTGTAATGAACACTTGCCAAGAATAGGAATAAATAACTTAAGTTGAATATTAAGGCATTAAAAAACATTTGTTGTTTCTCCTGGCTCTGCTTTAGTAGGGTGGGTAGATCTCAATTTTAAACACTGACTCTTATGGCTGTATGCATTGTGGATTTTGTTCCTATGCAGGAAGGTTTCTCCCGTATAATGAATTACAAAGGAACCAGACTATATACACATTGTACACATCAGTTTGTGAAATACAATAATGCTGTAATTCTCCTATGTCTCATTAACAAGCTCATATCCAGGATGGTGAATTAGACTACACAGTTAGGGGTGATTTTCCAATGCACTGGTGATCATGCAGGAACATATATATTATTCATTTCAGATCATATTATACTGAAGATCTGTCAGACCTGTAATCGTTTATAGTTTTAACCCATTCCTTCGTCCCCACTACATATGCAGAGAATACCAAGTCTAATACAAAAAAATGGCACCAGCAGCAATAACTTATTAAAATTAAGAATTCACTTGTCATGTACCAGACAATGGAAGGTTTTATGTTATCCAGGCTATCTAATGCAGCACAGAGACCTGGTTACACTAACCTCTATAGACTATGAGCAGGTTAAAAATTCTTTGATGAAATAGTCTTATACAGATTTCAGAACAGACATTATACCAGACACTAGAAAACAGCACACAAGTCACCTTGATTTACGCACAGCGACCATAGAATCATTTACATAAATAAGGAGGGGAACACAGTCCCAATTAAAAGAGTCAGCATGATTTATGGTTTTATTACGGTTATACGAAATTGTATTCAATGTTAACTGTAGTTTCGTAATGTTATATTTGAGATTCATCTAAGATGTTAAACTATATGTAGTTTAAAATAACATTAACACATGTATCTGCAAACATTAGATCTACACAGCAGGCGAAGGAAGAATACAAAGTGTTTTATCCACTACAACAGTCATCCATGTTCATATCCATGTTTATAAACACACATACAGCAAAGTAGCGAGCAATTATAATCTAGAATTTGGTCAGAAGCTACTGCCTATTTATAGCCATTACACTCCTGTGCAATTTAAACCTCTATCAAGGACATCCTTTATTTTATGCATGACATTGCAGGCCTGATGGCGAACTGTCGAGAGTCCAGTAAGGCGTTGTTTTAGATTTCACTCTATGTACAGTATAAAAATAATTATAGGAAAAATGAAACATGGAACAATAATTACCTGATCTAAAACATCGGTGGGGTTTTCTGCCTCTTTCTTCAGCTTGGGAAGTAATCCTTTTGGAGGAATCAGGATCTGAAAAAAAGAGATCACTTACATTTAGCTATCCAATATCAGAGGTAGAGAGAACGAAGTCATCTTTATTAATAACCTTGTTGTAAACCCAGTTTGAGTCATGCCTTCTGTAACAGCTGCAGGCAGTTTCACAAGATGACATAAGAAAACTATATATTGAAAATATATATTTAAATATAAATATAATATAAATGTATAACTAACCACAGACGAAAATATGAAAAAAAAAATCTTTGTAGAGAGGCAAACCAAAAAATAAAATCTTAAAATAGTAAAGTGGTGAAACACAGCAGGGTAAGCTACAACAGGAGAACTCCCAACAATACAGAAAATAATAAAACAGGCAGTGCTCACAAAACACAAAACAGTAATTATAAAAAATAAAAAAAAAAAAGGATTAAAAAAAAATTCACCCTTAAAAAGGCACTACGGACGAAATGTTGGGTGGTCAAGCTTGAAAACTACCACCTTTTACTTTTATGGATATTTTTGGGGTCCCAAGACGGCATAGAACGTCCTGCCTTTAACAGCTCATCACGGCTCCCCGCGATGAGCTGTGCTCGGATCACGATGCAGGTACTTGCAGCAGGATCCTACCTGTCAGACAAGTAGCCAATCCTCAAAGTGAGCTTTCGCCTTGTGATTGGTGGCCAGGAACAAAAAGTGGAGTTTTGCTACTTGTGTCTTCTGGGACACAAGCACCATGCGTCACAAAGGGGTTAATTAATCAAGGAGTGGATTCCATTGGAACCACCACGATTAAGTAACGTATTTCCCTTTAAGCACATTTTGAACTTTACAGTCTGAAGGGCAGAGCATACATACAGAAGCATGGAATGAAAAGTAGGAGGATTTAATCTAAGATCACATCTGTGTAAAAGAAAACAATAGCAATTGAAAGTGTGAACGAAGGAGATGGCTGATTAGGGTACAAGTAACAAAAATATGTTTTCCTTGGAGTGACAGGTATTCACATCTAGGGATGCCTGCGATAATTTAAATGCCACCTCTAGATGGCAGTGTTACAGTCTATAGTAGGGGTGTCCAGTTTTTTTTTTGAAGTGCACCTCAGAATCAAAAATGCATGAATGTGCTGGACTACAGCATTTGTTTTTACTTACAGTAATAGTGAATAACTTATTACCAGGAGTAAAATGAATGGTTATTTAGCAGCAATATAAAAATAACTAGAAAAAAAGTTTAAACTGGCTGTTTTTCAAGCGCAAGTATGCATATATAAGGCTAAAGGATAAACGGATAAGTCACGTGGGAAGCACGTTGGATGTCCCTCGTCTATAGTGTGATATGATATAGAAAGAACATTCAGACAGAGTTTGCAAAGAAATTATTTGTACATTTAACATTTAAACCACTTCTGGTATCATAGAGAAGCACCGTATGATATGCTGAAGACTCCTCACAGCCAAAAACATCTATTTCTCATTGACAATATATATCTATATCTCTAGAGAATCTTTATATAATGTATTGTATGAGTGGATATTTCCAACATAAAGTTTTACCAGTTAAGAAATCAGATTAAACTAAATGTGTGTACACATCTGCAGCAAACTATAGCGGCATCTGAGACTAAAAGGAAGAGCAAATTAACAAAGCACTGTTGGATAGAGCCTATTAGTTTGAAGTAAGGTGTGACCTCATACCTTTGTGTACTGCTCCACAAGCTTGGTAAAGTAGTTGAAGAGACTGTGCTGTGGCCGAAGGAAATCAAACTGGTAATTCCTTTGCTCCTTCTGCATTAGCTGTGTCAGAAACTGGCGGCCATTTCGAGCCACAAATTGGGCAGTCAGCTTCACCACATCCAAATCAAAGGCGGAGATAGAAGGGGGATCAGCCACAAACTCAAATTCTGGAGGGGGTTCCTTTGGGATAATAGTCTCCTGAACAACCTGGGCTTGAACCTGGCAAAAACAGAATACATACACCAATGTCAGTACAATGGCCCCTGAAGTTTATTAAATCACAGTTGCCAAAACATAAATACCATTTCTAGCAAAAGATTTTCTATACAGAAATACAAAAGGTCAAGTAATATTTCACCAACTCAATGATTAAAGGGGTTGTCTAATTCTGCTTTTACAGTGTATAGAACATTTTCTATTCTCTACATTCACAGTATAAGCAATGTTTAGGTTAACAGAGTGCCTTTAACACCTTCGCCACGATGGACGTGTCAGGCACATCCTGCCGGGAACTCTGTTCCCGACAATGGACATGCCTAGCACATCCTGCGGTGAATCAAGCGGTTTTCGCGATCAACAATCGCGAAAAATCGCTTTAATGGTGCTGGTCTATTGCCTCGATGTCAAGGCAATAGCTAGCACCAAAATGTATTTTCTGGGGCAACCACGATTGCCCCAGGGAGCGATCGTGGGAGCCATGTTGACGGAGCAGCATGCTCCGTCAATATGGCTATGCCCTCGGGAGGTCTGAGCTTCGGAAGTGAAAGTAACTTCACTTCCTTCGAACTGAATATGCTGCTTGACTGCCCCTAGTGGTAGCCAAGCAGCATCGCAATGTAAAATAATTAAAATAAATATTTAATTAGTATAAAACTGGTTAAATAGTTAGATTAGCCTATAGGGTTAAAATTAAATAATTTTTAGCATAAGGGATAGGGTTAAAATGAAATTAAAAATATATTAAGGGATAGCATAAGGGTTAGAGTTGGGGTTAAATTTAGTGTTGGGGTTCAATTTGGGGTTCGGCTTGGGGTCAAAAGTTCAATATAGGAAAAAACCAAAACACTATTTTTGGTTTTTGCCCCATAACTCGCAAAAAAAAAATACCGAAAAATATGGAAACATGCATATTTCTGTACTCAAGACAACATTTAGAAACTACTCAGATGGGGTCTTTTTTAATGATTGTATTTGTGTAAATTATATTTTAGGTAAGTTAGAAAAAGTGGGGGGTTTTAAATTTTTCATCATATTTTATGATTTTTTTTGTAGTAAATTATAAGATATGATGAACATAATGGTATCTAATGAAAGCCAGTCCTATGACGATTAAAACAACATATAATTTGTGTGGGTACAGTATGTGAGAAAGAAGAAAATTGAAGCTAAACACAAACACCTCAGAAATGTCAAAATGCCCATTGTCACCAAGGGAAAGTCAAGGTGAAAATGTCGTCACTAAGGGGTTAAGAGTTGAGTTCCACAAATAATGGCTTGACATGTACTAAAACCATATGGATGAAAAGGAGAAAAGCCTGCCTTACGTATGGCACTAGATAAGGATGGTTTGCATCATGACGAGTAATCGCACACATCGTGACTTTTAAAAGTATTTCTCAAGTACAGTTATAGCATATGGTCAAGTAAAACAGCAAATAAGTACTTGAAAGAGAATTAACTAAAATATCAACATATCTTGAGCTTTAGAATAAAGTATGTGCAACTAGTTCTAGCATACTCCGAGATGGTGCTTGAGAACACAATGCAGGGTTCATTACCTTCTGAGGCAGTTGCTGCACAGACTGTTGTTGCTGCATAACCTTTGGAATGGCAGCCGAAGGCTCCTGAGCCTTCCCCTCCTTGAACTCATTGACCTTGTGGCGGTAGTAGGCATGGTAGGGGTCATTTGGGTTCAGGAAATTAAACTTGGGATTGTTTATTTCATTCTGTCGGATTCTGGCTTCAAATTCTGGACCATTTCTAAAGGGAGAAATTAGTGGCAAATTTAAATGGAGTCAGTATCACTTATTACAAAACTGCAGGACAAATAAAATAAAGTCACAATGAAGTAACAAAAAAAAAAACACCTCCAATTCATCAGGTTCAAAATAATCTGAGCAAATTTCCTCTGCAAATTAGCCATTCCCTTCTAGGCAAATTATACATTTCCCTCAAAATTCCCACATTTTCCTATATAAATTATATAAGGCACTCACTTTGACTGATAAGCAACAAAACCATTGGAGAAATATTTTGACAGCCCTTCATAGTACAATTTACAAACTTGCTGCAATTCTTACATAAAGATAAACTATGTTGTAAAATGTGCCGGTTACTCCATCTTTCCTGAGAGTAACAGGCATCCAACATGTCCCCATTGGCTGCAGTAAAATCGCTGTGCAATGTAAAGCTCCAAGATAAATGAATGAACATATATTTCAAGAACATAGAAAGAATCAATCCTGCCACTGATGGAGGACACGGTTTAAATTAATATTTTAATGATCTCATGTTCAATAGTCATAGCACATCTTTACACATTTTTACAAATCCACTTACCTGGCTACGAAGCTTGCAGTTTTGTCAACAATATTTCGAACTTCAGGAGGAGGGTATATAATTCCCACTATAGGCTTAGATGGAACAACCTCCTCCTTCTTTTCTTCCTCCATTGGCTTTTGAGAATAAAAAGAAAAACAAATGATCAGACAGAAACCTATGTTGGCCTGCAATACATTCCAAAGCATTTTCTTTCAAGCAACCTTGAAACTGTTCGTTTATGTGGCCCCACTGTTTTAGTACTTGTATTTCCCCCTACAATATACATAATATTTAATACAGAATGAGCATGTTGTAAATGTAAAAATCAATTTAATAAATGTTCAATAAGAAGGTGATTGTAAGAGCAATGTAGTAAAATTAGCAAACTCCAGTGGTAAACTATAAACAGTAGCTGTATATTGAATATGAAAAACACCCATTACAAAATGTACCGTCTAGTATTATATCCATCATGTATGGTCCTGTGCAAAATGATTTCACACATAATTAAGGTAAAATCAGATTGTAATTATGTGCAGAAAAGTATGCATCAGGCATGTACGATGTTGATGTAACTTACAAGAGATCCCTTACCTACATTTGAGTGACACATTTACTTCAACTTTGTTTCAGGGCGACATTCAGACTTATGCATTTATTGCAAGAACATGGTTATTTTTTTAGTAACCAGTAAAGCAATAATAGTTAAATCAAGCGACTTCCTATTAGGTGGCTGATTTAGATTAAGGGTGACACCACTGCAGTATTTGTCCATTACCTGTGTGGGAGTTGTTATATAGGAACAGTTGGCGTGCCACATATTGCCAACCATTTGGGTAGATGGTTTGAGCAATCCATTTATTTGGCACAATGTACAGGCTCATTTTGGCACTTCAAGGTAATGTATCATTAAAACATTGTTTTTTCTGTGCATGTAGAGTAAAAAAAAAAATGAAAATGATCTATCCATTGTATTTGCAAAAGTGCAAGCAAGTGATACATATATATAAAGGATAAAATGTATCTGTGGAGTCTATCATTTATTCCCCTCACCTGTGGTCACAAATCAACTGGTTTTCAAATGGAAATGTGTAATTTATGAGGCCACATGTGAGGGGGCATAAACTATAGACTCCACAGACATTTAAAACACATCATCTAATTTAGCAGTTTTGCAAATGCAATTTATAGAAAGAGTAAATACAATATTTAGGTGATAGAAGTCCCTTTACTGAAACACTATATAGTCACAATTTACCTATGAGAATGTCTCTTTAATTCCAACTGGTAGGTAACATCACTAGAGATGGCGATCTGACAACACATTCCAAACACAGGTGCACATAATAAAGCTTTTAATATTTGGGCAGTCTAGAGATATCATAACAGAGTTCAGAATATAATTTTTATTTTGAATCAGAAATTAAAGCCGTGAATGTGATACAGACTGTACACTTATAGGGATTTAAAACAATGCACAGTACATCTTCAGACTACATGGCCATTACGCAGATGTGGCTAGCACGGTGGCATTGAAGTATTAATCAAGTAACAAGTGAGAATATTGTTGTAGGAAGTGCCACATCACAGCATGTAAACACTGGGGCCTACAAACACACGGTTAGATATTATTGACTGCATCCCTCCCCCCTCCGTAATGAACACTTCTCTTCTTACCTGCGCTCCATCTGGTGATTGCGCTATAACCTGCATGGGGCCGATCTATGTGCTTTCCTCTCCCGAGGACACAGGCGGAAAACGTGAGTCTGCCAAACCAAGATGGCTGCAGTGGACAGGAGAGCAAGTGGTAGCGGGAATGAGGTGGAAGTCACCAACAACGGGGGAGACGATAAAAGTTCCGTATCCGGTTTTACAAAATAACATTTTTGGTTAGCTATAACGGACAAAGAGATTCATAAATTGACCACTGTCGTCGTATAAGGAATATACACGAAGAAGAGAACCCTTAGTGATGTAAAATGGTCCCTAAATGTTCATAATATTACTACCTGCAGTCACTACAAGAATGGTATATTCCGATGAAAACGCAGAGCTATATGCACTAGAGACAGTATCACGGCTAATACATATGATTCTAATGGTGCCTCCAAATTTTAAATTCGAAGACGGTTGATTTTTTTTTGAGAGAAAAATGAATTTATTTTAAAACAACAGGCCGTACAAAACAGACTCATTTAGGTAATCCGTACTGGATCTATTGTGTTGGATTATGTCTCGTGTGTTTTGAATTCCCTTGACAAACGCTTTTTTTTTTTTTTTTTGAACGGCTGACGTTTCGTGCGTCGGTGCTATGGCAACGGCTGTGTTGTACGGATGATCAGGTAAAGTGAATAAGTAAGAACCGTCATGTCATGAATTTATTTAAAAGTAATCAGCGCAAAGAGATTTGTTAGGAAGAGACGGCAATGTATACTTTCCGAATATAGGGGAAAGTTAACCCCTTTTATTGTCACTAACATACCACTATGCAAAGCATTCTGGCTGTAGTTACTGAGGAGATCTGATTACAATTCTTCTTCATGTGATATGAGGTAGTAGTGATGTTTGTCTTCCTTTTTGTACCTTTATATATATCCATATGACCCCGAAATTTACGAATGTAAAGGGAGAAAATAGACACAAGGATGATCTGAAACACATGAAAGAGATAAATAAACAAACCAGCAGCATCTTGTCATGTAGCATGTAATGATTAATGCTGCATGATATTTTTTTTCAACCAAGTTTAACCTCAAACCCGGACATTATTGCAAATCTAAAAAAAACACCTGGCCAGATTCAATGGTCAAAACCATCCTTCATGAAGGGGTTAAATGATATAATTGATATTGTAGTTGTTTATGTTCATATGCTTTTGCTTACAATTTTGTAACAGGATTATAGCTTTTTTTGTTTACATATATGACAGTGATAGAATGCTAATCACCCAGAAGCATGTTGCTGAATTTATACTAGTTAAATATTTCTCTTTTACTAGATGTACAAAAAAATAAATTAAAGCAGCACATAGACAGCATCAAGAATTTTCGATAACACAATTGTGTTGATGATCTTCAGTAGTATAGTTTGGTCAAATACATTGATAAAGATTTAATTTGAAAAATATCTCTATACCTCATTTATCAGTCTGTTCTTGTTCGTCTAAGTTAGTATATATTCCTCTCTATGCTTTGTACCCAGCGCTACATAAATGTTTGGCGCTATATAAATAACTTTTAATGTATTTTGAATATACATAAAGGGACTCACTAATCAGTGAAGAGGGTAATAGTTCACAGCATCTTCTCCAAAAAGGTATTTTATTGTCTAACTCCCTTTTTTTAACAACTGCATATTAACTGCACCATAGATTTTATGTGGTGGCAAGCCAACTGTCCTAACTAATTTGTTCTAAATTGAGTACTTTATTCCAATATCTTCCCTCACTGTTCTTAGCGTTCTTGTCTAATGCACACCATGGAAACTGATTGGGGTTTCTATGACGTTATCTTTCATCCATCAGTGGCTCCTTAAAGGAAGCAGTTCCACTTAGCTCATTTTCTGTATATTGTACATACATCTAAAATGCAATTATTTTTATTTTTAAATAATTTCACCCAGGGCCTTGAAATTCTGTGACATCAATAAAGAGCTCTTGGAGAGATAGGACTGATGCTCTGTAAACAACAATAAATCTATTTATTTGCAGTTTTTAGGAGATACAAAGACTTGAGGAAAAAATAAGACAGATCTGTTTATTTTACATGATGCAGTACATTTCGGACACTGTTCGTGGAACTGACCCCTATACTTTAAAGTGTTTTCACTTCTTGTGGATACCATCTGCATGACTAGAAAATATAAGTTCCATAAATGATATCAAATATCATTGCATGGAAGCCAGTAATGGCTTTAATTTCTGCTTGCAGAAGAACCTACATTAACCACTACTTTAATTTTTTATCCATCACCAGTAGAGGGAACTGATAGAAAAAGGATAGTGAATCTGTGCCTTATGAAAAACATATTGCTCTACTAAGCATACAAGTCTGTACTTGGCAGCAAACAAAAAATTCCGTAGCTTCTCCTGCATGATTTCAGTATTTCTGCCGTTACAAATCCATGACAGAAATGAACACCAGACTATATTAAAAACTGTTTAAACATAATTACAATAAACTAAATCTTGTTGAAAATGTTATTTTTGTAGCATCGGGCAAATATTGTTTGATAAGTTGATATACCTAGAAATACATGTACAGATTGATGCATTATGCAAAAAGAAAGTTTCAAGCTCATCAAACTCCCTCGCATATCCTTATCCCCATCATTTAAGTGGGGGAAGAAATTCAACTGGTTTTCAGACTAAGTCCAACTGTCCAATTGGACTTAGTCTGAAAAACCTCCCCCACATTTAAATAGGACCTCCGTTATTTAACCACATAAAAAAAATTAAAAATACAGTTAAATAATCACAAAAAAAAAGAATGTCTATAAATACTGCTGAAATGTCAATTAAATGAATTATTGGGCAATGGCTGGGCAAGATGCCCCTGACCACCCCCTTAATACCAGGGCTGTGCAAGAATTACATTTTTAAACTATGTCAAATTCGACCTCCCAACTCAACCACCCAGAGAAATTTCTCACAGACTATATAATTGTGTATATATATATTCCATATTGTCACAAATATAATCTGCACCCCTAATTTAACAATTTACATTAGGGGAAAGCCTATAGGTGCAGCCTATAATCTGGGCAATTCAGGATGGCCAGGTGGGCAGAAGTGCAGCGCCCTCGTTCCTGGGAGGACACCAGTAGAAGATTGGCTGCGTTACCGCCAGAGCTCCTAGTGCTCTGCTTAATCAGCTCAGTCTGTTCGTGCACTGGTAGCATCTAAATCCAAAAAAACAGGAAGCCATGACTCCTAAAATTACTGCTACTAGCTTCTAAATCTTGATTATTTTTCATAGAGTTGTAGAAGTACCTTTTCTTTTGATGCATTAATTACAGTACATCATTTTTATATTGTTGATTACAGAACTAAGGATAATGATTTATTCTACTTACTGGGTTCTCTCCTTTCATAAAACTATATTTCCTTAAATTATCCAGTAACAACAACTCAGGTTTCCTTTGGACCAAACCAACATGATGCACATGCTGGGAGATCGCACATGTATGGATAGCTTGAGGAAGGACATTACCGATCTGCAGGGCACTTTAATAGATGTGTTCTCCAGGGTTGGTGCAGTACGACACCCCTCATGGAAGTTTCCAGATAAGTTATCTTGTGACCTGGACCTGGTGCAGTTGCTGGAGAAATACGACCATGTGGAAGATGAACCTGAGTTCACACAGTTATCACATGTGGTTCTACTTGAGCTTGTGATTGACAGGTGGGTATAAAACATTATGTACTATATGTTTAAAGGGACCTTGTCACCTAAACATTGTTTTTATTCGGACTGTAGAAAATAACAATAAGTTCAAACAGCTTTTCGTGATGGAGTCCTTTTACTAGTGACACAAACTGTAGACATGTACAACAATGATATGTACTATGGAATTGTGTGAAAATGAAACATTAGTCGTTATTATTGCCTTTTGCTTTTATATACATAGCCAGATGTTTACATTGATTTGAGCAATTAAAGTTTTGGTGTCCTCTGTAAAATGATGTAATTGAAGGTCATTCTGCTGGATTATTTTTTGTATTCTTTGTATATTTATCGCTATATGACTCTCTATACAGTCTCATGAAATAATTAGTTTCCATTCATTGGCATATAGGTTACTACTCATTCTTCAAAGTTTCAACATATACACAGATTTAATAAGCAGCACGGGCGGCCTCCCTCCAGTCCGTGATCAGGGGTCCTCCATGTCCATCGGCCTAGCTGTCCGCAAGTACTGGAACAGCATGCTGAAACTGGGAACTGTTCACCAACAATCAGTGAGTGGAAACAAGACCCCTCCTTTGATCATCTTGCATCATTTTGCAATTTTCCAATAGTTGGGGTTGGAAAATATTCAAAAGTACACCTTTCATTGGAAGTTCGCTGTTACGTAGCATTTCAACTGCAAATTAGGAGCAAACTAGGTTCTCCCATTAACTGTACTTCACAGAATAAATACTTAAATATTACATTTTACATACTAATACAAATAAATGACGTGAAGTCAAAAAAAGAAAGCGAAATGAATAAGTAAGATGAGAAAAATAGGTGAAATTCTACTAAGTGGTGTAAATTTTAAAAAGAAATCCTGGGCAGGAGTCAATACAAAAGGTACACCAAAACCATTACAATTATGCTGTACTATAGTATGCACTTTTATTAGCGGGGTTAGATTGTGTTAGTTGTGTCCAAGGACCTAATGCGTTTTGCCTTACAGCTTCATCAGAGGTTAACTGTAAACAGCAGAATGTATATAAAATAACTTTTGTGGAAATTCTTTGAAAAAGAAGGGACTGGGCCAGTTCAGTGCGCACTGTGGCAATACTACTGCATGGCCAGAAACCTCACGTCTAATAAATAATGCTTTTAATAGAGACTCATATTGGGAAGACCCCGTGGGGGTCAGGGTTCCCAGACCAATATAGATTATATTGGTAGGTGCCCTGCCTTCCCCATCCATAATCCAGACTGGGAGCTGGTCAAATGCCCCCAGACTACTTCCATTAAAAATACCTTTTCCCCCTGGGGCAAATGTTCCCAGACCCCTATTAAAATAAATTAACCTCCCCCAGAAGCCCAATGAGAAGCTGTCAATTCCAGCTTCACCATTGGCTGGTTTTCAAAACCCTGAGAGTCAGTCAATCAGATGCCTTTTTTTTTCTTAAATCCTGGCTCCAAGACCAGGAAAAAAAATGAGGAATACATTTAGCTTTTTTATTTACATTCTGCTGTTCACTGTCAACCTCTGATGAAGCTTTAAAACAAAAAGTGTGATCCATATCCAATGCCACTAACACAATCTAACACCTCTAAGGGGCATACTATTGCTTTGATGTACTTTTTTCTTTTTAAATTGACTTTTTGTTTATATTTGTTGTATTAATGTATTATTATTTAACAGTCTTTGTTACGTTTCCCCCGGATTTTTTTGTTTGATACTTTTTTTATTATTTATTTGTATCCTAATTTTTACAATATTTGGATATTTCTCCTCGTTTTCACATCATTCCTATTTATTTTCTTCTTTCAACTTAATGTTATCTAGTGCAGTCATTTATTTGCACTGATACTATTTTGGAAAGTGTACTGGGAACCACTTTTTATATGACTAGCAGCATTATCTATTTTTATTCTCCTTTCCTGCTTTCTTTACTGCTTTGTCTATTACTTCTTAATTTGAGCACAGTGGCCTTTCTATTCTATGTACATTGCACATAAGCAAGCTTTCACTTCAATAATTGCTTGAGCATCATTGATTTCTATTCAGTGCTCAAGTGTATGCCCCAGTGTGGTGAATTACTTCATGGAGGTAATGCCAGCCAAGGGTTCCATGTTTTGAGAAAGGAACAAGACTTCTCACACAGTTATGCAGTATTTCCATTGATTAGACATTAATGTACAACAATTTAAACTGTAAGAAGTACAAACATGCATTGTCTGTACTAGTGGTGGTATAATGGATGTTTACATTGTGTACACTGTTTTATGGTTACTATTTTAGCTAAAACGTTCTTTTATTTCTTACAATATCTATCTATGTTTAATCTTTAGAAGTCTCATAAGAATATGGTTCCGGCAAAAGACAGCAAGACGATACAGGCAACCTCACAACACCAGTCTTCATTGAGACTCCAATCTGCCCCTGCATGCTCCCAAAGCAGAAGTGCCAGCCCTTCATTAAGGAGATCTCAAACCTCCATTGCTTGGGATACGCATAGTGTTGGCTGCCAAACCATGGAATCTGCTCTAGTTCCATGTGATGCATGTGATGTAGCTCAAAGCAGTCTCCAAGAAGTTAGTGATGCCATAATTAAAGTATGCTTAAGCCAGAACTTGCCCTGCTCCCTCACCAAGATACAAGAAATACTCAACCTAGGCGGTGTTTTGTCACCCACTGAAATGCGCTACTGGGCCAGCGAAGAAAGCAAAGACCTGGCACGCATTGGCAAACACTTATCTGAACTCATGCAGGTTATCCTTCCTCTGAAAGATCAGCTGGAAGCTGCAAGGGTAGAGAATGACAAGCTGAAGGAAAACATAGAGAGCGGAAAGAAGCAAGTGCAGGCCCAGCGAGAGGAAATGCAGAGACAAGCAAAGGAGAATGACAAGAGGCTACAGGAAAAAGGGCAACAGAGCCTGGAAGTGCTGAACAAAATGGAGTTGGAAAAGGAAGAGCTTAGGAAAGGTACTGACTTGATCACCTGAAGACCCCACACATGCTGGTATGTAGAGATGGTTTATAATTGACTTTAATGATCATTCACACATCTGATGCAGGGGCGGCAGTTCTCGGAGAGAGAGTTTCCATTCTGAAGGAGGAGTTGAAATCCCAGCACAGCATTATCCGAGACTTGGGTAAGCAATGACAGTATGGGAACTGAGAGGAAAAAGAGGCATAGAAACATAGAAACATAGAATGTGTCGGCAGATAAGAACCATTTGGTCCATCTAGTCTGCCCAATTTTCTTTTTTTTGAGTACTTTTATTAGTCCCCCGTTCCCGGTCTTATTGCTAGGATAGCCTTGTGTCTATCCCACTCATGCTTAAAATCCTTGACTGTGTTTACCTCTACCACTTCTGCTGGAAGGCTATTCCATACATCCACTACCCTCTCAGTAAAGTAATACTTCCTGATATTACTTTTAAATCGTTGCCCCTCTAATTTAAGACTATGTCCTCTAGTTGTGGTAGTTTTTCTTCTTTTAAATATACTCTCTTCCTTTACTGTGTTGATTCCCTTTATGTATTTAAATGTTTCTATCATATCCCCCCTGTTACGTCTTTCCTCCAAAGTATATTTAGTTTGAAGATGGCAAGGAGCAGCCACTTAGTGAGGAGCCTATTGAAAGGGATTTGTGTATTGCAAAGGTAGGTATGGTAATCAATGGCCTTTGTAAATGCGAAAATTACTAGGACCTTAGAAAAGGATAACGGAGATCAGGACGGATTTAAATTGCTAGTCAGGAAGACTCATTTAAATCATGATTTTTAAATGTAAAGATGGCTACCTGCTAGTAGTTATAATTGGTAATATTTGCAACCAGATGAAAATGTCATATTTAGAATAACCTGTTTAATCACTCATATTTGGAGAAGTACATAAATTGTTTTATTTAACTAAAACAAAAACATTATAAAGTAGCATTGGCTAACCTATGGAACGTGTGCCACAACTGGCATGTCAAGCCTTTTGTTTCGGCACGAGGCCAGGTTCAGGCTGCCGGAGCAAGTCCTTTGAGTTCCTTACCACGGGGTAAGTCTTGCAAGTGCAAATATGGCCGCTGGGCTTAAGTCCTACCAGCGCAAATCTGGGTGTTGTCCACCGCAGTAAGTCCTGTGAGTGCAAATCTTTATTTATATTGTGTGGGTTACAGGGGAGCCTATAATGAGAGGCAGTGAAGTCCTCCCCATAAATGCCAGCTTGGCTGAGCATGATAGGCAGTGCAGTGATAGGCAGTTTGGGGGGGGGGGGGGGGGGGGGTTGGATGGAGAGAGAGCTGCCAGCTGGGAAAAATTTAGGTGAGATTAAGTTGGGGAAAAGCCTTCCTGTCAGCTCAGTGTGCTTGTTACCAAGTAGATGCGTATATACGCGCATCTCCAATTCAGGAAGGGAAGATAGAGAGGGTGGTGCTAGGGGTAAATGGTAAAATAATGAACTTTGCTTGCGCAAGAGCGGTGCAGCCACACTATTGCAGTAGGAAGACAGACACTTGATGATTTACTTCCAAAGGTAAGTATATTTTCATTTGTACAGAAGACCAAAAAAACAAAACGAAAAGTGACATCCCTTTAATGTGTTGTTTATTCGTACATAAATTTGCAGAACAACAATGGGATTAACATCTTTTCCTGAACTTTGTTATTTTGCACCATTTCTACTGTGAAAAATTGCATGTTATTCAAGCTTGGATAACTTGCATTAAATGAATTAGTTTACCAAAAATGTAAATATTGCATGAATATACAGTCTCATGCTACATTACTAATATCTTAAATAGAAAACTGTCTTTAGATAGATTTTTTGTCTCAAAAAGCATTTAATTAAAATGAATTTGATTTAAATAATAAAAATCATTGATTTTAATCCACCCTGACGGACATGCAAGTGTATTCAAGAGAGTAGAAATGAGTGTCTGGTTATGAGGTCTTAGAGGGTAGAGCGGTCCTCTGTTAGAGGATTTAGGAACCATCAGTTATTTTCTAAAAGATGTAATCTATATGTATCAGACCTGGCAAAGGAGCAACTAGTGCGTGAGATGCAGAACATGGTGAACAAGGACCGGGTTACAGAACTGGAACAGACAATGAGCAATCTGAAACGTCACTTGGATACCACAATGCAGCGTCTGCAACATTCAGAAGAGGATGTGTCCAAAGAGAGAGCTCATGTAGAAAGCCTTCAAAACCACCAGGAGGTGAGTGCATCATGTGGAGCTATAAAGAGATCATGTGCAGCCACAATGAAGCAAATGAGCCATTGAGAGTCACAAAGATGTAGACAGATCTTTCAGGAAGTGAGCGAGTCTCTGGAATCATTGAGGTAGCAGTTACCCTCACTTGTCTATTACCAGAACTTTTTAAAGCTGATTTGTTTTGTTTTTATAGAAAAAGGTTAATACAAGGTTGAGCCAGTTAATATTCTTTATATTTTTTTGTATATTTGTTTTACATTATATCTATGTAATATATAAAACATGACTTTACAAACATAAGATTAAGATTACTGTATTTCATTGATAGCATTTAACGTATCTTATTGATGAAAATGGCCAGTTATCCAAATCCTGTTATGGTCCCAAGCCTGTTACGGTCCCAAGCCCATTCTGATCCAAAGCATTTCGGATAATGGATACTCAACCTGTATATGTGTACGTGAAAGCTCATCTTTTACAAGCCGTATCCTTTTTCCTTACAATCAGTCCTTGCAGGCGAAGCAGAAATCCTTACTACAGCAGCTAGACAGATTAGCCCAGGAATGTGAAGACTTGCAGGGAAGCCTAGGGGACAATGAGGTGGAGAAAACAAAATTGGAAGAACAAATAGAAAACTTGAAAAAAGAGAAAAACAACTTAAAGAGACAAATAGAAGAGAAACAGGTAATGAAGCATTCCCAGTGCTAGTTCAATGGGGGTTATTAATATTCTCTCTTCTTCTTCTGAATGCACAGGGGAAGTGTGTATATGTTCTGTGCCTTTAAGAGTATATTCTACGCACATATATACACTACTGTTCAAAATTTTTGGGTCACTTAGAAATGTCCTCGTTTTTGAAAGAAAAGCTAATTTTGTCCAATAATATCAAATGGTCAAAAATACATTATAATCATTGCTAATGTTGTAAATGACTATTGTAGCTGAAAATGGCTGATATTGAATGGGATATCTCCATATGTGTAGAGAGGCCCATTATCAGCAACCATAAGCGCCTGTGTTCAAATAGCACGTTGTGTTGGCTAATCCAAGTTTATAATTTAAAAATCAACAGCTTCACTGTATTTCCTATTCATTTTACAACTCTTATGCGTAAATGGTCCAAACAAGTGAGGCAGAAATGTCCGTAGTTAGAAACCTAGCAAAAAACAACAACTTTGGGGTAAACTCATGACTCATTTCGCACATAACTGTGCTTATTCTAAAGCAGCCGCTTAAGAATAAGCACAGTCTTGTGCGAAACATACAAACATTAAAAGCATCATACAATAGTATTACCAACAGATAAGCATTATTTTCACCCAACCATGCAAAAGTAATTTTAGGTATAACTACAATTCCAATATGGCTTTTTCAGTGGAAAGGTGGCCACCTTGGAACTGCACCTCTCCATCCTCTGATATAAAGATTTTTTTTAATTTGCTGTCAGCAGCCAATCGGACCCTGGGATTTTCTCTGTTAAGGAAAGTCTAAAAGAATCCTAGTTTGTAAAATGGATATGATGCAATATATATCCCGAAACAAAGCTTTGTTAGACATCTTTTACTTAGTAACATAACAAAAACAGCTGAATGGATTTTAAAATCAGCACCTTGTAATAGTGTGACAGAAAGTACCTTTTTCTTGAGTCTCCTGTCCTGGGATTAGGGTTCCACACACAGTCTTCCAGAGACAATCCACACGCTGGTCTAGGTAAAGTTACCTTTTTATTGTAGTTTCAAGATTTCAAAAGTTTACAGCATAATATACGTATATAATTCAAATAAAGAAACAAAATGTCTTGCTCTTCCCAACAGAAATATTCACCTTTCTGTCTTGGTTTCTTTTAGGGCCCAAAACATACACTTCCATAAATTGTGAGTATTTAGCAGAACACATTTCCCTGGGGCTAATCTCCTTTTAACATCAAGTAGGAATTGTGAAGTATTTGTTCCACATGCTGCAGAAAGAGCATGCAAAGTGCAGCCCAGCAGTATGTAGGATGCATATACGCACAGACACAATCCAATTCATTAATTATGGTAGGTCCTATGAAATCTCCACCATAATTAATTGGAGTGTGTATATCCAGGGCTGCACTTTGCATGGTCTTTCTGCAGCATGTGGAACAAATGTGTCCCTGGAAACATAGCTGATGTTGGCAACTATGCATAATGCACAATTCCTTTTTTTCGGTCACAATAGTTACAATGTAAATGTAAACAAAAGTACAAGCTTAATGTCTGACATGTAAAACATGGTAATCCTGAAGTTTTTTTTTAATATACTTTTATTAATTTTCATTATCATACAAAAGAGTGATATACACTGATATACACCAGCTATAACATTATGACCACTGACAGATGGCAAGCCGGATGCACCACTGACAGATGCAATGTTCTGCTGGGAAACCTTGGGTCCTGCCATTCATGTGGGTGTTACTTTGATACAAACCACCTACCTAAGGATTGTTACAGACCATGTACACCCTTTCATGAAACTCTACTCTCTGATGGCGTTGGCCTCTTTAAGCAGGATTATGCCCCCTGCCACAAAGCAAAAATGGTTCAGGAATGGATTGAACACAACAACGAGTTCAATGTGTTGACTTTGCCTCCAAATTCCCCAGATCTCAATCCAATCGAGCATCTGTGGGATGTGCTGGACAAACAAGTCTGATCCATGGAAGTCCCACCTTGCAACTAACAGGACTTAAAGGATCTGCTGCTAACGTCTTGGTGCCAGATAACACAGCACACCTTCGGACGTCTAGTGTAGTTAATTCATCGATGGGTCAGGGCTGTTTTGGTTGCAAAAGGGAACCTACACAATTTTCGGCAGGGGGTCATAATGTTATGGTTGATCGATGTATGAATTATAGTCTTATTCAATTTATGCATCATTCAATAACATTATTTTCCTGGCTAACCATGGCAGCAGTTACGTATGGGTTAGCTCCACCCTCAAGGTAGGTAGGACAGAAACAAAGTTATAAGAGAGCCCCCGCCCCCTGTCTCCTCAGTCTTTTTTCTGTCCTCATTGGTATTAGGACGGGGCCCGTTTCGGGCCTATATTTTGGTTATTTTAGAGTTTTCTTTTATTGTTTTTTGACTCACCTTCCTGGAAAGTTCAGCCTCTTTCTTTCCGAAGCCCGGTTCCTTGTCATTTTATGGTTCCCCGGGATGTTTATTCCTCCGTACACTTATGGTTCGTTGGTACTGGAGATGATTTGGTTATGAAGCCATGGGCCATGTTCCTCCGTAAGCTTACTGCAAGTGGTACTGGAGATGTATTGATGGCTAGCAGAGGTCTCAATTCCTGCTGTTCTTTGGACTATATCTAGGTATGTATGGGACATTGGTGGTTCACCCCCCCCCCCCCCCCCCCCCCCATTTTCCTATTTTTTTTTTTTTTGGTTCTATTTTGGTGTGGAAACGCTTTTTGCGTCCCACACCTTTGATCTCCCCTTTCTCCCTTTCATTTTCGACGCTGTGGAACGCATATGCGTTCCACACCTCCCTTCCTATCTCCTTTTGTATTGAGGGCTGGAGCACTTTTGCCTTCCAGCCCTCACTCTTTGTCCCTGCCGGCTCAGTACGGCGGTTAAACAGGCGCTGGAACGCATTTGCGTTCCAGGCCTCGTTTTTGCTGCCGTTTTTTCGGCGTTGGAACGCATATGTGTTCCACGCCTCGTTTTCAGTTCCGTTTTCGGTGTTGGAACGCATATGCGTTCCACGCCTCGTTTTTCCTTATATTTTTAGTATTTAGGGGGCTGCTGGTGCATGGGTTTGGTGGGCCCTGTTATTCCTTCACCAGGGCTCACCTTGACCCTTTGTTCCCTGTGCTTTCTGTTCTTCCAGCCTCAGGTAATTCTTTGTTTTTTGTTTGTTCTTTGGTTTTTTGGATTTTTAGTGCATTTGTTTCATGCATTTTCTCTTTCTCAGCCTGCCCTTTGTATTATTCCTTGCTATTATGTCCACCTTGTCGGATTATTAATAACCATAAAAATATGAATATGAGTTATTAATTATGAATCATAAAAAATATGAAAATTAATGATTCATATACATGGGTCCGACTAAAAATGCCCATATCAAGAATTCGTTATGTATGTGAGAGTTTGGATGACGTTTTTACAAAAGTAAATATAATGCAACAATTATTAATAAAATAATAATGAATTTATTGAACATAGAATAAAGATCAAACGGTAAGCAAAATAGCATAACAACAAAATACAATATCAATAGATGTTAATCATAATTCACATGTATGACTTATAACATAAGTAAGTAGGACAAAACATTAAATATGCAGCTCTGTCCCTATATCAACATACATGTAGAATACTTTATTATGCAGTACATTTCTAACCGTATGATGGCCATGCATTTTATTTAGATACAACTTACAATGTTTATGATTAGTATTTAAAATGGTTAATGATAGTACACCATAATTACCTACAAATTACCAACATATACTCTGCTTAGGTAAGGTAATATTACTAAATCAATCACTACTCAAGGTGGCTATTTCTTAATCTGCTCAGTAAATGATAATGTATGTATTCTAGCTCAGACTTTAAGAATGAGAATCTTAGATAATCTCTGGAGATTAGATATGACATATTTGGGTAAATAGCTAGACTATAAGAACGTATGGTTCTTTTGTTAATATCTATAGGATATTCCTCTGGCTTCCTTCTGCAGAAAGGATGACAGATAAACACCAGGCTAAAACATATAGATCCCAGAAAGTGTGGGATTTAAGTTTAATTTACCCAAATATATATATTAATGACATCCATAAAAAAATGAGATTATGCTAGAAACAAATTACCACATTTATACATTACCGGCAGAGGTTGGTTTGCAGTTGAGACTCCTTCCATTGAAGAATTGAGTGATGGGAGTTACTCCTGGGACTTAGCTCAATACTATGGGTATGGAGATTTCTATTGTTATAGTGAACATGTGCTATTAAAAGCCTCATATTCCTGAGTTCTCCCCAAAAGGAGAGAGACTCAGCCCGTTTCTAAAACATTCCCATCTCTCACCCCCCTAGTCGCAGCTCTCCCAGGTCTTTTACAGGTATCTCCGGTCCTCCTTTCTACACCTCCAGTACCAACTTATCAACCAAACCTTATCTCAGACTCACACCCTGTTTCTGTAACTTCTAGCCAATTGAATGGATGGGTGTATTTAATTTAAATGAGATGATGTCATGGTTTATAGCTACACCTGGATTGTGAGTATAATATAAGACAATATATGTTTAAATGTCTAAAAGTGTTAATACAATTTGAAATTAGAGTAAATATGTATCATATTCTTATCATTGCACATTAAATAAAATGTATAATAAAATATATACCACACTAATAAAACAATAAAAACAATATTCTAATTAATATGTAGGATTAATTATACTTTACATTTGTATTAGTGAAGGTGTGATATAATATATTTTATTGGGTGATTTGAATCCACTAGGTGTATTTATAATAACCCTTATTAGAATCCTAATGAAATCAAAAATCCCAATAATCTCAGTGTGTCTGTGTCTGTCAGTTTCTGCCAGTTTGGGTGGGCTAGCAAGTTGCAGAGAAGCCCCCCTTCTCCTCTAGTATGTACACAGCTGTGTCTGCATCAGTACAATGAGATGTAATAAACCTTGCACAACAATGGCCCCCTTATCTGTTCCAGTGATACTATGAACTTATCAGTAAAATATTTGGTTACAGATAACAGAGTTAGGAATGTGGAAGACTTTCCTTTTATCCTCAGGGACACAGAATAAGATTTTAACACAGAGAAGGATATCCCAAAACTGTCACAAAATGGAGGCTGCTGGCATCCATCTTGTTATACTTTGCTTCTGCTTTATTCATATATACCAGTCTCGTGATTACTGATCAATACCTCTGACAACCTCATCCAAGAGGTCTCATTCTCGTCATTCTAGGTGAGTTTTTTATTTTTTATTTTTATGTGGATTTTTAAGAGTTCCATTTGCATACTTACCCTGGTGTTTTTCCAGCCCTAGACTGGAATCGGATCATCCCAGGAAGAGAACGGAAAAAAGTCATCGCTGTTCGACGGATTGAGGCCTCTTTATCTAGAGCTTATGTTGCGGCAGGGGCAATCTGCCAACCTACGGTTGCCATGACGTCAGTCTCTCGTGCCCTGAAGTGTTGGATCCTCGACCTCAAGGATGATATCGAAGGTGGAGCCCCCAGAGAACAGCTTCTGGATTCCTTATCCAACATTAAACTGGCGGCTGAATTTTTTATTGAATCTTCTTCGGATACTTTGAAGCTGGCGGCCAGATGCATGGGCTTGTCGGTCTCAGCCAGACGTGCCCTGTGGTTGAAACACTGGCATTCCGACAATTCCTCTAAGAACTCGCTGGTGTCCATTCCGTTTGATGGCAAGTTGTTGTTTGGAAGGGTTTTGGAGGATGCCATCCGTAAGGCCGCTGAAGGTGAGAAAGTTTTTTTGCCGCAGGAACGCAGGCGCCTTCCCAAGACCGTTTGGAACGACCGTCGGACTTTTCTTTCCTCCTTTCGGGATTCCAGACAATACCGTCCTGGCAGAGAAGTGGCTCGTACGTCAGCATGGAGGGGCAGTTTCCGCGGACCGGCAAAGGGTTCCCGTTCCCGTGGAAAATTCCAGTCATGAAGGTCCTCCTGCCCAGGCCCCTCCGGTCGGTGCTCGACTTCTGGCATTCTCAGAGGTCTGGGCAGGTTTTTCCACGGATTCCTGGGTCAGGGACATTGTTCACAACAGTAACGGCTTGGAGTTTCGGTCCCCTCCAACACCTGTTTTTATCCGTACCAAGGCACCTGTGGACCCACAACGGAAGAACGTCCTGGAACTTTTTCTACGGTCCCTCCTCCGAGACGAGGTTATTGTTCCTGTTCCTGGCCTCGCACGCTTCCAAGGAAACTACTCCCCCCTGTTTTTTGTCACCAAAGCGTCAGGAGACCTGAGACCGGTCCTCGACCTGTCTGTTCTGAATCGTTCTATGAGGGTCAGAAAATTCAGTTCCTTTCGTCTCCCCTGGCGATTGGATGGTCTCCATCGATCTCCAGGACGCCTATTTTCACATTCCCATCAGGGTTCGGCACCAGCGCTTTCTACGCTTCGCCATTGGGGAGAATCACTTCCAATTTCGGGCCCTCCCGTTCGGCCTCAGTACGGCTCCTCGTACCTTTTCCAAGGTTCTGGTGGTGTGTATCGCAGAGCTTCGCAAGAGAGGTCTTACAGTTTTTCACTATCTGGACGACATCCTCATCGTGGCTCCTTCTCGAGACCTTGTCACCACTCAGAGGGACGAGGCCTTGTGTTTTCTGCAGAGCGCAGGTTGGATCATCAACTTCACGAAGAGCCAACTCCTTCCGTCCCAGAGGCTGGTGACCCTGAAGACGCTTTTGCTATTGGCCGTGACTTCTGCTAAGCGTTGCTCAGAACTTCAGGCTTTTTCTACTGAACCTCCATACACGGTCTTCTCTTCGGATCGTGTCCTCCTTCGCCCTGTCCTGGAATTCCTGCCTAAGGTGGTGTCGGCCTTTCACCTGAATCAAGAGACTGTCCTCTCGGTGTTTTTTCCGAACCCCTCGACTCCTGAGGAATCCCGCTGGCATACCTTGGATGTGGTTCGCTGCCTACGCCTCTATATTACCGCCTCTTCCTCCCTGAGGAAGTCTTCCAGGCTCTTCGTCCTTCCTCTGGGCTCTCGAGGTGAGGCGGCCTCTGTCTCCACTATACGCCGCTGGATTGTGGCTGCTATATCCAGGTGCTACGTCTCCTCTGGTGTTCCGGTTTCTCCAGGGCTCAAGGCTCACTCCACTCGGGCTGTTTCCTCTTCATGGGTTGCTGAGGCTGGTTCTTCAATGGCGACTGTTTGCGGAGCTGGGAACTGGTCATCTGGTGCCACCTTTTTCCGACACTGGATGTCCGCCGGACTGAGGATTCCTCCTTCTCTCACGCTGTTTTGGCCTCTGTCTCCTCTCATTAAACCTTTTTCATTTTTGCAGTATTTCTTCTGTGTCTGTGTTTATTGGTTGTATGTTCTCCCATCCCTGTTGATTTCTGGCTTGGGTATGTCCCATACTTAACTGCTGCCATGGTTAGCCAGGAAAATTGAAAATTGTTTCATACTTACCGTAATTTTCTTTTCCTGGTTATTATCCATGGCAGCAGTCAGTTCCCTCCCTTTGTTATTTCTTGGTTATGAGGAGCTGGTTACTAGACTGAGGAGACAGGGGGCGGGGGCTCTCTTATAACTTTGTTTCTGTCCTACCTACCTTGAGGGTGGAGCTAACCCATACGTAACTGCTGCCATGTATAATAACCAGGAAAAGAAAATTACGGTAAGTATGAAACAATTTTCAATTATATTAAAAGCTAAACTAAGAAAATAAAGATGCTAGAACAGGGGAGGTAGAGAGAGCAGAGTTACAGATCAGAGAGCAAGGGGAAGAGAGAAGAATTACGGGAGTAAAAGTATGAATAGGAAGGCAGAAAAGAAAGAGGGGATTAACCTTGTGGGGAAAGGCATAGATGGCTGGAGAATGACGCAAAAAGGGGGGCAACTAGGCCGTAATGGTGTCCCTAACTCCTATAATGTCCGAGCCTCTGACAAACGGGAGAGTCTGTGGAGGTGTAGGAGCCAACTGTTTCACGACATAACAAATAACCTAGAAACTGTTCAATGCTATGGTTAGCCAAGTCCAAAAAGTGTAAAACCAGCCTGGGTCATGTTGATCAAGTCCACAAAAGATTAAAAGAAAGGGATGAATATGGTATCAGTAGGGCCATGAAACATGTGCATGGGTCTCAGGACGGGTTGTTTCAAACAGTTCCATAGTCATAGTTTCGGGTGGGAAAAATGTTTTTGTAGCTGTAGCTCTTTGTCTACTCCAAGTTTGTGAAGAGAATTCCAAAGTGTGAATAGTCTATGTGGAGTGGTGTAGTCATCTGTGGTTTCAATGTTTCAATCAGTCTGCCATGACCATGGACCATGTAGTGCATGGGTAAAATAGTGTGGAACGTCTAAGCAGTCTCACCTACACTAATCCTTAAGTGTTGTCCGGGGCATCATCCGGTCCCTATTGTGCGACAGTGCCGCTTTCCTGATTAGTGCTGCGGAGCTTAGAACAAGGTTGCGACCACTCAGGTACTGTTATATTTGGAAGGCCCAGACCACTTAGGAATGTCGGAAGATGTTCCAGGTGTGATGTCTGTTTCCTTGTTTAGCGGTCAATGCAAAAGGGGAGTAATTTCAGCTGGCCGTAGGATGGCGTTTACGAGCTTCAATGTTCTCCGGCTTGCAGGGTTATTTTGGACAGCTCTGTGAATAGCGTGATCAATATAGAGTCATTTTTCTGTAGAGTAGGGTTTCCCTGTCTGACGACTAATGGATAGGACATCATGTGGCAAGGAGCGTTCCAATTTAACTTATGAGGTTGAAAGGTTCTGTCAATTTAAGTTGGAGAGGTAGATAATTTCTGCAAGATGGTGTCAAAGAGTTGCTGGATTGTCAATTCCAGGTCCTCATCAGCAACCACTTGAGGAACTCCTCGCATCTGAAGATTGCATTTTAAGGGGAGATTCAATTTCCTCCACTAAATGGACAAAAGTATTGGGATACACCTCTTAAAGGACAACTGTAGCAAAAAAAAATTACTTATGTTTAATTGAAAGACTATAAATTATTTGTAAAAAAATTCTTTAATGAAAGAATACAAATAAAGTTCCTTATTGAGCATTCTTTACAACATATTGTTCTCTCAGGGGGCAGACATCTTGTTTAGAATCTTGGGTCAGAGCTTCACTCACCCTGGTTCAGATGAAAAAAGATCTGATCGATCTGACCAAAGATTCTAAACAAAGTCTGCCTCCTGGTGGAGCTATACGGGGTAAAGATAGCTAAATAAGGTACTTTATTTGTATTATTTCATTAAAGCAATTATTTATAACATGCCTACACTTGATGCAATGTTTCAATGGAACACAACTTTTGCTAACGTTGTCCTTTAATTATTGAATTCAGGTGTTTCATAAGATCCATTACCACAGGTGTATAAAATTAAGCACCTGGGCATGCAATCTGTATTTAAAAACATTTGTGGGAAAAAAGGCTCATTCTGAAGAGCTCAGTGAATGTAAGTGTGGCACCGTGATAGGGTGCTACCTTTTCAATAAGTCAGTTTGTGAAATTTCATCCCTGCTAGATATTCCACAGTCAACTGTAATTGGTATTATTGGAAATTTAGGAACAGCAGCAACTCAGCTATGAAGTGGAAGACCATGTACAATCACAGAGCAGGGTCACCGAGTGCTGAGGCTCATGGTGCTTAAAAGTCGCCAATGCTCTGCCTATTCCATAGCTGAAGAGTTCCAAACTTCCACTGCATTAATATCCCCACAAAAACTATGAGGCCTGAGCTTCATGGAATTGGGTTTCCATGGCCGAGCAGTTGCATGCAAGCCTCATATCACCAAGTACAATGCCAAATGTTAGATCAAGTGGAGTATACCGTGTTACTATTGGACTCTGGAGCAGTGACAACATGTTCTGTGGAGTCTTCACTGTTTGGCAGTCTGATGGACCAGTCTGGATTTGGTGGATGCCAGGAGAATGTTACCTGCCTGACTGCATTGTGCCAACTGGAAAGTTTGGTGGAGGAAAGAGGTTGGTGTGAGGTTGTTTTTTGGGGTTTGGGCTATGCCCCCTACTTCCAGTGAAGGGAAATCTTAATGCTTCCGCATAACAAGATATTTTGGACAATTCTATGCTTCCAACTTCGTGGGGAAAGTTTGAGGAAGGCCCTTTTCTGTTCAAGAATGGCTGGATTAGATGAGTTTGGGGTGGAAGAACCTGACTGGTCTGAAGAGAGGCCTGACTTCAACCCCACTGAACACCTTTTGAATGAACTGGAATGGATATTGCGAGCCAGGCCTTCTCATCCAAAATCAGTGCCTGACTTCACAAATGTTCTACTGGATGAATGGGCAAACATTTCCATAGAAACACTCCATAATCATGTGGAAAGCCTTCCCAGAGTAGTGGAAGCTGTTATAGCTGCAAAAGGTGTCAGTTACATATTAATCTCTGTGTATTTAGAATGCAATGTCATAAAAGTCCCCATTGGTATAATGGTGAGGTGTCCCAATACTTAATACTATATTTTACATATAGTGTATTTGGCATGCTTGTATTTCCACTTAGTGGATCAATGCATCCACTGTGTTTTGTAGGAGCTTTCCTCCAGACTGAGGACCCTGTCTCCTAACTGCTGCATGCTTTGTTTCATTTCTGCATTGTCTAGTCACAGAGGCTGTATTGACTTCTCCACCATATCTGCCGACTTGGATGGGACTGCCATGCTCCCAGGGCTTTGCGAGCTGGCAAAATAATTTACCACAGGTGTCTGAAGTACCACAGTTTTTTTTGGCTTCATAGGAGTATCGGAAGGTATGTTTTGCCGTCCCATCATGCTCCCAGACAGGTATATAGTCTAATATGGTGAGCATTCTGCGGAGCTCTGTGAAGATGCGTCCGTCCTGAAAGACAGTTGGCTCCGCACTCCAGTACTCCCGGCACTTTTTACGATTGATCTGGTATGCAGACAAATTGGTCTCTTTACAGGCGGTAATTTATGTATGTTGTTAAGTTAATTTTATCACGAAGCAGACCAATGTTTATGTTCATTATTTATATCTATTTGTACTGAACACTCAATGGACAGCAGTAGGAGACCTGTAGATCGTTCTATATACTGTGTAACTGATTGCTGAACATAACAGATTTTGTTAAACTACTTTCAAATTTACAGTGCAAATAAGATCTGCTTTTTTTAACATTTTGTTTAGGAAATAGTGAGGCGCCTGCAGAAAGATAAACAGAGCTTGGAGGATTCCATTACTGGCATGGAAAAACAACTGACCGAGCTGCATGGATCTCTCCAAGAGCAGAGAGAAAAAGTTAAATTGCTGGTCTCTTATCCAGACTTGCACACACCACCAGAGTTTGAAAGTACGTGAACCAGTTTTGGGGATAGGTTTTAAGGTTCATTATGTACAGAAGGGACTCATTTAAATACTTTCTTGACTTTAAAAAAAATTAACTTTTTTTAAATTAAAATACTCAAAATCAATTCAACTTCCTAATCATTTTCCCATTGAATTTACTCTGTACAGGGTTAAGAAATGTAAACTATATCCCAAATCTGATCTAAATATAGCAATTTGCAGCTGTTAAAGGATCCACAATTATGGAATCTCTCATCCCCTATCTCTAAAGTAGGAAGAGGAGGAATATGGAGAAATTATCATTTTTTTATTTTTTTATTATTTTATTGTAACTTGGATTATACAGAATGGGGAAAAAAAGAACAGGGTTACAGATAAACATCATAATCATACATCAAGGGATTCCCACAGTTATATTGTGGATATTACATTTATTTTAAATCAGAATATTTAACACCATGGAACTGACCGTACACCTGGCGTAATCGAGTGAGTGTATTTGAAATCAGATTGGTCTCTTTCACATGGTTTTTGATCAGGAGAATTACTTGTCCAAGTTAAGTAAATTCAATAAACATTTGTGATCTCTGGGGGTAAATCTTATTTAAAAAATAATAATAGCATCTTCTATTTTAGGTGAGTGCTTTTTATTTTACTTTGGGGTTATACTATATAAGTGAAATAACTAGTGAATGGCCAAAAACATTAATTGGAGTTACACTACTACTTGAGGACCAATGACATTAGATGTTGACATCAAAGACCATGGAGTTAGCAATAAATAATTGTGCTGTTAGTTATAGTTTGTGCCTGTGTGCAAACAAAGCTGTGTGAATTGGTCTTATATATAGGAAATAGGGAAAATTGCAGTGGAATAAAGCTTGTGTAAAAGGTTTTTAGTCCATCTTGTTGCTGTCTGCTTTCTTCACAGATGTGATATTTTCTTCTTGTCCTAGGTACTGGTGATATTACAGAAGATATGGAAAAGCAGATCCAGGCCAACAGCATTCGCATCAGTATCCTAGAGGAGGAAAACTCCAGACTGAGAGCCAACTTGTCCAAACTCCGAGAGAGGAGCCAGCAAGGGCAGCTGAAGGTGAGTTCTGAAGCCCCACTTGGCAACAGAAACCACGTTATACACACATACACTGAAGCAAGCATTTTGAACATTATGCCATCATAAGTAAAGGAATAGATGTAAATGGTTTAAATAAGCTTTCTCTTTTTACTCGGAATAATATATATATATCTATAAAAATAAAAAAACATGTTTTTTTTTTACTGCAAAATGAGGCCTGTTGACTAAACCGTGAACTGTGGTAAACTGAGAACCAAAAAGTAATAATCCAACATTGATAGTCAAGGTGGAGAATGTTATAGAGTTCTATTATTTGTTGGCCAAGTGCTAACACACACACACATATCAATTGCTATAAGCTGTTAATATCTGAATTTTGATATATAATCAGAAACCAGAGATGAGATTCTAACTCCTCCTATGGATGTATCTGCCCAGAAATATGGCCGGTCAGGTGGTGATGTGTAAATAAACTGTATGTTATGGCTCTTATTATATTTTGCACTTTATCACCATATAATATGGATGTTATGTTAAAACTGATGGAAGGCTGCATTTCTAACATTGCAATGAGTCCTGTTAAATTATTGCTGCATGTGTATTTAAAAATGATTCACTAGAACACTCATATTTGAAGACAATAATATAATGGTCTTCCCTTTTTTCTCATCAGCTGGTTCCCCAAACTCAACTCTGGAAAGTTCAGCATTCCTCAGAACCAACCAGTCTGGAACCTCCGCATCCACAAAACAGCGCCACGTGAGTGACATCATCTGACGTGGCAGTCAATTACTTTATGTTATAATTATTTTATATCTAATTTTCTAGCAATAAGCATTTACATGTGTCTGTCTAATAGTAAACATATACATTCTCCATTTATTTTTATTTTTTTTATCGGGATCTTAATTGCTCATTATACTGTTTATCTGTTATTCTCTAGTGTCTACAGTTATTCTTTATACCGTGATTGTGGAGAATAACAAAAGGATGAAAAATTATCTTTAAATTGTAAGCAAACGCTTGAATTAAGAGGGGAAAAAAAGTGTTTTAAACATGTCTGTGGTGTCTCATGTCTATGGCATCACCTGTTTTTCTCTTAATGTATGCATTTGCTTGTAATTTTGATAACACAATGTATAAGATCTTTTTTCCTCATTTCGTATTCTCTATATTCACAGTAAAAGCAATGTTTAGGTTGTACTTATCATAATCTTGTGATGGAAAGAAATGTTTTAACCAGCTGGTCATCATAATGGTACTGTATTGTTTTATCATTCTTGTTGGCATTTTTTGTGTGTGTCTTTTGTTTTAAGCTCAATATTGTTATTGTCTGTTATACAGATCTCTGACTTCCCAAATGAGTTCAACAACCTTGTCCAGAGAAACACCCCATTCCTCTGCCAGTACACAACACAAGAGAAAAGTGTCATCTGGCAGCACCCAAGCAATACATTTTAGAATGTTTCCACCCGAGAACTCGCCTATAGCAGCTTACGCACATGTGAAACACGTGAAGGGAAGAAATCGGATTCCCAGTTTGGACAAAGCAAATAACTGAAAAGGTGGAAGGGTATCTGAAAAATGGATCTCCTGGATCTTAAAACTAGAGACCAAAAGTCTCCAGTTGTGAATTGTTACATTGGCCACATAGGCATTAAATCACAAGCTACATCAATTAATCAAAGTATCTGTATCAGTATAGCAGAATAAAAAAAGTAGAATCACTTGCGATCCACAGAAGAATGCAGAATAATGTAACTTTGGTTTTATATTTATTAAGTGAGAAAATACTAGGGAGTAGAAACTGATTCATGTATATTGTGAGCAAACAATCAAACATCCCTTAATTTCCAAGCATTAGCATTAAAACTCATAGATAATTCATGTTTCCTAAAATATTACCGATGATACATATCAAGATAAATCTTCTTTTGCACTTAACAATATTATTTCTATTTTATGCGGCTACTGTATGTATTATGCAGAACAATATGTCTGTACTTCAAAGTTTAAAGAAGGATGTAAGATCATTTTATTTTCAATAGTGAAAAAGATTTACAGTACATTTGTTCTGCAGTTATTTTCTTATACCCTCCAAGCATTGCTTTCTGTCTAATAAAAGCCTTTTCCAGTCTCTTCTCTCTGCTTTTACACATTTCTATTCACCTTTCACCCAACCAACTCTGTTAAACCTCTCTGCTCACTCTTCTCCCACCATACTTCTGATCCTATTTTACCTCTTTGTTTTAATGTACTCATCTCATTTTCTGCACCTCTCTTTCCACAAAGTATCTTTCCTGGTCATCCATGTCAGCATTCCCAAATGGGTAATAAAGTAATGTTGCCATGGTTATGCCCAGGAAAAGAAAATGATGGTAAGTATGAATACATTTTCCCTTTTCCTGGCCATCGATGGCAGCATTACTTTATTACCCATTTGTCAATGCTGCCATCGTTATAACCAGGTAAATACAATTACAGTATGAATAAATGTTCTCTTTTCCTCCTAATTATCAATGCAGAATTTTACCTATTCACCTTTTTATCCCACCCCTGGCACACATTTATATGGCATGTCTCGACTGGTGATATAAAATGGTTTGGATATGACTTAATGGAGGACATTCCATCCTGAGGCCTTCTCAACATAAGAAAGCATTGGTCACAAGGAGAGAGGAGGACAATCAATAGGTCTTCTCTTCTGCTCTCTTTGTGAAGTCCTAGCTATTATCTACCACTGAGTCCCAGTGGGGCACACAGTTTACACACAGCGAGTATTTTACCGACAGGCAGGTCAAAAATTGGCTTCAGGCTAATGTTAAGGCTGTGGAAGCAATAGCAAAGACAATATTTGTTGTAGAAAAGGTGGCAACCCTAGTTACAGTAATAGGTGGAGGTGCAGAAAGAGGTTATGTGGAGTAACAGAGTTTATGTGGCGAAACTGGATGAAAATAGGTGGAGTTCCAGAAAAAGGTTATGTGAATTAACAGGGAGAGTTTTTTTTGTAGAAACTTATGTTTTAGAGTTGTAAGAGTTTACATACCGGAATAGGAGGAATGATGAGAAACAATGGTAGGAGAACATTATGCAGTTACTGTGTGTTCATCATATGCTATTACTTATTGGAACTGGCTGCAATATAATGTCTTCATTATTGGCATCAATTCATAGAATTGATACATTCCTTATTGAAATTTTCTTAATGTGCCTTAAATAGGTTTTATGTATAAAGGGATAATTTAGCTATATTATTATTATTTATAAAGCACCAACTTCCTCCACACTGCTGTCACATTTAAAGGGACCTAATTTTCAGGACCCAAAAGCTTGTAGGACGGCATAGAACATCCTGGCTGTAACCACTCATTGCTGCTACCCGCGATAAGCTGTGCTGCAGAGGGATCCAAAATGGCCTCACGACATGGAAAATGGAGCTGACCTCAAAGGGAGCGGCGGCTTCCTTTTACTACAACGCGCCTTGCCCGTACTTCTCCTGTTATTTTGGCAGGGAACCACAGGGTCTTTGCCTGTGTTCCCCTAGCTCCCAATCACTCTGTGATCGGGGCCAGGTGCACAAAGACGCCGGTTTGGCGCTTTGGTCCAAATCCCCTTTCGGCGTGGGGTTAATATAGTGAATGTAGAGACAAAAATTAATTACAAATTATCTATTCATTGTGTAGCAAAATTGCAAGCAGATACCTGATTTAGGAGAAATATTTTTATCTTATCACCTGTGGTTTAACAGTTTTTTAAGGAAAATGTGTAATTTGCATACTATGCCACAGGTCATAAACAGGAGACTTCACAGACATTTAAAACACATTTTCCTCCTAATTTAAGTATTTGCATGCAATTCTGCTAACACAATGTATGGATCATTTTTTGATTTTCTGCATATACAGTAAAAATAATGTTCCTTGTTAATAGAGTCCTTTTAAACCCATGGATACAGAATGGGAGGGGAGCCATACTTGCAAAATCTCACAAGCTAGTGGAAAAAGAAAGCATTAAATGAATACAACAAAACATTATATCTCATATTTCTTTAAATATATCAAGTGTATATAGCCCAAATCTCTGCTCTGGAATCCTTAAAGAGACAGTCTAGTCCCCGAACTCACTTTGGTTCAAGCTGAAAATTACTGCTTGTATAGTGCGCAGGCTTTTATTCCAGTGTGATTTGATGCCAGCATTCTGCATAAATGACATTTTTAATATTTTACATGTTTTGGCATGTTTACTGCAGGTGCGGCAGCACTGATTGTATAGACACTGAGGATATAAAGTTTTGTTTCATTTAGTCACTTCCTGTGCTCCTGGAATTGAATACATTGTGTGGACTCTAAATGACTCTGCTATTGTACACAGTACACAGTACAGTGAAATACATTGTCTGATGACATCACTAGAGAGACAGGAAATTCCATTTATTTGAATGAAATTATTCTCATCGGTTCCTGCAGCAAAAAAAGGGAAGTCCTGGTTTCTTGCAAACTGCTGTAATTTCACAATTTCATCTAGCTGTAAGTATTTTATATTTTAAGCAATGCCAAATGTAAAACATGCATTTTAAAGTACTTTGAAAGCACATTAATATTTGGAATATGCATTTTGGGTATTAGGCAGTCCCTTTAAAAGCCTGAAGGCATGCTTTCTCATTGTTCCTGCTTTCCTACCTCTGAATCTTTAATAAACATTATTGACTATTCAGTGATAATTAACCAAACTGAGCTTTCTATTCAGTGTCCAATAGTTCACTGTTAGCACTGTCTGTCTCATATTGTAGGAGTGTACACTCAGCCTACAAACAATAAAAAAGCATTATTAAAAACAAAAGAGTTAAAGTGACGTAAAAACCTCATAAAATGCCTAACCCTTGATATCTGTGATTATAGCTTACCTTTGTCCTAACACTTGGACAAACATGCATCATTTAACTTCAAAGAGACAACAAAACACTGATTGCAGATGTTCAGGTGGCTTCCATACCCATGTTTGCATGCAAAAGTGCAGGGATACCTATGTATTCAAGCTTGAGGATCCATCATTTTGCAGAAAACCAACGTAAAGGTCTAAGGAACTCTCAATGCTTGTACATTCCTTTCTACTAGTTTTATTTTACAGTTATCCATATTCTTGCACCATTCCTCCATACCAATGTCAAGTGCCTGACCCCTCTATATCATTACCCCATCACCACTCCATATCCTTTCTACTTTTCTAAATACTCAATTCCACAGCTGAATGTCAATCCTTACTTTCTCCAGCACTACATCAGGCCCATTCATCCTTTCCTCCACATCTGTACCTTTCTTCCACTCATAGAAGTCCATATGTTCCAACCTACCACATCTTATGTCACTTTAGTTCCTTGTCCCCATTCTTTCCATATCAGTAAAACTCATTCCATTACTACCTATCAGTCATCTTTCTTTTCCATCATTAACAACTACCCTACTCATCCTTTCTCCCTTCCCATTCTTGCTGAGGTCATTTTGGCTGAAAAGGCCCAGCAATAAGGTCACATGGGTGACTGCACTGTAAAGAGCTGTGAATGTCAGAGCTTGCATGAATGTCACAAGTTTTCCATCACTACACTATGGTGATCACATCATTGTTTTATTCGGGGGCCATTGTGAAAAATGCATACTTTTAGGCTTCATAAGATAAATAAAATATTGTAGATTTCTGACTAAAATGGTTTAGAAGGTCAGCCAATAGATACTTTTAGTGCATTGTATTTAGAAAATGCAATAACATATCAAAAGCAGCAATGTATTTTGTAATATTTAAAAATGCATGTTAGGTATTTATTACCATATGATTAAATAAGCAATTAATGGCTAGAATCATAGGGAGTCTATGATTAAGCTCTAACTAGAGGTGCGAAACGCGTGAGACTTTTGAATCACTGGGGTATTTTTTGTTTGTCCTTTAATGCCAAATAAAATGCAGAATAAAGAATTATTCGCTATCCATCTGTACGTTCCAATGTGGATTTTTCTGCAGCTGACTCCTGTATATTTCATTGTATTGCGGCTGTGATCCGCAAGATTTTGTCACGGGTGAGCAGAAGGTACCGAGTAGCCGGCTTTGTAATTATTCCCCGTCTTCTTTGCATTATAGGGAGGTTGCCAAGTTGCATGACAATATTCATCCAATTCACAGTGATTTTACAAAATGAATGAATTATATACGTATAGTTACATACAGCACATACAAAGTAACAGTATATGTAGTATAGTATATGTCAAACTAAACATTACTTATGCAATGCAATTTTGCTACCACCGTGCATAAATCATTTTTCATCATTCCTTACTCTCTACATTCTCAGTATAAGCAATGTTTAGGTTGACAAGTCCCTTTTTTAGCAGCTGACTGATATTGCCAAACTGTTGCACCAAACGTGTTTCCTACAACAGTTATAATTGCACATAAAGTTATGTTAGAAAAAATATTGCCTGAAGAGCTTGCTTTGCATACTTGTGTATCAGTATAAAGGTTGCCACCTTTTCTTCAATAAAATACCGGCCACGCTACTGCCTCCATAGACTTAACATTAGGGTCAAGCCAATTTTTTTACCAGCCTGCCGGTAAAATACCAGCCAGGTGGTAACCCTATGCATACTGCTTTGTACAATAAAGTAAATTAACCATTTGAATATAATTGTAACCTGTTCCAAGCCCTTTTTTGGACAGGCTGGAAACAGAAATGTATTATGTAGCAGTTCTTACTCTTTTATTTCCACCCTTAGGTTACTGGTGGCCCAATGGTTTTTGTAATCATCAGTTACTTATTCAAATAAAAAATAAATATAAGCATTTGGCACCTGTTTTCTTGCTAATCCCCTTTTTGTGTTAGGCTGGAAACAGGAAGGTATTAGGTAGTGGTCCTTACTCTTTGTATTTCCACCCATAGGTTAGTGGCCCAGTGGTGTTTAACCCTTTGTAAATCATTCAGTTACTTATTTAAAACACTGTTGGTATTTGATAATGATTCTGCCCACATCATATTAACATTTTATACAAAAATGGGTCTATATCAATAAAAGCAGAAAACTTTTCTTAAGACAATGTCTAAATAAGAAACCAACTGCAGGTAATAAGAAGCTGGCCGAATAAGAAACCAAGTGTAGCCTCTTGAGAGAGTGTACTCTCTCTCTCATGCCTAAAAAGACCCGGGGTTGGGTGCTCTCTAGATGCAGCCAGGTAACCTCACGACAATTGTGATTCTGAAAAAGGTTGAAAAAAGGTCTATAATGTTGGAACTTAGTAAGTACTTTCTTTGTAAACGTCATTGTAACTTTAAGGTGCACAAGGAAGCTGTATGTCCCTTTAAGAGGCGGAGCTAGGATACATGTACTATAATAGCACGGGGAAACCTGGTGACATAGACAGAGTGACAGAGACACAGACACACCCACAGACAGAGCGACACAGAGAAGCTGTGATCAGAGGCAGAAAAGAACGAGAAATAAACCAGGATTGAACATGAGTGGGCGAGTTGGAGACCTCAGCCCTAAACAGGAGGAGGCCTTGGTGAAGGTGAGCTGTGACCCTGCTGAACATCAAATCCCTGAGCCCAAGACACACAGAGCATCATTGTTAGTCCTTTCTCTGCTCAGTAACTGCAGTGCTTTTATTGGTCACCAGTGCACAACAGACACTGCACAGTGCTCTCTAGGTTAGCTACACATCCAGGGGATTCTCTGTATTAAACCAGCCGTCTCATTGCAATATCTAGTCTGCATTACATTGTAAGTTTACCTTTCGCACTCCGGTTGCCGTGGAGAAGGACTCTCATGAAGCTCAGCCAGAAGACGGGTTCATCATATTGTTTATCTTGTTACCAAGCTGTTCATCAAAAACTTGTTCCATTGGCTCATACATGATTTAGACCTTGTATATTGAGAGGTTTCCACTAACCACCTGAGTATCAGATAATAATAATGTTTGTATTATGATTGTTGGATAAATCTGAGCTATTTATTTCCTCCCCAAGGTCTCACTCGTTGGGAATTCGGTATCTTAGACACAGTGCAAAATAACAAACCTTATTACTAAACGGTGATTAAAATGCCTTGTCAAATGTTGGCCTGCTGCTAAATGTAAACCCCTAGTTATTTTGTGGCTGCTTTCCTGACCAGAGTCCATCACTTTAAATGGTGGTGCTTTGTACTAATGTATGGTAATATCATGTGCCCTGTTTTCCCCAAACAGTCAGCTCACATGTCAAAATCATAGGAAATATAGTGCATAACAACTGTAGTGCCAAAAGATAGCATTCATACCAACAATTGAGGACTACATTTCCCTGAATGCTCAGCAAGACTTGATCACAGAAGAAAATTAATTGATGGGAAATGTAGTCTACAACATCTGGGCTAATCACTAACCTTTGGCATTAAAGCAGAATAACAGTGCTGGTGTGAAAGGTAGTCCAAAACCTCATGTTTGTTTTTATTTATACAGGTTTTGGAACTGTTATACATGTGGCCCAGGACATTCTGTATACATGGCACCTACCATCCACTTTACAGATAATGAGTCACATCACTGATACCAGACCCATGGTATCAGGGGAGGGATGGCAACTTTTGGCCCTGGAAGGGAGGGAGGGCAATTTAGTGCCCCATTTTGAAATTTAATCAGTCCACCCATTATCATCAGAGGTAGACAAAAATAGACAGGCATGACTGATAAAATGACAGACAGAGAGCTTCACAGGAAGAAACAGACAGGCAGGATAGATATACTGACAAACAAGTGATAGACTGAGACAGACTGGCTCAAAATAAGAGATAGAGAGATAGACAGGCAGGACAGTTATATTGACAGATAAGGTGCAAAGATATATAGGCAGGACAGATATACTGAAAGATAAGGTACAGAGAGTGAAACACAGCCAGGCTCAGACTGACAGTCAGACATAGAGAGATAGACAGACAGGTAACACAGAGAGACAGGCAGGACAGATATAGAAAGTTTTATACTAGAACTCAGTGTCCAGCTGCAGCCCTCCAGCAGTTTCTGTACTACAACTACCATAATTCCCTGCCATTCTAGAAAGCTGATGGAGAATTATGTGGTTTGTAGTTCTGTAGGTGTTTGAGTGCTGTAGTTGGGCGTCTATGCACTAGGGCTTCTAGAAGTGAAAAGTGGTGCAGCCCCATCCCGATAATTGCCCTTTTGTCCCCCTTGCCAGCCCTCCCCTGAGTGCATGAGTGTAATGGCATGGCTACCCATGGCCGGTAGCATCTCTGCCCATTGTAGGAAATCACCTCCTTAGCCCTCGATTAAAGCTCAGCATCCACCCAGCAAGTCTTTCTGGAGCATTGCTCTTTGTACCCAAATAGCAGACAGGACCACTAGCAGTTAGGTACAGAAAGAATGAACAACAACTTTATTGAAACAGAAACAGAGTCTTATATTCTGACATATTCAAGTTAACATAACGCAACCCGCCTTTTAATATATAACACAACAGAAACCAAACAGCAATTAACCAGCATTGCTACAGATATAGATATCCACAGCATAATCAGTTTAACAGTAACACAGAACAATGGATGTTGGAGTAAACTTTCAATCACTGTCACTGACTCCTTTTTGACACATTGTAATCCTTCAGAGTGGTCTCCTCACAAAATTATGCATTACACATAAACCAATATACTAACAGAATCTGACTAAATAACAGTATTAAAGTGTAGAGTTATAGCACATAAACCAGGGCCCATAATCTATAGGGAGGTGTTTGGCCCTCAGGCCCCTTCAAGAACCCCCATCACAGTGGATCTGCAAATCCATTTCATGACAATGAGGAAATGTAAAAAATAAGGTATATGATGTTATAACTCAGTATATTATAGCCTGTCTATCTATTAATATATGCACTTTACCTGTCAAAACATCTACCTTCCATGTCTATTAGTTTATATCTCTAATGATAACTGGTAGGTTGATGAAATTCAACTGTGGAACATTTACTTGTTTTCACACCCAATGTAAAAAGTAGCCAGCCCTCCCCTGTGTGGTATGAACAATATATCACACACATTATTCATTCTGCCTTACACTCTGAAGATTAAAAACTGGTGTAAGAGAATACGTTTAGTAGCATGGACAACCATGGCTAAATATTACTGACAACCTCTATGTGGGGTCTGCAGGGCATCCCATGCAGCAGTTTCTGCACAGTCTTTGAATTTATCATGCGACCTGTCACATATTACTGGCATATTGAGTGATAAAATACTGGCATATTGAGTGGCAAAATACTGGCATATTGAGTGGCTAAATACTGGCATTCTGAGTGGCAAAATACTGACTTATTGAGTGGCTAAATATTACTGGCAACCTCTATGTGGGGTCTCATGCAGCAGTTTCTGCACAGTCTTTGAATTGATCATGCGACCTGTCACAACCCTCACTTGTTTTGTTTTACCTCATGAAATGAATAATGTCCAGGCCCCCAAATGAAGCTTCTGCATGCCATGTTGCTCATTAAAAACTGGAATAAGTGTATTCATAGTTATTCATTATTATTCATATACAAGAAGCTTAACCTATTTTAAAATGATATATTTAACATAATAAAAAATAGGAATATAATTATGTAAATATGCAGAGCAAAATATGTGTCCCTTGTAGTATATATAAATACTAATAACTGAAGATTAATATGAAGTTTAGGACAAGCGCCAAATACAGCATATAAAATGTGTTAATGCATTTTGTGGAGCAGGTCACTAATCATATTCTAATCTTCAGTATAGATTATGTCAGGATTTCATCTCAAGGGTCTTTGTCACCTAAAAACAGTCACCTTAAAATGTGTTGGAAGAAATGCAGGCAGATGTATAGATTAAGTGGATCAAGTGCTTATCCATAAGTATATATGGTACCATATGCAAATGAACTAAAATGGAGAATGAATTTGCATATGGTGATGTCATAAACAAAATATCAGAGACACATTTATAACCCTTTTTTTTTTTCCAATGTTGATACATATCATAAAATAATGTATAAATCGTTTTAAGCAGGTTGAGCGTATTATTTTTACATGTCATGCAGGTTGTATGCATTATTGTTGTATACCATAATATGGACAGTAGGACAGTGTCAGGATTGCCCAAGTCTATTCTCAAAGGTAAATGATCTTTCATAATTATATTAAAATTATATTTTAATTATATATTAAGTAATATAAGGCTGCCTGAACTCAATGCTGAGCATTTACAGTAGGGTTGCCACCTAGCCGGTATTTTACCGGCAGGCCGGTAAAAAATTGGCTTCATGCCAATGTTAAGTCTATGGAGACAGTACCAAGGCCGGTATTTTTCTGAAGTTGGCAACCCTAATTTACAGTAATAAAATAACCTAGCTTCTACTGTATTTAGAAAAGTATCAAATCTATCCACAAGTGTACAATTATTAGGAAAATAACTGAACTGGCGTGGAGTGGGATTCGGACATGTGCTTCAGATTCGTCAAAAGGTCTACATTTTGATTGGGGGGGAGGAATGATGATGTAGTGATGGACACTGATTTCGTCATCTGAATCAGAGAAGCCCGGCAAGGAAAGCGCTGTTTTGATAGTACCGCTTATATCTTCCAGTAACCCCCTTAGCATTAGAAATCAGCAAACAATGTACCTATCTTTGTGAGAGTGACTTCTCAGCTCTGGTCCATCTGGAGACAAAATATAGGAACAGAATGGACACGTCCTCAGACTTGCTTTTTATTTTATTAAGTTATTAAGCTCAATTTTCACTTGCACTGTGATTATCGCACTATTCATTTTGCAAAGATGTCCTGTTTATTTTGTTACTTTCATGTTTTGAACAGTGCATATATACATTGTGGAATACTGTTCACATTGATTTGTGGAATAAATTATAGTGTTTTAAAAATAAAATTATTTTTAAAAGGAAAAATGTGGGTCCTTAAGGAAGATAGGTTGAGAACCACTGGTCTAGACAGTCTTGCCTAGAAGTAGGATCACTAGGGAATATTGCTTTTATTGTATTTTAAATATAAATATCTTATGCTGCGTTAAGCAGTGCTGCAAGATAATAATATTGTGTAGCTCTCCAGTGTCCTTGTGTACTTGGAGCAGTTCTTGATAGTCTCATAACCCAGAATCTCAAAAGAGCCCCAGATTCTAGATTGTTGAGAAATAAAGACACAGCTAACGGGGTGTTCTCTACTTCTTATCTTGTTAAGATAAGCCTCTATTTTGTTATTTAAACCATAAGCAGCCTCTGTATAGGCTCCTGTGCAATGTATGTGTGCACATTCAGCAAGTATTGTTATTTAAAAAAAAACCACAGTAAATATTGCTTTTATTCACTTCAGTCTCCAGCCAAATGCTGGAGAGTGGAATGGGAGGTTCAGTAGAGGCTGCAAATTTGTGAGTAAATGAAACATATTATTTATTACAGATTTTTAAATTGTAATAAATGCATACTTTAATATGCATGAAAGAAGAAGGTCTTTATACCCTTAGCACATAGTGTTAGGTTCATCCCTCTTCATTCATGTAAAGCTGAGTGTTAGATGAATTTGGTTTTTCAAGTTAGGACAAGGTGGTTGAGTAATGGTAAATTAATGTCAGAGGCTGAATGTCAATCAGTGGTTTAGTAGAATAACAGTAAGAGATTAATGGTTTGGAACTCTGGTGTCCGCTTTGAAGGCTGGCCTCAGGCCCACCATCAGGGGATGACAGGCAATACTGGCATCCCGTGCCCAGAGTGGCCCGGCCGGCCCAGGTCACACCATAAGAAAAAAAAATTCTTTATTGAAACCGCGTGGCTTCAATAAAGTAAAAAAAAAAAAAAACCGACAGGAGTTTTCCTCCTCCATGCAGGAGGGAAGACTGCACAGAGGAGACAACCTGGAGACAGAGCAGCAAGGAAATAAGTACTGGGGAAGGGGGGAGGAGGGTGGTATAAAATGAGCAAGCTATTAGCATACTGAGTGACAAAATCAAACTGGTATACTGAGTGTCAATATACTGGCAAACTGAGTGACAATATACTGGCATATTGAGTAGCAAAATACTGACTTATTAAGTGGCTAAATATTACTGGCATATTGAGTGATAAAATACTGGCATATTGAGTGGCAAAATACTGGCATATTGAGTGGCAAAATACTGGCATACTGAGTGGCAAAATACTGACTTATTGAGTGGCTAAATATTGCTAGCATATTAAATGGCTAAATACTGGCATATTGAGTGGCCCAATACTGGCATATTGAGTGACAAAATACTGGCATATTGAGTGGCTAAATACTTGAATATTAAATGGCTAAATACGGGCATACTGAGTGGAAAAATACTGTCTTATTGAGTGGCTAAATATTACTGGCATATTGAGTGAAAAAATACTGGCATACTGAATGGCAAAATACTGGCATATTGAGTGGCAAAATACTGGCATATTGACCACCTGCTCCCAACCACCCTCCATATTAAACTAGACCTGGATAACATGCTTGTGAGGGTAGGTGGGGCGAGTGGGAGATATTGTCGGGGGGGGGGGGGGGGGGGTATGGGGAAAATTTGTTCAGTAAGGGGCCCTGAAATTCCTGGTGGCGGCCCTGGCTGGCCTCATGGATATAGGTCATGGTGCGAGGTGAATAATGCTATCCGGTAGCTTTGTTTGATCTGTAGTAAAAGGCAGATTTGTAGATGAGCATAAAACTGTTTTATCTAAATATTTCCTGTTGCAAATATATAGAGTAAAAGATACACCGCATTTGCTTGAATATAAGATGACCCTGATTATAAGACGACCCCCCAAACTTTGGATATTCCTATAGGAAAAAAACTAAAAGCCTGAATATAAGACTACCCCTCCAGACTTGCCCAATGCTTCCTCTCGACCCTCCCTCCCCCAGACTTGCCCAATGCTGCCTCTCCACCCCCCCTCCCTCCCCCAGACTTTCCCAATGCTGGCTCTACCCCCTCCCTCCCCCAATGCTGACTCTCCTCCTTTCCTCCCCCCCAATGTGACCTCCTGGCTTCTGTCATAGAAGTCCCGACCAGCGTGTTGGGCAGCAGCGGAGGATGTCTGCGGGGGACCTGGATCCCAGTCTTATAGTCAGACCTCGATTTGAGGTCTGATCATAAGACGAACCTCGAATATAAGAGAATTTGCTCTGAAAAAAATCTTGTCTTATATTAGAGAAAATACAGTTGTTTCTTGATGTGCTCTTGACCACTGGTTCAATCGAAATCACTGCAGATATCAGAATCCCATAATGCCTATTGTGATGTTCCATTTCATGATAGGTGTTGCAAGCACATTACAATTAATTGATTATAGATTTGCATGCAGTTTCGTTAGTGTTATCTGTCATACACTTTAAACATCAGCTTCAGTGAAAATGGACAGCTGATAACTACATTTCCTTTGAGGCTCAGCCAATTCATTATCTGAGGATCATAGTAAATGTCATAAACAGCCAATGAACTGACAGATATTAAGTGTGAATTATAGTTCCCATAATAGTCAGTTAACCAAATGGCTCCCATGATCCTGGCTGTGCATCATAGTAAAGGGAGTCCACAGTTGCTGTGATGTTCAGCTGCATACACGATTCCCCAGGGATCTCTATGATCATCTTGTTAAGAATATTTGTCAGTGTCACTTCTCTCTGGTATTTGGCAGTTAATGGGTGTCATGCCCATAAATGTCTGCTTTATTAACATCATAGCCCTCTCCCAGGTTTTGTAGTGTATGCACTTATACTGGGACTGGAAGAGGGAGAAAGACATGGCTGAAAGTTGAACTGATATACATGTGTTAATACAAGTGATTATCTAATCAGTCTAGTTGAGTAAAGCGAAGACCTTGACTGCTAAGGTCACTGTGTTTATAACCTCAGTGCCATCACAAACCTGATACAGGGGCATGGGTCATGTTCATTTTGTAAGAGGCATGAATCAATATTTATATGTTGTAAAGGAGAGCCAGAAAGAGAGGCATGAATGGAAGCTTGCAATTATAATATACAGTAATTCTAGGACAGATAGTCAAGAAAGTGACGTCTGGTGAAAGGAAAAAATGTAATCAGCCTGACTTAGTAAATAAGCTATCTAGCACTTCAAGATATGTAAGTGACAATTACTTAATTCCTTAATTCTTAATACAATTACTTAATTCAGCGAGGTGTGTATGGCCCACATAGTGTTACATATACATAGTTACATAGTCTGTAGTCATAAAATGTGAACAATGATAAACTGGCAAGTGAACTGCAAAAATCAGGCATTGACAGCAGATTTGGAAAAATTCTCCACTTCATCCATTTAATGCCTGATGGTGTAAAAGTAAGTTGGAACATTATTGCTTACCCTCCAACTGACCCGCTATCCCATAGCCCTAAAGTAATACTTCATTGTTAGGTAATCTGAAAAACAAGCACTGTGCATGAACAGTAACACTAACACTCCGTCTCCAAAGCCATGCACCCCAGTGCCCTGCATTGCCGAGGGGACATGTTGGGAGGTATGGTAATACTTGATTTTTCCAGGCCACTTCACCACAGTTCATTTTGTAGTGAATAGACCCATTCAAACGCAAAATATTTAACCATTTGTAAGATCCCCCACTTATTGACACAGAAGAAGGAAACTAAATTCAATATTGAACCTACAACAGTCTTAAACTTTATTCTGCCCTTTCCCCTTGTGTAGCATATTATAAGGCTATTTGAAAAGTCTGAAACCGATGGTGTATATTCTTTTATTCAATCTGTCCCCTGACTGTCAGTGAGGCCTATGTATCTGCTATTTTAGTCAGACCTCTCTCAGTATATTGCTTGAATGACTGGCCTATAACAATCTGATGCTTCATGGCATGACCTGTACTTGTTAATACTTCATTTCGACCTATAATCGTCTGATATTGTATTGCTTAGTCTAAACCTGTCTGACACTCCTATCTTATATGTCAACCTGCCCTTTATCTAACTCAGCTTTTCTGATCCTTCAGTTTGCTTGTTTTCTTTATAAAACGCCAGTTAAGGGGTTCAATGCACCTTGTAAAATCTCAGGATGGCCTTGTTCTGCCCAACACCTCAGTTGTACCACCATGATCCATTGTGCAGTTGTTTACAACTTATATAGTTCTTATATTTTGTATTGCTGTACAGTGTACGCTGGTAATCACATGGTCAGTAGGAGAAAATATTATATTGTTGCATGCAACCATAAAGTATTTTGGAAGTTTGTTTAAATATGTAATTTTGTAAAAAGCCATAGACTTTTTTGGGCAAAAAACATGTGTCACATTGATCAGATTACAATATAAGGCACTACAGTTTTTTTTTATGTGTTTTGGACTTTACAACCTGATCTAGCAAGAAAGAAATTGAGATGGGTATACATGTGGAGTGTTCTCATATTACCAGTACTAAGCACCTAAGCTAAGACACCAAAGTAAATATTATTAAAGGGATTCTGTAGAGGTGTGGCAGATGTTTCTGTGGTGTCTACTGCTTATGTATGGCTTTGTATGCAATTGAACTGCATTCAAAAGGTAAAATCATTCCACAGGGATATGATAAGCAAGAGACACCACAGACATGTGTATTGGTATTTTAATACATTTGATTGCACAATATGTAGATCATTTTTTTTGCCTTTTTAATTCTTTACAGTTACAGTGTAAACCATGTCTAATATATGTATTTATCAAAGGTTGTCTTCCATATAAAACATTATTGCTTCACCACTGCAAAACAACTTGTGACCATTTTGTGTAGCTCTCATTTTATTTCTGCTACTATCGCTCTGCATGCTACTTAAAGGGACACTACCACTTACATACAATGTAACTAGATAAACTAGTCATTTACAACAAACACATAAATACATCATATGCCACTGTTTCGTTTATATGATTGAATTCATTGCATATAAAAGGAATAGTAAACATGCAACATCATCCAAAATATTTCAGCCAGTCTCAATTTACAACTGTAGCCAAAACCTGCCTGATGATGGCCTAAAATACTCCCCTGCTCTCTTACTGACTCCTGTTTATCATAGTGGGCAGGACTAGGTGGCTTTGTACAACTTTTTTTTGCCTGCCTTCCAACACAAAGAGAGGAGAAGAACCTAATCATAACTCCTCCCCCTTGTGATGTCATAGTTACATTACCCTCCCATTCAATGCAAGTCTGTGATCAGAATTCTGACTTATAGACGGCATTCTATGTCCCCAGCCCCAAAGTGAGATACTAGTGCTGTAAAGTCACTAGGGGTTGGCACCCAAAAACACTATTTCATAAAATGACGGCGCCCAGCACAGTTGTTTAGTTACATATTTTATTAAATACAGTCACATAAGAAAATCCAAAGACATATCTGAAATCAACAATACAAAATACAAAAAGTAAAACCTTTTTTATTTTTTGGTGGGAGTGTCCCTTTAAGACGACCCTTTCTTCAGTGTATCAGGCTCAATTTTCTTAATGCAATACATCAGGCTAATCTCTCTCTGTAGTGTGCCACTTTATTCTGACCTATAAGACTGTCTTTTGATAAATGATTTCGGTCTATTTCTTGCACTGATCTATATGTATGACATTTGTCTCCTCTCTTTCTCTGTAGTTTCGTGAAGCTGTCGAAGACTTGATGCCCAAGTTGCCCCCTCACTGTCAGGATGACTTCTTTCTTCTGCGCTGGTTGCGAGGTGAGGACACAGTGTAAATCATTAACAAAGCACTCTCTAAGGGACAATGCACCTGGGTCATTGAATAAAATGTTTATTACCATCGGAGAGCTGGAAATCAAATAGCATTGCAGTCTGTGGGCATCAGCAAAGCCCTTTAGTCTTTAGAGTATCAGCACAGCAATGGGGCAAGCTATAAACATATCTATTAACTCTCTCCTCCCTGTACAATGGCCAAGAGTTAAGCTGCTGTATGCTGCTTGTGTACTCAGACTAAATGGTAATCTTCCTAATGCAGGAGGGGATGGCTGCATCTTTGGGCATCTAAGGGCATTTAAGCTGAGCTGTCTCCTCTTCACACGAGGGGCATCTTCCATTTGGATCATGGCCAAACTGGCACAGCCCTATCTCTAAACCTTGCACAGTACAGCATCTAAAGTTATGTAATCACATCTGTACTACATTCAAATATGACAGATATCTGATGGGTAACTGCAGGAATATCTGAATTGAGTGATAATAAAAAGTGCAAGTTTATGCAAAAACATCAAAACAACTATTAATAATTACAGAATAATCCTTCACTTGGCAAATACTGACGTTTTAACAAGCTGGATAAACTGATAGTTGTGTGATAAACATTTCATCAGTTCGATAATACGGGAAGTAGTAAGATGTCTTGTATAATGCCTTTTGGCCAGAATAAAAGTACAATTTAGGTGGGTCTGAACTCCAAAAAGTGGATTTTCGCAAATATCTGGCAGTAATAGCAGCAACTGGTGCAGCAAGTTTGGTTAGTTATTAGCATGTTTTCTATTTTTAATAATTGCACCTATGTTTAATAAATTGTGTATTGTTTGTACCTCTAAGCTTAAATAGCTAAAAAGGGGTGTCTTCTTTTTTTTTCATATGTTATTTAGAAAGAAGAGAAAATATACATCATTTAGCAGTTTGTTCGCCTATCATTTATAAATGTGTCACAAAGATACTTATCAGAAATTGTGCTTTGAGTATCTCCCTCCATTTTTTTTGAATGTAAAGATTTATATGGATGTAATATTACCAGGATCATTTGGACTCAGGAGAGGCTAATAGAGCGTTATGCACAAAGTACACGTATGCCAAGTGTCTGCTTCCAATTTAAACATAGATTTTCAAAAGACACACCTGTATGGTCTTTAAATGTCAGTGGTTAAGCAATGGGCTGTATGTATGCAACGCTAAACAATTGATTTATTTAACAATGTATATGATTTGTCGGTTGCATTCTAAAGCAAATTACTGAACTGAAAGTCTGCTATGCCTTAACAGTGGCAGTGTAATGGTTAAGGATTATAGTTTGTGGGCCTGTAATATAATATCCCTGTCTAATCTCCTCTTCTCTGCCCTCCCTTCACAGCCCGATGCTTTAACCTGCAGAAATCAGAGAGTATGCTCCGAAAGGTAAGGACTTTATACTTGTTGTGATAATGATAAGGTCGGAAACCTTTAACCTTACCCCTATGTTCACAGTAGCGTAAGCACACCCACACTCCATATACTCATATTATTTATAGGCACTAGTATTCTCAGTATACTCCTACTGAGCGATTTAAATAATCTATAAAATTACCATTTATACTAATATATACATATAAGCACAACAACACTAGTATTATATTTTCAACATTGTGACAGTGTAAATGTACACAAGGACACCCATAGTACCTGGGGCATGGTGTATACCACCGTGCAGTATACCAGAGTACAGTTTATCAGTGCTAAATGGACATACAGTCATTGGAAAAAGAAAGTTTGCGCTCTTTGAATTCTGGTACTTTACATATCAGATCATAATAATAATCATCTGTTTCTTAGCAGGTCTTAAAATTAGGTAAATACAGCCTCAGATAAACAACAATACGACACATTACACCTGTCTTGATTTATTTAACAAAAATAAAACCAACACGGAGAAGCCATGTGTGAAAAATGAAATACACCTTATGATTTAATAGCTTGTACAACCACCTTTGGCAGCAATAACTTGAAGTAATGGTTTCCTGTATGACTTTATCAGTCTCTCACAAGGAGGAATTCTGGCCCACATTGCTTCATTTCTTTGAGGTTTTGCTGGCATTTGTTTTTACACCCTCTTAACCCCTTGGTTGTTGAAACGTAATTTTCCAACCTGAAAGAAGCAAGGGTTAAACAACATATCCTGAGAGTTTGGAGTAAACTCAACGTGTATCGTAATAGATACACGGGGGTTTACTTTCTGAGGTTCTCACATCTGAGACACAGCAGTTCCTGGTTGTTGCACGCACAGCCAATCAGAGCGGGGACTCACCCCTCTCCGTCTGCCAAATGCAGGGGTCTCTCGCTGCTGGTGCAGAGAGAGAGACCCTCATTTTTTCATGGGATCAGCAGGGGGACCTTAATTGATCTCATGCAAATACAAGGGGCTCTCTCTGCACTACCAGCGTGAGCCGGTCGCCAACCAGACAGGCAGCTCTTGCTCAGAGGATAAACTGACGATCAAAAGTACATTCCAGTTTATCATCACACAAAGAACAACTAGTTTAGTTTAGTGTTCCTTTAAGGTCACAGCTTTCAATCAGGTTGATGTTTGGACTTTAACTGGGCCATTGCAACACCTTGACTCTTTTATTTTTCAGCCATTCTGTAGATTGTTGCTGTGCATTGTCCAGTTGCGTGATCCAATTTTTTACCAAGCTTTAGCTGTTGGACTGATGTCCTTACATTTGACTCTATAATACTTTGGTATGCAGAGGAGTTCATGATCGACTCAATGACTGTAAGATTCCCAGGTCATGTGGCTGCAAAATAAGCCCAAATTATCACCTATCCATGCTTGCCAGTTGGTAGCGAGGTGTTTGTGCTAACTTTGGTTTATGACAAAGCATACTTGAAAACAAGAGAAATCTCAATGTATTCTTCCTGGTAAAACACTTTCTAAATAAATAAATAAAAAATCTCCACTTTGGTCTCCTCTGTCCAAAGGATATTGTTCCAGAAGTAGTGTATATTGTCAAGATGCAACTGTGCAAAAATAATCTATACTGCCATGCTATTTTTAAAGAAAAGGCATTTTGGCAACCCTTCCAAGTACTATAGAATCTCAGATGTAATTCTTGGTTTTTTTTTTGCAGTTTCTCTGAGCTTTGCACAGTCAGATATTGGGGTGAATTAGCTGGAACAGCCACTCCTGGGAATATTGGCAACTGTCTTGAATGTTTTCCACTTTTTCATAATCTTTCTCACTGTAGAATGATGGACTTTAAACTGTTTGGAAATGGCCTTATAACCCTTCCCAGTTGGATGGGCATCAATAATTGCTTTTGTTAGATCATTGCTGATGCCTTTCATCCTTGGCATTGTGTTATGACACACTGCTTAGACTTTGGCTTTTATTGAGGTGGTCACACTTTTTAATGATCAATTAATCAAGAGCATTTGATTAGCAGCACCCGTCTGCTACTTTTGACTTTATTTTTGTTTAATAAATCATGACACTGCAATATGTTATGTGTTATCTGAGTTTGTATTTTCCTAATTTTAAGACCTGCTAGGAAACAGAAAATTGTTATTATGTCCTGATGTGTAAAACCATAGAATTCAAAGATGCTTTACTGTTTCCCTTTCCACTGACTGTATCTGTAACAGGTGCATTCGCAAGGAGCTGGACTCCCCATCACAAATATCTAATGAGACCATGTGATAATGGTTCTGAAACCAATCCTCATTGAAAGACTAACTTCCTTGGGCTGAAAGATATCACTCAATATATGATGTACATTTGAAGGCACATTATCACCATGGCCATGTAAAGCAGGGAAGTCCATCAAACTTCACAATATGTTCTCCTAAACACCAGGGGAATGAAGTGGGGACTACAGCATAGCGGTGCTGAATAAACACAGTTGCGGCACAATACATATTTGATTAGCCCCCTTGGTGTGTCATTTTGTTTGAATACAGTTAATTTAAAATACATTTACACTGCTTTGGTATAACTGCTAAATAAAGAATTGCTAACAGGTTGTTCTCACTGTTGATATAAGTAAAAAAAACAAAAAAAAAAAGGCCAATACACACATACATTACTAATAATTTGGCCTGTTTATTTCTTAACATGTGGCCCACTAAAAACTTGGATGGCTTTTAAATAAAGCATTGACAAGGCAGAGCAGAATACTGAGAAATTCACTTATAGTCTGGGAACCATAGAATAACCATAACATAATGACAATATTCAAGTGTGGGCAAAAATGACTTTCTTTATGAACCAGACAGACACTTTTAGAACTGTGAGCTGATATGGTAGAAAGCTTCCAATGATCCAGCAGTAGAATTGCACAGCTCATAGATGATTATGGACTTGTCACAAATCACGTGTACATACACGGATTATATATTTGAGCTGGCACTGACAATTCATAACTTATGATGCTAAATTCACACACAGAGTATATAGCCAACGCAAGTACCATAATATGAGCAACATACACAGTGGCCAATGATAAATATGAGCAGCATCTATCCTTATCCTTCTATGACTCTCTCTGAACCACTCCGAAAATCCATAGGTTTTATCAATTATGAAATGAATCACTGGCAGTCATGTCCTTCATCTCTGTCTCTTCCCTATTTGCCTTTGTCTCCACAATGTCTGACCTACTTCTTTTTGTGCATTTTCTTGTATAGCATGTCGAGTTTCGGAAACATATGAATTCTGATAACGTGTTGGAAAACTGGCAGCCTCCCGAGGTGAGTATTAATATTCATTCCTAGCAGTGGTTACACAGCGCCTCCTCGGCATTCTTTCCACATGTAACATGTGGTGCTTACTTGTCTTTTCATCATTATGCACCAGAGTTGAACCAATTGTATTGGTCATTGTTGTCCAAACCACATATGGGCCACAGGGGTTTTTGTGTGGCTCAGATCCTGGTTAAAATAAATGGTATTACCTCATGAAATTAAGATTGACTGCCCTACGATTCTGCATTTTAAGTGGTCCCCCCACATTAAAAATGTGGGTAACACTGCTTGAATTCCATTGCAATTTAGGTAGCTCCATTTTGTGCCATGCCACTTCCTACCAACGCTTTTCTTCACCAAAACCAGTACACTATGCTCTCCTGTGCATGACACACTATAGTGCTGTTCCTTACATTGGTAAGAAACAGATGGCACCTATCTGAGCTTTTTCCCATTTCTGTAAACACTTGAATGCTGTTTTCAAAGTTAGTTTAAAGCCATCCACAGTGCCTGGATTATAGGTATTTGTGTCTGGTAACAATTGTGTCCATAATATATTTTAAGTATTGAAATGTAGCCACTCCAAGCACTCCATGTTATCAGGAATGGCTGAGTGTGTGTTTTATACTTGAACTGGTCAATATACCTGAACTCATGAAGCACTTTGCTTTGCATTACATTTCAAATAGTTCCACTAGCATTTAAAAATATATATTTTATGTGGAGACAAATAGATATATACAAGGTGTGTAAATCAAAGCTGTGACTGAGCAGGTTATTTGGCTAGTGCCCAGACCTGTAAAATCATCTCCACTGATCCTCTAACAAAACAGGTTCTACATAAAGAATGGTGTCAGATTAGTGATAACCCTCAGCTTGCCAGCACTGCATGGAATGAATATTATATAAAAGAAAATAAGTCTGCAATGAAGCCCAGCACTAATCTCACTAGAGATTATGAAATATCCGACCTGCAGCTGTGATTAGACTATAACGCTGAGCATCCTCATCCAGAGATTGATAAAAAAAAACATGCACTAAGTTCAACCCCTGTTTAGTACTAAGCATCAAACCTATGCACACAGAAGGAGCTAATCACTAAATGTAATGGTGCAAGTGGGAATAACATTTTATGTCACTGACTTAACTGTATAACAATCCTTCCGAGTTTCTGCTGCTAGACAAACTCAAGGTTTGTTCATGTATAAAGTATAGTTAAGACAGAGATAACATGTGCATCTCACCTGCCACTTTAATAAATGGATCAATATTGCCAGTCCAAAACGCAATTGTAGAGGACCACTTAACTTTTAATATAGAAGCACAGGGGAAAAAACCATTGGTCCTAGTATGAGGATAGAAAAATATTACTTTTGAAGGTACATGGCCAGCAGCACTAAAAAGCAGTCTAGTGAGATACCTCCTTTTTCTCATGCCATCAAAAGAGGGGAACTTAGTTAGACCACCTCTGATGGTGGCATGAGAAAGTGAAGGTCTCTCTCAGTGTCAGCACTGACAGTCAGGCGGAGCAGGCCAAGCTCCCACTCTGCTTGGCTCCGCACATGCTGACACTGTCTGCGTGCACCAGCTTCAGATGAGCTCTGGCTCAGCTGAGAGGTAGAGCTCTGAGTAAACCTGCGTGTATCAGTAAAGATACATGGCGGGTTTACCCTAAACCGACGGTAAACGTTTTTTAACTTTTGCTTCAATGATCACTTTGAATCAAGTTGCTTTTGATAAATCTTTGTTATTTACTAATCCATTAGTTAACATTGGGGTTAGAATAAAAATCCTCTTCTAAAGATGTGTTATTGCATTCTCACATTAGATGTTAGCTCAGAATATTACACTTAATGTTTCTTTTTTAATGGATAGGTGCTTGAGTTGGGGATATTATTTAACAAATGTATGATCTCAACAGGTGGTCCAGAAATACCTTTCTGGTGGACTATGTGGACATGACCTGGAAGGCTCCCCCATCTGGTATGATGTAATCGGACCACTTGACCCCAAAGGGCTTCTGTTTTCTGCTTCCAAGCAGGATCTGATGAAGACCAAGATGAGGGACTGTGAGCTTATGCACAAACAGTGCCGCGCACAGTCAGAGAAGGTGAGAGCACAAAAACAATAACACCAGAGATTTGTAGCAGTGTTACTATTCAAATGTTTACTCAGCGCCATCCCTTCAGTGCCCGGAAGTTAAAAATATGTGGTATTGTTCTTCCAGCATTGTTATACCTGCCAGTTTAGCATTTAATTTCTGATGCCAAGCCAGGTTCCATTGTTTACTTCTGTTTATCTATTTGAATTTGCTCCACCTCCTCTGCCTGGAAAAAATGACTGAGAGTGTGCAAACTACAGCCCTACCTCTGGCCAGCTCTTCAGAGCAAAGGGATATGTAGGGCTGTATTTGATCAAAAAAGGAATCAAAAATACAATTTTGTACTTAGAAAAATAACTTTTAAGAGACAATGCAGATTCATTGTGTGCTCTGTGCTCCTCTTCCATCCCAAAACGTTATTGTTAAATCAGTTCTCACCATGAAATGGATATTAGACATGGAAACTGAAGGAGTTAAAGCATGCGTGGGATAGGCACAAGGCTATCCTAGATATAAGATAGGGAACTGGGGACTAATAAAAGTTTTTAGAAAATTGGGCAGACTAGATGGACCGAATGGTTCTTATCCATTCAATGTACTACCTTTTATATCTTTACCCTCGTTTTATATAAATAACACAGATCACCAGTTATTCTTCATGTTCAAACATACATACTGAATGTCAGAGCCTTTTTGCACCTGAGAGAAGAATAGGTAAATGTCCCCCTCCAGTATAGTGTTCCTTTATTGTCCCAAAAGGCCATTAAATTCATGACAGTGCTCTATTCTGCCCAGAACCCCAGTCACTGTCCATTGTACAGGTATGTGTATCATTATCCTAAAGTACCCCAATTGTTGCCTTGTCTTCTTGCTGCCCACAATTGTTTCTGAATGTGTCTCTGCACAGGAGGTACACTCCAAACTGAAATCTATCTTATCCAGGTTCTCAGACACTCTCTCTCATTGCTGACAGGAATTAGACAACTGTAATCGTGTTTTACACTTGTCCTTGTGACATAAGTGACATAACGCAATTGAGGACTGAAAATGATTGCTAATTGCAGGACCTAATAATTCAGAGGAAGCGTGAAAGACATAATAATACAGGATAATAAAGATAAGTGAGGGTGGTCTGCTAATGTTGGGGTAACCTGGAGAAGGAATTAAACCGAAGTGATCTCAAATCCAGATGAAAAATTTTGTGCCAATATTTTGGAAGCGGAACTCAGTCTTCCCTCTGAGCCATTTCTGGAGGACCGTGGCCATTACGGAAATAGCTGAAGCCCTTCCATAGAAGTCAATAGGAGGACTGAAAAAAAGCCAAAAGCTGACAAGAAATCGACAGGAAATGGGCAGCCATATTGGGTAGCCGAACTGCAGATTTCTCCACAGTTTGGCTTTAATCCACGATCTGGCCTGACTTTGGGCCAGATTGGGGCATATTGAGTAGACTCTTTTATTTTTCTATTTGATGTATCTGTTCAGAATAGTGATCAAATGCTGCTACAGGATTTCACTCCAGACATGCATTACTGACAGTACAACAGCCCTGGATGAACTCAAGTCACATGGAATTCTAAGAGAGCATTTTTCAGCAAGACAAATATTTGCCTCTCTTTTGAACTGTAAACTGACCCTCAGCATGCCACGAATGTAAAGTACAAGCCTCAACTATAAAGAGTGAATTGCAGGCAATTGAGATGGGAAGTTCACACTTTAGGCCAAAGTAGCCGAGTTGGAAAAATTCTCCAGTGCAGCTGAATGGAAGAATTTTTCCAGCTCAGTTACTTTGGCCTTAACTTTGAAATTCCTGTCTTAATGCCTTGCAATTCTCTATTTATTGAGTAGCCCCTTTAAATGTGTGTGGAAGAACATGAGGTGTTTTCCTGCTGAAACTTGTCTATATTGAAACTTGTCAATCAAATGCCTCGTGAACCACACTGTGAAATAATGGCTAGTCTGAGGAAAAAAAATGATTTTCAGTGTTCCGGAATATTGCTTCCTGCCATTACACAATTTCTTCTTATTTCACTCACATTCGAGTCAGTAGAGACATTTGAAACATTCTATTTTTACATTTCCAAGTAGTTAATACAACTGTTTGGTCTTCATGTGCTTGTACCACCAAAAAGTTTAAGGTAAACACGACTGAAGAAGAAAATGAGAGGGTAACCCTTGTAAACACACAGAAAGGATAACATCCTAATCGTGTTGAGATTTAACTTTTATTACTTACATTTTAAAATTCAAATTCTTGAGTTGGGGCCTCCATGGATCGGACTTGTTTGTCCAGCACATCCCACAGATGATCAATTGGATTAAGAGCTGGGGAATTTGGAGGCCAAGTCAACACCTTGAACTCATTGTTGTGTTCTTCAAACCATTCCTGAACTTTGTGGCTTGAAGCATTATCCTGTTGAAACAATATCCATGAAAGGGTGTACATGGTCTGCAACAATGGTTAGGTAGATGGTACATGTCAAAGTAACATCCACCTGAATGTCAGGAACCAAGAATTCCCAGCAGAACATTGCCCAAAGCATCACACTTCCTCCGCCAGCTTGCTACCTGTCAGTGGTCATAATGTGGTCTATGTATGTATGTGTATATATATATATATATATATATATATATATATACTTGTCCAACTTGCATAAGTGCTTCGCGTTACAGTCGTCACTTGAGTCTACTGCCCGAGTGCTGTCCTGTCAGATATCCAAACTTCCAAAGATAAAGGCACTCACGGGGCTTATGTTACAATATTTATCCTTTATTTATAGCGATGTTTCTGGCTTCTCTATAGCCCTTTGTCCAGCACAATGGATACATATATATATATAAAAATCCACATTGTGATGCTCTCAGCTTCGGCTTTGTAGTTCAAACCGCGGCTCTGCCTGGGTGCCGTGATGCTCCATATATCAAATCCAATAAATTCACACATGGGACTTTTTAATCACTCCATAGGAAAAAACTCTAACATGAGTATCTATCAACTTTTTTTCTTTTTCTTTTTTCTTTTATATAAAACAGCACAGCACCCCCTCCCCTCCTTGCGTGTCACAGGTTCTGTTATCAGATAACACAGTTGCTTTTAAAAAAAATGCATTCCTTATTTTTATTTCTTTCCTCTCCACACAGACTGCACTCACAGGACTTGCCCCAGCCCCTTAATTTTCACTCAGGACTTGCCCCAGGCCCTAGATTTGCACTGAGGACTTGCACCCTCAGATTTGCACTCACAGTACTTACCCCACCCACATTGGTCTCAGGACCCCCAGCATCCACGTTAATTGTGCTCTCCTTATATTTTCTCCAGTGACAAAGAGCTAGAACTGGAATTAGCACAGAGAGATGACCTCACCATGAAAATAGCCACAAATAATTCGATTTTACAGCACTATATAATGAACTGACTCAAACTAGAATCACATTGTGGGTAGTACTTGAGCCCCCACCCCTGCAGTTTACACAAGTTCCTGTGTACAACTTACAGCTGCATGAAAAATACATTATCTGTTCTCTGGAGAAAAATATCTCTATTGGCTTATTTGCATTAGCAAAATAAGAATGTAATGAATGATCTAAAGCTAAGCAAAATACCTAATATAGAATATGGCAATACTCTATATACAGTAAACTGTATACAAAAAAATACTTCACTTCTCACCATTATAAAGTTGACAAGCAAAGTATAAACATAATAGAAATTAGAGCTTTTGGATACATGATCTAGGAAAAGCATAATTCAGCTTACCTGCCACATACTAACCTTATCTACCATCTAATCATATATAGTGTTTTTTGTATTCACAACAGGGATTATTTTCTGTATAAGGTACATGTATTTAATAAGTGAAATTTAATTATTTTTACTTTTATTTACAGTCCTGCTGTAGTTTTGCATAGAAACCCATTTCACAGTGACCTCTAAATACAGTAATATTCAATAAGGAGGGCATGGACAGACAGAACTTTTACTATAGCAACAGCAATAACTCTATTACACAGTTTTTTGGTGATAGCAAGTGCTGAAGGAAATACTGATAAGAGTGATAGGATTAGTTTACTTTACATGCTGCAGTACTTATCTAAAAATATTAAAAAGATACTGTAGGTAGAGCTGCCCTAAATGTCCACATCAAAGAAAAGCATTTGTTTTCAATGTACCCTATCTCTGATGTCCCAAATCACTGCCGTTTTCTTTGTAAATAGAGCTTACATTAATTCCACCTGCTGTCTATATCAGAAGGATTCCAAGCATGCACCTGCACACCCAGTGGAAAAAATACTTGTACGGACTCCTGTGCAATGTATATACAAAAGGAGCGACACCCAGCATCACATGTAGCTTGCAATGGCATGCTGTGTCAGAGCTGTTAGCAAACTGTGCATGCACATCACAGGCTTTTATTAATGAGATGGAATTGACAAAGAGATTGCAAACATAAGGCCAAAGTAGCCGAGTTGTAAAGATGCTCCAATTCAGAACGTGGCTATTTTGGCCTTGATTATGCAATTCTCTTGTCAATTCCCTGAAGTTCCCCCTTTCATGAATAAATCCCTGTGAGAACTGGAATACCAGACCAAAATAATCACGATAAAGGTCCTAAACTGGCACTGGCTTGCAAGCAGCACAGTTGGCAAATACAGGTATCGTTTGAAACGCTTTGATTGCTGCCTTTTTTTTTCACTCCCAGGCTTAGTTGGCAGATTAGTAAAACTGTACAGTAGAACCTGGTATATGTGAGTCCATTAAACATATTGAAAACACAGAAATTCAAATTGCAATTAATCCATATGTTTTTATAATGGTTGATCATTATTATGTATTTACAAAGAATAAGGAGAAACATTTTCATGTCGGATTGGATAATATAAATAGGGAACAAGTAGGGTTAAAATGAGACTATTTATTGGCTAATTGAGAGTTTGGCTGCACGATTTCAAGATCAAATTGTTATGTCCCTTCTTCAGACCACGCTACGCTAACACGGTACTCTAACATGGTCTCTAACACGTTACACTAACACGGTACTATAACACGGTACGCTAACAGGCTCCGCTAACACGGTACGCTAACACGGTGCGCTAACACGGTACTCTAACACGGTACTCTAACAAGGTACTACTCCTTTACCTATGATAATATAAACTAAAAGGGTAATGTATTTCACTCCCAACTTTAGGCATCTAGGCTGGATCAGTTATGAAAGAGGTCAAGCAGATCCTTGAGTAACTGGCTGTGACAGGAGATGAGATTTCCCATTTATTTATTCTTCATGTCTGCCTTGGACACATCCCACACATTCCTAAATTGCTTTACTGTGTTATTCTACACTTCTCCCACTGTAGGGATATTACTTAGACTTAATATCCAGTCTATGCCTCCCAGTCAGCCAGAAGTGCCGGCCAGATCAGTATTTTATAATTATCATGGTAACATTTGTGCTTTCAGTGAGTGGTTAAGCTATTTTGCTCGATGGGTGAACAACTTTTCTCCTAATATTTGTAAATATCACATTCTGCACCTCCCCTTCTATACTATGATGTCACTGATGGATAAATAAAATAATTAAAGAAAATGTGTAACATCAGAGTTCTTATTTTAATAAACTGTTCTGTTTTGCTTTCTTTGTAGCTGGGCAAAAAAGTAGAGGAGGTTGTGATGATTTATGATGTTGAAGGTTTGGGTCTAAAACACCTTTGGAAGCCAGGTGTGCAGCTCTATGGAGAGGTGAGATAGGTCTGCTGTTATTATGGTTTTAGATGTGTTACCTGCTCTGGCAAGTTAGATTTGGGATTTTTGGGAGGGCTGAGGTTTAAATATTTTAAGTGAAAAACTGTGTCCTGCACTAAATATTGCTCTTATTCAGCAGTGTTAAACTGCAGCCCTCTAGCTCCTGATGGCCTACATCTCTCCCTTAATACTCTGTCAGCTAAGAGGTTAGCAGGGAAGTATGGGAGATTGTGACCACTGACAGCTGGAAGGCTAGAGTTTAACACCCCTGTTCTGGAGAAAGGCTGTCTTGTATCCTTGTTTTAATAGCATCTGTTTCCCAGTTTGTAAATCATAAACAGTGCGAGTTCTGCATAAAATGTTTTAAAAAGTAGATATACTATATCTTAAAAAAAAACATCCATGATATTTTGGTGGATATGTTTGTAACAATATATGTAAAGAGATGCATACTCCTAAACATTTCACAAAAGAATTCCATTATACACAACACATGCTATTATAGACACCATATACTCTACTGTTCAAACATTGGGGGTCATTTACAAATGTCCTTGTTTCCATGAAAACATACATCAGATGAGTTATAAAATGAATAGAAAACACAGTCAAGACGCTGATATATGAAATGATAAACTTGGATTGGCTAACACAACGTTCCATTGGAACACAGGAGTGATGGGTGCTGATAATGGCTGTCTGTACGCCTATCTAGAGATTCCATTAAATATCAGCCATTTCCAGCTATGAAAGTCATTTACAACATTTTATGTTATTTCACTGGACAAAAATGTGCTTTCTTTCAAAAAGGACATTTCTAAGTGATTCCTAACTTTTGAATGGTAGCGAAAGTGTAATACAGAAAAAACTTACTTATCAAAGTGTGAAAAGTCAGTCCCTGTGTTAGACGTGCAGACATTTCTGCAAACCCCCACTGTCTTTTTAAAGGATAACAAATAAAGACAGACACCATGTAAGATTTTGCGACTATTCAGTGTTTTCACACTTTGATAATAACATTTTGCTTATGTATACAACTTACTTCTTTTTTGTGAGACATTATAGCGTTGCACAAGGGTTTATGGGGCGCCCTAGACTACCAAGAGTGGTGTAAAAAAAGTACATGGAAGCTGTTTCTCAGTTAATGTGCGGTTGTGCTTTAGGTTCTCACTATGTTTGAAGATAATTATCCTGAGGCTCTGAAGAGACTATTCGTGATTAAAGGTGAGATGAGTTTAATCGTCAATAAGGATTATTACGCAAAAGACACACAAACATTTTTATATGATTTTTACTATTACCTCCTTTAGCACCCAAGCTCTTCCCAGTGGCCTACAACCTCATCAAGCCTTTCCTTAGTGAAGACACACGCAGGAAAATCATTGTGGTTGGGGGTAAGTAGAAGTGGAATTTTCTCAACTGGAGCAGTATCGGAATATGAGTATTCCAGTAAAATAAATAAAATAACTGTCTTTATCATCTTATGAACACAGTTGATTTTCAGAACTTTATTTTGTTTTTTTAAGTTTAACTCCCAGGGGGTTTAAGTCACCTCAAGAGTACTTAGAATAAATAAGCCATACCATATTGCATCCCAGTCTAAGGATTTATGCCACGTCTAGTGTACTTAGAATAAATAAATTCCTGAAAAATTGCATAACTTGAGTCATTTTAAACTCATACATACCGTATTTGCTCAATTATAAGATGACCCTGATTATAAGACGACCCCCCAAACTTTGGATATTCCTTTAGGAAAAAAACTAAAAGCCTGAATATAAGACTACCCTATAGGAAAAAAGTTAAACTTGTATATATTCACATGTAAATTGCTTTTTAAATAAAAAATTATATAAAAAAAAATGCATTTGTTTTTATTTCCTTTTATGTGCCAATTCTGCCTCTCTTTCCCTTGCCCCCAGCTTTGTCTCTCTCCCCCTCCCTCCCCTGTCTCTCTTCCCCCTCCCTCCCCCTCACCTGGAAGTCGATCACTGGTGGCTAGTGGGGGCAGCCGGGGGATGTCTGCACGATACGTTCAGACATCCTCCATGCTGCCCGACACGGCACTCTATTATGATAGTCTGCCGTGTCGGGCAGCATGGAGGATGTCTGCACGTATCGTGCAGACATCCCCCAGCTGCCCGATTTACCCTGGTGCCTAGTGGGGCAGCAGAGGATGTCTGCGCGATGAGCGCAGACCTCCCCTGCTGCCGCCCGGCACGCTCGCCGGGACTTCTGTGACGAAAGCGGAAGTACCCGGCTTCTTCACAGAAGCCCCGGTGGTCGTGCCGGGCGGAAGCAGGGGAGTCTGCGCTCATCGCGCAGACTTCCCCTGCTGTTAGAGAGGGGGATCCAGGTCACCTGCAGCTCTGCTGGGGACCTGGATCCATGTCTTATAATCTGACCTCAATTTGAGGTCAGATTATAAGAAGACCTCGATTATAAGACGAGGGGTAGTTTTCAGAAAAAAAATTCTGAAAAAAACCTCGTCTTATAATCGAGCAAATACGGTACATTGTTCAAAAGTTTGGAGTCACTTAGGAATTTCCTTGTTTTCCATGAAATCATCCATCAGAATAGGATGAAGTCAAGATGTTGACTTTTAAAATGATAAACTTGGATCAGTTATCAGTGTTGCAGTTGTGTATACAGTTCATATCATTAAGATGTTTAACCAGCGTGTGCTCATTAGATCTAGATCAGTTACCTGAAATTTGCTGGGAGGTTTTGGAATGTTCTGGAGCTCAATTAGTAGCTTCTTACTGTTTCTGATTTTTTTTGTAGTTCACTAGTTGCTATAAAGCATATCTTAATAGTCGACCCTGTAAAGCAGTGCAGCTCACTTGTAAATCGTTTAAACGGACTGCATCACCTATACTGTGAATGTAGTCAAGGAAAAATGATCTATACATTGTGTTAGCAGACTTGTGTGCAAATGCCTAAATTAGGAGAAAAATGTGTTGATATGCAAATGAACTCGTTTTTAATGGGAAATGTGTAATTTGCGTATCAAGCAGTTGCTTGCAGTTTTCCTACACATAATGTATCACATTGAAACAGACCATTTGATGGCTTCTTTGGGTCTTTGCTGGAATACTGACAATAGAGAGATGATATTGCATATACATTTTCTCTTTTACAGATAACTGGCAAGAGGTGCTTCAGAAATACATTCCTTCTGAGGAGCTACCTAAATATTATGGGGGATCCCTAACAGATCCAGATGGTGATCCCAAGTGTAAATCAAAGGTAAAAAATGCTAAATATATTCTTCAAGGGAGAACTTCATTTATATAATATACATAAAGTTCATAAACACAAGTCTTGTAGAATTGAAATGCCATGTTTAGCTTAAGAAATCAGACTAGTATTGCAAATGGAACTATACTGTAATGTATGTGCTAAATTAAAATCCTATTTTATTATTATTTTAGAGCATGGCGGTCCACTTACTAGCTTATGGGGGGATAACCTCTCAAACATGCTTAAACAAAACACAAACATTCAACTATATCTAATGTGCCCTAAATTAATTTTTGACACATTTTGCTTGTGTCATTTTGTACAAAATATGGGTTACGTAAAATGTTATATTTCCTTAGCACATACTCATATTCTCCATACACAAACCTTCTATTACTTATACTGAGGTCTGTCACGGATAGTTTAATGATGGTCTGAACCATCACAGACATTGCCATGGGGACAAGGTTTGCGCCAAGTTCTGCTAATTTATTCATTGGACTATGGGAGTCTGCATATGTAGGAAAATCTAATCCCTTTGGTGCAAGCCTGGTCACATAATGTCTATATATAGATGATGTTATCTTAATATGGAAAGGTACAGAATCAGAATTACTTGATTTTGAAACATATCTCAATCACAATGATCATAATTTGAATTTTACTTTTACACACAGCTCGGAACCAATAGATTTTCTGGATCTTAGTTTTTATGTTGAAGATGGTTTTCTCAAATCTAAAACCTTTTTTCAAGAAAGTGGATAGTAATAACTATATCGATAAGAGAAACTGCCACCATCCAAATTGACTTAGGAATATACCCAAGGGTCAGTTTAGAAGAATTAGGAAAAACTGCAGTGATATCAAGGTATTGAAAGAAGAGACTACAATACTGAAAAAAGATTGCCAGAAAAATTATAAAACAGGACAACTCGAAGAGGCAGAAAGAGAAATAGAAGAGATGAATAGGAAAGGTATCCTAAAACCAAACATAAACAAGGCAGGAAACTAAGATTTTGATATATCATTCATCGCTGAATATAATATAGCAGCTCCACAAACAAAGAAAATTTTAAATAAACATTGTAATGTTATTTTGGGTATTCTTGCACCCATTGTCATTAAGAAACCTACATTATTTTCAAGAAGGCCCCAAATTTAAAATCCGAGTTGGCCCGAAGTGTTATGAGATGGGTCAAGTTGGCACAAAGCAAATGGATTCTTCAAATGTGGCAATTGCAAAGCATGCAGCCACCAAACTTGGGAAAAAAACTGAATTTACATCTAATAGCACAGGTAAAACATATAAAGTATAAATTAAAAGGAAGCAGGAGACAAATCTGTACAATAGTTGTGTTGGCGTTTGCATAACAACAACCTTTTTATTTCAGATAAATTATGGAGGAGATGTTCCCACAACATATTATGTGCGGGACCAAGTGCAACAGAATTATGAGCACAGTGTGACCATCAATAGGGGCTCCAGTCAGCAGATGGAGTACGAGATCCTCTTCCCTGGATGTGTGCTCCGGTGAGGACCAAACCAACGCTAAGTAAAGTGTCAGGAAGAGATTAAAAAAAAGTTCAATCTAAAGTCTTAAGTATTATTGCACACTTTATTTTTATACATTCCAACATTTTGCTGTAGCAGTGACTGCTGCTCTGTCAAAATAGATTCGGCAGAGGTTTTATGTGCCTGTATTTATACATACATTATACTAGCACTAAGTGACACATGCGGTGTCAGGAGACTATATCAGAAACTATATCTTAAAATCATACATTATATCTGAAAGTCATGCACTATATTTAATGTCATGCACTATATCTAATGTCATGCAAAGTATCTAATATCATGCATTATATCTGAAAGTCATGCACTATATCTAATGTCATGCACTATATCTAATGTCATGCAAAGTATCTAATATCATGCATTATATCTGAAAACCATGCACTATATCTAATGTCATGCACTATGTCTAACATCATGTACTATATCTAATGTCATGCACTATGTCTAACATCATGTTCGAAAAAATTCCACATTGCTCATTTCCAGTTTTGGTTCCCCAGGTGGCAGTTCCAGTCGGATGGCGCGGACATTGGCTTTGGGGTGTTCCGCAAGACAAAAGCAGGAGAGAGACAGAAGGCTGGGGAAATGATTGAAGTTCTGCCAAATCAGAGGTACAATGCTCATATGGTACCAGAGGATGGAACGCTAACATGTGCCGAACCTGGAACCTGTAAGTAAATAAAGAATTATCTATATAGTAACATTAATACAGTTCATTAGTCAACTGTTTCTATATACATATGTGTTCTCATACCTTCACCACCCTACTAATATTAATCTTAGAGGGGTGAGATGAACATATCATCTCACTAGTTTAACTATACTTTGTGCAGAGACAATCCTGAGTTTGATTAGCAGGGGAAAATCACCAGGAATATCCCTGTACAATGTGTAAATAAATTGATGAAATTAAATGTTCGTCTCACCTCAACTCAACTTTCAGTGATTAGACCCCATTGTAGGTGTAAGCTTCAGGCTTGTTAATAGGCTTTTAAATATAATTATTATAGACATGAGGGGTAATTTGTTATTTTCTGACCCTAAAATTGAGCCAGGTGTCTCTCATGCTGGCCCCCTCAATCTACACGTCTTATTAAGTGTTCTTGCATAGCAAGACCACTTAATATTATCTCACATATTTATTCTTATTATATCCAAATTTAACACCCTATCTCCTCCCACAGTTTTTACACTACATAGACAGTAATATACCGAAACGTGCGGATTGTTCCCGATTGGTGTGCTATTACTTTGTGGAACGTTTCGCTGAATGGTTCACGAAATATCGTTGTTTTTGTGGCAAAATTGGTCCCATAGGAATGAATGGCGGAATGTTCAAAACCAGAGTGGGAGCTGACAAAAGCTAGAGTGGGAAAAATCAGGACATGATTTCTAAACTGCCACCACTCCCTCATTTTCAAGCCCACCTACACAAATCTTATATCAAAACTTTCAGCTATCCCTGCTGCCACTAAACATGTCCACGGCTAAGCCATAGTTCTGATAGTTTTCACAATATGACCATTTGTTTGCAACTCATGCCATCCATTGACATTCATTGAAACTCCACTCTAGCCACCTTAAATTTGAAGGGCAATATCTAAACTGCGGCTGTGCCTTCATTTTTTATATTTCAGAGACATACTATGCATCAAAATGTAGGTCTGGGTCTTATAAATATAAAGTTCTTCGTTGTAGGAATTATAGTTTTTAAAATACAACTGTTTGAAGATGGCAACCGCACTCTAACCTTTCCACAGTTACTCCAGCCACTCCAACCACACAACAGTTACTCAAGTCACTCCACCCAGTTACTCTGCCCATTCCAGTTGTAGACTACTGGAGGCAAGAACACTTCACACAATTTTCCCAGAAATTGTAGCTTTTCTAGTTTTATTATGATATTGAATAAAGCTGCTTCCAGACTGTAACGTTTAGGTGATAAAGTTTATACAGTGAGCTTGAAATAGTGGAGAAGCTGAACATGAAACATGTTTGTGCAATAACACAAGACCTGTCCTTCCTTCCCCTTCAGACGTTCTGCGCTTCGATAATACATATAGTTTTCTTCATGCCAAGAAAATCAGCTACACTGTGGAGGTCCTGCTCCCTGATCGGAGCTCTGAGGAGAAGATACAGAAACTAGAAAGCAAGATGGAGAGTAGTCTGAGTCTCTGACGGAACCCTTAATAATGGCATCCTCACTCTGAAGCACCCATATGACAATTAAAGAAAAGATTTCCTTAGGACATATATGTAATAAAGTGTTTATAGGATTCACCATATTGTATCCAGATATAGCGTAAGTTTAATAAGGCATTCAGAAGCCAGGATAACCCTCATTGTCCCTGCTGGGCAATGGATCACTCCTAAGTGGCCTGTTTTATATCAGGGTCCAAGACAAAATGTAAATTTGTATGATTACTAGCTGCCTCTGAAGGAAAAGGTAATATATGAAGACTAGTAATGCATGTCAGAAATATTATTGATTACACCTCTATACTTGAAGGGCTATATAGTCTCAATATGTTATCTCCCATTTTAAAAAGGGGGCAGCTCCACCTATGTTTTTTCTTTATGATGTTCATGTTTATAATATATGTTGCATAGTGCTTGGGGGACCTGGCTGTGTGTGGTTTCAGCCACCTCTTTGAGTATTGATGTAACACAGGATGGAGCGTTTGGAAAGATAGGCAGGAATAGATGAGGAAAAAAAATGAAAAGACTTGTATTTCTGAACAAGCAGATCAATTTCAGACATTTTATTGGGGATTGTCCGTTTAATTTATAATCCTCCCTTTGTTATTCTGTAAATAAATTACCCTCCAGGATGGGTAGAAAATATCAAGTAAACTGACTATTCTCGGAGAGCAGTAAATTATCATTTCTGAACCCCACTAAAATCTAGACTATTAGTGATTTACATAAGGATCACATAAGTGAATAAGAGCATAGATTTATTTACAACATACGTATAGTGGAATACTGCATGTGACACGGATGTTCTATGTGAGGGATGTTACGCTGTATTACAATGCTTATGGTCCTTGCTGAGCCTACAAAAAAATAATCAGCTGAATAAAGGCTTCAGAGAGCGCCCCCTGCTGATTGCCCCCTGTGCTATGCAGGAATAATTTGTGTTTACATGACAGGCATATAGTCTTCTTATAAATATTCTTTACTGTTATAACTATTGACATGTTACCATGTCTCTTTACACTAGGCTTCACATGTTCTATTTCATTGGTCACCAACTATTAATAATCTGTATTGCCAGCTCCCCTGCTGTTTCATGGTACACAATGTTGCTTTAAATCTCTTTTAGGGACACATAAAGCAGATCAGGAACGCGTATTTGAAATGACATCATAGGAATTATAAGTTGACTTGATCTTGACAAACAATTATTTTAAACATGAGGCTAATATGTCAAACAAGAATGTAAGGTTTCCTCCTTGGGTTCGCAAACCAGGTAGTTCAGTTTTCAGAGAAGCGATTCCCAAAATGGTTAACCGAAGTATATGTCATATTCCATTTTCCCTTTCAAGAAAAAGACATTACTGAGATTTCCTGACAAGTTTATGGTGAAAAACAAATCAGTCTTCGAAAGACATCATACTTAGATAAAAGCAACTGCACATTATGTAACACTGACACAGATGTAAAAAAGGTTCGATTTCCTCACAAAACCTAAAAATATGAAGGTTTGTTTACTAAACAGCGAGTTAACAGGAAATTGTTAAATGTAGACCAAAGAGTTGGAAAAAGTACTGCAAACCAGATTTAATTTTACTAACATTCACTGGGCTTTATTCACGAAAGAGGGAATTGACAAGGGAATATCAACTTGAGTTGGAAAAAAATCAGCTGACTTTTAAGTTTGAAATTCCCTTGTCAATTGCCTTTTTCATAATTAAAACTCATTGTTTAGTTAATATACTCCATTATGTAATCTGCAGCTCTGCTCCAGAGATGCTCTTTAGGAATGAGCGTACTAAATTTGTTAATCAGAGACCCTTATGAAAATGTGTGTTCCTGTTCTGTAATCAGTAAACGGTTTGTTTTTGCTCAGTGCAGCCCTGAGTAGACATGTATTGATCTTTCCTATGTATAACAGTGAGTCGGTCACCTTAGTAAATGCACAGAAAGATTGCTTTCTGAAATAAAAACCAAATGGGATTGGTTAAATTCTAACAGGCAATAGAAATGATTTTATTTTTTTATTATAAATGTTCCAAAATGGCCTAGCAAGTAGGAGTGTTGCATTTTGCAAATAGTTTTCATTTCATTTTGTTTGCATCTGTGAAGATAGTTTTTCTAAATAGAGCTCATGATTTTTATTCCTTTCTAATAGTAATTGTCTTGAGAAATGTTTCAACAGCATTTAGCTTTGTTATAATTAAAGAAACGGGTGTTTACAGTTATGCTGCTGTAGTGGGTAATTCATTGGGCATTATTATTTGAACAAGGTTTTTATCATAATTATTATTGACATGAGGAGTAATTTGTTCTTTTCTGAAGCTCAAATTGAGCCAGGTCTCTTATGCTGGCCAACTCCATCTCCACATCTTATTTTTTTATGAATTTTAATAAAGCTGCTTCCAAATTTGTTTATGTGAGTTTCTTTCATGATAAAGTATCTAATGTGGCCCACTTGGATGCCCCTAATCTAGAGGTAACAAATAAAGCATGTCCAGCGCTTTTATATGTTCCAGTTTGGCGCAATCACAATCAGCCAATATGCGTCAAATACATACAGCTGCAGTAGTGCTAGCTATAGAAATGTCCCCTAATGTAACACACATACTGTTTACTAGACTTGGGTATTAGTTTTTGGATGAAAATCTGTATTTTCAGTCATTTTTCCGAAAACGAATACAGAGCTAAGTAAAAAAAACAATAACCCCGAAAAAATGAAACAAATGTAGAATGAATCAAAATAATTTGTTGGTTCACTCAAAAAGCTCTGATTTTCTATGAGAAAATCGGTGGTTCCAAATTTCAGATCCAGTCAGGTTTCGGGCTACTCAGAGACTTCCAAAGTGATCTTTCATCAGAAGCAGCCCTGAAATAAGCTAAAGTTGGACTATTTCTTGAGGACCTTGTCTATTACAAAAATAGTCAAAGTCCTATATGGCTTTTATGGGAGAACTTTCCATAATAGCCAAGGTCCTCCCCATAGAAATTTACACAAAGAACGCCCACAATCAAACACACAAATATATATACATACACACTAGGGGTCATGTCCTGGGAAAAAAAGTGTGGGAACTCACCCAAGATCCACTGATACCACCCCCATCCCCTGCCAAAAATATATATTTCTCAGAAAATTCAGTGCAACATTTATTGTAAAGTGCCAGTTTACACAAACAACTGCAAAATTCACATGCAATAAACAAATATATATAGAACAGTTGAAACAAATTAAATTAGCTATGCAATAAACAAATGAATATAGAACAGTTCTAACAACTGTGATAAAGTGAATGGTGTTGTTTGTGAGGGAGTTAACTTGTTAGTCATACTAACAGAATAATCACCACAATGGGTGATCTTTCCCTCGCAGGGAATTTCTAAAACAAATAGTGTATAAAAACTACACATACAGCCCATTAGAAAATATCCCACAAACTGGAATAACGTTGCCCTTGCCGTGCAAGATTATCAACTTTTCGAGATTTAGTATCATCTGTGCTGCGATGTGTGGTCAGCCATTTTGTGACGTATGGTAAAGGATCCCATAAATGCACAGGAGGCCCAATGAGACTAATAAACAAAAAAGAAGACAAGCATTCAATGCCAAGCCCACTCCTCATGGGTGACAACACCAAATTCATTGTACTGAAGCCCCTTTCACAATCACCGGATGTCACTAGAAGACTGTTAACTGCTGTCACCACTGGTTTCAGATTTTCAGGAATCTCTGCACCACCATTATCAATGTAGTCTCTGAAACCTTCACAGATGGATGCATAGCTGAGACGGAATCTTTTGCACAGCTGCTCCAGCTTCACTTCACCTTCAAACCACGGACTGTACACATTGATTGGCCAGCGTTGTGAATTTTGCCCCTCTATGCCAGGATTTTGCCCCTCTATATGCCAGGATTTTGCCCCGCTATATGCCAGGAATTTACCCCTCTATGCCAGGATTCTGCCCCTCTATATGCCAGGATTTTGCCCCTCTATGCCAGGATTCTGCCCCTCTATATGCCAGGATTTTGCCCCTCTATGCCAGGATTCTGCCACTCTATATGCCAAGATTTTGCCCCTCTATGCCAGGATTCTGCCCCTCTATATGCCAGGATTTTGCCCCTCTATGCCAGGATTCTGCCACTCTATATGCCAGGATTTTGCCCCTCTATGTCAGGATTCTGCCCCTCTATATGCCAGGATTTTGCCCCTTTATGCCAGGATTCTGCCCCTCTATATGCCAGGGTTTTGCCCCTCTATGCCAGGATTTTGCCCCACTATGCCAGGATTCTGCCACTCTATATGCCAGGATTTTGCCCCTCTATGCCAGGATTCTGCCACTCTATATGCCAGGATTTTGCCCCCCTATGCCAGGATTCTGCCCCTCTATATGCCAGGATTTTGCCCCTCTATGCCAGGATTCTGCCCCTCTATATGCCAGGGTTTTGCCCCTCTATGCCAGAATTCTGCCACTCTATATGCCAGGATTTTGCCCCACTATGCCAGGATTCTGCCACTCTATATGCTAGCATTTTGGCCCTCTATGCCAGGATTTTGCCCCTCTATATGCCAGGATTTTGACCCTCTATGTCAGGATTTTGACCCTCTATATGCCAGGATTTTGCCCCTCTATGCCAGGATTCTGCCCCTCTATATGCCAGGATTTTGCCCCTCTATGCCAGGATTCTGACACTCTATATGCTAGGATTTTGTCCCTCTATGTCAGGATTTTGCCCCTCTATATGCCAGGATTTTGCCACTCAGTAGACCAGGATTTGCTTGTTTAAATGCCACCTTCCTCCCCCTTCCCCAGACAGTACTTACCTCCGGTCGTCTCCTTCGTGCATCTTCCCCCCTGCACAGAGGAAGGAAGCTCCGGTCGTCATGGTTTTATTTTACTTTATTAAGGTTGCGCGACTTCAATAAAGTGGAAAAAAAAAAACCGTGACGACCAGAGATTCCTTCCTCTGTGCAGGGGGGAAGATGCACGGAGGAGACGACCGGAGACAGAGAGCAACAAGGAGGTAAGTACTCACCTGCACAGAGGAGGGAAAATGCCACCGGATATGACATGCTGTCAAATCCAGTGCCAATGACAGGAAGTTTTTTTTTTTTTCTCGGATCGCATCTAGTGGAACAAAGCGAACAGCGTTCCTGCCATGAAAAAAGTGCAGGAACGCCGTTCCCACGCGTTCCTGCAGGACTTGAGCCCTGATAATCACAATTTAAAATACATAACTTGCAGGCTACGGTGGTTTGCACAGTACAAACTTCAGCCTGTCGAAATAAATAAATAAAGCACTACATGCATTCATAAAGGTAATTTTGGTATTTTAGACAACAAATTAGTGTACATAATCAACTAATAAGGACGAAAAAGATCTATACAAAAAGGTGTGCCAACTTGAAAAGTAATGTAACGATTTTGACCATAATTCGACTCATTCGTTTTCGTAAGAGTACAAAAAATATGTTACAAAAAAGATGGGAGGGTGTCCTTTAGTGAAACAGAGGGACCTCTCGGCTGATTCCACAACATCAGGACTCTCAACATATGAGTCCAGCCGAATTAGGAGACAATCTTCCCTTTTTTTTCTGGAGGGGTTCGGAGTGAACCTTGCTGAGCAGGATTTACGTACAGAAAAAGTAATGTAACAATTTCAACCATAATTTGATTCGATTAGTTGTCGAAAAAGTACAAAAAGGATGTTGATATTATCTGTCAGTTTCAGCGCCACCTGGCGACTACTGGCAATAGTGCAACAGCTCCAAATAACCATTAGTTTAACAGCTTTGAATAGCTTAAAAAGTCAAAAAGAACATTTATTATATAAATGATCTTCAAAACAATACAAATAAATGTAATAGTTTGTCATTTAAACCCAGCAGGTAAAGGAGAGAGGCAGAACAGATAACCATTTTTCAGTCAAGAATTATGTGCTAACAGCTGGATCCGAGAAGGAATATACAAAAGTTAATTAGTTATTCTTTGAGATAACAAGCCACATCATATTGGGCATTCAGACCATGAGACTTCCTGGTCCCCAAACTTAAGATCCATTAAACCTTTTGTCAGTTATCAAGTCACATTCTCCAATTTGCCTCCCCTTGCGGGCAAAAGTATTCTTTTCCATTAAATTTAAAATATCTTGTGTCCCCATTACATAGCAAAAAGTGTTTACCAATGAATGAGGCCTAATTTTTGCATTCCACGTCTGTAAGATGTTCGCTTATTCTCTCCTTTGAGTCCTGCCAACATATTGTTTTTGGCACTTGACACAGGTGATCAAGTAGATGATACTCCTCGTTGAACATACAGAATACAAAAGGAGATGCAAAGGAGATGCAGCGCTATAATATCACACAATTGTTTTTGACCCGGTGTTGAAAAAATACCTATACAAATATACTTAAATTATTAAGTATTTGGAGTAAAAAACGTATTTGTAGATTGATCAGACGTTTCCTTTCATATATTCCAAACCATGCAAAAAGAGATAAAAACAACAATAGTGCTCTCTGTGTGCAATTATTGATAGCAGGGTCCCCCCAGGTTAGTATCACACTCACTTTTTTCAGAGCAGAAATAGTACTGCTCACATTAACAGCATTTACCCGGCTTCATCATAGGCGTGCCGGGCAGCAGCATCGCGCAGACATTCACTGGCTGTTAGCAAGGGGGATCCAGGTCCCCTGCAGGTCTGCGGGGGACCTGGATCCCTGTATTATAGTCTGACCTCGATTTGAGGTCAGATTATAAGACGAACTCGAATATAAGACGAGGGGTCTTTTTCAGAGCATTTGCTCTGAAAAAAACCTTGTCTTATATTCGAGCAAATACGGTATGCGGTATCCTGAGGAACTCTGCTGTCTCCTCATTTTCTCCCAATGTGGTAATGTTATGTGGTTTAAACAAACACTGCAGCTCATATGTAATGAACAGAGAAATTTCTCATAGTATAAAACTGTTTTAATCAATGTAGAAAAATAAGGTTAATAACATAAAACAATGGTGGACGAAGGTCAAGAAGTCTTGGAATCTTTATTGCCAGTTCAATCATCTCGCAGTCTCTCCGGAATGAAATGACGTCAGACGCGTTTCGCGACGTCCAGGACTTCTTCAAGTAACTTCTAATTGGACTAATGGATCCTTTATGCTTTTATATCTTGTTTGTATTGATGTCATCAATTAGAGACACCTTTTAGTTTAACTCTTTGCAGTTACAGCAATACAGATACATTTTACACACATCCATATAAAAGGTTTTTCACATGTCCGAAATGTTAAAATATTAAAATCCATTTACACTTAAGTATAGTAATCAATCGCACTTGTAATTTGCTTTACAGTTTATGAATGGATTTTGGCTACACATACCTTTTATTACATTCAATGCGTTTGTTTTCACTTTGTGCCATGTGTTTGTGCACATGGCAATGAAGTGCCAAATAGTATATAAATAGTAGAAACAAATAATACCTTTTTGATAAAATATCCTCCTCTCCAATTTTTCTGTACTCTATTACTAGAAGTTTTAAAGAGTCTGCTTTGTCTTCAGGTTTTTCGGCAAAATGTGTTGAGACAGTATGTTTTCTACATTTACTTTTTTTTTCTAATTACTTTTTATTGAGATTTTAACAGGGTTTAAAAGGTTACAAATAAAAATCTACAGACAGACAACAATTAGTGCTTCTTACTCAGTCCGTAAGTTGACATATAAACAAAAGGTGCATCTTAAGAAACCATGTACATAGATGGTATCAGCATGTGGTCAATGTGACTGATGTACCGATCTATTCCATAACGTTCCACCTATTAATAAGAAGATTGTTGTCCTACCTGGACCTGCCACCACAAATTCACAATATAATATAATCCAATAAATGTGAGCAAGCATTGACATCGTATAATCACACAATAAAAATAAATATATACATAAATAGAAAAATGTAAGAGATTGAGAAAGGAGATAGTAGAGAGGGTGGTGCCCGACGGATCTATGATACCTAATAGTGAGTTTCTGCCTGATAATTACGCATTGCACATCTCAAGATCAGCTAAGTGAGTTCAGCTAAACTTAGCATGAGCAGCCGCCCCCTCTGTACCTGAAATGAACTCCATCCAATAGAACCACCGTTGGTTGTGCTGAGAGCCTCTACCTTGTGCAGATAGAAGATCCTGTCTACATATTCCACATTCACAAAATAGAAGAAAGATCACATTTTAAGTCATACATGCGTTTACTTCCTTTATGCTAAAGCTCTTTTTTGTTACATTAGATGTAAACAACTCTGTTCTCTTTGTCATGCCGTTATTGCAAGTGGTACGGACAAGTTCCACATCTATAGAATCCCTTTTTTAATTCAAAGTGGTTTTTCTTCTGTTGCGGTCGTAACTATTTGTTAATAACATTTTTAAATTGGCTTCTCCTCTATATATTAGTGGTCTTTCAGTCAAGATGTTACTTAGATCACCAACACGCAGAAGCAAATGCTAGTTTTTATTGATTATTTTTTTTCCACAAATTTATGGCCCTCGTTGAACAGTTTATATAGTGTTTAATCAGAAACATTTCGCTATTAGAGGTGGATTCCACTTGGTCAATCCTGTGAATAAAGGCACAGCATTTCCAAACTCTAGGTCCACATGAGTACATACCAGTAATGTTCAACCAAGTAGATCACTGGATGATACAATATTCCCAAGTGTCGTGGCTTTTTTGGCAACAAATTTTACGCCATGTTCAAGAACATGTCCATACCCACTGTCCGTACTGAGGATCGGGGGATGTTTTTTTATTACGCTTTTGAACTTATTAAACTCTGATCTGAAGCTGTTGAAAAAATGACATCCTGCTCCTGTCTGAATGGATATGTATTTTCTAGATTGCAAATATCAATTAATCTCAGGTCCTCTCTCTTAGGTGGACAAACTGCCAGACCGTAATTCCCTGAATAACACTCCCGGGGTGCCAACCCTGCCTCCCTGAGCTGTTAAGTCAAGGAAGGCAATTGTGGTTACCTGTTTCTCAAAGGTAAAACATAGGTTGAGGTCATTGGTATGAGAAAAAAATCTACAGTCCTAGTCTCTCCACCTGACCACACCAGGAGCAAATTGTCAATACAACGTCCATAGTAGACAATATCCTTCCTAAAGGGGTTATCTTGATTAAAGATATTAATTTCCTAACATCCATAGTTGACAATATCCTTCCTAAAGGGGTTATCTTGACTAAAGATATTCACTTTCTCCCAATAGGGGAGGATTTCTTAAGAGGGTGCAAAACGCGCCCCCATTGCAGTACCTTGACACTAAAGATATATATTACCATTGATGTTCAGTTGTGTTAGGAAGAAATGTATGTACTCCAATAAAAATGTAACCATGCCCTCAGTATAATCAGAAGATAATTCCTTTAAAAAAAATCATGAGTGGGGTGCCTGGGCAGTTGGTATAGATCACATGCGTCCAAATGCGGCCTGACAGCCAGAGCGGTACAGCCCACTTTAGAGTGGCAGCGGTAGCCACACCTCTGAGCCGCTGCAACAAAGTAAGCACGTATTTGTTTATAAAAACAAAATAGCACGTATATCAGTAACTCTGCCATACCAACATTGCTCAGTATGTCGCTGCTTTAATAGTATGTCATGGCTAACTTGTACTCCACCTGCGCTATAGTAGTTCAGCTGCTGGCTGAGTATCATAAAACAGGCAGTCCACATCATATTACCATTGATGTTCAAATAGTTGTGTTAGGAAGAAATGTATGTACTCCAATAAAAATGTAACCATGCCCTCAGTATAATCAGAAGTCAGTCTCGTGGACCTTTGGGAAAAAATGATAAATTGGCATAATCGGTTCAGGACGGTAAGCAAATTGGATTTCATTCCAATTCAGTACTCCTCTATAGATGCCTAAATCGAGTATGCCAGATAATTCCTTTAAAAAAAATCATGAGTGGGGTGCCTGGGCAGTTGGTATAGATCACATGCGTCCAAATGCGGCCTGCCAGCCAGAGCGGTACAGCCCACTTTAGAGTGGCAGCGGTAGCCACACCTCTGAGCCGCTGCAACAAAGTATGCACCGGGATGTCACTGACATCTGGTGCTCCAACAGGGTCAGAGCACGAGGGGGCGGAGCTTTTGTCCCTGCAGGGAGGGGATTGTTCCATCTGAGCACCAGGATGTCACTGAGTAGTAGTAACGAACAGACCAGCCTATACCTGAGCATCATGAGAAGTTTACAATGGCTGGCGTGGTAAAGATTTGCCACTATTACCCCCAGTCTACAATCACTATCAGCCAGTAATGGGCTGGCTGTATATCATGGAAGCTGCAACAAAACAAAAACAAAAAAGTTAGTGTGCAGTGTAACAATCTCAGTCTGTAACTACAAATGGCATAAAGTTAAGCTAGTAATATGGCAGGGAGAGTTTTCTCTTGCACATTTGGCTGGAACTATGAGATCTGTCTGTGTGTATATCCATCCTACATACTGCTGGGCTGTACTTTGCATGCTCTGTCTGCAGTATGTGGAACACATATGTGTCCCTGGCAACATGGCCGATGTTGGCAACTATGCTTCTTCTATCCTTGTCAAATAATTCAAGCTTGAGGTCGTCACCAAGTACTGTGGTGATGTATATCCTGGAACAATGATGGCTAACCTTTGGCACTACCGCACTTCTATACACTTATGATGCTCAGCCAGCCCTTGGCCTGGGTATGCGATCCATCTCACAAACATTCCCGTGGTACATGGAAATGTTACTTTCAAACCTGGTGCCCCGGGTACAGTGAGTCACGTGACTTCAACCCTGAATCTTCATTGGTGGAAAGCTGGTCATTTAGGGGAACGTCTGACAATAACAAGACAGCCCGTGGAACTGACGTGTATCAGTCGGGTAGGTGCCCGCACGCCATAACTAAATTACTTATACGGCCACCAAGACGTAATGCTACAATAACCGCATACTGCCCAATATGTAGTGCTGTCTGCCTACCTTTACAATAGCACGTTTATCAGTAACTCTGCCATACCAACATTGCTCAGTATGTCGCTGCTATAATAGTATGTCATGGCTAACTTGTACTCCACCTGCGCTATAGTAGTTCAGCTGCTGGCTGAGCATCATAAAACAGGCAGTCCACTACTTTACCGCCATTAACCAGTCCCAGCCATAGGGAAAAAAATGTTTAGTTCCTCAGTATGTGTAATAATAATCCTACATATTAAAGCGCCTGGACTAATTGTGTGTATGTAACCATCACTTCACCTACTGTACACACACAGGTAGTGCACAGTACCCTCTGGTTATTCATGAGTCTAGCCCTGCCCCCTGCTATTTTAGGAAGGTACTCCTTCCTGCTGGTCTCCGCTACGTTTTGTTGACATTCACTTCCTTCAGTGTCCCTCCCCTGGCTGGGGTTACCCCCTTCTGATCAATGATGGAACACGACCAGCACAGCAGCTCTTCTGAGCCAGACCTCTACAGGGACACGTGGGTGAGATATTTGGGTAAGAGGAAACTAAACTCATAATGCTAACCCATTTATGACTTCTTCATTCAAACCATTTAATATGGTCGGTACACGTTATCTAACACGACCTTCAAGAAAGGTCACAAAAGGTTATGGATTGGAGATAATGAGTAGAAATGAGCCAGAAGACCAGAATAATCTTTAAAATTAAATGTGTGTAAATGATTCTCAGACGTTTCTCAGTGCATTTGACCGGGTCCCCCTTCTGATAGGAAATGCAATTTACTCTACATATTTGCGGACAACATTTTCAGGACATCTATAATACAAATGCTATTCTCTTCAAAGCTCGCTTGAACATTTCTTCATTGTGGTAAGTGTGCCAGTCCAGAATGCATAGTATGTAGTATTATTGAACTTTATACTGTCATAGGGAGTGAATGCAAACAGTTTATGGACAGAAGCTGCAGCCTTAAAATAGAATAACCTTTTATCCTTATACATACTAGCAATTTGGCTAGCATAGGGTAGTGCTTTTCCTGTTTAGTTTACACAAAGCAGGAAAAGCTGTCTCAGCCCCTTTAAAATATTCACAGCCTCAATCCAGGATGCTCTCAGAGCAAGTGGGATGCTTATAGCATAATGTGTATATGAAGACTACTGTTTCAGTTTTATGCAATTAAAAAACTACACTCCAAAACTTGTTTTGCGTAGCCTACAGAACAACTAAAGTGCTAGTACCACTCGCCTAAATAGCTATGCCCTTAAATATGTGTCAAATACATATATGTATGCATGTGTCTATGTGCATACATTTATGTGTAGAACACACCTTGTTTTTACCACAATGTAGGGGTGAATGTACAGGCTGTCAGTCTACAGCATTTCCTGGTTGACATTAATGTTTTATTAATACAATGTCATATTGCTGAATCCTCCCTATCAGTATATTTCTTACCCAGACTTTATGCCAGAAACTCCCATTATATAATTTCTACACTGGAAGTGTATATTTAAAAAAATGCTTTAAAAAAGAGGGTTTAAACCCTAAAAATAAAAAATATTGCAATACGAAAAGCATTCCCCTAACACAACTTAACTCTTCTGTTATCCTTATTCTATCATGCCAACATCTTGTGTTTGCGTCACAGTCTGCCTGCTCCTTCTTGCTCCAGTGTCCTTCCTGGTTTTTTATATGACCATTCGCAAAGACATTCATTGTCATTCCAATTCACAGATGCTTTCATCTCTCCAATGTTACATGATTGACATACAGACACACCACTAAGAGCAATCAATGGTTGCTAGCCTGTTTAAAAGGAACATTGCACTTTGTTTAACCCTTGCTTCCTTGAAGCAAAAGGTTAAACAAGTTGCCCCACTCCAGAGAGAGCCCCTCGTTTTTGCATGGGATTAGCAGGGGGACCTAGGTCTCTCTCTGCACTAGCAGAGAGCCGGCGGCTGACCAGACAACTGCCAATGGAGGCATGGCAACTGTCTGTCAGAGGATAAACTGCAGGGCCGGCCCTGTAATGAGGCAGAGTGGGGCAGCTGCCCCAGGCGGCACCCTGTCAGAAGCGGCACTTTGCTGCTCCCTGTGTCCAGCTTGATTGAAGGAGGTCTCAGCCAATCAGGTGAGACTCCTCAACTCTCCTGATTGGCTGAGAGTTCAGAAGCCACACGCTGAGACCTCCTTCACACAGAGTTTAAAGCAAAGAGATATGCAGGTAAGTTCAAAAAATGACAGTGTGTGTATGTCAGTGAGTGAGTGTGTGTGTGTGTGTATGTCAGTGTGTGTGTGTGTGTGTGTATGTCAGTGAGTGAGTGTGTGTGTGTGTATGTCAGTGAGTGAGTGTGTGTGTGTGTATGTCAGTGAGTGAGTGTGTGTGTGTGTGTGTATGTCAGTGAGTGAGTGTGTGTGTATGTCAGTGAGTGAGTGTGTGTGTATGTCAGTGAGTGAGTGTGTGTGTGTGTGTGTGTGTGTATGTCAGTGAGTGAGTGAGTGTGTGTGTATGTCAGTGAGTGAGTGTGTGTGTGTGTGTGTGTGTGTGTATGTCAGTGAGTGAGTGTGTGTGTGTGTATGTCAGTGAGTGTGTGTGTGTGTGTATGTCAGTGAGTGAGTGTGTGTGTGTATGTCAGTGAGTGAGTGTGTGTGTGTGTGTGTGTGTGTGTGTGTGTGTATGTCAGTGTGTGTGTGTGTATGTCAGTGAGTGAGTGTGTGTGTGTGTGTGTGTGTGTGTGTGTGTGTATGTCAGTGTGTGTGTGTGTA